>CM053170.1:9090062-9331457 GCA_012977825.3 Pteromalus puparum | reverse complement strand
CATTATGCAAAAAAAACCCCCCCCCCCCCCCCCCATTATCTCCACCCAATCATCATCGACAGCTCGCAACCATCATCTGCAAAAAGCCGACACCATCACAGCCAAGCATCAACTGCATTTCTCCGTCGAAAGCGCGCGCGCGCAATAAGTCTCTCGCAACTATAAACTAAAGCCACAGCCCTGTCCTCGCCCACTCCAATTACCACTTAGACCTCGAATTCCTGGCTGGCCGAACTAGCCAGTAAGAAATGCGCTCCTAAAACACAGTTCATGGCCAGGCTAGAACTCAAGCCCTCTGGCTGTCGTGTACCACATCATATCCCTCTCTCTCTCTCTTGCTCCCTTCCACAGCTGCTAGCGCGCGTAACTAGGCAAAAGTTAGCGCGCAAATTTCGCGGACGCCCGGCGAACGTTAATCGAATCGCTCATTGTAGTGGAGCTGCTATACTACGAGAGTTATACGGACACAGAGCGGCATGTGTTGTGGAAAGTCACGCAGTGGCTCTGTTTGGCCAGAGAGAGAGAGAGAGAGAGAGAGAGAGAGAGAGAGAGAGAGAGAGAGAGAGAGAGAGAGAGAGAAGGCCAGAAGCATGTATACCCTGTCTTTCAACCCTATAAGCAAGCCTCCAACGCGCGCTGCTCTGTGTCGTAATTCAGCGCTGCATTCCTGACATCAAAGCGTGCTATTCTCTTCCCTCTGCGCTCTGATGCTCTTGCAGTCTTCGTCGGCGTGTGTGTGAACGCGTATTTGTATAGCTGAGCGCACTTATGTTAACACAGTCGCGCGCGAGGCATTTAACCTAATCTGATGTGGCCATATACCGCGTGCACCGCTCATCCACCGACACTTTGCCACCACGCGAGTGGATGAGGCTCTTCGGACAGATAAGGTGGAGGTATTACGTGGTGGAAGCTTTTTTTCGAAGCTTGCTTCTAAAGTAGGTGGTGTATCGAGGGTTCTTGACACGTGAACTGCTTTTTTATTGTCTGTAACTTTACGAGGAGCTAATTTTTCGAACGAAACATAAATAACGTAAAGCTTCTCGCAATACAGAGCTGTTTGCCTATCGTTGCATCCACTCTGTGGCTCTTTTGTTTAGACACCAGGGCGCTCGGCCGATGTTTCGTTTGGCAGCCTGTGTCGTGCAATTACCTCTCGCCACCGTTTACACGCACTTACCCCCTTGTCTTCTTGTATATACGTGTACACACAAGCGGTCCGCGAAGTTGACGTTGAAGAAAGGCCGGCGAAAGCAAGCTCACCCCCTCCTTTTGTAATCTGCCCTTGTCCTCTGAGTCTGTGCGTGGGTGTAGATTTTAGGAATGAAATATCGCGCTGGTGTTGGGAATGGAGATTTTTTATCTATAAAAAATATTGGTAAAACAGAAGGGACTTACGTCCATACTTCCCTTCGCGATCGGACCATACGAACGATATGTTTTATTTGCAGGGCATAACCCGAAAATTTTCTACAAAGCTGAGAAAGTTCGAAAGCTCAGCAATCCTTGTGAGAGAGAAGGTAACTCAATCTTCGAGAAGCGAGAGGAGAAAAAAAAAACAACACGAAACGCGCGCGCGCTACTCTCGTCTCTCAGTAAAACTCCCTGAAATTCGTCGCGTAATCTCTTTGACTCCTCTCTCTCTCTCTCTATCTTCGTCTTATACTATCTTTAACTTTATTTACTCTCTTTATCTCTATCTTTCATTTTCACTTTGTACCAGCTCAACCCCTGCCTCCGTAACTTTCCACGCTATTGCAATATACCTCTCTCCTTCTCTCTTCCCCTGCGTTTTACGTTACTCGCGCTTGTACCCTTTCTTTTTTCGCTTCTCTTCTCTCCTACTCGTCTTCTCAATCTTTTTCCATTTTAATCTCCTTTTAATTCTGTTACCTTCTCCGCTTGCCTATTTAGTCGTACTCGACCCGTTTAAAATTAGCTCGGTGTTGTATGGAGCTTTTTGAATTGCCCATATTTATTACCTTTTCAAAGTAGTATTGTTGCAGCTCGACAAAAAATATGATTAACATCGTAATATCGTCTTCTCTTTTTTTACTCTAAAAAAGACGTAATCATTCTATTAGTTCCGAAATCAGTTCTGCGATTAGCTTTTGTATTCAATCTCTATACGAACGAATCAATTATCCTGAAAAAGTGACTTATATATTATAACTAAGCTTTTTTCAAAAGCCGAGTTAAAAGCTGTTCAATAACCTTAACTTGTTTGTCTGAACGTACAGTGTGGACCGCGATATGCATCAGAATCAAGCAGTTTTGGAGTGGCTTTACCGGCTTCTCACCACTTCTTTAACTTTCAGTGTTTCTGGCCAACGAATATAGGTGGCGCATATGCGCTTTTCTGTCCCCCTTCATCGTTTATGGGTATACTAAAACTGCAGCCTTTTATTAGTCACACTGCTTGGGCTGCTCATACTATGGCTGCTCTTATTTTTGCTTATTTTTACCTCTTCGCTAATAAGGTAAATTGTGATAAAGTGAACGTTCAAATTCATTATACCTATAAATCGCGAGAGAATTACTAAATAATCTTTCAATCGAAAAATTATTCTTCCCAAACAAAACGAAAAAAAAAAACGCGTCTATAAGACCGCTGATCAGATCGTAACAACTATATAGCGCGCAGCAAATCAAACTATCACCCAACTTATTTCCACAGACACGGAAAAATTTTCTCACCAATAAAACAAGTAGTCCTCTTCGAGAGTTTTCTTTCGCATCGTGTCTTTCCCCTCTGCCAGAGCCTCTGCAGATCTGCAGTCAGCAGCACTTGATGGACGGGTTAATTCGCGGAAAGGCCGAGATTAGAGACACGGAATTTCTCGTCGCGTAGAGAAACGTCATATCCCGAAAGTGCGAAAGTCAACTCGTCGTCTACTACTACCCCCTAACTTCCTTCCCTATACACATATACACATACACACTCATATAAGCGAGAGCTTCCCGCACAAGTTTTCATGCAGCGTGGCTCGAATTCGAACGGGATTACGCAGCTAGGCGCGAAATGCGATAAGTTCAAATGCGAAAATTCAACGCGCCTCGAGTGAGAGAAATATTTGTATATATATATAGGTACGCGTTCTCGCGCAAAAGTTTGCGCTTTTCCCGCTTTTATTTACGCAAATCAGCGTCGCTTTTTTTTCTTTTACATGAATGCATTTCGCTTGCGTAGAGCGTGTGTGTGATTCAAGAATCAAGACTGTTGGTACCGTCGTCGCTTTTTTTTTATCCTTGACGCGACGTACGTCTTGCTTATATCTGCGAAGCTTATAAGTTTGCGTAGTCACTGTCGCGTATACACGAAGAAAATATTACAGGAAATCTTCGAGTTTACACTTCCCTTTCCTTGTCCATAAATAACTTGAAATAGAAAAATCAACTAAAGTCAAAAAACCAGCCAATCTCAGAACAAAATACCCAACACTCGCGGTCATCAGAGCATCGCATACCGCACAAGCTTATACAGTCGCTCCTAAAAATCGCGTCTAGCCGTGCGGTAATTTTTAAAGTGCCAGCGCTAGAGCGCGCGTAAAATCCCCCGGCGTCGCGCAAAACGTCGCCGCTAACTGGATTATACTCGGCGGGCGCTGCTGCAAGCACTCGCGCGACTGAATAATGCCACAAAAAGACAAAGTCTCACCTGTACCGAGGCTCGCGAAAAAGCCGGCTGAAAATCGCGTCAAGAAAAGCTCTCTCTCTCTCTTTCCCTCTGCGGCTAATCTCGGCCTCTAATGACGCGACGAAAAAAAGCTTTATCTCGCGCTTTGCAGCCTCATCAACATTCTTCGTGGTGAATCGGAAATGCGAGCGATGAGAGATTTTTAGATTTATTATCGGCGAGCTTTTGACTTTATTTATTACGTATACTACTTCTTATAAATAGAAGAAAGTGTAATAAATTAAGCTTCCGATGTGTATTGTGTACGTATACTTTCCTTTATCATTCTTTTCTCGTATAGGCCAGAGGGAGGCTAGTGACTTAAGGCGAAAGTAAAATCCGAGGAATTAAGAGACAAGCGAAGAAAGGAGGATCAGTAAATCGAGTCGGCTGTACAACCGCAGTAGTGGCCGTGAGAAGGAAAAGTGCTTTTTCGCGTTAGTTCGAACCACCGCGCCGATCACAGATCGCGTCTTGTAAGTAAGAATACACGTGGCTTCTCGATGCCGATTTTCACCGGATAGAAAAGACTCATTCATTATGCATGAGTCATTGAATTATGCATTCGCGAGTCGAGGAAGAGAGAACCGCCTGATTTGAGGAATAAAACTTTCATTAGCCACGAGCTTTTACTCTACGTATAGCGTCGAAGAAGCGCAAAGTGGTGATGAGATTTCAAGGATCCATAGGATTGATGAGCATCGAAGGAATCATCGCTGTTCGCACGTATTATCTAGGTCAGAGTTTGAAATTCTTGTCTTCTTCTGCTATACTTGACTCACAAGCTCAAAATTTCGCAATCCAGCTTTCCAAACAGCGCATTTCCCTACAGCCACAGCACAGCTCGATCGGAGAATCGCTCGACAAAGAGCGAGATGTAGAGAAACAGCGACACGAGTGATTCGACTGAACGTGGTTTCGTCGGTTCTACGCTACTGTGCCCTATTGGTATGTATATAGCTTCTTCCCATCTCCCCTACGCGCGTATACCTACGTGTATACCTACACCCCTGCCGGAAATTTCCGTTAACGAGCTTGATTGGAATTACTTGGGAGAAACGCTAGATACACGTCGACTTGCTTTGCGTCTGATGGTGCCTTTTGCGAACTTGTGTGTCGCTCTCGCAACCGTCTCTTCGTTTACTTTGGAATCTCTTTTGAACTTGCGTGCTAAATGATCAAGAGGTGCGGAGCTTTTCGTGAAAATTTGTTACGAGTTTTTGTGATAATCCGATTTAGCACTAATACGAATCATTGTAGATGCTACAGATTATTGTTTTTATAATCCGCTTTTATACTATGAGAAATAAAAAAAAAATGGTCCATTACAGAACGCGAAAAAGCTTTACATGGAAAGCCCAACGCTGTATTATCAGATTACTCGAAATCCATTACGCGATTATAACATAGCATCCTCTCCAAAGAAAAGCCCTCTTTCGCAGTAGTTCTATTTATTCTCAAAACCTCGGCGGCGTGTACGCATACATATACGAATTCCTCCCTCGACAATCGGCCGGGAAACCATTAGAGAGAGAGACCGTTGACCTCCGAGCGAGCGAGCTTATCGTGGTCTAGCAGAGAAAGCAAAAGGAGAGAGAGAGAGAGAGAGAGAGAGAGAGAGAGAGAAGCGCGAAAGGGACCAGCAATAGTATAGCGGCGTCTTATCCAATTGTCGCGATAACCTCGGTATCCGGTGCGCAGTGTATATCCCTGAGACCCGTCGAGTCTGGAGACGGTTTCCTTAGCTCGGGACCGGAAGCCTTCGCCGACACTTCCGGCCAAGCGTTATAGTGCGTGTATAAAGTCGTTTGACGCTGCAAGTGTGTATGTTGTCGCGTTTTGATGTCTGCAGCGACGTTGTTATATTCTTATGGTTAATTTTGGAAAAAAAGATCGATTCGCCGATTAAAGTGCATTTTTTTAGTAAAAACATATACACTTTATTACTTCCTGAATTTTACAGCCAAAACGAACTTCGCCGCACCGCATAGTTATATCTATAAACCAGCCCGATATACTTCACGTCCGACAAAAAATCCACGTATATACACCCTTCCGAATTCTCGTATAAAAACTGCCGAGCAGAAGAGCTTTCACGTCACCGGTTAATAAAATCCAAAAACTCGCGAGACCATACACTATACGAAAAAAAAGGGCCTAGCGCGAAAAACTTTTCACGCGCGCTCTTTCTAGTTCGCGCGTAACAAAAGCGTACAAACAAATGATGTATCGCAGCAGCAGTAGTAGTGGTGAACGGTTAGCTGGCGCTGAAGGCCGCGCGCACAGGTGGATGATTGTGATGTATCGTCCCTTTGAATGAGCGTCGAACGTCGCGCATTCACGTCCTGGAGCTGAGTATGACGTGCTGCTCGTTGAAATAATAAAAAAAAAGAGGTCGAGAGAGTAGTTTAGTGAAAGGCCGGAGCGAGAGAGAGAGAGACTCGACGAACCATTTCTGTTCCGATTGTGGACGCGCGACTACGTGGGTGTGGCGATTTGATTTTTTTTTCGGTGCAGAGCGCCGGAGATTGTGGTGTTTTGAAATTTTTTCGGGTGGCTCTGTGCACTTTTGTTAGGAAGAACTGGATGTTCTTGTATTTTGGTTATGTTACGTGGTTATCAGATAAAACTCGAGATACACGTGGGGAAATATCTCAAATCGAATATATTTTAATGCATTATTCTATCTTTCCTCACGCGGTTAATACTGAATGACGTGTTCGTGGTTCGGGTAGAGAATTTACATTTTTTTTTTTTTTGAGATACAATTTCATTGACAAAGCATGAGCGGCTAAAGCAGTAAGCCAAAATAAGGCAGTTTTAGCATTGGTGACACACCACTATATCAAAGACTCGGCGCGCATATTGTTATGAGGGTATATGGAAAAGCGCCTATGCGCCACCTATTTTCACCTGCCACAGACACGGAGCGTTTAGGCGGTGACAAAAGTGTCAGTCCAAAACTGCTTCGGTTTGATTAATTGATATCGCTCTAGATTTCGATATTTATTGAAACTCTATCATCCCTACTTTCCACATGAGAAAAGAAAATTAATAATAACTTTAGATAATGTACTAAATACGGTCAAGGGGTCGTGGGTTCTCGAGCCCCCATCAGCGCGATCAGTTTTTTTCAGATCCGATGGAAATCTTACTCACGACACCGGGTTTGAGAAAGGCGTAGGTGTGATGAGCCTACCCTGGAAACTTTCGAATGCTAAAATTCATCTAGAAACACAACGCGATACGTTGTGAGGGCGCGAGGCCATGAACTTTCGAGTTCGAAAAAGCCACCCATTTATTTTTATTTTTTAATGTAATAAATATATACTTATCTCGACGGAAAGTGGCAAGCTAATTAAAATTTTGAAAAAGATTTTGTATGTATAATAATAATATGATACAAATATGAACGAACGGAAAACGAGGAACGAACATGTCAATTTGATTCTTTCGATGTATAATCGCAAACCTTTTTGTGCAGGATGGATAAAATAGCATTGAACGTGGAAATAAAATCTTCGATAGCTAGATTTTTCCTTTATTATACAATTTATTGCAAACTTCCTTTATAGTTTTTCGCGTTATTATAAAAATTCGTTATACCGCGCAAACACATGTATACGTTGCTGAAACTCATCTCCACACTATATATCCATATTATTAATAGTCGCCGTCAAAATTCTTTCCGCATCGCTACATACATAATTCACAGTGTCTTTTATTCGAATTTCATCGTAAAAAAAAATATCCGCATATAATATAGTCGCGAAACAAGGAAACTCGCCGACGACACGCGGAAAGACTTCGAAGTGAAATATTCCACGCTTTCGTCACTCTCGAACCTTTGAAACAATAAAAATCGCGAAGCTCGCATCATCGAAGAATCGCCAAGTCCGAAGAAAGACGAACCTGCTCTCACACTGCTGTATAAGCGTATAGTAGCGTATATGGTTCAAGCGTGCTAACTCAGCGGATATTCCGCTCACGTATAGGATATATATGTGAGCGGGAGGAGTGCGTATACGCGATACTACGCGCCAATGCGATCATCATCGAAGACTAGAGGGATCGGTATCTATATAGGTACCTACTGCAGTCTTACTGTGCGCCGATGGAATTCTCGCTCGCGATTGGCATCGCCAACACGTACGGGTATTCAAAGTATTTCGAAATATTCAAAGTGTTCCTTGCACCTGGTGAGAGAGCTCGTATCGATTTTTACGCTGGTTTTATGCTTGGATTACGCGCTGGAGAAACAATGAGGACGACGCGTTGTTTTCAAGGACGATCGCGATGGTGAAAGGATGCGAGAGTTTGACTTCTTTGAAGTTTGAGATACTTTGCAGAAATTTAGCGCTTGCGGTTGTTGACCTTAATTTTAGGCGTGAGATACAATTATTCGCTACAAGGATTATGGTTCGCGACAGATAGCATTAAGGATGTTTTTGCACTCGAAATCATGCGCAACACATATCACACAGTTTGCGTGAAAATAATATAAACGTATTCGACATTCGGGCACAAGGAAGAAACTTATACTCTGTTTTTATGCACATTACCATACAAACTGCCGAATTATCAAATCGACAAAGTACATTAAATTCAACATGACAGCTCAATCTCGTTATTCGCGTTCTTCTTATCCTTCTAACTATAATCAAATTATACTTCGCATTGAAGATAAGCCTATCCAGTATGAACGAACACACCTCCGACAATTGCAGCTCCTAATTAGGAACGCGTCGATTGAACAATAAACTTTTACATATGAGTACACATACGCGACAAAGCAGCAATAAATATACAGCCATGCGAGTAACGAATGTTTTTTCCGGTTCCCGATCCTAACGGCATATCAATTTACGCGTTATATGCTAACGACGCTTTGTATACCCACACGACAATAAAGCGATGATGCAAATGCGCGCGCTGGGCTATAATAATACCGAAAAAAATTGATATGGAACTCACGTATCTCATACACAAACACGTATAGCGGAGTCGGTGCACACTTGCGGAAGAAGATTTTTCTTTCTTCGAAGTTTTATGGATAGAGACGCGCTATGTTCTATAGGAAGTTTGAAGAGCGACGCGAAGGACAGTCGCTTTTTTGGCGAGCGACGAGAGACGACGCGTTTTTCTTTGTATTATAGAACGTCTCTTGCTTGTGTGTATGAGATAAAACATGCGACTGTCCGGCTGCAGCGTGACACGGCGCAAAGTAGATGAAGATAAAAAGACGCGGTTGAGTTTGTCGTGCGACTGATTTGCATGTGTCAAGAAAAAATTGTTGAAGGAAGCTGTTATTTCGGAAAAATAGCTGTCGTACGGTTTTTAGACGTTTCTGTGCGGTGATGCAATGTTGACCTGCGTTTTTGTTTCGAGATTACTTGTAGTGGCACTTCTGGTTCTGCGGATTTTACTTATTGGGGAATACGATTTTTTAAATTTAATTCGATATCACGATACTGTAGATGCAATTAAGTAATTGCATTCTCTGGCAAAGTACATTTATAAATCATGCGTGGTGTATTTGTCATAGCTCATTACAATTAAAAGTCGGAGCTGTATAGAGAGCGCAGTTATTAATTAACTTTGTCCTCGTCAGTATTTAGTTCATTGCTATACGTGTTCTAATTGATCTCGTCAAATATTAATTAGAGCAGTCTAATACAATCATGTCGTTCGTTGTATAAAAGTACAGGATTCTGTGGATGAATATGTATGTCAATGAAATGTCGAACCTATTAATTACGTAAATTAGTTAGAATTGTCTGTATGTGTACTGCACGACAATGAAAGTTTATTTCTAACATATTATAACAGCGAAGCTTGAGCCCTAACATTATAATTAGCAAACGACAGAGTGCATATCATGGATGATTTACGATACAATTATCTAGCCCTTTGTGAAGTCATAAATTAACGGCACAAAGTTAACCAACACGAATATACGGGATGTACACTGCCCTGTCGATATGATAATTAAGCTTGTGTGTATACTGTTCGTGGAAATAATTTCACAGCTATTTTAAATAACTATTAGGAGAGTCGAGTGGGACCAATTCGTTCGAAGTGGTGATTTCGTGATGTGTCAGTCATTCTGTAAGTAAGAATTTTTGGGACGAATTTAATTTAAAATTATTTGGCTATTTTTCATCAGTTGTTTTTGCTCTAAAAAAATTATGATCTCTACTCACCCCAAGGCTCATTAGCAAGCTTTCATCCCTATAAATACAATAACATCCAAACCAGTCCATTATCCAAAAAAATACTTCTCATAACCCATCTCAAACTAGTTCCTCCGATCAAAACAACTATAATCCTATCGCAACTCCATCACGCACTTCAGCCGCGTAGCAGTACCATATAAATTCAGCTCACATCCAAAATCGACGACAACGCCGTGTGTGGCATCGGCGCACATACATACCTATATACACCAGCAACCCCATAGCCGCACACGGACTCCGCGAGGCGGAAGTAAAGCGAGAACTCGGGGATCGAGTTACGAATTAGAGTCGGCGGACATGCTCCGCGGACCCTATTAGTTATCTCTTAGCCGGCTGGATACAAAAGCCGGGCTTGTCTAGCCTAGTAATTTCCCCGGTGACGAGTCTCCCCATCTCTCTCCTGCTTCACCGCTGCTGCTTCTGCCGAGTCGAATGGATGAGTCGAGAGATATGGGGGTAGCTGCTGCTCTCGTGTATGGAGGAAAAAGGAAGAGGAATTATTGCGGACCGGCTGCCACTGCGCCTGTGAGATTTCGGAGGGAGAGAGAGAGAGAGGTGATGGGTTCGTTTGTGTTTTGGTTAGCGAGGAAAGTCGGAGATCGATGAGCTGTGTAACAGGTTTACCGGATTTCGGACTTGCCAGCGCAAGCTTTTCTGCGTGGGATTACCTCTAGGTTTTGGTTTGTTCTTTATTTTAGAGGTGTATTCGTTATAGTTTTTAATTGGTCAAGAAAGTTGACTGACCCCCTGCTGACCAGTCGATGGAGCAATAAGCTCATGTCCTTACAATACTAGTGGACCATCTTGAATCCGAGGATAATATAGGTATAGCTGAGTGGGATGGATAAACGAGAAATAGCTGGGACAAAGTTTTGCGGAGGAGAGGGAGGGATTGTTTCGCGTCTCTCTGACTCGAGGTGACAACTAATAACTAACACCGATGTATGCATTCGATGTCGCCCGAACGAGTCTACTAATTAAGTTTCAAAATTACTTCATCCGGATGCTCGATTTTGCGTTCGCTGTTACTGGACTGCAGTTCGTTTTGTATTTCAGCTTGGTGTTTTCTGTGCTTTATCTGCAGAAGCGTAATTATATTTTAGATTTTTGAAAGTTCAATAAGCCATGCAAATAGCGAAGGATATGTTCTGGCAAATGATTGATATGCAACTCTGTCGATTTTGTTACTAATAAAAAACTTTATCATAATAACAAGATTTATCGGTAACAATGTATTGTGTACGATATAATATAGTGAACAGACCTTAGAATTAATAGTCTTATTTCCTAGAATATGCTTACACATTCGTTATACAAAAGTGCATCGTATAATCTATTTAGGCAACGCGATGCTAACGTCATCGACAGTCGCAAACTGCAGATGAGCGGCTTATTGCTTTCATTAACATGTTTATAAAATAACTATATTTTACAGCGATCGGTTCGATTTCTCTCTGACGCATCGCCATTAATCGCGGAGCCTTGAACGTGCGCGGACATAATAATGCGATAATATAACTTTATATTGCGCGTCAGTATAAAATTTAATTCGTTTCGAAGAGATATCATACATTGACTCATTGAGCTGCGCGTATGATTTTTCTCAAAGTATTCTATACTCGCGAGATCTTGAATTTATCGTTGCATGTAAATTTTACCTCAAAACGCGGTAAACGCGATTTTTACAAAAGTTTTTCGGAAGCCTTATAAATGTACATACATCCTTAATTAAATAAGTATCCCATCTAGATTCGGAATACTTTCGTACGTAAAATCACAGCAGAAAGCAAAAGACGTGGAACACACTATGCGTTGACGATCTTATCCCCGGCTCCATAAGCTTTTCTCGGTGACGAAGCGCACCATTAGCGACAGAGCCATGAGGAAAATGATGACTGTCGCGGCTATCAGGATGGCACCATATTCTGAAATGATTTATTTTAACTTTTATATGTATGAAAATAGAAAAGCTTATTTCAGAGAAACGGCACGAAATAATTTCGAATAAATGCGCATAATCTATAGCTTTTGGAGTCTAATTATATTAATGTAGGAGTGGATATCGTGTTATGAATAGCAATGCATCATCTGATCTATCAGACGCGTTTTTTACTTGATAAGAAAAAAATTTGAGCACTGATGTTATCTTTCGTCGCAAAAAGCTGCTCTTTTTGCGTATTATTTGATCAACGACAAATAAACGTAATGTGAAATGATTATCATATTTCTTCTGCCAATTTTAATAGTCTCCTCATCAATCCGCGATGAATATTGATTCAACTTTTTTCTCTTTTTCGGGATCACTTATGAATTAACTATCACCAATTTAGCACCACGGAAATAGTTATTATCTTTTCTATATATAAAACCTTACAACTATAAAAAAAAATTTGGTCACTCACTTCTCGCCCTCCCATTAGAAGACTTGACAGCTGGTCCTGGCTCGGACATCATAATCCTTGGCATCTGCGGCTGCTGCATCTGCGACATGGTCGCAGCATATCTCGGCGGTTCGATCTTGAAGATCCCATAGCTCGTCAGAGGTATGGAAACCAGTGGCCTGGCGATCGTCCGATTTTCCGAGGCTCCGTTTCCGGGCGTTCCCGAGGTAGCATCGTATCCCGGTAGTCCCGGGAATACGTAGGACCAAGTGACCCGGTGATGTCCCGGTGAAGCGTTGATGAGCGAGGCGTAAGGTGGCGGATCGTCCTCGCAATGCCAACCGGCTCCCAGACGCTCGGCGATGCAGTTGCAGCGTGGGACAGCATCACTGGGACCAGGAGCGGAGGGACCGGCTTCCGCGGCGACCGGAGGCGAGGCCAACCGGTCCGCTGGACTTGCTTGAAGGAAAAAAGTGAGTATGAGATTGTGTGATCTTGAATTTTTGACCTTTGTTGGTTTTATAAGTGGCATTGCAGAGTTTAAAAGTAATAGTTTGGGTTGATTTTAAAGGATTAAAAGTGAATTCAATAAATTTTAGGAAGAATTATTTTTATACTATGATTTTATTTCTATTTGAAATATTCGATTGGAGAAACAAAATTCGACTGCATACCGTGCAGCGATATGCCGCAGGAAGCTTTGGCGCAAATATTTGCGGTCTTCATTTATTCAAATATTCGGTTATTTATTCTATTTCAACGCTTCGGATATTCTATCGTAATTGGTGTAACTGAATTATTTTGACTCTGTAGTTTCACATTCAAATCCAGCTTGAATATTCAAAGGATTTAAACATTACAACACTACTGGTTAACATCATTATTTCATGTGAAATTCTATGTAGGGAAAGCCTTTCAAAAACAAAAACCCAATGAAATATACATAACTATGTAAATAATAAAACTTCATTCGGTTTCGAACAAAGTATTCTACTGTAATAGAACACACAAAAGTACAGTGCTTATAATAAAAAGAGCACAAACTTGGTCTAAAAGCAAGCTTCAGTATCCCATACGTACTCGTCTGTTACTACTTATAAAATTCATGCGCCTCTTCGCGCGCATATGCTTTCACGTATTATGTTGGTCAGAAAATTACATAATGCAGGTGTAATCCATATAACACGCCCCGCGGGCATCTTTCGATCGTAAACTCCCTTCGTTTTTTATGTATTTTTAATATAGGCACTTTGCTGCGAGCTCGTTTTTTCTACAAAAAGGCGCGCGCGCATACGACTTTCACTACGGCGTAACCGTTGCGCCGCCGTCGTTGATGCCGGTGTTTTTAGTGAGTAAAACGTGGCTCTGCAGCGAGTATGCGTATGTTATACGCACGAGTTCATGTGTGTATGTGAGCGTATACGGCCGCAGTGAATTTTACTGTAGAAGCTCTTTTGCAAAAACTTTATTATTTAGATCGGCTGTAAGCGATATTTACATGGCTATCTCAAAGTGCATTTTAAAAATATGACGCGTGTTGGAGATAGGCTTCCTGCGGTGTATTTATTTACATGTGTTTTGCTTATCTAGGATATTACGCCGTTTTTAGTTTAAAAGTGCCAGCAGACAAGGCGCAGTTTTGATGTTGTTTGGGAGTTTGAATAAAGCGCGTTTTTTTTTTAAACTACCGATGTGTATAAGTCTTATATGGAAAATGTTGATTCGTTCTTTCATTTATATATACGTATGTATAATTGACTTCTGACTTGACAAAATCGTACATTTTCCTTGGTCATCAAAAAACGATTTTAATTGCGATATTTTCAAGATAATTCTTCGCATTGAAATATTTACTACTTGACCCAAGAAAATCATTAATCATCGTTTTTTTTTTACTTTTACTATCCCGTGATGACATCACCTAGAGCCATCGATAATTTTCACCAGATCACAGTGACACAATAAATCACTGTAATTAATAATTCTCTTTCGAGTGACTTTAAAGTCACACACTGGTGTAAAAAAAAGCACACATAATGTCGCGTATAGATGAATTAAATATGCACAGATTCTTTAGATAATATTCTACGGTATTAACTTTAACCAATGAAGTAGTTGATGCGAGTATGCGGAAGCTATAATTAATATTCCAGGAAACAATGAGTTTCAAAACGGGTTTTATGGAGTTAAGCGGTATTCTAAAAATACTATCACTAACAAGATTCAGTAGTAGGTAATACTAAATTGAATAATTTCTCTAACGTAATAATTGTTTCCTTTTACTTTTAGATTATTTTCTACGAAACCAACGTAACGGGTGATCGAGGAAATCAGATCATTCTCACTTTGAGCACTTTATTTGCAGTAGTGAATCTTGAAAAAAAAATGCTTATCTACTTTCTGTTTAGACTACAAGTCGTATCTTAATTTTATCAGTTTTTCAAAGTGACACAGTAATTACCTACTGTGTAAGTGAATGTTACTGGCAATATCGTAATAAGATGACGCCACGTGACGAGTTGCAAGGCATGGCTCATTGAGCCATAGCCATCGCGACACTTCCTCTTTCAGGAATCAATTGAGCAAAAAACAATAATCACATAGCTTGTACAGTGCATTACAATGTAACGCAAGAAAGGATGGTAAAGTTCAACCTATGATCATTTTGAATTCATATACGTAAACGAGGGTATTTTATGAACAAAATAGAAAATTTTCCGACACACAAAAAACTGATTCTAAAACACATATTATATGTTACAAATTGACACTCGGATTTCCCAGATTACAATTGTATAACAACCGTTTGAAGAAATATACGAATTATGTCATTATGGCAACATTTGAAGCAAACATTAATTTTCCTGATATAATTGTAAGCTATTACGTTTTGTAACACCGCAGAGCTCATCTCGTTTGGCTTAGCTCTGTGTACAGCATATTAAAATAATGTATGCAGTGTCGTAATCGCCTACTTTCTAATTCATGAAAAACGGCCACCTAACTACATGATTGACAGTTTACGAAAAAAGGACCGGCGTCGGCGCGAAAAACGAGTGACGGCACACACGCGAGATAACCAGCTGATCTCTCTGATACGGATAATGCCTGTCAATTTGTTTTAACGCTTTTGATGTTCGCTTTTTTATTTGGTTTATTTGGAGCTATATATGGATAACTGATACTCTTCCGTGCTATATATAAATTACACCTGTTGAGTTTGAAGTCTACAATTATATAAGTTTTTATTTTCAATATACTTTTATATAATATGGAATGATTTTCCAGTTTAGAAAACGTTCTATATAATTAGATTAGTTCACATTGTTACAAGCATCGGTATATTTTAAATTTGAAGGATAATATGCAAGTGTTATTTAGTTTTTCATGATAAATAATCAGTTATTCATAAACGATGCAGATTTGAAGAAAAGACAAAAGTTCAATGCAAATGAGTCATTCAAGTCAAAAGGTAAATAAAATTAAAATGCAACCTAATTAAAAATCTCATCGATTGTCTTTCTAGAATTCCAGGCACCAAAAACGAAACAACAACAAACCCCGCATCCATATACTTATCTGACGTCATCTCAAAAATCAAAATAAAACATCACTTAAACCTCAAAATTCTTTCCTCATCCGAAGCAACAACAACAACAACAACAACACTAAACCACACCAAAACTTTTAAACGGTCACATCATATCCGATCGTCGATCGATCTATCCACCAGCGCGCGTCAAAGCCCTCCACGAGATCCTCAACACAAAGCACGTCCACACAATCAAAGTTCGAGGCTTTTTTTTGCTTGAACTCAACCCCCGATATACACACTCACAGATCCACCCCTGACACAAACAAAGCCTTGAAAACTCCATAGATTTGACGCGTCTGTAGGTATATATATATATATATCCGTACCTCCTTCGGTGCGGTCACACATGTGTGTCCATTCCACGCACGACTGCGGCGGACTATTGCCTGTTGGCTGTGCAGAGCTACTTCGTGACCCGACTCTCCTCTCTTTCGTATATGTGAACGCGTCGCAAAAGTAAACACATGCACGAGGAGGAGGAGAAGACCGCTCGAGAATGTATGCGTGTCTGTGTACGAGTGCGTATATATATACGTATATATACGCGGCTGAATCGGTCTTACGACTTTTCGCCTTTTTTTTCGCCGGTGTCCTTGCCGCACGATGATGATTTTTATGCGTGACTCTATATGCATACTCTTGCGGGGCTCTTTCTTTTCCTGGAGTATACGTGCGAGGCTACAGGCTTTTAGCGAGGATAATTATGTAGATTTTTCGGTTAGGTTCCTTGGCTTCTTCTTTCTTTTTTTTTTTGAGTTTGATTTCGGGATGGGTCGAGTTGTTAGAGATTCCAGTGTGTTTTCGTAGAAGGAATTTTATATTTGGATTTTCGGCACGAATTGATTACGTATTCACTGATAATTGGGTGTGTAAATTCGAATTGGATATCGAGTCTACGTGATTTCACGAAGAAAATCGAATGAAAGAAAGAAGTGGTTTTCGAGAGGATTGGAGGAGTTATATCTATAGATACTTATCGTGGGTTTATTTGCATTTTTTTTTACGTTCACAATTGCAATTTTATGCCTTTTTTGTGTATTAAAAAAAATTTGATCGACAATTCTAAAATTTTTGAAAATTCTTTGTGCTTGACGGTTTTTTTTACTTCTTTTTATCTTCGAGCAAACACGAGCTGTCGCAGAAAGGCAAATACGAATTACGAAATGAAAAAAGAGTTTTTTTCTCTAAAAAATGACACATACGGAAACACGATTTCAAAGCGATTTTCAAGCAATAAATTCCAATTTTGTATAGTGATCAACAATTGTATGATTCTTTTTACAAACGTCGATTAATTGAATCGATTTTCTCAAAGAATTTATCATCCACCTATTACAAAATAGGTAATCTATCATGAAAACTCGGCGCAATGCGCGTCTCACCTATAAGCTGCAACCATATAGTATACACGGAACCACGTTAAATAACGTAAACGTAACCATCATACTCTCTCAATCCAGTCTTACTTGCTCGGCGTAATCTTGCTCGATTTGAAATGAACGCAGCGAGTTGCACTGCATGCACACTCTATAAGCGTATAAGTATGCACGAGAGATTATATCCGCGGTGTTTTCTTTCAAGCATCACGCCTTGACGCCTTATCAAGCGTCTCGTCGCATCAAGTTCACCGAGAGAGAGAGAGAGAGAGAGAGAGAGAGAGAGAGAGAGAAGAGAGAGAGAGAGAGAGAGAGAGAAGAGAAGAGAAAAAAATAAAAGGGAAAAAAAAGAGAGAGACGACGAGAGAGAGAGAGAGAGAGAGAGAGAGAGAGAGAGAGAGAGAGAGAGAGAGAGAGAGAGAGAGAGAGAGAGAGAGAACGACGAATCGTGCTCTTCTTGTCTGAGACATGACCGATTGCGCTTGAAATTATCGAGCGCGAGATTTGCCCGCCAATATTCAAAACAAGCGCGCGACTGCGCGGCGTGTGACTTTCACAGTGGCATTGACATGGTCCGCGAAATATACTGTTTTCTTCTTATTCTTATATCAAGTTGTTTTTGGCCTTGTGATAGTGATTGTTTGCCAATGTCACATTGCACGATTATTAACAATTTTTTAAAATTTTTGTAGGTACGCAAACATATTATAAAAAGCAAATTTCAATGATTTTTAATATTAGATCCTATCTTAAAAAAGTGATTTGATTGGTTGAGAAACAAATATTCGGTCTGAATATAGTTACGATTTTTAACTTCTAACCACAAGAAAATTGAGCGCGCGAAGCACGCGTTAGATTTAGCTATATTAGTAAAAAATACAGTATGAGTTTGGATTCGTGCGATCTATGTACTATATATTGATTATAAAGGTTATTTCTTCAGACTGAAATATGTGTACTTTTTTAAACGCTAGAATAAAGAGGTCGCATAGACGTTGCAATATTTTTTATTATAAACGTAAATAAACAATTAAGCATTGCTTATACACAATGCAAGAAATCATTTTTGCTGTTAGTTATACGTATGTTTACAAAATAAATGATAAATTGTTGGTTTTTTTTTTGCCAACTTATTATTCACTTCTTACATAAATAATTCCTAGATAATTGGCACAACTATTTCCACTATAATGTTATGTTATTCTATTTAAAAAATATAATTATTTTTTGTGTAGTTAATCAAGTTTATAAAATTTTTACTAATTAGAATACCAAATCAGTTTTGGAAAACGTTTTATAATAAAATAAGTAAATTCGTCTTAGATTTGACGCGCATTTTGACTTTGATGCTACTTTAGCGCCCTCTTCAGGTGATTAGGTAGAACTCGAACAGTCGAACCGAGTCTATTTGGGTATCGTATGGGACGGTGACGGCGTTACCAGGTAACATAAGTTTTTCGAGGACCTTATAGTAAACAAAATCGAAATCGATTTATTCATTATCTCGAATAAAAAAAGAATTTATACTAAATTGCTATCAGTAAGTAATCATACATTGAATACATTTTGTCTTAACAATTATGTTCTTGGAATTACAATTTGAAACCGAATGATGCATCGTGTGATTTTTATGTTTCAGATGCACATAACCTCTTTATACTGTGTCGCTGGTTGATTAATTAAGAAATATAGTCAGGATGTCCAAAATTGTCATTGGAGAAGTTTCTACTATTACGTGCCCATGCACTGTACAATATCGGTGGGTGATAGATAACTTTTGGATTTGTTGCAAAGACACAGGAGATGCTTTAATATCCCCAAAATTTTTAATGTCTCTTGTTGACGAAAGTCGTTTTTGGAGCCAGTTGTGGTTCTACCCAAAAGGCATAAAAGAAGGGGTCAAAGACTTTTACTCGCTTATAGTGAAAATAGGCTTAAACCAAGACGATATAGTAGATGTCAAACTATCAATTAACAATAATAAAGGTGAATTGGTATCAAGAATTTTTCAAGAACCCTTGTACGTTTCCGAAAGGTCATTATGGGGCGCTGAAGAATTTGTAAATCGAAATCTAATTGAAAATAAATCAAGAGCAAGTAATCTATGCCGTGACGACAAATTAACGATTGTTGTCGCAATCAACACACGAACAAGTAAAAAATGCGCGACGATTTATCAGATAAGAATACCTCTAAGTAAATTGGGTAATGATTATGAAAAATTGGTAGACAATGAAGAATTCAGTGATTTTGAGTTGACAATTGGAGATAAATCTTTTCGAGCCCATAAGAATATTCTCAGCAAAAGAAGCCCCGTTTTCGCCGCCATGTTTAAGAGCGAGATGAAAGAGAAACAAGAAAACAAGGTGGAAATCAAAGACGTCAGGTACGAGGTTTGCTTGGAAATGCTACGTTACATATATGCTGAAAGAGTGAACGACATAGAAAATATCGCTGATGAACTTTTGGCTACGGCTGATAAATACTGTATTGACAGCCTTAAGGGCATGTGCGAGGAGAGTTTGAGCGAAAACGTGAATGCCGACAACGTCGTAGAAAAACTTCGAATTGCTTATTTGCATAGCGCCGAGATGCTGAAAGTTACAGCTATTGGATTTATTGTTGCACACGGGGCCGATATCGTCAAAAAATCGGAGTTCCAACAATTGCCTTCTAATATTATATGCGATGTTCTTGCTGCTGTATTCAACAAGATAAAGTAAAATATTTATCTCATCTTTTAATTGCGTTGCATCGTGATCTAATCTGTTTCGTATTATGTTTTATTCTTTGAATTAAGTTGTTTTCACGTTATGACAAAAAATGTTCTTGTACTTTAATGTTTATATAAAAAACATTGTTTGAAAGTAGTATACTGGTTATATGATAGAAACAGTTTTTATGATTATAATGTTTATTGAAATTAATAACAGATATAGTTCTTAGGAGAATGTATTGATAAAAATAAATAAAGATATACAGTATAAACATTGCTTATTTCATTTCTTAATTTTACTCGTGCATTATCCAATAAATATCTGAACGATCACGTTCTCTAAAGATTCACATGTAGTACACACGTATGATGAATTTCTTTTTATAGATCTTATTCATAATTTTGTTTCGTCCTACCTAAAGGTCTGATATTCTTCGGGATTGATTACCACTATAGTCGACGAGATCTTCGCACCGCTTGTGCTCAAGCATATATACATTTCAAAAAGATTAATCCAATCTTCACCACATTTACTGCAGTACCTATTTGTAATTTTTTAACAAGTTAAACCACAGTGCGCACAGGTCTCATAAAATCATTTCCCTATATACGCATCGTATTGGCGTTGAGCCGACGGTATCAATATAGAGAGAAACGCAATTAGGACGAATTACAGTCGTACCTGAAATATCGATACCGCACTGATTTCAAGATACAACGCACAGACACGTGCGTATCTTACCTATCCTATTTATCATTCGAGCAGTCATTTCAGCCCGGGTTTATCGTGGATCCAACGGATCCAGACTTCATAGGTACCGTAGTACTTATTCTATATAGCAAGTCTACATAATTCGTTGGTGGAATAGTCCCCAGGTAATATGTCAGTTAGTCAGTCGACGGTCTCGGTAAACAAAGTCAACATCGTTTTGTTCGTTACTATCCCGCATCGACAAGCTTTTATGCTAGACTGCAATCGGTAAGTGATTTATAGGTTGAACGTATTAACGATACGACTCTTGAAATAACAATGTGAAAGCCAACGCAACTTGATTGTTTTGATTTTAGCAGCATATAACCCCTGTATATCGTTCCGCCATTTGGTTGATTAAAGAACATACGCAGTCACGATGTCTAAAATTCTTTCCATTGGAAACGTCACCTGTGCTACACCCTGCAGATGTATTGCGGAATATTCTTGGCCAATTCAGAACTTTTGGATGTGTGTCAATACTGTCGATGCAACCGGAGACGCGTTGCTTTACCCACAATTTTTAGTGGCTAACGACGGTAAACCTATCACTTGGTGCCAGTTGATGTTCTACCCAAATTAAGGCAAGACAGAAGAGCCCAAAAACGACTTCTCACTTTTTGTGAAGATTGTTACAGAAACTAAGTATGTCAAAATACAGAAGGTTAAATTATCGCTTCACTTTAGAGATCAATATCAATTAAAAAAAAAAAACAAGAATTTAATGAACCCACGCAAAACGATACGAGTTTATGGGGCGAAGAGAAATTTTTTGATCGAAATTCAATTGTTGTATGCAAAGAGACATACAATTCACAACCAAGATGTAAAAAGGGCTCGAAAAAGGAAGCAGTGTAAATCGAAAAAATTAGAAATAATTTAACGATTAAACTTAGAATCACCATACAAAAAATTGAAGGAATGAAAGAGCTACGCGTTTTACAGTCGCATAAAATTATTGGAACTTATCACAGGGATTGTGCACAATTGGTTGACAACGAAGCATTCAGTGATATTGAGCTGTTGATTGGAAAGAAATCGTTGCGAGCCCACAGGTATATTCTCATGAGAGGAGGCCCTGGTTTTTCCGAATTCATAGAGGCCAAGATAAAAGCAAAACCAGATAAGAAACGGATAAGAATCGCTCAAATTAAGTATAATGTTTGCTTGGAAATGCTGCGCTACATATATAACGGAAAAGTGGAGGATATTGATGATATCGCTGCTGACCTTATAATGGCGGCTCACAAATACAATCTTCCCGGCCTTAAGCGTAAGTTCGAAGGGATTTTGATCAAAAACGTGAATATGGACAATGTCATAGAGGGGCTTCAACTTGCTTTTTCGTGTGACTCCAATTCACTGAAATTTAGAACAATTGGATTTGTTATGGAAAACCGGGATATCTCGCGCCAGCCGAATTACTGAAATTTTCCCGCACATATTTTAAACGAGGTTTCTAAGGCTAGAACTAACTCCTTAACAAAGTGACTATTTAATAAACTGTATGTATATTTTAACTATGTTGCGTCACAAGTTAAAGCCCTTAGTATTATGTATCTTTATTTCTTAATATTTGTATTTCAAGTGGATTTTAAATTGTAAAAAAGTATGCTTGTACTTTTGTATTTGTATTTTTTTTTTATTTATTCAGTTGTACCAACCCATATACCCTGTACAGGTTTTTATGGGAGCATCCTTACCACCTCTGTGTGAGGATGCTTTGATCCTATACCCCACCTCCCTGAGAAGCTTTCTTCTGACTATATATGAGAGATAGTCAAATTTCGCTTCTACAGTCATTAGACCCACTGCTCCGCATTCGCCCTGGGACTTGCCCAGTGACGTGGGGATAACTTGCTAAGCAAGAAAACCCACGTCAGAGTCAGCCGATAGGAAAGTCAAACTTAGGTTCTTCCTACTTCCACGAGAAATACCTAGGTAATCATTCCCTATCTGTTGCATCATTGGAAAAGCGAGAACATTCGGGCGGTCACCCATCCAAGTACTCACCGCACCCAACGGTGCTTAACTTGGATGATCGACCGTCTCCGCATCTACGAGCCGTTCCAATGATGCCCCCTACTTTTGTATTTGTATATAAAAAGCATCGTTTCTAATTAAATAGTGAAAATTGTGAAAACATCTTTAGCGATTTATATATTGTCTATCAAAATCAATAACATATATTTTTACGAATAAACAAAAATATAGAGAACAGTATTACACTGTACATTTTTTTACAGATGTTATTCATCGTGATTCACTTTAAAGCTGTTAAAGAGTTTAAAGGATTTGTATTAATTTCCGATTCCAATATTATCAGTGTCTCGTATTTGATTTGGCCTATTTTTAATTTAAATATTGAGAAAAAACAAGTCAAGTATAATAAACTAATTATTGCAGTATATACATTTATTTTTCCGAATTGAACCAAAGTGCGCCCTAAGCATCGTATTGGCGTTGAGCCGACGGCATCAATATAGAGAGAATCGCAATTAGGACGAATAACGACGAATAACAGTCGTACGCGAAATATCGATATAGTACTAGTCTTAAGGTATTCTTGCGGAACGTTTTAAACTGAATGGCAACGTCGCGTAGTTTTTGACGGTACCGGCCTATATAATCTCTGCAAATCTAAAACCGTCAAAACCGTCAAAAACCGTCAAAACCTGTCAACAATTGCACGACGTTGCCATTCAGTTTGAAACGTTCTGCAAGAATACCTTACCGCCGAGTGTACAACGCACAGACACATGCATAAGTATATATCCTATACATCATTCGAGCAGTTATTTCGGCCGGGTCTAAGTATCTCAGGCGCGAAACGTTCACGTCTACCGGCTGGTTTTTTAAACCATTGTTAAAGACGAAACGGTTTTTATACGTAAAATGGTGTGATATTCATGTGATTCAATCTTTATAATAATCAAAAATGTTGATGTTAGCTAACCGATTTAAATATTTTTACATTCGCAAACTTTATTTCCAAAGTTTCAAAATAGGCGGCGCTTTTGGCGGTGCTTACCTAGCATATAGCGAGTCTACATTCGTTGGTGGAATAGTCCCCAGGTAATATGTCAGTTAGTCAGTCGACGGTCTCGATAAGCAAAGTCAACATCGTTTTGTTCGTTACTATCCCGCATCGACAAGCTTTTATGCTAGACTGCAATCGGTAAGTAATTTATAGGTTGAACGTGTTAACGATAAGACTCTTATAGAATAACAATGTAAAAGCCAACGCAACTTGATTGTTTTGATTTTAGCAGCATATAACCCCTGTATATCGTTCCGCCATTTGGTTGATTAAAGAACATACGCAGTCACGATGTCTAAAATTCTTTGCATTGGAAACGTCATCTGTGATACATCCTGCACTTGTATATCGGACTATTCTTGGCCAATTCAGAACTTTTGGATGTGTATAAATGCAACCGGAGACGCGTTGCTTTCCCCACAATTTTTAGCGGCTAACGACATTAAACCTGTCGTTTGGTGCACGTTGATGTTCTACCCAAAAGGCAAGACAGAAGAGTCCAAGGACTACTTCTCACTTTTTGTGAAGATTAAAACTAATTATGCTGAAATACAGAAGATTAGATTATCGCTTTACTCAAGAGATCAATTTCTATTAAAAAGACAAGAATTTAATGAACCCACGCAAAACGATACGAGTTTATGGGGCGATGAGAAATTTTTTGAACGAAGTTCAATTGTTGTATGCAAATCGGTATTCAATTCACAATCAAGATGTACAAAGGACTCGAAAAAGGAAGCAGTGCAAATCGAAAACATTAGAAATAGTTTAACGATTAAACTTAAAATCACCGTACAAAAAATTGAAGGAATAAAAGTGCTACGCGTTTTACAGTCGTATAAAATTATTGGAAATTATCACAGGGATTTGGCACAATTGGTTGACAACGAAGCATTCAGTGATATTGAGCTGTTGATTGGAAAGAAATCGTTGCGAGCTCACAGGTATATTCTCATGAGAGGAGGCCCTGGTTTTTCCGAATTCATAGAGGCCAAGATAAAAGAAAAACCAGACGAGAAACGGATAAGAATCCCTCAAATTAAGTATAATGTTTGCTTGAAAATGCTGCGCTACATATATAGCGGAAAAGTGGAGGATTTTGATGATATCGCTGCTGACCTTATAATGGCGGCTCACAAATACAATCTTCCCGGCCTTAAGCGTGAGTGCGAATGGATTTTGAATCAAAACGTGAATATGGACAATGTCATGGAGAGGCTTCAACTTGCTTTTTCGTGTGACTCCAATTCGCTGAAATTTACAACAATTGGATTTGTTATAGAAAACCGGGATATCTTGCGCCAGCCGAATTACAGAAATTTGCCCGCACAGATTTCAAACGAGATTTCTAAGGCTCGAACTAACTCGTTTCTAAGTAAATCGTGAGAATTGTGAAAACATCTTTAGCGATTTATATATTGTCTATCAAAATCAATAACATATATTTTTACGAATAAATAAAAGTATAGAGAACAATATTACACTGTACATTTTTTTACAGATGTTATTCATCGTGATTCACTTTAAAGCTGTTAAAGAGTTTAAAGGATTTGTATTAATTTCCGATTCAAATATTATCAGTGTCTTGTATTTGATTTGGGCTATTTTTAATTTAAATATTTGGAAAAAAGTAATCATGTATAATAAACTAATTATCGCAGTATATATATTTATTTTTCCGAATTGAACCACAGTGCGCCCTACGCATCGTATTGGCGTTGAGCCGACGGCATAAATATAGAGAGAAGCGCAATTAGGTCGAATAACAGTCCTACGCGAAATATCGATACAGTACTGGTCTCAAGGTACAATGCACAGACACATGCATAAGTTGTATATCCTATACATCATTTGAGCAGTTATTTCGGCCGGGTCTAAGTATCTCAGGCGCGAAACGTTCACGTCTGCCGGCTGGTTTTTTAAAACTTTGTTAAAGTCGAAGCTGTTTTTATACGTAAAATGGTGATAGGTCTGTATAGGCCATAAGGGGTGGCCGTATCTAAAAACGCGGTACTTCGATTAGGTATAGCCTTCTAAATAAAACTTAAAATAAGAAACTAAGAGTTGTGCTTATATGTTTTGACTATGTTGTACTTATATATGTGACAATAAGTTTTCAAAAAAATATTGACAAAAAATAAATCGAATAAAGCTAAAGAGCAGCTACAAGTAAAGATTTAAGAAGTATATTTAACTTGCAGAGATCGATACATTCGTATAGAAATAAGAATTAAGATAACAAGAAAATCCGTCCGGATCCAAATTTTTTATATGATTTATGCCTTATTTCTTTACTGAACTTGGTCTGTAAAATGCAAAGCTTCCCTAGGTAGGAAACAAAAACTTTATTTTGCTTCCTCCTCAAGAGGAAGCTTTGTAATAGTAAAATTTTCAGTTTTGCTAATACTTCGTGGAAACGCATTTGGAGGTGTTTGGAGTACGAATCATACGTTTTTAGAAAATGTCCGTGCGAGCATGGCTGTGTGTGTGTGTGTGTGGTGTCTTGTGGTGTATGTGTGTGTGCCTGTGTGTGTGCTGTGTGTGTGTATGTACGTATACCCGCCATATTTTGACGAACCATGCGACGGACTCGTACTAAAATTTGACATGCACTATATTTTTTCTGTATTCTGACATTTAGGTCATTTTTGTTTTATGGATTCTGACCCCATTTTATGGCCATATTATAGCCAGTTTTTCTCATTTAAAAATATTTTGCTTTTTATGAAGATAGAGATTTATTACAATATATTCAACAATCAGATATATACTAAAAGGAACATAAACTTGTGCTACTTTTTCCCGCAGATTTTCTCAAGATTGACTGATCTGCTTCACTTTTTTCATTGACTATAAAACGCGTAATTTTTTGATAAACATATATAACTCAAGAACATAAATAGTTAAATGTGTTGAAAAAATTCGATGACAATAAAAGAACACCGATATCTACTAGTTGCTAAAATTTCTAAGCAGATTTGGCGCCTAGTTTTTGAGATAAAATCAAAAACTAAAAAAAGTTTTTTTTTATGTCGTACGATTACAACGGGAGTAAAACAGGCTTTTAAATTGAGTTGAAATTTTGGAGAAAAGATTTGATCTTTTGATCACTTCGCGCTAGGTTTCTTTTTGTCAGCTTATGAAACCTTTTACTTTAAAAAGATATTAAGATTCAAATTCTTCAACTTTTCACCCTGTATACTCACGTGTGACTACATTATCTTTTTTGTTAAACCCACTATAATTGATAAGTTAAAGTTAGTATATTGAGAAGTTTTCGTGGTTTTATAAAATGTCCGCTGCCCAGATGCGTTTTTGTCTTAGTGACGCGAGCTGTGTGCGTGCCTGCGTGCGTGCGTGCAGGCGTTGCGCTACGTATACTGTTATAATTTCATGGCAACTACGTAATCGTCGTAATTACAATTTGGACGTGCATATATGTTTCTTGTTCTGATTCGTAGTAAATTTTCTTTTAAGACTTATAGACTTTTTAATGACCATTTCCATGGTTTTTCGACGTTTTGGAAAAATATTTTGCTTTTTTTCATGATATGATTTATACCAATATATGCTTCCTCCTCAAGAGGAAGCTTTGTAATAGTAAAATTTTCAGTTTTGCTAATACTTCGTGGAAACGCATTTGGAGGTGTTTGGAGTACGAATCATACGTTTTTAGAAAATGTCCGTGCGGATGGCTGTGTGTATGTGTATGTACGTATACCGCCATAATTTTGGAACCAACCCTTGTAGAAAATTGGCCATACTTTCTGCCGGCTTCACTAACGAGTGCCCAGATTTTTCAGGATAATCTGGCCAGACAGTTTATAGCATGCTCGCATAGCATCTGTCCAGAATCTCCTAAGAATCTCCTAAGGGATTGAAATTATCAATCGGTCGATAACCTTGTCAGCAATTTAAAAATGATATGCCTCTTTTCATGTTATATTTACGAAATTATGAAAAACAGTTAATAAGGTACGCATAAAGGTACGCATAAAGAGAGGCAACCTAACCCTACACATTATACCGCAGTACAAGCTGCATAGTATATCAGTATATTATGCAGTACCTAACCGTACACACACTTACAGAAGCATACGACGCGTATAGCACAGTCTGTCTGCTATGCTATACACAGCAGAATAGCAGATCCAGAACTGAGCAGATACCACCACACATCTCCACACAGTTCTTACAGTGTCAGTCAATGACAATGTTGAAAATTATTATACACAATTATTGTTAATTAAGTTTAAATTATAAAAAGTGTCATCTATGTGCTCGAACTCACCAATAATGAAGTTTGATAAGTGACTTGCACTGATATTTCCATCTCATCAGCATGCGAGCCAGTTACTGTACGTGTCCAAATCTGTCATGATCATGCTAAATCCATGATATTGAAGTTCGTTGTCTGTTCTTTTGCGTAGAGACTTGTTAAATTATTCCAAAACAGACTGCGATGGCAGTTTTTACTTAACTGTCTTGGTTCGGCTCTTGATCTTGAACCCTATGGCTTTGGCGTCAAAATATACAGGTAGGTCTATACATGAAAATCAAATTCATATCAGCTAGAGTGAATTTAACTTAATATATTGTTTCAACATGCCAACACAAATTAACATGTAAAATTACAGCCCTGTAGGTATGATAGTTTTCAAGTGAGATCAAAAACAAAATTGTAAAACAAGTAAGCGGAATCAGTAAGAATGTTGTTTTTGATCTCACTTAAAAACTATCATACTTAGAGGGTTGAAATTTTACATGTTAATTTGTGTTGGCATGTTTAAACAATATATTAAGTTAAATTCACTCTAGCTGATATGAATTTGATTTTCATGTATAGACCTACCTGTATATTTTGACGCCAAAGCCATAGGGTTCAAGATCAAGAGCCGAACCAAGACAGTTAAGTAAAAACTGCTATCGCAGTCTGTTTTGGAATAATTTAACAAGTCTCTACGCAAAAGAACAGACAGCGAACTTCAATATCATGGATTTAGCATGATCATGACAGATTTGGACACTGACAGTAATTGGCTCGCATGCTGATGAGATGGAAATATCTGTGCAAGTCACTTATCAAACTTCATCATTGGTGAGTTCGAGCACATAGATGACACTTTTTATAATTTAAACTTGATTAACAATAACTGTGTATAATTTTCAGCATTGTCATTGACTGACACTGTAAGAACTGTGTGGAGATGTGCGGTGGTATCTGCTCAGTTCTGGATCTGCTATTCTGCTGTGTATATAGCATAGCAGACAGACAAATGTTGTAAAGTGGAAAGATTAAACTGATGTTTATTTAATAATTTATTTAATAATTTCTTTGTAATGTTGACGTATCGAGAAGCGTTTAATTAATGTTCTAATGACTAATGTGATAACAAAAAAGAGAAAAGTTTAATTACAATTACTTTGTACTTATTTATTTAATAAATTATTTAACAAATTATTTAATTTAACGACAAATCTCTTAATGCCTTAAACTTAGAATACGGTCAGCAGAATCTTTAGGAGATTCTGCCCGAGTACCGTCGCCCGTGGGAGGAGTTTCTTAGCAGAATCTAGGATAGAATCTGCCCACTCGACAGAAAATTCGAGAGATTCTGGGCAATAATACCTCAATTTTCTACAAGGGTAGCGACGGATCTTAATAAAATTTGACATGCATATATTTTTTCTAATTCTGAATTTAGGTCATTTTTTGTTTTATGATTCTGACAATTTTATGGCCATATTATAGCCATTTTTCTATTTTTGAAAAAATATTTTTGCTTTTTTATAATGATATGATTTATACAATATATTCAACAATAGTGTATCTAAAAGAACATAAATTTGTCTACTTTTTCCCGCAAGATTTTCTAGATTGACTGATCTGTTCATTTTTTATGATATAAAAGGTAATTTTTCGATAAACATATATAACTCAAAAAATAAATAGTTAAATGTTTTGAAAAAACATTTTTTTTTGTGTGTGTGTGCATGCGTGCGTGCGTGANTTTTTTTATTACGATATATGTAAGTTATTTTAGGAGTTCACGGAGCTCTATCCTTTTGATATCCACCTTAACCCCGACTCCCCTGATACCCCTCCCCTACAAGTGTCTTCCTAACCTATCCTTTTAGTATCGAATAGTAGCGAATATTTAAATCAAAGAATGAGTTGATTGTCCGATGTAGTTATCTTCCACTAGCAGAATAGGAGGAAGCTAAGTGCCAATGACTTGGCAGCGGTTTTTAATAGTTGAGTTTTTTTCTCAGGAAATAATTTGTGAAATAACTTGATATTTACGTAGTAAGTATTATTTATAACAATCATGATTTTTGTAGAACTTATACAGTGTATTGATCAAGTTATAACGGTTTAAAAAAATTTCACTTTTGGTGCATAACAAAAGAACGATGAACTGTAATTTAAATTATCTGCGGTGAAAAGATAGGAAATATTATTCACTTTTAGGTACACATTTACTATTTTTATTAACTCTCGATAAAATTATCACAAAAAACTAAATTAAAGAATCGCTATGAAACTAATACATTAATAAAATGAAAAACAGATTTTTTTTCCTTATTATAAACAAAAAGAAAAAGATCGATCATCAACATATATTAGAGGCCACAGGTCATACAACAACGCAGCAATGGTTATTATAAGAAAAAGTGGTGAACCAGATTTATTTATAATTGTAACATAATTGAAAATGAAAATGGGAAGAATCAAAATTAATTTTAAAACAATTTCCGAAAAAAATGAAAAAAAAAACTATATATTTTATATGCCATAAGCAGTAGAAGTTCGGCGTTAATTCAGTACTTTTACTTTTTTTCTTTTGATTTTCTCTATTTCGACAAACATAAAAATTCTTGACTTCCCTGGTAGAAAATAACCCAACCAAAATGGCTTGTCAACTAATTGTTCGGCAATTTTTTTTGCCAACGGTTACGAAAAGTATTAACCAACGGTTACCCAACGGTTGGGAAAACATTCTAAATAAAAAGTTAGCCAACGGTTTACCAACGGTTGGAAAAAATACACTGCAATAGATATTTTAAATATGAAAAATGTTAATTGCTTTTAGATTTTTAATTTACGTATACACGTAATCATGGATAATAAAAAAGTATATTATATATTCGACTTCCAAAAATATCTGATTCGCAAGGTTTCAGAAATATCTTCTTTGAAATGAGAGGTTATGTCAACATGTACGCGTGGTCTGAGTATTACACACACACACACACACACACACACACACACACGTCTGATGCGTGGTGTCTGGAGCGGACAGTGCAGTGCTATACATGTGCGTGGTCAGCCTCTGGAGCATGCGGATGAAATCAGTGCTTTTGCCTTTGAATCGTAGCTTGGAAACATGACTAGTCTTTTGAGATCTCCAAAGCACTTAATTTCTCAATGCGCGAAGAGATTGAACAAGTGCAGTATTCAGTAAAAGATATCAAGATTCCGGAAGAAATAGAAATTTTGATTGAAAGAAAGAAGAAAATTGTTAAAATCAATTACAAAGGAACGATTCTTTTGAATCCCCTAATCCTCTTTTGAATTGATTTAATAATCATCATCTTTAATTAACCTCAAAATTAATTTTCCAAAAAATAATTTTCTAACACTAATTTAATAACAATTTAGTTTTTTACAAATTTGAATATATGACTTTAATGTGTAACTTAATTTACTTTTGTGATTTCAAGGTTAAGGATCCGTTGGCCAACGGATCGCTAGTGTAGTACGGGAATTTGCAGTATGTTAAACCAACGGTTGGACGAACAGTTGGCTAAGGGATTTCTTATTTCGTGACGAAATTAACAGTAAGCCAACGGTTGGTTGAAGCGTTGGCAAACTCGTTGCAATTTGCCGAACGGATGCTAAACCGTTGGTTAACATTTCTACCAGGGCTTTTTATGATCTACAAATTTTATATAATACAATAAGATTGTTCTGAACCAACTAGAACTTAATCATCAGATAATGAAAATAACATTTGAAAAATAAAAATCACAAAAACTAAAATGGGGGGTTGGCGAGCGAAGCGAGCAGGGGGGCGAAGCCCCACTAGTCTATATATATGATGTATATAGATATATACTACTCACTCGCACGACTGCCAAGTTTCAAAATAGGCGGCGGTTTCGGCGGTGCTTACCTAGCATAGCTATAGCGAGTCTACATTTGTTGGTGGAATAGTCCCCAGGTAATATGTCAGTTAGTCAGTCGACGATCTCGGTAAACAAAGTCAACACCGTTTTGTTCGTTACTATCCTGCATTGACAAGCTTTTATGCTGGACTGCAATCGGTAAGTAATTTATGGGTTGAACGTATTAACGATAAGACTCTTGGAATATCAATGTAAAAGCCAACGTATTTTGATTGTTTTGATTTCAGCAGCACATAACCCGTGTATATTGTACTGACAGTCGATTAAGGAATATACGCAGTTACGATGTATAAAATTATTTCCATTGGAAACGTCACCAGTACTACATCCTGCACATGCGTTGCGGAATATTTTTGGACAATAGAAAACTTTTGGATTTGTTGCAATGAAACAGGAGACGCGTTGCTTTCCCCACAATTTTTAGCGGGTAACGACGGTAAACCTCTCATTTGGTGCCAGTTGATGTTCTATCCAAAAGGCAGGACCAAAGATTTCAAAGACTATTTCTCACTTTTTGTGAAGATTTTTTCAAGTAGTGACATTACCGATATACAAGAGGTATCATTATCGCTTTACAATTATGAAACTGAATTGATAACACGAGCATTTAATGAACCCACGCAAAGCGACACAAATCTATGGGGTGCAGAGAACTTTTTTGGTCGAAATTCAATCATAAACAAACCAAAAAAAAATCGAAAACGTAGAAACAAAGCAATTAAAACCGGAAGTCGAAACGATAATTTAATGATTATTCTTAAAATCGACACACGAAAAAGTGAAGGAAGTAAGAGCGTTTTACAGTCGTGTAGAACTATGGGAAAATTAAACGATGATTATGGAAAATTTGTGAACAACGAAGCATTTAGTGATATTGAGCTGTTGGTTGAAGCCAAAACGTTGCCAGCCCACAAGCTTATTCTCGCCAAAAGAAGCCCTTCTCTCGCCGTCATGATAAAGTACCACGAATATGAAAAACAGTTAAGAATTTTTAACATAAAGTATGAAGTTTGCTTGGAAGTGCTGCGCTACATATATACCGAAAAAGTGCAGGGTATTGATGATATCGCTAGTGACCTTTTAATAGCGGCTAATAGATTCTTTCTTCCCGGCCTTAAGCATATATGTGAAAAGAGTTTGATTAAGGACTTAAATACGGACAATGTCTCAGAGAGGCTTAAACTTGCTTGTTGGTGTGGCGCCAATATGCTTAAATTTGCAACGATTGGGTTTGTCGTTGGAAACCCGGAAATTATGCTCAAGCCAGAATTCAAAAAGTTGCCTGCAGTGATCATAAACGAGGTTTCTAAGGCTCGTTCTAACTCGATAACGCAGTGAATATTCAATAAAATGTATGTATATTTTAACTATATTGCGTCGCAAGCTAAAGCGCTTATTGTGTGTCTTTATTTTTTAACATTTATATTTTAAGTAAATTTTAAATTGTAACAAAAAACATGCTTGTATTTGTATAAAAAATATTGTTTTTAAAATAGTGAGAATTACGAAAACAGCTTTAGCGATTTTAATAATTGTTCATCCGAATCAATAACCTATATTTTTATGAATAAATAATAAAATTATAGATAAAAGTATTACACTATAGACTATACATTTTTTTACATATGTTATTCATGATTCACTTTAAAGCTGTTAACGAGTTTCAAAGATTCGTACTAATTTCCGTTTCTAAATATCAGTGTCTTGTTAACTTGGCCGATTTTCAATTTAAATATTTAGAAAAAGTAATAAACTAATTGAATTGCCTTACCTACATGCATACAGGTATGATGCAACACAGGATCGATTACCTCTTCATATTTTCTTCTAACCAGGACTAGTATATCTCTAATTATCGGAGGTCTAGCACTTTCACCGTGAAGACTAACGCATTTCCATTTTGCCCTGAGGACTAACACATTTCGCAATGTTCTGAATTGAATACGAGTGACAAAACATTAGCTACTTACTAAGATGTTTTCTGTATCGTCAAAAGGTACCGAAATAATTTAATCTTTGCGTTAGATAATTGAAAATTGTACTAGTTTATTTTTTATCAGGGACATAAAATGTGTCTTACCAGTAGGAATGCGACATGTGTAAGCATGTCTACATTTCAGAATGATAAATTCAACCTTCATCGCATTTATTGCAGTATAGTATAATCTATTTTCATTTGGAATAACGCACTTTGGCGTTTTGGACGAGTATAATAGTATTGTCGTAAAGGTAAAACGAACGCACATACACGCGTCTCATACTTGATTACATGGAAGCGCGATAATTCCGTTTTTTTCCAAGGTTTCTTTCACGAAGCCCGCTTTTTTTGTGTATTTAGATTTTCCTCTTTCGTCCTATTTTTCCACCAGCTATAGCTAAAGAAAAAAAAAAAGAAAAGTAAACGACGCACGATTTTCAGGTTGTTGCGCGGTTGCGTGGGCTGTGAAAAAGTATGAAGATAATAGGCGATAAAGGAACTGAGATCTATGCATTTTGATCTACTTCCTAATTGGTGATATTCGCATACAGAAATAATAAACCGAAATTTCAGCAATCGCTATTATTGTGGTAATATTTTTTTTTGCTGTCTCGATCGTTGACAAATTGATGATAGATTTTATCTTGGTTACTTATACGGATTGTAATTTGATGTTCTAGACGCTCATATATAATAATTGTGAATTGATTTTCTATGCAATAAGTTTTTCACTTTGACACTAACGCTCTGTTCAAGTGATTGCGTATGAGAATATAAACATAGTCTAAAATGTTTGCCCTTTGATAAGTTCTCGGAATCGAAGGGAACAAAAGCAGTCATTCCGGCCCGGGCCTATCGTAAAACCTATGGATCTATACTTTTCATACATAGGTATAGTAGTGCTCCTATACAAAGTTTATATTCGATGGTGGAATAGTCCTCAGATAATACATATCCAGTCACTTTGTCGACGGCCTCGATATACAAAGGATTGAAATCGTTCTGTTCGTTATCATCTCACATCGAAAAGAATTTATGCTAAATCGCAATCGGTAAGTATAATCGTACATCAAACGTAGACTTTTGTAATGACACTGTGAAAAACCGCGCATCTTGATTGTTTTGATTTCAGCAGCACATCACTCCTGTAAATAAGAAATACGCAGTCATGACATCTGAAACTTTCATTGGAGACGTTAGAGCAGCTACATCCTGCAACTGCGCTGCAAAATATCAGTGGGAAATAAAAAACTTTTGGATTTGCTGCTTGCAGGCCGGAGATATGGTAGTTTCCCCAAAGTTTTTAGCGACTCATGACAGTAACCCTTTTATGTGGATCCAGTTGATGTTCTATCCAAAAGGCAAGACAGAAGAGTTCATAGACTATTTCTCACTTTTTGTGAAGATTCTTACAAGAAGTGCTGATGCCGATATAAAAGAGCTTTCATTATCGATTCTCAATGATGGATTCGAATTGATAACGCAAGTATTTCATCAACCCACGCAGGCAGATACGAGTATATGGGGTGCAGAGAAGTTTGTTGCTCGATCTATAATTAAAGAAAAAGCAAATAAAAATGGACGTGGTAGCGATAATTTAGCAATTGTTCTTAAAATCAACACACAGAAAAGTGAACAAAAAATGAACGTATTACAAGTGCGTCAAAATGTCGGACATTTACAGCGTGATTTTGGAAAATTGGTGAACACCGAAGATTACAGTGATATTGAGCTGGTGATTGGAGACAAATCGTTGCTAGCCCACGGGATGATTATCAGCAGAATGTGTCCTATCCTCGCCGTCAGTTTAATGAAAAATATGAGAGAAACACATGGAGGAAATAAGGTGGAAATCAAAAACATGAGGTATGAGGTCTGCTTGGAAATGCTGCGCTACTTGTATACCGAAAAAGTGAACAATATTGATGATATCGCCAATGAGCTTCTGGCCGCTGCTCATGAATACGGTATTCACGGCCTTAAGCTTATATGTGAGAAGAGTTTGATTAGGAACGTGAATATAGACAACGTCCTAGAGAAGCTTAAACTTGCTCATTCGTGTGATGCCGAGTTGCTGAAAGTTACAACGGTTGGGTTTATTTCTGCACACTATGATGCGATTAGCCGAAAACCGGAATTCAAAGCGTTGGCTCCAGCTATCGGATACCTTATTTTTACGGCTATTTTTAACAGGCTCAGGTAAACTGTGTGTATTCTAATTATGTCGCATCGCAATCTAAAGTGCTCAGTAATATTATGTGTCTTTATTTTTTAACATTTGTAACTTATGTTGATTTCGACTTGTAAGAAAAAATATTTTTGTGCTCTTGTGCTCGTGTAAAAAACATTGTTTTTAATTTGATAATGAGAATGGTTGAAACAGCCTTTGCTATCATTGTAATATTTTATATTGAAATCAAAAACTTTTTTATCGCAATAATTTATATAAAAATATAAAATAAGAGTATTGCACTACGTTGCTTATTTAAATCCTTATTTTTAATTCGTATATCGTACAAGAATATTACACTACATTTTGTTACGTATGTCATTGATATCATTCACTGCTGTTATAAAAAGCTTAATAAATTTGTAATTATACCGACTTAATTATATCAGTCCTATTCTATTGATCGATTACATATATTAGAAAAAAAAAAAAATACAATAAGTCAAGTAAAAATATAATCGAATTTCCTTACCTACATGTATTGATTCTCAAAACCGATTACCTTCCTATATTTTCGCGAACTATTTTTATGCTATAGCTTTTGCTCCTTGAACGTGAAATATTCTTCACGGCAGGAGTGTATAACATGTGTTAGCAATTATGTACATTTGAGAAAGATTAATTACATCTTCATCGTATTTATCGCATGCAGTGTAGTTATTTTTCGAGTTGAACCACAATGTGCACAAGTCTCATAAGCTCTACCACAAATAAACAAAAGAGTGAGAAGTATTTAATCACCGCGTGATTTTTAGGCCGTTTTGCCTTTGCGCTAAAAAAACTATAAAGCTATGCACCTATAAGGCGACCAAACAACTGCGATCTATATGCATTTTGATCTACTATCTAATTGGCGATTCTTGCATGCAAAAATCATGAACCACAACAATCGCTTATGCTTACTACATTTTTCTTCTGCTATTGACAAAATAATGCTAAATTTATATCTTGGTTACTCATATGGGTTGTATTCTAAAGTTCTAGACGTATAATTAATAATCGCGAATTGAATTTATTTTTATGGATATTCAAGTTTCCTAAAAATACGTAAATATTAGTCTTACACTTATAGGTTGTCGAGTGTTTCACTTCGACACTAGCGCCCTGTTCAGGTGTTTGCAAATGAGAATATAAATGATAAATATAGTTCAAAATGTTTGCCCTTGGATGAATTCAAGGAATGGAATGGAACAAAACCAGTCATTCTGGCCTTGGTCTCTATCGTCGAACCAACGGATCCAGACTTCATAGGTATAGTAGTGCTTCTATAGCAAGTCTACATTCATTGGTGAAATAGTCCAGGTAATAATATATCAGTTAGTCAGTCGACGGTCTCGGTAAACAAAGTCAACATCGTTTTGTTCGTTACTATCCCGTATCGACAAGATTTTCTGCCAGATCGAATTCAGTAAGTAATAATTATACATTGAGAACACATTATCATTTTAACGATTAGACTCTTGGAATAACAGTGTGAAAAATCTCGCATCTTGATTGTTTTAATTTCAGCAGCACATAACTTTTGTATGCTGTACCGCTAGTTAATTAAATAAGAAATACGCAGTCAAGATGTCTGAAACTGTGATTGGAGACGCTAGAGTAACTACGTCCTGCTCATGTATGGCGACATATAAGTGGGTAGTAAATAACTTCTGGATTTATTGCTTCGAGGCCGGAGACATGCTAATTTCCCCACAGTTTATAACGAGTAACGACACTAGCCCTATTACGTGGATCCAGTTGATGTTCTATCCAAAAGGCAAGACAGAAGAGTTCAAAGACTATTTCTCACTTTTTGCGAAGACTATTTCAAGAAGTAACAATGCTCCTGTAAAAGGGCTTTCATTATCGATTTCCAATGAGGAAAACGAATTAATAAAACGAATATTTGATCAACCCACGCAGGACGATCCGCTAATATGGGGTAGCGAGACCTTTGTCAATCGAAATTTAATTAAAACCAAAGTGAAGAATAACAAAAGTCGTAGCGATAACTTAGTCATATGTTTTCAAATCAAAGCAGTGAGTAATCAAGATTTAATGAAAACCTTACACATGTCTAAACCTATTAAAATTGTAACCAAGGATTATGAAAACATAGTGGACAGCACATCTCTCTGTGATATTGAGCTGTTGATTGATGGCAAATCATTGAATGCCCACAAGCTTGTTCTCAGCCAAAGGAGCCCTGTCTTCGCCGAAATGATAAAGAAGCAGATTCAGGAAGAAGGACAAAATAATGTGGTTATCAACATCCCACCCATTCATAAATATGAGATTTTCTTGAAAATGCTGCAGTACATATATTGGGAACAAGTGGACAATATTGATGATTACGCTGCTGAGCTTTTGATCGTGGATAAAGAATACAAAATTAACGGCCTGAAGCGTGTGTGTGAGATGAGATTGATTACGAACGTGAATATAGACAACGTCCTAGAGAAGCTTAAACTTGCTTATTCGTGTGATGCCGAGTTGCTGAAAGCTACAACGGTTGGGTTTATTTCTGCACACTATGATGAGATTAGCCGAAAACCGGAATTCAAAGCGTTGGCTCCAGAGATCGCACACGATATTTTTACGGCTCATTCGAACAGGATAATGTAAGCTGTGTATGTTTTAATTATGTTGCATCGCAATCTAAAGTGCTGAGTATTATGTGTCTTTATTTTTTATCTTTTGTCACTTAAGTTGATTTCAAATTGTAAGAAAAAATATTCTTGTGCTCTTGTGCTCGTGTAAAAAACATTGTTTTTAATTAGATAGTGAGAATGAAGGAAAAAGCTTTTGCGATCATTGTAATATTTATTATATTAAAATCAAAAACATATATTTTTTACGAATAATTTATATAAAAGTATAGAGTAAGAGTATTGCACTCCGTTGTTTATTTATTCCCTTATTTTTCGTTCTTATGTCGTCCAAAAATATTACAATACATTTTTTTACAGATGTCATTGATGATTCACTTGAAAGCTGTTAAATAGCTTAATAAATTTGTAATACCGACTTAAAATTTATCAGTCGTTTTATTTGTCGATTAAATTTGGAAAAAAAAACAATAAGTAATAATATAATCGAATATCCTTTCCTATACATGTAAATGGTCTGGCTAGTTTTTGCTCTTGGAACGTTAAATGTGTTTTCTTGGCAGGAATGCCATAAGTACGTGTCGGCATATTATATTTCAGAAAGATTAATCCAATTTTCATCGCATTTACCGCATTACTTATCCCGTAGTTCCTTTACAAGTTGAACCACAATGTGCACAGGTCTCATAGGCTCTACCACAAATACACATAGAAGCGCGATAAGTCCAACTTTTCCGCAGAGCCCTCTCTTCCTGTGTGTATTTCGATTTTCTCCTCCCGTCCCTTTTTTTTCCTCCAGCTAAAGAAAAAGAGGAAGAGAGAAAGAGAGAAGTAATCGCCGCGCGATTTTCAGGCCGTTGCGCGCTCGCGCGGGCTGTAAAAAAGTATGAAGCTGTGCGCCCGCATATAAGGCGATAAAAGGACGGCCTTGCGCGCGCACTAAAAGCTATTTTCTCTCGTTTTAAGTCTCGGGGAATGATAGCGAAGGTAAGTGACGGGAATTGGCTGGTGGAATAGCCCGAGAAAACGATGACGACTGCCCTTTTGAGGGCTATACTGGCCAGAATTGGAAATGCGATTTCGAGGGATAAGAAGATTGCCCTCGACTGTACTACTCTTACTCGCGATAAGTGTGTTTTTTCTTCATTGCGATCTGTTCTATACATAATAGTTTCGACGATCGCACACTGCACAACGCGTGCTGTTTATTAATCAATGGAAGGTCCCAGCCTTTCGCAACAATTTTTTCGTCGCACAATAGCAAAATTTCGGCGCAAAGCTTGCCGAAAATTGTATAGGTATATATCGAACCGTCGTAGTCAACTCCTCTGTGAAACGGTGCTCTCCTTTTATTCCCGGCAGAAATTAACGACGGCCATAGAGTAATTGTCAAGCATTAAGCTAGAGCGCGAAACGTAATTACAGCAGGACAAAGAGTCCCTTGAATGCGTCCAGTGCTCGTTGGCTCTATCTTTCTCGCCTTCCCTCTCTCTCTCTCTCTCTCTCTCTTTCTCTTTTGCCGTGTACTGGACGACACGTTGCTACGTTTGATAGTGTTGGGCCGCCGAGCAAAAGTGTGTATGTGTGGGTGAGAAAGTGCTGGTCTGTATAACGGTTGTGGAGAAAAAGTAAAAGAAAGTTAATGCTGGGGAAAGGTGCAAAAGTTTCGTAGAAGGATTATATTATTGTATGTACGAAAATGGGTAGACAAAAGCGAATTGGAAGTATGATTTCATCGATAGTGATAGGGAGATTATTATTACACTTAATTACATCGTCTCTGAAATTTGAGTATTTGCTCATCTCTCAACTATAATAATTCCTCATGAACTTTCTGCATTACATCACATACACTCACACACTCGCATAACCAAAAACAGTCTCTCCTTACACTCTCCCTCCACCTCTTATCCAACAATTCTTTTTCCTCCTTTCGCATAGCAGCACTCGGTCCACTTTTGGCGTGTCTTATGCATCCTCTCGCGTTATCGGCACGCCTCTGCGCAGCAGCCGTTTCCCTGCGCGCTGCTAAAGCTCCGGAATCATACATACAACGCACAAAGCCACGAGTTCGCGGAGCAATTTAAAAGTCCATTTGTTTTCGGATAACGTCGCACACTGCTCTCTCTCTCTCTCTCTCTGCGGTAAAAAAGAGAGAGACGCGTAAAGCCGCGCCTGCGCTATCCTAAATCCGCTTGACGGCTGCTCTGCTACACTCGGTCTTAGAATTTTGATTTTGCATTATATACTGGTACGTGTGTAATCGGATTTAATATTGAGAGTCGAAAGCGAGCGATTTTTTTTTTTTTGGTCAAGTCCGAGTTGAAAAATAAATAACTCTTCGATCGAGCTTTGATTTCGAAAGCGCGATATTACACACGGATTTGCGTAAAAAGCTTGTACGAGGATGTACCGAATTTTCCGATACAAACGAAAAATTCCACATCCCTATACGCGCGCAATTAACGAACAGGCAGAAACTCGACTCCGATATAGATTTTCCTTATTTTCAGAGGCGGTGAAAAAAAAAGACAGAGAACACGAATGTAATCCGAAGGATTCGGAAAATTTGATATTCCATCGATCGTCCGCTCGGTCATCGCTGGCATGCGAAAGTTCGCGCGATGCAAAGAAACAGCGATGCCGCTGTGAAATGTTTGACTTCACGGCATCCGCTCGTGTTATAATATATATATATATATATATATATATATATATATATTAGATTCCTGCTGCGCACTGCTATCCTTAATATTTAATCGAAAACGTCGAAGTGGACGTCGGAGCAAACAATTGGATTTCTCTCTATCGATGTAATGAAGTTACCGCGTTTTATTAATTATTGACATCGATTCGTGGAAGTGAAATTCAATTAGTTAAATCTGATTGCCAATTCGCTGAACTACGCCCGTGAAAGCGGATGTATCTTATGATGTCCATACATCGATACAGGATTATTAATATAACGTTTTTTCGAGCTTTTAGTTCCAGAATTAATGAATTAATTTTCCCCGTCGTAAGCTGTATGTATAATAAAACAAAAACTATATTTAAAATTAAAATTGAATTTCCCGCGCGCGGGTGAATTAAATTCATTATAATCTGCGTAGCAAGCGTTTTTACGGTTTCATCACACCATTAGGAACTTTTCCAAAACAGATTCAATCTAGTCAAGTCGGAGTTCTCCGCGGCTAAAGAGCACACATCTCCGTACGTAAACGAACGCTCTGATTAATCGCGTACAAAAGTAAAAAGCAACGTTATTAATTTGCGCTCGCCAGCAAGCGAGAAATTCCACGAAACGAAACGAGGAAAAATAACAAATTCCAATCGGCCCCGAACGCAGAGGCGAATAATTAAAAAGCAAATACATTCCTTTTTTATCCAAATGCGCAGTAGTCTGGCCGCGCGCTCGAAATTGCCTCTCGCGCGCGAGCTTTTTCATTACACTAGGAGCTTTTCCAAAACAGATTAAATCAAGTTAATCTCTGTAAAAGGAGCGAACGAGAGCAGAAGGAAGGGCATCTAAAACAGAGAGAGAGAGAGAGAGAGAAACACTGGCGGCGAGCGCGCGTGCCTTTACCAAAATTGAAAATTCGCGAAAACACTTTGTACACTGCTCTATAAAGCTCGCGTATCTCTCTCTCCTCCTCCTTTCTTTATTGTTATTTCAAACGCACCGGTCGCCCAGTTGGCGCCAGGGTGCATCGATTGCAGTTGGCGCCGAGTCATTTTTCTCTCCGTGCATTTTTGGCACGGTTTCACCACCGCGACGGAAGTCGGCTACCGCGTGCAAGCTCTCTGTGTATACGTGTATAGGATCTTCACTCGCTTTCCTTCTATATCCTCGCAACTTTAGCTCGTCCTGGACACTTGCCTTTTAAATTGCAGCCGCTCGATTCGGCATTAACGCGCTCCGTATATTTTATAAACGCGATGTAAAGGAGGAGCCGCTGCAGTGGTTGTATTTTAGAGCACAGCTCGGCCGTAAACAAAAGGGAGAAGAATGGAGAGAAAATGGAGTGTATGGAAGAGGAGAGAATGGGATTAATGCGGCTGTGGATCGAGTTACGATGTGTATGGATTTTTACTGCCGTTGGATCAGCGTGGGTATAATCGTTGCCGTGTGCTATTTTTCATATATCACATTCTAATCTGAAAAAAAGTGGTAATCATTCTATTCGTCTTCTGATTGGCTGTTCGTTTTACCGCGCAATTTCAGCGTATACGTGTTTGAATTCCTAATCTCAAAACGTGCAAATTGAGAAAATATGATAACAATATACCGCTAGAGCGATGTATCAATTACCAAAACAAAGCAGTTTTCGACTGGCCCTTTCGTCACCACCTAAACTTCGACATTAATTTTCCGTGTCTGTGGCAGGCGAAGATAGGTGGCGCATGAACACTTTTCCATTTTATCACAATTCTCATCACAATATGCGCTTCAAGTCTAGATATAGTGGTGTGCCACCAATGATAAAACTGCCTTGTTTGGCCTGCTGCCTCGGTCGCTCATACTTCATCCTATGTGAAGTACTTATTTATCATGTAATCATACCATTTATCATTATATCTATGCGTTGAATAATATAGTTAATATTTCTTTCTATTCAAGATCGGCTCGCATATGGCATATTGGCATCCCAGAAAAGAAAAACAAAGAAATAAAAGTAAAAATTTGCAGTCCTTGATACTCAAAGATTTTACTAAAAGGATAAAAAACTTACTTTATCATTTTTGAAACGACGTTACGGCACAGTAACAGTGAAACGTATTTACTCAAATCGAATAAATTTCTTGTAAATAACAGAGTATAATAAAATAATATTGATCAAAATAATCACAAAAGTGCACATGCAGATATTATTTACCCAGCCGAAAATGGCATAGCTTTCTCTTCAAAATAAACATTGATACTTTAGTTGAATAATTTCAGTTTGCTCAGAACAAACATCCATTAGAAAGGAAAATAGAATTCGCATGATCCATAAAACCTCGGTTATTCGCTAGAAGAGCAAATACAATATTGCGTGTTTGCTCTATATCTGCACACTACAAACGGTCATTCCTAAAACTATAACTCGTAGAAAAGCGTTATATTGAAATTGTTCATTCGAAAGTTCATCGTGATTGTGAATAAAACGAAGTTCACTTTATATTATAAATCAATCACTACAATTATTTCAATCCTCATGAATATTTCCACCCTACAACCACAGGTATCTCAATCCTTCTCATACGACAAAACACAAAGGCCCGACAACGAGGCAGACAGTATCTAATATCGTTTTCTCTCAACAAAGACAGCAGAGCCCGAAGGTGAGTCCTGGCTGCATAATCCAGGCGCTCGCGCGCGGCAATCCGGATCTCGGCGCTTCTCCGCTCGCGCGCTCTGAGGCCGATAATAACGGCACACTCGAGTATCGCTCTTCGAGGACCTCATAAATTTTCGTCCGCCGACAGCAGCCGCTCGATTAATTGCTTTATTAAATTAATTAGGAGCCGAGCGACTCGTGTATCGCTAAGTGCGCGCTGACGACGCTCTTGGCTACATATATATGTATGCATATTGCAGGCGGCCTCGTTGCCACCGCCGCGAGCTTTTGCACTCGATGACGGCGCGATATACCAGATGAGGGGAGGAGGGTCGGAGGATAGCTTCACGTGAGAGGGTGATTTTTCCTGGCGTCGAGATGACGCTCCTCGAGTGCATGAAAATTGCACTGGCTTTTGAGGCGATCGCATGAGATCGTTGATTATTATGGAGGAGATGAGCGAGCGATGAGTTTGGCGTGGGTTGTGCTTGCAGCTTTTGTATATTGTTTCAATTTTGTAAACGATTCGAAATATCAAACTACTGCTAACCCGCGCATCAATCCCGATGGCACAACCGCACCGGGTCACACAAATCTGGAAAACAAAGCCATCGGACTAGCGCGCAGCAATAAAAATAACAGCTATCCAGAAATCCTTGCTCAGCATCATTCAAACAATGCGTATTCGGCATTGCGATAGCGTAGCTCAATATAAGCCGCAGTAAAATCACAAAACAAAGGAAAGACAGAGGCGAACGAACTCAAGGCTGCTACTGCAGCAGCAGCAGCAGCAGCAGTTATTTAATGTCTTTGGCTCGTCGTCCGCGCGTCGACCTCTCTTTCTCTCTTTCTCTCAGTCTCGCGTTGCGGCGTTGTATCTTTATCGAGCGGACGATAAAGAGCTTCAGCTGGAGCTTTGCAAATCGCCGCTGTCCTGCTGGCCCGCCTTCCTCCTTCGCTTCTGGCTCTCTGGCGCATTTTCATGAAATATGCATCCCGCACCGCGTGCTCCATTTGCAAGCTCGGCCATTCTTCTTCTTCTTCTTCTTCTTCTTCTTCTCCTCCTCCTCCTCTTCTGATGTTATACGTTTATAGGTATGTGCGCATTGGCAATTTTAATCCAGCTATTATCTCGTCTAATTTCAACTGTGAAACGTGAAATTCGAAAAGCTCGACTTGAATCGAAAAAAGCTCACAGGAGCAATAAATATACCGCTAGCATTCGCGCAGTTCATTTTTGAGGAGATCGGAAGAAAAGAAAGATCATCCATTCAGCACCTCGGCCCTTCACTTCCTCGGTTGCAAGCTCGTATAAACGCGCCGTAAGAAGAAGAAGAAGAAGCCGTATAACCGCGCGTTATACGTGCGAGTCGAGACTCATATCTCGACGTGCGTTAAAGCTTCTCTCTTTCTTTTTTTTATAGGGGAATCTCCTCATCGCCCTTACGCTCGTCAATGATGAGTGCAAGCTCGTTTCCTGATGCACTGCGGGTCTCTTTAAAGAGAGCCAAGATTGCGGGGGATTCGATCTTGGAAAGGGTAAAGAGCTGCGTCTAATCCAGAGATGTGCTTGCGGATTTTTCACGACCTACTCGCACGAGCGATAAGTATTCGAATTCAGATGTATACCTATCTAAAAGAAAGCTCATCAGAGATTCTAACGAAGTGTATCGCGCACTTGTTAAGCACGAAGAAACGATCGCGTACACGATTCTTTTCTTTAATCCCACAGCAGTACCCGCAGTAAACACCGAGCGAAAGAATCCCTGCAGCATCTATAAACAGACGCGTAATCCGCGGCGTCCTTTGAGCAAAAACGAAACGACCTTCGTGTTTAGATTACCCAACGGCTCTCTCTCTCTCTCTCTCTCTCTCTCTCTCTCTCTCTCTCTCTATCTTCTATCCGCTCGGCAAGAACAGAGACGGCGCGGCGGCAAAAGAAGAAGAAGAAGAAGAAGATTGGGAGTAGCACTTAAATTTCTGGTCGACCAGCGGCCGTAATGTCGCGCGATGTGCAAGCTTGTTGCAGCCGCAGCTCCGAGAGATAATTCGCGTCGATTGCGTCGTAAAGTGTGCAACTCGCTTGGATCCAATTAACGGCGAGCGCTGCAAGCTCGCCGACTCTCTTCTCGTATTGTGTACGCTTGATTGAACTTGGCGAACCGCTTCGGCACATCGCGATACACCTTCGGCTTTTCCTATATACTGGTCCTTTTTTTTATTTACTCGTGTGCTTTATAGGAGGGAAGCTTCGACTACTATTACTGTATATATTGCGCAGTGGCGTCTTTTCTTCTTGTACCTTTTTCAGCAGCTGTTTTCTAGCGTGGAGTCTTAGACGCTGTTCTATACACTCTCTAGGCGGGCGAAAGTAGCTGATGCTGCAGGTCGAAAGGTGAAGGCTGAACGATTGACGTGCGCTAGCTTCGTGTTTGTCTGGTGGATAAGCGAATTTTTAAGTATGTGCGTTTAGTTTTAGTGTATATGAGCTGGTTAGAATGTTTTGTTTTGGCAGGATTTTATACTTCGTTGATTACAGTGGAATATCTTGTGATAACCGAGAATCACAACAATAAATTGTAAAGGTCAGCTTCCAAAGTTTTATTTAACTAGCTTAAATTTTTTTTTGGTGACAGTAACATGTGCAATTATAGCATAAGCGGCCCAATAAGCAATATACCCAACAAAGGCAGTTTTGGTATTCTTAGATCGCCCAGTCCTATATCTACTCGGTACTCATATTAAGATGAGGGAAACGGACGAGTGGCAATGCGCCATCTATCTTCGACAGCTAGTACTACAGTTAAATTGAGTGAGCTGTTGAATATTAGCTGTAAGGTATAACTGATTTACCTTTATTTTACATTTATATAATTCTTGTGCGATTTTGGGTGAAAAGTGATTGATACAAACACCATCTTTTTAATTGCTATAAAATCGCACTGGATCTTTCAAGATATAAGACACTTCTTTAAAAACATACCTCTGAATTACGAATCCAACACTAATGTAATAAGATACTCTTATCAATGCACCGTAACATATATCTCTATTTCTCACGTGGTTTCCCAGCCCAAACGAAAAATCGGCAAGATCCAATACACACACATACACATAGGTATACCATATAGAAGGGTTCTCGTTCGCATCGCGGTGTGTCAGAGGTCATAAAGCGCAAGAAAGAGCAGAGAGACGCCGTGCCGTCTGCAGCAGGAATCAGGAGCTTTCTTCTCTCCATCACGCTCCTTCCGCCCTCTTTCCTTCTCACGCGCGCTTCCCTCTTACTTTACTTTCCCTTCTTCGTCCTTCCATCTCTTCCACTTCCGCTCCTTCTTCCTTTCCTTTTTTCTATTTAGACTTGCTCCTCCTAGTCCTCTTCTTCTTCTTCTTCTGCTTCTTCTTCTCCGCTCTCTCCCTCTCGAGATCGTTAATTCTGGCTCGTTCTACTTCGGCGAGCACACCTCTTTGATCCTTTCCCGGAGCTTCTTTCGTCGTTCGCTGTAGCTCCGTCTCTCTCTCTCTAGGACGAAGCGCGGGTTCGAACGGCGTTCGCCGATTGCAAGAAGCTCACCGGCCAGTGCCAGAGCGCACTGTGTGCTCGGATAAGATACGTGACGTTACCTTGTTTTAGTTCCTCGGAATTACGTTGATATTTATGGCGGGCTGAGAGTGCTTCTTTCTCTCGATCCGAGCTTCTTTTCCTGCTTTCTTCCGTGCGGTCGAGTGTCGACGAGTTTTATGGATTTTTTTTTTTTTTTTTTTTTTAGAGACGAGGAGTTCAGCTACGGCTGAGTTTATTAGGATGTATCGTTTTTTTTTGGTGCTTTGTATAGCTTTGTGATTGGCGCTTTTTTTGAAACTTTTTTGTAATCTTTTGATTATTTGACTTTCCATCGGCGTACCTCGATGAATAAGCTAGCTTTTCATTTAGTTCGTTTATGCGCTTCATCTGGTTTCAATTGAAACACGGCAAACGAATAAACGCGTTTGTTTACGTTCCCGCATGGAAGCGAGCGAAAAAATACACGCAATTTTTAATCTACAGCTTTCGAACTATTTCTATCTCGTATTTTTGAACCAAAAATCAAACGAAAATATTTTTAACCATATCGAAGCTGCCCATAGGCTACTGTTTTTTTCCAAAGCTTGTGAACAATCCATCTCATTCACCTGAATAACGCAGTACTTACACTCCCAACAAAAATTCAGCATCACCGCATCACGTCTCCGCACACAAACCCCCTTTGCAGAGCAAAAGACGTTATTCACCTTGCACACTCGTGTTCCCGGTTGGAAGGTAGTAGGCCCTTTCAGCAATTTTCCAGCGGCGGCAGCTCTCAAACGGGAAAATATCAGCCGGCAGCGGAGCTCTTAATCTGTTTGCCTCCGCTACTTCCCCTCTCTCTCTCTCTCTCTCTCTCTCTCTCTGTGCACAGCCGTATATGGAGAGAGGGATCCTTTGCGCGCATAGGCTACAGATTGTCACTCACTCTTTGCGTCCCTCTGCGCCGTCGCTGCTCTCTTTTCCCCGGAAAATTGCATTTTAAACTTAAGCGAGTAGTGCTGCGCGCGCCCGCTCTTTTGGTCCTCTCTCTCTCTCTCTCTCTCTCTCTCTCTCTCTCTCTCTCTCTCTCTCTGTATACCTATATATACTGCGTTGACTTTGCCGCGCAAGTGCTCGTGTATATTGTTGAAGTCAATCGAAGTCGCGGGGGAAATAAAGAAAACTTGCTCTCGCGGAAAGTGGCAATAAGCTGCTGAAACAAGGGCCAACGTGGAGTCTTTGAATTCGACTAGCTATGTTTCGTGGAACGAGGTTGGGGGATGAGGCGTTGCTCTACTTACGGAACCTTCTTACACTTTCTAGAGAAATATGTAAGCCGTCGGTTGCAGAGTATCTTGGATTTATGAATAAATAATCTCTCGATTTGATCGTCCTTGCGTAAGTATGATCGCGAACAACTCGATGGAGAAAAAAAGCAAACTGAAGTATTCCCCGCGGACGAGTCGAAAAAATCCATCGGCAAACAAGTCGACATATGTGCAGCGAACGTCGGGCTATTGGAAACGGATTACTCCTTAAGTCTGATAACTAACCGTTCCATAATGCATGAACGTCGCGGCGAGACGAGGTACAGTCGGCGTCCCGATGACCAGTCGCTTCCATTCAGAGCTTAAAGTTATCCTGGCTGCTCGTGCTCTGGATCTACTTACGCCCGGTGTCCAGCACTGGATGATGCAGCCTTCGTTCCGATGGCTTCTTCTATACTCTGGTTCTTGTTTGCTAAGTTTTCATGAATATACGTTTTCATTGTTTTTTAGTTAGGCTATGACGAGGCTTTTTTAGGCTTCTGTTGAGCCAACGGTTTGGTATAGAATTAGGTGAGGTGTATAGATGTAATTCATATTCAATGTATAAATGTACAATAACAGAAGAGTAACATTCGATCTTTAAAATTAAAAAATTCGCAGCTTATGTCACCAAAAATATTTATTAAAAACTGTTGTGCAAAGAAAACATAATTTGTGCGTACATCTTTACAATAAAGAAGTTTTGAACTGGCTCTTCGCTCAACGCTCAGATTCTGGATTTCTGACTAGCGATGATAGATGGCGCATAAGGCGTTATTTTGTTTCTCTTATCACAATCGGTACGCAGAATTTATGTATAAACGTATGGTACCTATGCCAAACTGTCCTTTGCTGGGTTTGCTTGGGCCACTTTCGCTATAACTGTCTATGGTCTGATCGACTAAGGCTTTTTCGCATGCTTCTATTTTCTAAAGCTTATTTGTGATAAAAAATAATTTCGAGATATTTATTCATGCATTAGGTTCAATATACACAACGTACTGATATGATAAAAGCTCGTTTAAAAATCGCTTTAAACTCGTTTAGTTTGAAAAAAATTTGCTAGTGCGACTCAAAAGATACTACTTGCTGCAACGATATGGATATAAAATGGCATCTTTTTACTTTCGCAATTCTCTTGTGCATTCGCCAATCGTACGGCGCTGCGATCAATAATCACACGGTGGATCCAAGGATTATTGACGCATTGAACAAGACAGCGCATCAGCAATATTACGACTGCATCATGGGACTGTCAGAGTGTGAATTATGGGAAGTTCAGAGCTCCAAAGGTAATACTTTCGCAATACTTTATGATTGAACGTTTTACATCTACCATACATTACATTGGTTGTCATTTTAGAAAGTTTTTGCAAATCTAAAGTTTAAAAACTTGTCGTAAACTTAAAAAAAATTAATTGCTCATACATATTCATCAGTAAATAGTGTAAATCATTTCGAGACTTTTGCAGCTGTTCACCTGGCCAACTTTGCTGGCACATGGTGGCTTACGTTTATGGCTTACATTACCTTTTTCATCTGAAATAATCGCCACCGTCATGAAACAAGATATCGATCTCCCAAGTAGCACCGAAGAAACTAGCCATCAGTAAATATGCATATGCTATGAAATGCAGACACGTATGTAGGATTCAAATTAAAATTCAGTGTCAATAAAGCCTTTTCCAAAACTTCACCCTCCCCGAAGAGCAACCAAAATTATTACCCAAAACTCCGGGGATCGGAGTATACACACAAGCTTTGCATGACCCGATTTTCTGGGTACCCGCACCGGGTCCAAGAACAAGAGGTAAGATAGATAAAGGCTCTCGAATCCTTAGAAGGAATAGAGCACGAGAGGAAGAGCTAACGCCGCTGCACACATCCGTACTTAGTCAAATAAAAGTGCCATTAAAGAAATATAACTCTGATTCGTCGTCGATCCGCCCGTATAAATGCAAAAGTTCCTCTCTCTCTCTCTCTCTTGCCAGGACTGAAGGAGAGTTATTCTCTTTTGGATACGAAGTGGTTGGCGTAATACTTCCTCTCTCTCTCTCTCTCTCTCTCTCTCTCTCTCTCTCTCTCTCTCTCTCTCTCTCTCGGATTTAAGTGCGACACGTGCTTCAAACGGCAAGCCCGAACTCTTTGAGCGCTCGCTCAATCTCGTGCGAACGAGCAGACAGATACTTTACGAATCGGACGGATGGGTTTCGATTTCCGGTACGTACACATCGGGAGAGAGAAGCGAGAGGAGGGCGTTTTACCCTTTTCCTCGTCGCGCAGCTCTCTCTCACTCTCGTTTCCCATGCCTAGCCTTGGCAAAGTAAACTCGCGTCGTTTCTTCTTGGAAAAAAGGCTCGGGGATGCAGTAGCGCGCAGCGAGGAGAGGAAGAGTTGGCGCGAGCGCTGCATCGTAAAGTGGGGCTTTGCTTAAACTCTAATCGTTTCGATGTTTGTCTTTCAGTCGAGCTTGCGCGAGAGTTGTCGTCGGAACTGCGTATACGTACAATTGGATATTTGTATTCCTGAGAATTTGATGAGTAAATATAAACTTATTTGAAAATTATAATCATGGGTTTTATTTGGTATTAGGTTAAATTGAAAAACTTTTGTTTTGTAAGAAGGAATGTTAGAAAAGCTAATTGTAGACTTTCTTATCAACTTAATTATAATTTTCATTAATAGGTATACTAGCGATTTTATAGACGCGCGCAGTTATAGCATGAGCGGCCGAAGCAGTAGACCAACACAAGGCAGTTTTAGCATTAGTGGCACACTACTATATAGGTTCGGCGCGCATACTGTTATGAGGGAGATGGAAAAGTGTCCATGCGCCATCTATTTTCACCTGCCACAATAACACGGAGAGTTTTGATAAAATGATATCGCTCTAGATTTCGATATTTATTGAAACTCTATCATCCCTACTTTCCACTTGAGTAAAGAAAATTAATCGCTTCATAATGTAATAACTATAATTATTTCAACAGAAAGGGGCAATCTATAATTAAGATTTTAAAAAATATTTGAAATATAAAATAATATGATACAAATATGAACGAACGGTAAACGAGGAACATGTCAATCCAATTCTTTCGATATGCAATCAATCTTTTATAGAAGGGATTACTCTGTAATAAATTGGGAACAGCCAATCACAAAAACAATTAATAAATAGATCCATCTTTATGGTCAATGTTTTAACTGATAACGTTTGGTAAATAAAAATGTATCGTTCGAACGCTTACCCAAGTTACAAAATTTAATCCATTCCAAAGTCATCAGTAATAGATAAACTCGAATATTTAAATCTTAAAAATAATAGAATCTCTCTACCGCATTCCCATGACCTCCACCATAACTATCAAGCAGTACTTCGCCAAACCACTAAACCGCGTTAACCCTACATCCGGCGCCTCCAGCAACTGGCCTTATACCAGAAGCACATCGATGTATTGGGCGCCAGAGTTAATCCTGCTGCAGTGTTTGACGCGCGCGAAATGGTCCCAAGGAGCTGCAACAGCTACAGGGATAGAGGAAAGCTAGCATTAGGCGACTTTAATCGTAATGTATGTAACGGCTCCCACTGCAGCAGGAGACTAGCCAGCAATTGCATAAGCTCCTTAGGATAATGCGCTTAACACACGTGGATTCCTCGCGTTTCGCGTTTCCGCAGTAATGATGTTACTGCTCACACGCAGTGCCTGACGCGGAGTTGGCCAAACAGGTGGCTGACCGCAAGCGCGACGCTGTATATACCCTATACTGTGCCCGCAGCGCGACTTTGACACTTTATCGGAAACGAAGATGACTCTTCTTTTTAGATTGGATAAACTTTACCGATTATAATACTAGGATTATATAATGCTAGAATAATAGAGTTTCGGTCGACTTTGCGAAGTTGTCTTATCCTCTTGAAAATTTAACTATGTATTCACGCAGAGCTATATCAACCGAACATCGTTTGATAGCTCATATAATAATGTTTAAATCACGATTAATTCTAAGGCAAACTCCGAGTAAAATAGCCATTACCGAAAATACTTCAATTAAAAATATCAAAGAAGCAAACTTTCCCACACTACGCCATCGATCGTGGTACTTATAATAAGACACCTCTCAACCACATCAGCTACAGCAGCATCTCCTCGCTTCTTCTTCACGAGCCGCAAATGAATTCGACGCCACTGCTCGAGACAGAGACGAAGCACGCTGGTAATTGAGAATGTTTCGCAAAAGTTTATCCCGTAAACGCGAGCAAGCGCACGCGTAAATCGAGCTGCCGGCCGGACTATAGGGATACGACGCGAGGAACGAAGTAGAACGCTTGAGTAAAGTTCGGTATAGCGATGCTCCGTTGGCGGTGAGAGTGTGGATTATTGTTGCAGGAAAATACGCTGTCGTGAGCATTTCACGATCACCTGCACTGGTGCGCTAATTTTATTGTGGAACTGTCATAAAGACGGTTCTTGGGTTGACGCATTCATCATCTAACTCTGAATTTTAGATCAGTCTAGACTAAGGCAGTTATAGCATGGACGGCTAAAGCTGATCCAACGAAGCAGTTCTGGCATAGGTAGCACACCGATGTATATATATTACATTCAGCGCCTAGATTGTGGTTAGGGAAATGGAAAAGTGTCCATGCGCCACCTATCGTCGCTAGCCAGAGGTAATAGCCGAAAAGTGCAAGTGGCGAGGAAAGACTAGACCAAAATTGTTTTGTTTCATGCTCGCAAAGTGTTGCGGTGGCAAATATATTTTCCCGTGTACTTTTTTTTTTCGAGATCATACAAAATAGTACTGTGCTAACCACTTTATAACCGTAACATTTTGTATAATGATGGCAAAATTTCTTCTTCAGGCTAAGGCACACCAGTTTATATGCATTATATGGGCAGAAATTGCTGATGGATATTAAAAAGCGCTTAAGTGCCAACTATCTTCACTAACCAGAGACTAAGGATAGCAGGAGAGTTAAAGCGGTAGGGCTAGTCTAAGCGAGACAGTGGAACTATTACAACATCATTATAAGAAAAATCTAATTTCGCTCTTATGTTTATTTCTATAAACTTATCATCGAAGAATACAGTCTATATAACAATGCGTTTAATTAAGTTTTATCTTTCTCATCATCATCAAACATTTTTACTCAAATATCTCTCTGCACACAATAAAAATCAGATCACGCGCAACATCTCACACAACAAGAAAATCGAACCCCTTCAAAGCTCCATTAGCCACATCCACCCTTGCCAATCAACAGGTATAATTAACGACAGCGTGACTTCTTTCCTTGCCGGTGACGCAGATCGTATAGCCTCTCCCTATGTGAAATGCATGACGCGTGCGCGAGGGACTAATTCCATTACGAGTCGATCCACCCTCGCGTGGGGCGCGATATCGGGAAGCATTAACGTTCAAGTTCTGCAGCACTTAAACATGCGTAGAGCCTGTAACGTTGCAGCCGAGAGTTGGAAAAGCATCGCACACGCAGAGGGAGATGCAACAGTATAGGGGGATGAGAGGGAGAGAGAGAGAGAGCTGCTCGATTATATAACGGCAAACCTCGTTACACTCGACGTCTCGTCCACCTTTATATCGATTTGACAGAGAGCTGTATACTGCAGGAGTGTCTGCAGTTTGTAGGTGAGAGGATGTGGCGGTATGGTACGATTGGCGTGACTCGTTAGGGCTGACGGCTTTGAAGAGGGAGAGTTTGGTTTTTTGATTTTTGGTAGTTGAATGTTGAATGAGGCGGGTGTTAAGGTTGGAGTGGAAAGTTAGCGAGTTATGGAACGTAGATTTTCTGAAAAAGTTTGTGTTTGAATTTTAAATACGATTAAAATGTATTTATGAAGAAATGTAAAAGTGATTGATTCCGCCGATTCGCGAAGCGGAAAAACTCGTTCACTTATTGTTACGAAAAGCTAGATTTTAGGATGTCAGTTTTCAGTCTAACGCAAAAATTGGATCCAGAAGCTATTACAGTACCAAAACTGTGTATGATTCGTTATACAAACAGGCCATTGAAATTATTGTTTTCGATTATAAAGCACTTCTCGAAGTAAAACTAATTGACTTGTCGGATTGTTGTTTTGACTATCCTTTCCTTGTCGTTTCAATCACAAGCATTATCTTTTTTTTTTGTTTAAATGAAATACAATTGATATGTGCATATTCAACCGATTCAGGCTGTAAGGCCATTTAAAATATGAATAATTAAGAAAAACCTACTCGATAATATTAACATGTGTCATGTTTACTAATTGACGTATACATATATGTTTTTAAAATAAAAATGCATAGCACATAGAAAACATCCATTAGCCCTCAAAAAAAAGGAAACTTTTCCCATGTCACTCAAACGTCAAGTATGAGAGTGTCGGCATCCTCGTTCGAGGTACACTCCTCAAAAAAAAAAAAAAAGAACAAAATCCTCAACTTGTAAACAAAAATAAACACCGCTACATCGACAACACCAACAAAATAGATCCCGTCGAAAGAAGAAACAAGCTCTGTACAACGAGAGGTCAACATAGTATACGTGCACACATACACACACACCGTCGTTCCCTTATACTGTCGGAATAAAGCTCCCGGCGGGATTTTCTCATGAGTCGCAGGCGCTACATCGCGTAAACGCCAAAGAGAGGTATATACGCAAGCACTCGCCTGCAGTTACGTCGCCTTAACCCGAGCGAAAGCTCGGCGGCGAGCTTTTTAACAGCCGACTCTACGATCGCGCGTGCTCCCTTTAAGGCAGCGAAGAAAGCGAGATTTTAGGGTCGGCCTGCAACGCGCGCGCACACACACACACACACACACATGCGCGCGTGCGAGCTTTTTGGCGAGAGGCTACTGGTCGTTTCGAAAGAGGGGCTTTTGTGGCGCCGCTATACTGCGTTGATTGCATTAATGGACACTTTTGTATCTCGTGAAACGGCCGCTGCGCGCAGTTTTAGTTGCAGCTCTGCTGGGTATGGGGAACGCTGTTGGAATTTGATGGTTTGGAAGGGAGTGAAGAATTGTTCGGATTTGAAGCAATGCTTAGGGTTTGTTTTGTTGAAGGTTGATGCGTTAAATAGATATCGATGTCTACCTAGACCATATGACATCGTCTACTGAACGCCTATTAGTTGAATAATTCTATACTGCACTCGATCACCGATGATAATTTATAAGAATAATACCGCTTTTACGACTTCTGTTCTAATCCGATATTTAAAAAAGCGTAGTTCCAGAATTACAACTTTCCTTCGTATCCTTTAACGGCGCTTTCCCCTCCGTTTGCAAATTTTATTCTGAATTAAGCTCAAGGTACCACGAGGGTCGCACGTGTGACGTTCTTATACGCTCGCGCGACTCGCCTCCGAAGACTCGTAAAGCAGCAGCGAGGAAGAAAAAATGCTTCCAGGGGACATAATCAGAAAAAATATCTGTTAATAATGCCAGTTTTACGGTTATTTTATGTAGTGACGCAGGGGACGCGCTACTGCTGCTCTGCCGCCGCTGCTGTAGTCGATAAATTCAGCTGGCGTGAACGCGCGCGCGCTACTTATACTCGCGTATACAGTTACCGAATAGCCCTGTGTACGTTTAAGCTTATTTTCTCACAGAGATGTTCTTGGTTGGTTAAAAATTGATTTTTTTTTTGGTTGGTGAATGGCTAGCTATCGCAACTCTTTAGTGTTGAGATTAAAATACTATTTTTGAGAAGTAAGTATAAGTATACGTTATGCGATATTTTTATGATTTTGTCTGTAAGAGAGATTATTCGAGATGGGAAAGAAGAAAATTCCACACCCTTTTGGTGTGCGAGCATACCGAATCAGGGGTAGTAACAAAAAGTAGATTGGTTTGGACTGGCCTGGCTTCCCCCGTCGTTTGGAATTTTAAGCTTTTACGAGCGCTGATAGGTGGCGCGTGGGCACTTTTACATTTCCTTCATCACTATAAGACGCGCTTAGTGCATATATAAATGTATATATATAGCTGTGTGTCACTTATGCCAAAACTACCTTCTGTTGGGCCTAGGTTGCTTGGGCAGCTCATGCTCTGATGATTGCATAACTAAGGTCCTTTCTAGTACTGCGACATCTTTGTTTGTGCGGCTGGAAAATAATGTTAGTTAATTAAGACCATGGCTAAGTCTAGTCTGGGGCTATAGCGCACTTTCGTAGTCATATCTACTTGTTATTTAAATGAGGTCCTAGCGAGGCTTCTGGAAAATCGAATTCAATTTAACCTTCTCAAAAATTTAATCATCCTCGTTTACCCTATATGTACAGAATAAAAAATCTAGTGTCTATATACATTCTCAACATTTCTCAAATATATCAGCTCAGCGCAAGCATATGGAACCATACTAATTCATTGAAATCAACCCTATACGCCGTCTGTGCAGCATTTCCCCTCGTATAAAACCAACTGCATACACAACTGCCGGATAATCGCGTCTAGGCCGATGCATAATCCGCGAGCGCGATGCGCTCGATCGCCGTCTATATTTATTTTGAATTTCCCGGCAGTATAGTCGCGTGTGATGACTCTCTCTCCCTCGCGTTTTTTGTGTTTCTTCGCGTGTGCGCGAATCAGCTGTAATTGAAAATCGCTGTCGCGAGCTTTAGAGCCACGCGTGTAAATCTGCTTTTAATCCCTGCCTTATTCCGGAACGACACGATGGAGCGACGCGCGCTAACGCTTAATGGATGAAAAAATTTTTTTTTTTGTAGTCTGCGAGTATTGCGCGTATAACTGTATCTGAAGTTATGTGGATAAATGTCGTTTTATTGTAAATATGAAATGATCGTATATTTGCTTGTAAACTGATACTGGATTTTGGAGCTTATATTTAATGGAGCCTTCAATATAACCTGAATGCGTAAAATCTAAATAACGTTTTGTATATCGATGAAATTATTCGCGCTATAATAATAACAGCAGCCCAGTTGATTTTCCATGGAAATGTATTATAAGGAGTAAAATCTACACCCGTGATAGTTGTAAATTTTATGTAAATTAACACACGACCCGTTATAAAGAACGAATTCAGTGTCTTCTTTTTCTCCAAGTGCCTCATCTACACGGAGAAAAGAAGAATAGGACGACGACGAGGACGGAGCGAGCAGCGTAAGATAGTGAGAGGTTAAAAAAGATTGACTGTGATTAACGACATTTTCTTTTACCACGCAGCCCTACATAGCCACACAGACACCGGATCATCTTTATTTTTACGATTAATCAACGTCTCCCTCTCTCTCTCTCTTTCAACTCGAGACAAAAAGACACGCGAACTTCCTCGCACGGATTTTCCGAATTTTCCCAACGTTATTATTATTATTATTATCGTCATTATGATTCCTCTCGTCACAAACAATATCGCTCGTATAAAACACTGATTGTGTCGGGATGGTCGACGTCAACCCGATTTTATACATTATATTATTATGTATATACGTTATTCGTTTCATCGACGTTATGCGAGAGAGCGAGTCGCGCGCGCTTTTTAATATTCCGAGAGTTCCGTCGACGTATTTACTTTTGAATATAAATGCGCGATTTATTCATTCGCGTTCTCCGCTCGGTTAGCCGTAATTATTATAAACAAAATTCGTACTGTATATACGAGTGCCTGCGTTTGACAGAGCGACTGATCGCGGAAAGAGAATCGACGCTCGAAATGACAAAACCAAACGGTGTTATTACTCACGTACCGCTTACCATGAAGCGCTTGGCGTTTCGTACTTATTCTAGAAGGATAGGATTGGATCTGGTGCGATGATTCGATGTTTTATTGTTCTAACGATGAGCAACATTATCGCATTTACAGACTAAAGATGTACCTACCCAATAGCCTACAGCCGTTCGCGTCTGAAAAATTCAAACGATTAAATAACTCAGCAGCAGCCGTGAGAACTTGTAGCCTGTCTCGAGCAGGTACAACAATCGTCCTTCCTTCTGAAAGGGCTTCCTCGGTGTAGGTCCAGCCTCCTCCCGAGAGAGAGAGAGAGAGAGCTAGCTGCCGATCGGCTCGAAAGAGCAGCAGCAAATACAGGCTTCTCTCTCTCTCTCTCTCTCTCTCTCTCTCTCTCGTCCCTCTCTCCCTCTTCCTCCGCGGAGGACGACGCGCAGGGCAGGTACAGCACACAGGCGTTGAGCTTGCACTGTAATTTGCTGTATGCATGCATCCAGAGATGGATAGTAGACACCGTCGGTGCGCTGGCGGCGGTAGCGGCAGCCTCTCGCAAGATCTATGGATTTATGCAAATGCAGGCAGTTAGAGTCCCGAACAGCCCGAACCGCCCATCCTCTCTTACCCGCTCTCTCTCGTTGAATAATGCCTTGATAAGATAGGAGAGAGAGAGAGAGAGAGAAGCTCATATGCCTTGCTCTCTCTCTCTAGCGCGTGGTCCCCATTGATTTGTCACCCTTCCGAGGTTCATGCCTGGGCTATAGGGTATACGTTGTCTTTCTCTGTCTCTCCATCGTGGAGGGTTAGAGACTGTGTGTATGTGTGTGTGTGTGTGTGTGTGTGTGTGTATAGCTCTACCTGATGCAGGCTTCATCTTCGACAGCCGAGCGATGTGTACACGATCAGATGATGGGCCGAGGGTCTTGCTGCACTAGGCCATTATCTACTGAGAGTGCACTGGAGCCTGGAGATGCCAGGGGGTAGGAGGGGGATAGTATGTAGGTTGGATCGCAGTCGAGTGCGATTCGAGGGATCTAGATTATGACTCCGAGGAGGATATGCCGTCGTGGAATGCCGCATGGATATGCTGCTCGTAATGATTTTTCGATGATTTTTTTTTGTGATGAAAATTGATTGATTGTGAAAATTTTTCCTGTTTGCTGTGACTACTGTTTGCCCAAACGAAACTATACACTCCAACTATAGTGTAAAACGCAGAGCTGACAATCGGCAACCAGCAGTAAATACGCACCTCCTCTATAATAAATCGTCAAGCTAAAGTCAGATACAGAGCTCTCTCGGCACAAACTGTCAGCAAAATACATATATATCCCAGCAGGGCGTAACTTTCCGTTAAACACCAGATGGGATTTGCGAAGTTAACCAATTGCTTTATGCGCCCGAAACCCAATTATCTCCCTTAAATGACGTTTTCCACGCCGAGCATCGGACGGACGGACGGACGGACGTATATACGGAACGATGGCTAAAACTTCACCCGATGCTGCGCTCTGCATCCCGATATATATATATATATATATTACCCTCACTCTCTCTCTCTCTCTCTCGCGTGCGCATCAGAAAGAAAATACATTCAAATTGAGCTGCTGCAGCTGCATAACTGCATTTATTAAAAACTCCGCCGCACATCCACAGGGCCAAAAATCCACGTCATTTCGGCCAATTTCCAGCTCTGTGCGCTGCGCTCTCGGCTAATCGAAAAAGCTCTCTCTAATTATTCCATATACATGCACTCGCGAATTTTCCTTCTCTCACTGCCTACCCTCTATACACACTGCACAACGGAGCATCGGTACACGAGGGGGGAATTTCGCGTACTTTGCCTTGCATTCGCGCTTGTCGCCGAAAACTTTGTTAGGCGTTGTGGTGGCGGGCGGCTCTCATTCTCTCATCCTATTTCGCGGCTCATCAAAATGCAACGGGCAAATCCGGGGACGCGAGTAGCGCGAAATTTACTTTTGCGCGCAGCTGACGGCCGACGTGCTCTCCCTCTCTCTCTCTCTTCTATATATACATATACACACGCGCGTAATTCGAAGTAGTAGCGGCAAAGAGACCTAATACTCGGAATTTCGAAGAGACTCTCTCTCTCTCTCTCTCTCTCTCTCTCTCTCTCTCTCTCTCTCTCTCTCTCTCTCTCTCTCGGTGTCTCGTGGAAAATATACAGCGAGAGTAAGAGAGATGGAGTCTAATTGCTAAGAGAAACAGAAGGATCTTCGGGATTGGTGATGCTTGGCAGCGTAGCCGAGCGGTTCGTTAGCGCCGGCTGCTGTGAGTGTAGAGGGGCACGAAGGAGAAGGTGTAAATACTATAGTGACTACGTGTACCGCGGGACACGAGCTTTCTCTCTCTCTCTCTCTCTGCACGAGAGGCTTGTCTTCTGTGTACATCTCTTTTTGCGTTAATATGAAGCAGGAGAGCTGCTGCGCGGGGATGTCTCTTTTACGCGGCTCGTCCGTTAACCCGCTGTTTCCTTCTTTCGTCGCTCCGCCCGCGCGCCAAATTAAGGTATGTTTTATGACGCTATACTGAGTATGTTCACAGCTTAGTACGTCCTGCAGTATAGTTTTTAAAGAAAGCTCGATTTGCTGCAAGTGCAAAATCGTTTAAACTCCGATGAATTAATCACTTTCGTTTAAAATGTACTCTGCAACTTATAATTATCGCAACAAAGAAGCTAAGCTTCTCCACAAAAAGAAAACTATAATCACTTCTTGTCCAGCGTAAACAAACTCTTGAAAGTCTTGAAAGCTTAAAACGAAGTTTACGCGCGCGGCAGTGTATACGTCCTTTCTTCAAAAACTTCATTCTTCGTTTACCGCCAGGACGAAGGGTTGAATTGGTCTCCCGTCGTCGCTGTTGCGCTGCTGCTGTATACCAGTGCAAAGTGCAGCCAAGTTAAGTTAGTCGAGCTTTAGCGCGTCGTGGCGAGACGCTCGAATGTCTCTGACGGCATTGGGACGAGTAGTTAATTAACACTTCGCGCAAACGCCTCCGACCGGTTTCACTGCGCTATATAATGCACGTCCAGCTTGGTATTATGCTTCCCTTTAGCGATTTCTTTGCTGGCGATCTGTTGGTATAATTATTCGTCGTAATAATGTAAGCGCAAATGAGGAAGTTGAAGAAAAAGCTCTTTACGAGGACTAATTTGTTCTCGACTGTTTGAAAACTACGTTAAGTACTAGAAAAATTAATTCAGTGTGTGCTTGTATCGAGCTATTTTATAAAGATACATTTTATGCAAAGAAGTTGGCTATCAAAAAAATACCCACTTTTCTTCCTCTAAAACCTTCCTCCGCGCAGATCTCTGCAATATTTATATCAAAATAATTCGTCGCCGAAACTATTCCGCACCATCTCACCGCGCGCGCCTGTACATAAAACCAGAATCATTTTCTCTCTCGCTCTTTCTATATACGCTACACTGCACACAATCCCGTGCGCGCGCTAAGCTCGATCTTTCGCGTTAAATGCATTTCCGATGAGAATAAATCGCGGCCGTGAAAGTACTTTTCGATCGAATGATTTTCCATCGTTCCGCGCGCGAACGGCAGTATCCAATTTATACACATATATTCGCCAAAGCGGAGAGACAAATGCATCTGCAAAATGAATTCGGGGCGAGAGAGCTGCCTTATCTGTGGGCCGTCAAGGCGCAAGCGTGCACGCGAGCGCTTAAATCGTCGTTTTCGGCGATGTGTTAGCGGCTGCATTATCGCCAGAGAGAAAGAGAGAGAGAGAGAGAGAGAGAGTTGCGCTGTGATCTATGTAGGTATAAGTGAGGCTGAAGGTTGGGGTGTATGGGTTGGGACGATCGAAAATCGATGGATATGCGTTTTGGGTATAGGTGAGGAGGAGTAAGTGTGCAGTGTATCGATGAGAAAATGTAACGCTGCGGATATGAATGAGCCGTTTATGTATGCACACGTATCTAAAAACTCTATACTTATCCTTAATAATGTGAAAAATTAAAACGCACGAAGCAATTATACTTAATTTTAATCTACATAAAGTATACGTGGGACCGCTAGAACTATCGCTAATACCAAAACAAAGCAGTTTTGAACTGGCTATTTTGCGAGCCCTTTCGTCACCGCCGCCGGCTCAAACTATCCGTGTTATTGTGGCAGGTGAAAATAGATGGCGCATGGACACTTTTCCATCTCCCTCATAACAATATGCGCAACGAGTCTAGATATAGCGGTGTGCCATCAATACTAAAACTGCCTTGTTTGGCCTGCTGCTTTGGCCCCTCATGATATAAGTGCGTGTGAAGCTCGTGTATAAGTATTGAAGAAGCTTATGAAAGAATAGCTTCCCGATATCATTTTTCACAAATAATAATGCAAGCTCAGTTGGTAAATCGGGCAATTAAACTGAGCGGTTGAAATACACACAAGCGACACGTTTATATCTTGCTGCATTTTATAATGCAAGATGATATTATCAAAGCATTAGCACCTTTAAACTACATATGGCAAAAAGCACGTTGCCGCACACATCGCTCAGCTGATTTACGAGTTTCCATTAAGAAAAATCATAAAACGCAAATAACTTTCGTTTCTTTCATTACATTTTTTCAATTTGTATAGCGCCTGATATTCAAATTCCTATAGCTCCTTCTAATCATACAGCAAAAGAAACGTGCGATACGCATCCAAATTAAATTTCTAACAACTAGAATTGACAGAGCACGTGCAAGCGCGCGCATATTTTTTAAATTCCGTTATACGTGTATACATTATTATACTCAATGAATTTAATCTTGTATTCTGTCTGTTTCAGCTTATAATAATATACTATGTCTGTTTCAGCTTATAATAATATATTTTGTCTGTTTCAGCTTATAATAATATATTTTGTCTGTTTTAGCTAACATCCACCGTTGGAGGGCGTCCTCGAAGGAAGAAGACGCCCATTAGGGAAAGTCTTGAAGAGGATGTGTTTTAAACTGTTCTCTGCTTGATTTTTTCTGATAGGTGTCTTCCGGATCAGCAATAAACTGGCTGGTTGGAATACAATAATCTATTAATTCACTTGAGTCTGTGGAATCCAAAAGAAGAAAGCCATCAATGGAGAATCATGAAGTGAACATCTTTCTAAGCCTGGTGGGTCCTTCGAATCGAGCACAAAGGGGTCCATTCAGTCCTATTACGCCAACCAGCAGAATCTCAGTATTTAAATAATCTTTGTGTAGTAGAGATGAAATTTATATCGCATGCGCAAGCATCAGCGCATGCTCATTCTAGCCCCATAAAAGCGCATTTGAATTTAGCCGTCAGTTTGTTTATTTACATTTGCGATATTTGCTTCTCGCGACTTACTCCACTCACTTATTTCGAGATCGAGTTCAAGTTCGAGATCGAGATTCGGGATTCTCGAAAAGTATTTTTATATAAGGGACAATCGTAAAAATAAATTTATTTTTGAAACATATTATCACAAAACTGATCCACCACCCAAAACCCTTACAGGTTCATCTCACCTTTCTCTCACACGGCGAATTCTCCCGCAGCATATCGCACAGTCTCTCTCGTGATTTCCCCCCTGAAAATCAAACCCTCTGAAAATCCCTCGTGCACAAGGGTGAGTCCGTCCGCATCCGGTCATCCCTCGTTTCGGCGGAAGGAGGCGCGCTCACCAGTGTATATAGTAGCACACCACAGCGTTCGGGCATGTGCACGGCTCGCCCGCGAGAGGGTCGCGCACTAATACGCACCGAGAGGACGGCGTTAATTGATCAAATTACAGAGCAGCAGTATCGGGGGCCGAGAGATAGAGAGAGAGAGAGAGAGCTGAATTGAAATTGCAGGGGCGATTAGGCCGAAATTTTGCGAGAGAGAGAGAGAAGGGCTGCCGCTGTTTCGAAAATGACGAGAGGCATCTGGTAACTACTATACACATGTACGAGAGAGTGAGAGAGACGGCGACGGCAAAACGCTGCGCAGCAGCGCCACTTGATGCCGCCGACTGCACATAGCTCTATATGCTATACGCGCACGAGGAGCGTGAACCGGTCAAGTGTTCATTGCCGGTTCATTCGCGCGAATTCCGCTTTTAATTAGCGACTACGCCAATGATTGATCGACAGTATCGCTGATTGCCAGTCAAGTCCCGCCGACGCCGCTGCCGGTCAGCCGGTGCCGCCGACGCGTAGCCGTTGATTTGCGGCTGAATTTATCTCGTTATGCAGCGCTAGCTGCGCGAGAGGCGAAATTGTAAGTGTCTGTGATTATGTAAACTCGCGCGTATGTGCGCGTGGCTGAGTATTTTGTGCTTCGGGAAGCGGTGGAGGTTAAAAAATTATCTGCGGATTTCGATGCGGCCTCGTGACCGAATGCGGAAAGCGTTGGGTTATATATATGCAGTACGTTAACGCTGCGTAAGTTGTGATGCGGTTGGCGTTGAGTGGGTGTGAAAAATTCGCTGAAATCGTCGTTAGTTAGTTAAAAAAATACGCATACAATAAAATTTTCACGTCTTCCTCGAATTTTTCAAGCAATCACTCCCCCCCTTTTTTCTTTACTATATACGAGAAGCTATATCGCGCAAGCTCCCAAGCACACACATTCATAGCTCAAAAAACTGACAGTCGCGCGTGAATTATACTACCCTCCGCTCTCTCGTCGCATATTATACATACCGAAACAACAGAGGGAGCGAAATTTTTTGCTCGCGTGAGCTTGCAGCAGCGATTTTAGTCGGGCGTCGTCGTCGTCGTCGTCGTTGGTGAGGAAAAAAAATATGGATAAAAGCTTGAGCTCTCGCACATGGCTTGTTTATTTGTTTTATATACAAATATACACGGGTGAAACGAAGCCGGATTCTACTGCTATAGTTTGCCTTTGCAAATTCGTAATAAAAGTTTCATCGCATGAACGTAACGGATGATTATTCATTCGGTTGAAGACTCTATATTATGTGTCTGCGGTTTCTACTTTTTCGGAAGTTTTTTTTTTTATTTGGAAATTCGGCGATAACAATAATGCGAGTCGCTAAAAAATTATTATTTTTGCATGTTCTTTATATGGGAGCGCCTAAATTTTGAATATTATATACGCTTCGTTTCGGTCGACTCTGTGTAATCAATGTTACAGATTTTTGTACCTATACTCGATTCGGCGTAAAAGTCGCGCGGAATTTATTGACGAAATAACGAATGTAGAAGGAATATTGAATCGGGCGCGCTCGGTTCATCGTTCGGAGAGCAAATTCGTATTTTATTTTGAGCCCAGATGAATTATGCGATATAAATATATATCAGCTTTGGAAAAAATATTGTTTGCGGCGACGAAAGTCAAATTTATTGTTTGCGAGTTGTTATAAATAGATTGTGTATTTATACCTTGTGTTACAGGATAAATTGAAAAATTACGTAAAGTTCAATGTGGCCTTAATTACTTCGCTATTTGCGCCAAAACTCTGCCTTTTCCAATCGGAAACCATTTGGTAGACGTTACAACTTCTTTTAAACTCTGTGTTGTCTTTGACTTCACGGCAAAGTTCACCACGCAGTTTATCGGTTTTTTGTTTTTCAGCAATTTACTGAGCGACTGAGTAAAGATCATCGACTTACAACTCACAAATCTCTTTAAAACTTTAAAGAGTGTAATTGCAAGTTCAATCGAAACGTTCGATGATCATAAAATTATTTATATTCATAAACGAATCAAGTTCTCCGAAACATTTCCGCAGATATACTCAAATAACACGAACCGTCTCTTCGGTTTGATTTTCCCAATTTAGCTCTATGTGCACATGGCCGATTACATCGCAAGCTCCGACATCAGCACCATATGTAACGCATGACACATTTCATTGCGATATCACAATAAGCGGCAGACAGCGAATCATTACTTGTTTTTTATACGCTTGATCAAATTGAAGGGCTTTTGTTGCAGACAGGCTGATGTTATTGAAAACGCGGCCTAAGGCTGCTCTGTATATCGCTGCCTATCAACGGCTGTTGAAACTTTCCTCGGAAATCTGTCCGGAAGATCTTGTAAACTGCGGATAACTTGATCATATATCGCGAATGACGTGATGATGAACGTTTGATATGCATGGAAATTAGTCAGTGTTTGAGATTGGTACTTTTAGCAGCATTCGAAATAATGAGCTTTGCAGGGAAGTCAATAGTTTCGCGTCATCGAGTGACGTACCGTTCATTATCATTTTATTTATTACTATAGTGTACGCGCAGGTTCCGCACGTAAGAGTAAACACGGCGTTATTAAAAGCAAATTATACATCTTTGTTTATTAACGATCACCTCTTAATTGCCCAGCGCATTTATTTTATTTTTCATATTATACGTATACATTATAAATTAATTACCGGCGGCATTGTGTCCTGGCGTTATAAACACGCGCTGTTTGCTCAGGCGAAAACGTCAGAGATTTTTCATTTCGCTCAACAAAATAAATACATTTCCCAGATGCAGCTCGTCGCGCGTATAAACCCGCTTCGAAGTATATAAATGCTTGTATATGCGCTTTCGCGTGTGTATATACACGTATATACATCAGGTTCGTCGAGAGATACGCGCGTTTCACGTAATGATACGTCGGCAAATATTATATAGAGGGAAATATATATAGATATCTCTCTCTCGCGCGCCAGCTCTCTCCCGGTCATATATGCGCTTTCGTTAGTTGGACAAATAAAGAGAAAAGAATGCAGAGGAACCAGAGAACGATTGCATTTGAATGGCAAACGAGTTTGAAAGTTTTTTTTTCTGCTGTAGTCTCTCTTGGTCCGCGGATGCAGGTGATGTATGCGAAATGTTTGAATTGCTTTAGGAATTTCTTTATTGCTTCCGTGTATGCTCTCTGTATGTTTTTATGACACTGTATACGCTACTGCAGCTATACTGTGTTATATGTATATGCGAGTTTAGCGATGCGCGCGAGCTCTTTCTTTTACTTTAATGGCTCGGCTATGTATGTATATTGCTTTTTATGTGACCCTATATGTTAAATCATAATAAGTTGAGCTTGAGCGCGGCGAGCTTTATCATCGTTTGTATTTACGCTCCACAAACGAAAAATTTCATTTTATAATTCATGCAGAATAAACAAAGAGAGAAAGCTCGGGGTCGAGAGAGGGAAAAGGGGGCCACCGACAATCTTGGAAAAATCGAAATTGCAGCTTTTCGGTGGAAACGTTGGCGGACCGGCCACCGCGAACGTGACGAGGATTCCGAAAGAGTCGCTGGCGCATACTGGCTTAGTTGGTCCGGTCTTGCCTTCTCCTAACGTGCTGCTCGCTCTATCTCTATCTTGCCAAGATAAATAGGATATTCTAGAATAAATGCTTAGCCACGTGCTTTTCCAATGGTTATATCGACTGCCAGAACCGTCTCTCTCTCTCTCTCTCTCTCTCTCTCTCTCTCTCTCTCTCTTCTTTTTTTGCGAGAATGGGAAAGTTGTTTGACTCGGTGTTTGTTTGTTTGTTGCCAGGTAAATAAATATGTGACATTTAGTAGTTAAAGCAGCACGAACAGGCAGTTATAGCATGAGCGGTTCGAGTAACAGGCTCAACCAGTTAAGGCAATTTCGGCATAGGGATGAGATCTATATATGAATTCGGCTCACATATAGTGATGAGGGAAATAGACAATCGCCATCGCGTCACCTATTTTCGCTGGGCAGAGACTCTGTGTGAGATTATGCGGTGGTATAGAGCTAGTCCAAAAAGGCTCTGTTTTGATACATTGCGGTCTATGTGCTTGTTTGCAAATCATAATTAGGTTTGGGTTTGACTTCGATTTCGCTTTCGAAAGGCCCGATACCACTTTTATCTTGTTCATTATGAAACGTTCCGAAATGTCACAAGACTTTTAAGACAATAACGGAAAATTCGCTAAAAAATTAGAATTTTATGTCATAACGCGTTCTTATGTTAGTTAGTTATTTTGCTCAGGCGATTGATAAAGGAAAAAGTAAAAAAAAAATTCTCTCCGGCGAGGAATCCAACTTTGGTTTTCCAAGGTAAATATTAGGTATAGGACTGTACTTACCACTGTTCTACCAGGTACTTGTCGCTTCATACTGCAATTGTTACAAATAGTAGACATGTCTAATCTATGATAAGCATTGTATGAATCATAACTGATGCACTTGAGTTGTTTTCAAGTTAAAATTGCGTTTGAACATTTAAACCTCAGTCGGTAATGTTTCATTATAAAAGCTCACAATGCAATATTCGCTGCAACTTACGAAGTTTGTATCAAGTCATTTTATACGAAAACTGTTTTGAAAGATAGCATATATGACTCTGTGTAAAATGATAAAACGTATTCAGAAAGTGGTGGTATCTTATAATACTCCCAATTTGAAACTCTACTCGACAAGTGTTAATTCTCTAAGGAACCTTGACTGCTCGCTTATTCAACGAAACGCAAACCCTGCAATGTAGTTAAACGTCTTCCTCCTGAGTTGAGCAAATGTACGTTTTCCAAGCCCCATCGTGTACTATAGGAGAAAGCTTTAACGTGTGCCAACGTATATCTTCGCTGACAAAAAGTCTGTCTTTTTCTTCACTATATTATATATTACTCATCGATAATACATTATTATAACGATAGAATTCCAAAAAAAAAACAACAGCAAACAAAGCAACAGTATATATAAGCGAACGCCTACACATCCATCTATCCCGAAACCGCGTGCCAGCTAAAGCTCCTCTCGGCGAAAAAAAAACCTCTCGTATACATATACACACGCAGTATAGTAGCTATACACATACGTACATATATATATATACAACTACACCGAACGCCAGTGAGCCACGACTGAGCATTCACACCGAGTCCCATCCGGTTTTTCACGCCCCAGTCGATCGGTCTTCCGGAATTCGTGCGACGAATGCAGCCGATCCCTGAAATATTTAGCGGCGCTTCTCCCAACGCCGCAGAAACAAATCGACATAGCCTCCCCCTTGCCGCGTACCGGCTGGTTTTATATATATCGAGGAGGCTCTCGAATATTTCAGAGGCGTGATGCTGGGAGGAAAGATGTGCGAACGCGCCGTCGGGACACCGGGAATTCGTGAAAAATTCGTTAAACGCGAGTTTCATGAGCGAGCGAAAACGCGCGCATGTGCGTCTGAGATTCTTCGGGAGAGAAAGAGGAGGAAGGGGTAGTGTCTTTTGAGTCTTATCTATTTTTTATATCTCTCGTCTACTCGTGCGTTACGCTACTCGCAAGCAGGTGTCTATCTGGCTGTGTTCCATATTTGGGGTTGGGAGTTTGGAAAGTTCAGGGGAGTATAGATGTTGATGCGTGGCTGGATTGCAAATAACGAAGTTTGCGAATTTTTTTTTTCTTTTTACGAATGGATCGATGCATTTGACGCGAAATAAAAAATATACGTATATGTGTGGGCATTAAAAATATTAAAATGAAAAAAAAAGTTTTCCCCGGCGAGGAATCGAACCTCGGTCTTCCAGTTTGCGAATTGAATTGGATGTACTTACCACTATACTACCAGGGAATTGTTTACTCGATGTTTTGAAACGCGACTCGTGTAGTCTGCGCGAATGAGTCACCGGCTTTATGCATGTGTATAGATATATGGATTGCGAAGAAGCTACCGGTAATGCAGGTTCCAGAGACAGCAATTTATTGGAATTTTTCGATCTTTAGAAGATATTTATTTTCATGTTGCTTTATTTAACAAGTATCATGATAAATAATAAAAAGTATACATTTTTCTTTTATCGTTATCGATTCGTACAGAAATATCTTCAAGTGTCTGCCAAATCGCTCATATATAGACTTTTATCATCGCAAAATATAAGATACATAAATCGGGCGCTAAAATTCCGCCGAAATAAATTTTTACATTCAAATAATTCCGAAAACTCTCAAGCTGAGAATATCGCGTGTAAAGTTTTGTTCCAGTGACAATAAAAATTCACTCTCACGACTTCCCTTATCCCCTCCTTTTATACCGCACATACAACCGATGAAAAGTCCGCTTTCTTCTTCATGCACACTATATATATATACTGACTCTCTCGCACGTATACATTTCGCATACGTCGGAAAAGCTCTTCCCGCGTCGCGCGCAAAGCTCCTCTCACGCGCGCGGCACGCGCGAAACCTCCCGGATAATCTTTTATTTCCCTCCTCTCTTTCCACCGAAAATCTCTGACTGCAAAAGTCGTCGAAGGAAAGCAAACCTATCCTGCTGCGTACATACACTCGTGTGTGTATATATACTTTTATACGTGTATATATAGGAAGAAGAAAACTTGCAGACTCTCTCGTGCAGCTTTCGCTTTGAGGAGAGGAAAGAAACTAATCGAAGAAGGCAAGAGCTGAAGCCCTTCATCCGAAGCTTCTATTGACTTAGCAAAGTTTAGATTGCTGCACGGATAAAACGCTGTATATACCTATATATATATAGCACGTGCATGTGTGGGTGTGGGTTGTATACAGGGGACGTTGGCCTGGGGTACGCGAGGGTTTACGCTCCTCTAGGGTGGCTTGTATTTATTGTGTCATTTATGTAATTATTTGTACTTGACTTTGATAACGATTATGGGAAGTAGCGGCGCGTCGCGGTGGAGATAAAGGGATAAGATGATAATTAGTTTTCGAGCCAAGTTTGCCCTACACGCCCTACTGAGCTGATACTGTGTAGTATAGTTCCTATGAATAACGAGTTTTCGAGTTCGCTTTTCCCGTTGAAAATATCGCGCGTCGGATTATCCGTAATATTGCGCATCGAATTTTCAAAAGGAAATACATTTCAAAGATGCAGTATAGTGTACGATACATTGAAATTTTCGAAAAATTCTTTCTCACATCAGAGCGTCGATGGTCGAGAAGAATCTTCGGATAGGCTTTTAGCGAAATTTAAAAATACATCGTATAAACACGGCGAAAAGTCGAAATAAAACCAACGCGAGTCGACGCATTCAAAAAATCGTTAAAGCAACAAACATCCACAGCGTGACCTATAGCCCGAGGGTTAAAATCCTTCGGAGCATAAACGTTGCAAAATCCACTATATCCAAGCTGTAAAGTTTCGCGAAAAAAACATCTCTCAACAGTATAGAACGCAACTTGCGCGCATCCCATTAATTTTCCGGAGCAACAAGCTTCTAATTAAACACCGGGCGACACGACGTTTTTCCCTCGCCGACAATCGCGTTAAGTCATGCCAAAACATAAATTAAGAGAGTTATATATATATACGCACACGTGCGCTTGCCCGAGAGCTTGCAGAGTAAGAGCAACACGCGAGTAAACACAAGACCGCGTGCGTAAATGGAAGCAACGGCGGTAGCTCTAGTGGCGCTAAGAGCCGGTACTTGGGGGAGCAGAACGCGAGAAAGTTACGGCTAAGTGCGCGCGACAACGACTCTGTGGCCCCCTACTACTGAATTACGCGAAATTTTCGATCCTCGAAAACAGCCGGCTGCAAGTTTCTTAATTTAGGGTAATGCGGTGTATACTCTCTTTCTTTGTGTTGATTGAGAGTGCGGACTACTGGGTTTTATATTGACGCAGAGGAGACAGAGAGCTATTGTTTTTAGCTGTAATTAAACGGAGAGCAAGTGTTTTTTTCTGGATGAGTTAATTAGGGAAAGTGACGAGGATGGAAAGTTTGGCAAAGTTATATCTTGTATTATATAGAAGGCAAATAAAACGATTAAGATAATAACCAAGTCTAATAAAGTTCGAAAACGCTCGCCTTTGTAGGAACAGGAACGACGAGGAGGTCCTCTATTTTCTTACATGCCTTGAATTACACCTCGAGAGAGTGACTAGCAGGCTTTCGAAAACTTGGAACTTTGTCGAGCGCGATATAGACGCGCTGCTCGGCTATTTAATTATAGCTGTTTTAATAAGAACGAAGTTTCAAATCGAATTTAGGTCTTCCGCGCCTATACGTGTTCAGCGAGTGCGCAATATTCAAGTGAAACCCTTTGATATTTTAAGTTAATTTGATATTATTACGTGCGAGGTAATTTCGCGGAAGTGTTGGAAGTTATTAAAGGATATATTAAATGCTGATGGATATGTATTATCGATTTATATGCACGTACAGCGTTGTTCGAACGCGTGAAGTTAAATGTACAGAACTTCACCGTTTTATTTTTAAATATGGACAGAAACGCTTATAGGAAATACAAAAGTTTCTTGTTTCTTCAATTGCAATGCTATAAGACTGCATCAACGTTCTTATTTTACCAAGCTCCCTTGCAAAGCATTGGACTTTTTTTAACCCTTCGTAAAACATAAAAAATTCCATCCCAATCAACGAATACATCTCGAAACCTTCAAAAACACCAAACACCCTCTCGTCAAAAGCTTCCACAGCTCTATACATATCCCCATCATCCTGCAATACACACACGAATACCACACGCGACACTCGCGTATTCGTACTCTTGCGCGCGCATGCTTCGCCGAGCATTAATAATGCTAATCGTCTGTACACGAACGCCGACACATTAATTAATGCGTGAGCAGAGCGCCTCACACAACGATTGCGCCATCGTAAACAATGAAATTCGAACGTGATTGCGCTTCGGCTGCAGCGTGTGCGAGAGGCGGTAGTAGCTACTCGTGCATTGTACACCTCGGCATATAACGATTGGCCCATATAACCACAGCGACTTCTCGATGCAAAATTCGGTGGATTCTCCGGCGAGCAGCCAGAGGAAACCGCAGCGTTTGATATGTTATACGCGTATGCGTGAAATTCGAGGGTTGTAGAAAGAAGTGATGCGAGTGGAGAGAGAAAGAGAGAGAGAGAGAGTTTGCGAACGTATAAATTAAATTTATTCCAGAGCGACGCAGTAGCTGGAAGAGCTGGGAACGAGTTTAATAAATTAGTCGCTGATGTCTCGCTGTGCTGTGGACGAGAGTGCACTCGATCAGGGGATTTCGTTATGCGTATGCGTTATCGGTAAAATTATTATATACTCGTTACGGAACAACGATTATACGTTATTCATTATATTATTGGAAGGGAAAATCGCTTTTTTCTTCAAATTGAAAGCAGAATACGCGTAACGGCGCATATCCCTTAATAGCAACAAGGTTAGCTCGGACAAGTACCGATGTGCACTATCGATGACCTCGTCTCCTGATTCTCCTCCAGTTCGTCGCCTCGATTCCAGCGTCAAGTGACGCAATTACGACAACGTCCGTCGACAACTCCTTCTGATCTCCCGAGTTCGCACACCGGCATCAGTAGCCGGTATGAGTAACAGTATAGCAGTAGTAGTAGTGCTCGTCGTCGTGTATAGTCCGGCTCAGTGTGTTCTACAGGATAGACCTGGGTTGACCGACGGCTCCTCTCTCTACTATCTCGAGTAATTGGTTTGCGTGTGCCTGTGTCGGTAGCTGTATATACATATATAGAACACGACAGGAGGGTAGGGGGTAGGTATAGGAATGAAGCACAGACTTACGGACTGTATGTGTGTGTGCTTCATTACGCAAATTGACCGAGCTAAAGCCAAGTGGGCAGCTGCAGTGAGACGACTCGAAAACCGACGGCACTTATGACTCATGCTGATGATCACCGGATCGTTAATCGTCTTTTTATTTACTTTGGTACCGTAATACCGCGTACTTATTCTCAAACTGTGAACTAGGCGGATAAAATAACACAAGCCGCTGAGGTGTATAAGAAGCCAACTAGAAAAAAAAAAAGCAAAAGAGGGAATAATACCAAAGTCGCGCTAGGAGCTTTGTAGCAGCGGCAATTTCGCATTAAGCTCGTTCGAAACTGCACCAGCGGCAACGGCGAAGAAGACCAGGCTGTAGTGCAGCAGGTATTTCAACTTTTCTCATATCGTTTCGCGTTCGTTATTACCCCCGGCGAGTTATATAACGCGCGCGGCTTCTCGCGCGCGGATGAGTAAAATTAATGGCTTCCCATTTGGAACTATTTTCGCGCGCCAGTAGAAACTTCGAGGGAGAGAGCTAGTGCGTGTATACACGCGCGCAAGCTGGCGATGATGCCACACCGCGCGCGAATTTATAATTGCAGGGATATATACGGTATATGGATATAGCACTGTGCCTACGGGACCGAGAAGTTGCATATACGTGGATGTATTAGCGCGCTTGGAGTGTGTGCAATTGGATTCGTGTTTTTTCGCCGTGAAAAATATCGCGATGAGGCTTTTGGGTTATGAAATGCATATAATAGATGCCTGGGATTTTGAATACTTTCTTGCAAATTATTACCCAAATAACATAATAATAGTTTCATTCGTGCTCTTCACCGCAGTATCTATACCATTACTTCCTATATACTCTTTCTTCTCACCACACACACACACACACCCTCTTCGCGCATCTGCAAATGATATTAGTCGGTGGCTCGTTAATTATCCAAGCTTCGTATATACCTGCGGTCGCCGCGAGCACACTTTCGTCCTTTCTCTTCCAGCAGCTCCTCCTCTTCTACTTCTTCTCTCGCGCCTATAGGTATAAGGTATAGGGGGAGAATGTGCGCGTGATTCCCCCGCACCTTATACGAGAGAGGAGAGCTGCAGAGAGAGAGAGAGAGAGAGAGAGAGAGAGAGAGAGAGAGAGAGAGAGAGAGCGTCGATCCACCGCGGAGCTTTACATATTCATGAGGCAATAAGGCCACCGCTGATCTTCCGGGGAGGACTTGGAACTATGGAACAACAGCCGAAGAATGGAAAGTAGGGGATGAACCCCGAGCGCGATTCGCTTTCTTCTCTCCTCCTATCTCTACTGTCTTCGTTCTTTTCATCATCGCATAGGCTAGTCGATGAGAATCGAGAGTTCCGGCCGGGCTTTTTGTTATGTGCAGGCGTCGGAGAATTGCTCTGGTTTTAATTGTCTATTGGGAATCTTTGCTATGGTGGATTGTGGATGATTTCTTTTGGCTGACGGCTGGTTTTGCGCATTTTTTATCAAGTACTTTATTTATGTGTAAATTCAAGCGCGCTTCGCGCGCTCATTATTAATGCACGCGGTTTGTTTATTACAATGTCTTAAAAGTATTCAAAACGCTAACATATATTTCACAATTAAGTCCACATTTGTATTTGATTGATGTTTTTTCATAAGAAGATAAGTATTAGTATTTTCTAAAACAAAGCAGTATAAGATTATAACGCAATCTAGTTTTTGAGGTTAGAATATATTAATATGATACAAAATAAGCTAGAATACTTATAAACAAAACAATCATATTATTAATTATGGTCGTTAAAATGAATTAACTGAATAATAGACTCAAAATCAAGATATTGAACTTGAACCATAATAAAACATTTCAAATTTTGGCGCCATTCAACCGGATGACTAGCCATAACTAATCAAATCGAGTTTTAAAAGGCTTCACAACATTCGGTCATCTCTTATTTACGAGAGGAAAAATAATGGAGGCACGTGTTCACTGACATAATTATATCGCTTTTACGTTTACCAAGTTGAATAAATAATTTCTGAGATTGTCTCACTTTAAAGCAACAAATTATGACAACTGAAAAATCATTATTATCAACAAATAAAAAATTAATGCCGAAGTGCGCGGGGTTCGCGCAACTCACGACACGGCCCTGGGCAGACGTCACTCTTCTCAGCCGTTCACATATTTCAGATATGATCATATATGGCGCTCCCTTCCATAGCGACAGTTCCCCCACTCTATTACTCTACATATATGAAAATTTGCCAATCCCGGCGTAATTGTGAAACGCGGCGCCGCAGGTGACGAGGTGGCCGAGTGGTTAAGGCGTTGGACTGCTAATCCAATGTGCTCTGCACGCGTGGGTTCGAATCCCATCTTCGTCGACAATTTTTTTTTCTTTCGATATTATTTCGTTTCTACTTTCGAATGCAATCTCAGGTTTTATTTTTTTTTTCATCGCCTCAAAATTCATAAGAAATTGTCTTCAATATCTCCAGCTTGCACAACAAACTACGAAGGAAAATTAAATTTTCTCAACAAAAAAAAAAAAAAAAATTTCGCTAAAAATCCAGTTAGTAGCTCTCCGAACAAAACCTATACATCATCCGGAATCCTCTCATCCCTTTCTCTTTCTCTGTTCTCCCAGTATAGGTATACAGCTCGAAACTCTTAATATCAACAAAAGCATCTCCGGCTATAAAATTGTCAAGCTCAAAGAATATAAGAGCGCTTGCCGCGCCGGCACTTCAAAAAAGACGAACAACCAACAACAGTGTATATATATATAGCTCATAAACCTACCCCGTACAAAACTATAATACAGAGACGGAAAAAAAAGGAAAGCGCCGGTGCGCTGAAGATTAAAATGCCGCTGCAGTCGCGCAGAGAGAGGAGTCGTGGAAGTGAAAGTAATTTTTTGAAACCGCTAAGAGATAATCGCGCCGTCGGAAACTCTCCATCGCGCATCCAAAAAGAAAAAAGAAAGCCGCGCAAGAAAGAGCCGGAAAAAGAGAGATAACAGTTGTGGAGAATTAAAGGCGTATATACGAAGCAAAAAAAAAAAAAAAAATACGTATAAAGAGATAGTCGCACCTCTCCAAAAAGAGCGTGTGTGTGTACACGCCGGAAAGAAAGGCATCACGGGCAGATAAACAAATCGGCCGGCGGCGGCGTCGGAAAGCAGGCGATAAATCTAAATTTAGCCACGCGTCGCAAAAAACTAAATCTCCCGGGCCTGCGCAAAGACGCGCAAAAACTAGCGGCCCGCTGAGCCGTGATACATCATAATAATGCGAGCGCGCGCGCGCGCGCGCTTGTCATTCGAGAGCACACGGTTATGTATGTATTATATAGAGCGAGATACGCGCGCGAGCGTAAGCGTTTTCGAGGGGCTGCGATAGAAAAAAAAAGAGATGAGGAATGGTGCGGGCTTTTCCGTGTGGAAAAATTCGCTGTGATGGAGAGCAGTGTGCGCGTCGAGTGCGGATCGATCAATTATTTGGGGCGAAGTGTGTTATGGTCTGATTGTAAATAACTGTGTGTGTATTGGTGGACAAAATAGTATTTTTGGGTATAACTGTAATGTAATTAATGGAAGGATGTAGATCCATCATACACACAGTCGATTCCCGACGAAAGCTTATAGAGTATTTGGAACTACGTATACCTATACGTATATATAGTGTCCTAATGGCCAGAGGCAAGAATTATTGAGAGGAAATGGAGTTGCGGCTTGTCTCATTTGATTCGTCGACTCTCCACACGTACTATACATATACACTCTTTCTCCGTCCGCTATTACTACACTGGCCTTATTTTCCGGCCGGCGGAGGCCACTACCGCAGAGAGAAAGCTCCGTGCCGTATATATATAAGCGAGTAGACAACAAACTGCCGTTTGTCAATGTCGCGCGCTTGCGCCGACACATTTCGGCGACCCGGGAAAGGACTAATTAAAACTTCCTTCCGACCGAATTGCTCCTCCTCGCTCGGCGGCGGCGAAAAGGTCGATCCGCTCCGGTATTATTGTGGCCAGGTTCAAGCGCGAGAGTCATTACCTGGCCGAAAGCTCTACTAAATAATTGATATAGGGCGAAGGAGAGAGGATTAATAAAGTTTCGCTGCGATCTTTGTTGCGGTTGGCTTTTATTGTGGGTGTATGTGTGTTTGAAATTGTTGCGTTGCTATAATTGTTGAATGACGATGGTTACAACAATGCCAGTATGGTGTACCTGTACATAGGTATTGTCTGCGCGTGTATGAATAGTTATATACAATATGTTGGTAAACAGCTCGAATTACAACGGATCGAATTGGATTATATTTGCATGTAACAAAGACATGCAGTAGTCTGTTTATTACGTTACGCGTCTGGCTGGTTCGCGCCTGTTTCCACTTACACGATTACATGATATGCGCGACGCACATTATATTCAATTACTCATCGTGTTCTACAATATTCATACATATTCCACTCTGAATTTCCAAAGATTCACACGATTTCCCCGATTCCAAAAAAAAAACTTCACTGCATAACAGGATCATCCCCGCAAGCTTCTACTCTCCTCTCTTCCACTTTCGTCCCAAACTGCACACATACATACACGTGTATGTACACACACACACACACACACATACACACGTAGCGCAAAAACACGGAAAAAGAAGAAGAAGAAGAAGCAGCAGCGGCAGCCGGAGAAGGCGATGATTGACCGCACGGCGTGATTCGCAATTCCCGCGTCAGCAAAGCTCGCGCGCGCGTGGGCAAACGCTCAAAGAGTCGTCGTCGCTGATGGGACCAGGTATTTGCCGCGCAAACATCGCGTTTGTCAGCCGGCTTCCACCTCCCGTTCATCCGTCTCTCTCTCTCTCTCTCTCTCTCTCTCTCTCTCTCTCTCTTTCTCTTTTCCGGCGCGAGAATCGAATACCGTACCGTTTGGCACCTCTGAGCTGAATTCGAAATCCGCCGCGTTCGGGATGCCGTTCGCAGTGTGCCTGTATACCTTCTATACCCTGGCATTTGGCACCCCTATCTGTCTTTATCGCGCGGTTGGTTCGCTGGATCGATAATCTATCGGTTGACTATATATAGAACACTGTCTTTCGCTTTGGGAGCTTTCAGCTTGCACAACGGTCGGAGAGTTATATGCCGATTACGTGCAAGCTATATAGATAGCTGAGATGGCGAGGATGTTTTGATAGGCGTTAAGAGGTAGTGGGTAATCTTTTAACGTTGCATTGATTCAAAAGAATTTCAAATGTTTCTCAAAATAAACACCTCTGAAGAAGCTCTAAGAAAAAACTCTCTCATTACATAAACTCGTCGAGCAAAGCCTTTTACGATCTTTCCTTCACAAGCGCAGCGTTGCCGAGCTTCTATATTTTTTGGCATACGCTCACCAGATCATCATTTCGCCACTGGCCTCGGGCGATCTGACGGCGAAGGTCTTTTTGACGGTCGAAAAATGAATTGTCACGAGGCAGAAAAATCTTACACCGCGACGACCGTCGTCCGAATCAAAACGAGCCGAATATAAAAACTTGGATTTTCACACGCTCCCGCGCGAATATCTTATCTATATATCTATAGATCTGCGATCGCTGTGCTCGAATAATAAAATCTTGTGCTTTCGCGAGAGAGAAGACGATCTTCGCTGTACTCGTTAATGGTATACATTCTTGGAAAAAGATCGAGGACGATGGGATTGTCTCGTAGTTGGGTGCGTTTATAACGTCGTTATTTTTGAAACGTAGTTTTTGTTTACAACGATGTCGTTATGCGGAGAAGACTTATAGCTTTGCACGAACATGCGAAATGAAATTATAAGTAGGTATCAGTTTTTGTACAAACGAAATGGTCTTTTCCTTGTCACTTGAACTCCTCGGCTCTCTCTGTAGTCTTTGGCTAATGATGATAGGTGGCGCATACGCACTTTTCGATTTCCCTCATCTGAATCCGCGAGCCGAGTCTAGATAAAGCGGTATGCCGTCAGCTATGTAATGCCAAAACTGTCTTTAATTTTTTAACTTGCTCTTGGGCCGCCCATGCTAAAACTACTACTGGCTACCTATAATTTTTCACTGATTTTTATGACTTCTAAAACCAAGAGTCACGATCGTCACTATAGAGCCATTATTTGCAAGCTACGCAATTTCGAAATTCAAAGCGTGCGCGCTTGCTTATACTGAGAAAAAAAGCTATTCGGCAGCAACTATAATGTCGCTTCCATATTTTATTTCCACGCCATTCGGACGACGACGACGACTCGGCAGCACACAAGACGCAACTTTACCAAAGTGCAGGAGGCATATATCGATCGTCCGGCAGCGTCACGGCTATACTTTTACAGCCCCGTAAAATACACTTTCATTTAAAGCCTCTCTCGCGCACCTATAACGTCTTGCGCTTATATATAGATATGACGTTTTTTTTTCCTCGTCGTCCGCGAGAAAGAGAGAAACGAATCCAGCCTCTCTCACGAGATGTTCAATTTCATTTTAAAAAAGGCAGTCCTTCTCTCTTACTTTCTCTGTCCCGCAAGAGAGAGAAAGAGGAAAAATCGCTCCCGAGAGCAGTAGCAGTAGCAGTATAGAAGACGAGACGGCATCAAGAAAGAGCGAAGGAAAAAAAAAAGAAGGAATAAAGTGCGCTGTACAGGCCGGCGAAACGTAATTGACGCTCTCGCGCTTTTTCATCGAACGGAAGCCGAGCGTCGCCTTCGCTAATTCCTTGGAAAGGAGTCGTGAGAGCGCAACCCCCTCCTGAAGAAGAAGAAGAAAAAGAAGAGGCTACGCGAGCGCGTAATGCAGCCAATTTGCGACGCGCGAACCCCTTGCGGCAATCATTAAATGTCCCGCGAAGTATATATACTTCTCGCAAGCTCGCAAGCGCGTCGGAAGGCACGCGGAGATAAAATGCGAGAAAGAGAGAGAGAGAGAGAGAGAGAGAGAGAGAGAGAGAAAAGTTCCGGGGCTGCTCTGTGGGGCCGTTTATCGGGGAAATGAAAAAGTTTCTGCACTGGCCGCCGGCGACTTTTCTCTCCCTTGCGGTGTGTATATACTATATATAGAAAGAGCGTCAAGTGGTCCTGTTAAAAAAATAGAAATCCTCGAAACTCGGTAAACACCGAGAGAGCGCATTGAGAGAAAAGCTCGAGATTTACGGGAGTATACAAAAGGCGATCGTGTACTTGAACTGAGCAGATTATGTTTTCTTTTTAAGCGAGTGAAATGAATAAGAGAAAAAAAGGGAATCATTCGTTGAACTCGACGTCATCTTCCGTCGTTGGGCGTGTAATCCCTCGCGTATGCGTGTATACGGAAAACCGATAAAAGCCATGCTTTTGTACTCTTCGCTCTCAGTGGAAAATGCAAAAATAACTCCGCTGTGGTGCAAGAGAAAGAGAGGGATGGTAACAACGAATGACTGGACTCGCTACACATACACACATATAGACGCGTGCTTTTCGATTGCGCTTTTCCGAATTCGGGAATCGAGAAAACTGTAGTTTTAGCCCGAGCGCTTGTATTTTTGCGGATAGATGTCGGTTTTTCGGGAGCGTTCGCCGCGTGGTTCATAATTTCCAGGAAAAATAATGTTCGCTATTTCAAAATTCCAATTTTTTCGAGTGTTGTTTTTAAGCATCAGAAGTATAAACGCTTTGAAAATTACGTTTTTTTTCGTACTTCGAGTGGCCATACGAGAAACAAAAATTAGATCGCGTAAAAACACTCCAAAACCCTTATCCAGTTCAATCCACTTTAAAACACACCTCACGCTCGCGTATATACATTCTCAAAAATTTCCTCCTGCCGTCTTTTCGGCAAAGCCTTCTGCACGAGAGAAAAAGACGTCAGAGAGGATGTATATATAGTTATACAGCATACACGCGTATAAGAGTCGGCTCTGCTGCAGTAAGGGAAAAAAATGAAGAGACGACGGGTACTTAACGTGCGTCAGTCAGAGAGAGGAATATCCCAGGGAGAGTCAGTCACGTCATATATAGCTCTCGTCCCGCAAACTCTCCCTTCGTCTTCTGCAGGCTCTGCGGAAGGAAAAAAGAGAGTATAAGTAAAGGCCAAGCAATTTAAGGGGGATAGATCCAGCGCGCGCGTATGCGGGCGAACGGATCAGCCTCGTAATTCGGAAAGGATATTCCAGAGCTCGTCCTTCACGTATATACGTATACTAGTATACGTATAGTACGTCCCTTCTCTCTTTCTGGCTAGCCCGACGTTTCTCTCTCTTGAGCTTTTTCTTTCCTAGAGAAACGAGAGAGAGAGAGAGAGAGTGTATATACGGGCGTTTTACTCGACGTCGGGCTGCAGGTCTATCTTATTCCGCTGCCGCTGCTACTGCTGGTTTTATGTATGTAAGATTAGATATGTGTATGTGTTGGTATGTATATAGGATGCTCTTTGGTGTGGAGTTTGGAAAGAGGGTTTTTGGGGATGGAAAGTGCATGCAGCTTAATTTATGGGATACGAGGAAAATTATCGGTGTATTGCTATAAGTGTATAGCTGTTATCGCGCTATAGGTGGATCTACATTATAGAGTTTCGATTTCAAGCGAGGAAACTCTCGAGAAATTAATATTTGTAAGCAGAGCCTCCGAGGTCGTAGAGATTATTATTGACGTTACACGCGCTGTGGGAATATATAGCCAGAATGGGAACCAAGAGAACGTCGAAGCTTAGCTTGAATACAGTCCGAGTTAGCGAGTAGATCTAGACGCGTCGGTTACGTGCATATATATATATACATAAATGAAATTATTCTGTCGCTGATTACCACGTTCTGATATAAACTCGATAAGATTATACTTTCACCGACACGTGCGCAATAAACATCGCGTTTTTCTGAATTAAAAAGACACTGAATTCATCTCTCAGGTAAATCAAATCACACGGCAATTGGTTCTAATTACTCTCCGAGTCCACCATCAACTCGAGCGTAAATATTCCGCATAGCGGCGGTCTCACTGACATTTGCATAATTAGATCGGTAAACATTCATTATTATTAGACGCTCGTTAACAATTACCCGGACTCTCGCGCAGCTAGTCTACACGTGGGTGACTAGTGCACATAACGACATATCAAATAATAAAAACCTGTTTGCAAACTAGCATACTGAACCAATTTACGCAGCCGACACATCAATAAAATTCCTGGCGTCGATTCGAGTCTGGATTTCTGAAAGGGAAACATCAGTAGCTTGTGAATAGCGGCCGATGAAACTATAACATTACGTGGTAGGAAGACTAAACGTGGTGAGTGCGTATACGTGTTTTTGTTATTTTTCCATTGACAAACGAGCTCAGTTTGAAATAGCCAACGCGATTTCCCGTCAGATTTCAGCCGAAAAGCACTGTGCGTGAAAAACTTGTTCCGATTTGCCATTCAATCATCGTGCGAGTTTTTTTTTTTTTTCATTTCTCTTCTGTTATTATTTGCCGAAAATTCGCAGCGAAACAATCACGCGCTAACATCAATTTGACCGCTCGATCGACTATTCAACTCTCGCGAAAATATTTGCAACAAAATCGAACGATATATTCGTCGTGCATTTCAATAATCTTCTGTGCATCATTTTCGAAAACAAAGTGTCATTCTCAACAATCAGTGCAAGTACACACCGGCAAATTCTTTAGCCGACCTGATGGATCGCTGGCGCGGCAAAGTGGCTCTGGTAACGGGTGCAGCTTCAGGAATTGGAGCGGCGATTTCGCGCCGATTGCTAGATGCGGGCCTTGTCGTAGTCGGCTTGGATCTTCAGATTGAGCCGATGCAGGAATTGCAGAGTCAAGAACAAGGCTTTCACGCGATTCGCTGCGACGTCTCGAGCGAGGAGGAACTCGTGAGAGCTTTTCAAAGGGTCGACAGAGAGATCGGTCAGCTGCAGGTGATGGTGAACAATGCTGGGATCACCAATTATACGCCTATTATCGGTGAGTTATCTATTTTGGGTTGTAGTGACTGTACTATGTTTTTAAAAGGTTTTATAACGTTAAACCAACAATCATTTTTTCCAAAAGTATACTTATAAAAGTTGGCCATTCATCACAACATTTTCAGTCAAAATTTTATTAAGTGTTTATTACGATAATTTACTTCTAAAGTTTTCGAAAAAATTCTGTCACGTACTTATTTTAGAAAAAGAACGTAAAATTCTTTCGACTAATACAACCACACATACGTACTCGGTTTCGATCGCACGCAATTCGCTTTAAAAAACCGGTAATACAGATATAATGCGTATCGTATCGCATTGTCTCAAAAAAAAAAACAACATCAACAAACTCTCAAAAAAATCCAAAGCAATAACAATAAGCACACACTACCATCCCTAAGAATAATCTCAAGCATCCATCCACACCCTTGATTTTTCACAACTCGACGCACTCGCACATCTCCCTTATATATATATATCTATACGAAAATCCACCCCCGCACTTTGGAAGCTCAAAATTTCGCGGGCGACATTTCCAAGTCAAACTAGCACAGTGTAACTTCAGCTCTCGCGTAGCGCATCCGGCATAGACTGCTGTGCCTCGTAAAAGGCTGGTAATTTACCGGAAGAACGCGAAGCTTATGCAGCGACGTTATGGGCGAGGCAGAAATGAGGCAAGCGAACTATGTGTATATAGTAATGGGAGGTGGGGAAGCCCTTTTCTTCATTCCTCGCGAAAGAGGAGGTTTTCGGCGCGCTATACTGCCTCGGGGGGATATAATATACACACGAATTTCACCACTTGTTTCCACTTGACTGCAGCTATAACCGCGTATATAGCGCGCGCGCGTAATATAATCGTTGAGTCAGTTACTTACCTCGTTGCTAATTAAGATGCTTTTTTTGTTCGCGCGTGCAGCGAGCGGCTTTATTGCGTTTATTGCTTTTTCGTATGACGTAATCTACGAGTTGTATGCGCTCACGAATGCTTTTGTGCGTGTTTTATTACGATTGTGCTTATAGTATTAACATAATTGAAAGAATTAATATGCGTTGGAAACAACAAAGTCGTGATATTTGATTATTCAGTAAAAAGGTTGATTTGAAAAAAAGATTTTCTTTTTTTTTTTTCATGTGCGAAGAGAGCGACAGAGAGACTTTCGAGAGGATGATAAATATTAATGTTCTCGCAATGGCTAGTTGCATTTCAAAGGCGGTTCAATCGATGAGAGCAAATAAAGTGGAAGGTCATATCTTCAATACCAATAGGTTTGCATCCTTTGGTTTTTGATTGAAAATTAATATTTTGAAAAATCAGCGTTAAATTGTAAATAATGTCGAGTTTTCATTCTTACAGCGTCTTAGGTCACGAGATACCCTTGGGAACGATCGATGGAGTCAACGGTTGGAACCTGTATCCTACCAGCAAGCACGCGACTGTTGCGATGACGCACACGGTTCGCCGCGAAATCAGCCGAGCTGGCCTGCCCATAAGGATTACGGTGAGTTATGCGGCTAACTTTTGATGGGCTGTATTGTATGAGTATTATGCGAGAAACTTTTCGAGGGTTAATCTGGTTTGTATTGATTCAGCTTATTCGTTTTGTTGAGGAAAAATACTACTATTGGTAGTATATATTTTGCTTAAAATGTTAGTAATGAATGGTTGGTACTGCAGTGTGAACGTGTTTTTTTGAATTTCATTTGTTACCTAGTTGATGAAAATCTTATAATGTAGCAGAGATTTATCTTTAGACATGTATGTCAACGTAAAGAAATTAAAATTCGACGATCCATTTGTCGACGATTGTGTTACATTTTTTCGCTTTCGTGGTATATAGAGATAATGTATTTGATAATTATCGCTAATCTTGTTTCGTGCGCTATCTTTTCTAAGAAGTCGTCAATTAATTTTAAGTACCCGTGTAACGAAATCGCGAAGAAAATTAAAAATCGGCCCGATATGTTGAATTACATTTTATTTATTGTCTGCAAACAACGTGTCAACAATTCGTCAATTAATTGTTTCTTACCGTGCTATCTTCTCTTTAAAATCGTCATTATATGTAATTTTCTTTTTTCAAGAAATCGAGCACTGATTAACTGATACTATATTGCCGTTTCAAGTATTACCGATCTCAGTTTGACAAATGTCGTATAATCTCTTTCAAAAAATGACGAACAATAAAGTCGTGAACGAGCTTCTGAAAAAATGCCATTTTTCAGAGTATCAGCCCGGGTCTTGTAAAAACTAAGATAGCGAGTCACACCGAAGAGCTGAAGGATTTATTTGACAAAGAAGCAGCTCTCGATCCAACTGACATCGCAGACGCACTTATCTACGCCTTGGGCACTCGACCAGAAGTTCAGGTACAAATTCTGTTACTGATATGTGCGTACACAATCTCACCCGTTGAATCTGTTGTAACTCATGTCTCGTTTCCAAATTTCAGATCACAGAAATTACCGTACAAAGAACGGGAGAGCTGTGAATATGTTTTTTTTTTTCACGAGCTTGTTATTTATCAGGAGATGAATTGCAAACATTAACGTAAACAAGTCGACCTCCGAGTTTAGACTGTACAAATAGAGCGTTCCGGAAATTTTCTCTCAAATTTGTTCTCCGAGAAAATCACACCGATGATATAAGCGTGCGAACGCGCGAAAGTTTGCCTCTGAAAGCATTAACATTCCGGGGGATGTCTGTGTACATTTCATTATCAAGCACCGCCGCTCTCGTGTGCTTCTTTCTTTGAGATCCCCACGATATGCTCGCATCCTTCTAACCACGATTATTGCGGTTGTTTTGTGCATTAAGTATTTATGGGCTGCAAACGGGTGTACAAAGCTCTTCAAATTTATTCAAATTTCGATTGTTCTTTGTGGATACAGATAAGATCAATTGTGATTGTTCGGTTATCAATGTATAGGGGGTAAGCTGAAATGCAAATTGTATGTATAGAATGAATATTATTTTTGGTTTTAGGGTAGTTTAATATTTTTGTTTCATTAAATTTCTAAACTACGATGTAAAAATAAAATGCATTGAGCGATATAATATGGATAACCTCGACTCAGCACTCGTCAATATATATTGTCAGATCAATTTGTTACCATCATAATATGATAAATGAAATAATAAATTCATGCTGCACAATAAATACGATTAAATCAATAAATAATATTTGTCACTGTCTAAAATACTGAGATTACTAAAAATAACAGTCATCGTTATAAATCGATTTTAGAAGCATTTTGAAGAAAGAACTTTTCTTTTTGATTTTCTACACTTCATGAAAGGCTTTATCCACTACTTTGATGTCACAAACAAACTAAACTATACAAAAAATTAAGTATTCCAATATAAAGTATGGAAACGCATATCTGAAACTCAGGTCCAGCAATTCGTCTCGTTGGGAGAACCAAATCCGCTACTTTTCGCAGCAGAAACATTAAATGTGCTACTCTTCGTGGCAAGAGGAGAAATCGGTATTATGTGAGAGATAAAAAATAATAGTATTTAAAATTGAGTATATACAATACATCGTATAAAGAGCTATTTATTTTGATGGATTAAAAAAAAAAAAAATATCGTTATATCGACGAAAAATCTATTAATAAATAAGTCCACATTCAAAATTTCCGCCAAATTTGGAACGGTGCATCAACTATACCTGCAGGTTATAGGTGCGCGTTGATGGCTATAATATAAGGTGCACATACCGACATACGGTAGCGCCCCCATAGCCCTCCCATGGAGGAAAAATACTCCAGCTGCAACCAGCGAATAGGTTATATACTCCAACTGCAGCTTCTCGCACTATACTATTATTACTATACTAAGTAGGTATCGGTGTTTATGGCGTCGGCGCGATATTGAACGTAAACAAATATCGCATGCGATCTGCAGGTATCGTCACAGAATTCTACAAAATCGCATCGTCCGAGTTTTAACGCGCATTGTTCTTTTGTTCTTCCTCATAATTATCTGCAGCACGAGCTTCATCGTCTCAACTTGCTTCTCAAGTCTCAACTACTTACAACAACAAGAAGAGTCAGCTTTGTTGGGGTACCTCCTACATCGTTTTATGGGAGAAAAAAAACAGTGTTGATTTTTAGCAAAGTGGATTACTGCGTTGAGTGTTATTGTGTTTCAAAAGAGATCTGACTGGCGAAAGACACACATCCCGAATACCTATAGCAAAAAAGACACTTATTGGTGATTTGTTATTTTATGTTATATACTGTATTTCACAGAGAATGAGATTAGAGAGTGTGAAAAACCCTTGTGAGTCAAGAAGTCTTTTAGATCAGCCATTTTTTGCAATTGTGAATCAATGTGGAAGAGTTTACCAAAGGAAGACGAGTGGGTTGGGGATTATGTGAAAACGCAAAGCCCTTGGAACAAACGTACTGTAGACCAACTGTTTCCAGGAGCTCAATTAGCCAATGTAGAAGATAATTAATTGCCAGGCTATTACTGAAGGCATAGCGCTGCCCAGCAGGAGAGTGAGAGGTGCAAAATTACTGGAAATCTGAAGATCCAGATCCTTATTTACTGATGCTGACAAATATATAAGGATTGGCAAACCGACGCGTTCAAGAGACAGAGACTATTCAATAGGTTTTCGGCATTGCATATATTTAATTATTATTTATATGAAGAAAATAAAATAAAATTTGTATTCATTTTTTAAACAACATCACTCAGCGCATCGCGCAAAACTCAGTTCAGTCTTGTCTTTCAGGCAGACGAGTTACTGAAAAAAAAACCTTTTTCTTAAATACACATATAGATTAAAAGAAACTAAAGTTTATAAATAAACTTACATACGATTGCCAACACAATGTGAATACTTTCTATAGTAAAACTATTGTACTCTTGAAGTGTTCTTGCATTTTCATATGCTAGCATTTCCATTAGTTGCATTATTTGAATTAAGAATTGTATATGAGTTTCATTTGATCGCTGAAAACTAAAATGAATTCAAAAGTATAGATTACATAAAATCTTATTATTTTTTGTTTCTACATAACTGAATTTACTTACCAAGACCGAAGAAAATTGTACCGGTACTCAGTTGTAACTGTATTGCGCCAGTCCTGGTGGGTGACTTGAACAGGCGTCGCGCTCGTCAGCTCCAAGTCATTCGTACAAGCATCAGCGAATGAGTTATCAGTAGCAGTGCTACTCGATGGCATGTCCCGCGCAATAGCACTATAAGCTTCCTTATAATCTAGGAGACTTGCTTGAGGACCAACAGTAGAGGTAGGTTGTTTATCACGGCAAAAAATGCAATCATCATCTTTACATTTTTCCCAATGACGCACTATACGCCTAAGAGTGACGCAATGCTCTTCCTTGCAGTCATCTTTTATACAGCTGGAAATATGCACTAAAATTTTCTTAAAATGTTTGCAGTAAATGTTCTCACAGTGTGCTTGGGAGGGGTGAGTCTCGTCTTTACAATTCATGATATGTTGGTACGACTTGAGTTGTTGTTGAATCAAAGAAACTTTCTTTGATTCAGTGAATAAATCTGTGGAAGTACTTCTGGCACTCTGTGGTTGGGGTGGATCAAAACTCAGCAAATTCACTTTTCTAGTGGTGCTACTCTCATCAACTTCTGTCGAGTTCTCCTCCAAGTTTGTGCTCTCTGTCACATGAACAGCATCACTGCCTGTGTGGGATGATTGAGCTAAGCCTGAATCCAGCGACTTTGCTTTTCTAGTGGTGCTACTGTTATCAACTTCTGTCGAGTTCTCCTCCAAGTTTGTGCTCTCTGTCACATGAACAGATTCACTGCCTGTGTGGGATGATTGAGCTGGGCCTGAATCACGCCCTGAATCCAGCGTATTCGCTTTTTTAATCGTGCTTGGCGCATCAAGTTCTTGGCAGTCGTCATTGCTATCACTCGCTTGTCTTTTACTCATTCTTATATTAGTGTGAGTTTACACAATTGAACATGTAAATGATATTGAGGATGAAACGAAACTGACACCTCTCGTTCTTGCCAATAAGAATAACTAGAGAAATTGGGCTAGTTCTGAAAATTCGTAGTATCAGTATCTGCAAGATGGCAGTGGCGGATACTTCTTATGAGCATTGCAGGTTCTTGTAGACAAATTCAATTTCTAAAAATTCGAAAATCACTTTTTCTACATATATACTAAAAAATGTAGTGGCTGTGTAAAAAACGGGAAATTAACTTTACCAATTTACGGCACTTGCTTTATATTTTTGAATACCGAATAGCTTTAAAAATTGTCGCTGAAGCTCTCTTTGCGCCCTCTATCCCACCTCGCTTTCTCCTCTCTCTGTCTCTCTCTCTCTCTCTCTCTCTCTCTCTCTCGCACACACTGCTGCAACCAAGGCACTACCGACTTTCTTACATGATGCCGCCAGTCTAAGCTCTCTCTCTCTCTTCTCGTAGCAGGAGCCCCCGTCAAAGGTTGCGCTAGAACTACACTGCAGCGCCAAAATCTCACCCTGACGTGAACGGTGGCAGTCGCGGTTCCTCGGTCTAGGAACAGTTTTATTTTTTTTATTAACGATAGTTTTGGAATGTAAGTAGTTGGGATAGTCGGTAGGTGATATTGTTATGCGTAATGCAAGTACAAACGTTCATAAAATACCAAGGACGTAAGTATATTATTGTGTACTCGTCTGTATTATATTGTGTTAGTACGTATTTTATGATGTCATGACATTTAAATCTCATGTTCAGAATTCACATGCAGTCTTTAGATAAATATGAGATATTTGAAAAAAAAAACATCAAAACGCTATGTTTCTTCGTACTGAGCGAATCTTCCCTATATGTACTGCCAGAGCAAGTACTTAATTTGTATTATTATATATATAATTATATATATACATATATATATTACTTGTTTAAATTAAATTTTTCTTCAAATATCTACATTTATCTTGAAACCATATCTATGTGTCTTTGCAGCAGATTCAAAAGTGTAAAGTGTGATCTCAATACTTATATAATAATTCAATGATTTTCACACTGTATTTGACCTGTATATACTAATAAGTACAATTAGATACAATTTAGAAAAAAAAGTATAAAAATAAAATTTGATTTATATATATTCCTTGAGTAAATAAATAAACAACTAAATAAATTATACGAGAATAATTTTTTTGAATTTTAAATATATTTAATTTTTACATTTTAAAGTACATATCGATGCACAAATAAACAACAAATAATTCATGAAATACAGAATTATGACCAGGTGAAGAGACAAATAATTAAAAGGTATGCGTAGTATAAAGAACCTAGTGTAACGAGTTACGTAACATAAAAATATATTCTTTGAATTTCTTGCTTAATCGCGGACATACCGTATTTTGGGTTAAGCAGTTAAACCTCGATCTTCTCAAAGAATTGCACGAATTTCTCAAGATCCTCCGACTCACAATATTTTACTATGTGTTCAAAAATTGGAATTGGCACTGCCTGGTCACTGAACAACAAAGTAAGATATTCGATCGCTTTCTTTTTGATTAAGGCGTCGTTAAATTTTTTCAACACTTTCTCATAATAGTAAAACTCCTTAATTGTCTGGTTATTCTTGAACGCTTTGACAAACTCATCGTTCTGCACCCAAACTCTCAGGTTAAGCTTGATCATATCGAAATAAGTGACATTCGCGTAGATCTTCTCTTTCTTCATGCGGACGATCTCGCGCTGGTCCTCCTCGTAGATCAGCATCCATTGTCGGTTATTGTTGATTACACGCATGTCTATATCCGTGGCTCTGGAATCGCCGATAGCATCCAGATACGCTAGATAACGCAGCAGACTCTTGATCACCTCGTCATTCCCCATTGCAACTGCATAAGCTAAGGGAGTTTTGCTAATTGATCTAAGCAAAGGATCAGCCCCGTTTTCCAGAAGAATCGTCAGGATCTTCTGGATTGGACGATCGAGATTAAACACCTCGGGGTTTACAAATATAATGAAGTGCAGAGGAGCAAAACCTTGGGCATCTGGAATTTCGTGAATATATCATTTAATTTTACACACTTTTTTGAATGACTTAAAAGTACGGTTTCTGTAATGGTTAAAGCCGACCGCCGCACCGGGGCACATAGAATCGAGTATACGCACAGTGTACTCGACGCAATTGTTAATTCGTTTTCCAGACGATAAATTAATTAATTAAAAAAATTGAGAAAAGCCGGAAGAGTGATCTCGCCTCGATAGGTGATAGTTTGAGACTCTCGAGTAGGCTGTGTCACGGCGGTCGCAAAGGATCGTCCGGGGGCACCTATTCCTTTTCCCGACTAAAGAAGTCGATAATAGAAAAGGCACGTAACGGGAAAATAACTAAGGTTTTTCCGGGCTACGGTGAGCCATAGAGACACTCCGTAGAGGTGTTTCTCAATTTTCATTTTCATTTGTTGGAATGTTCTAAGGTTGCTATGACAACAACCAATCTGGAAAACTAATGCCTCGTCGTTTTTTTTGTTGATTCGTTTGGCGACTCTCGATCTGTAAAGACGTGTCACAAAAAACGTATCTTGTTTCTTTATCAATAAAGTCTCTTTTTTATTATAATAAAGTCTCTTATTTAAGTTAAGTCGAAAATACACACTATGGCCGGGAATAAACACTGCTCAGGTCGCGCATGCAGTTTGCAACCCTCGGGCTCGCCTCGGGAATCTCGGGATGTCAACATACATGATATCTGGGACATTATTTATTTTCCTGGCCTAGCCACTTAATATAGTATTGTGGTTATACTTGGTTTGAATTATTATTGCAGTCGAAATGCATGCGCACTATACATTCCGGTGTGGTGTGCAGGCACTGCGACCATAGAAAATCTCACCGTTACCGTTTCAGAATAAGAAGTTATTACGTTATATAGTTACTCACTAGTGGCGTTGGCATCTGCTCCTCTGGCAAGTAATAACTTGACATGCATCTCCTTGTCGAACTGCACAGCGAGGTGCAACGGTGTAAGCCCGTCTGAAGTTCTCACATCAACGGGAGCGCCTCTGGCGATGAGCATTCTGACGACTTTCTCGGATGAAAATTTGACAGCAACATGTAGAGCCGACCAGCTTGATGCATTCTTGGAGTGAGCATCGGCACCTCGTTTCAGGAACAGCTCGATAATGGACTCGATACCAGTACTGAGAGCCCGATGAAAGGCTGGTTCACCAGTGCAACTGCTATAATTGACTTCAGCACCGGCATTTAGCAGACTACGTATTATATGATGGCGACGGTCTACCGTCTGCGGCTCGTTGTAGCCGTAATCAGAAGCACGCTTGTAGAGGATTGTTCATTAACTTTGTCATACATTTGCATTACCCCGGATATTAATCGTTTAAAACCGCAATAAACTGGAGTTAAAACTGGTTCCTGATCGATATTATTCATGTCATTATTCGCAGTGATGTTGCGGTCTTTGCAAAGGACACTGGCACCCACTGCTCTGAGGATCGGTGTTTCACCTTTTTGAATAGAAATAATTCATTAGAACTCTTCTTATAGTGCATATTATCACAATTTACACGAGATATGAACTGTTTGAAGATTTTTCCAAACCTTCATGTGTGATATTGACATGCACTGTCTGCACACCTAATTTTATGGAATATAGATGTATATTTAACAGAGCTATATTGTGAGTTCAAAATTGGAATGCGATACTACATATAGTAGCCGCTAGGAAAAAAAAAACAAATACGTACTCAAAATTTTCACCCTTGTAATCCTTAGCGTTGACCATTGCACCGCGTTCTATTAGCAGATCAACGATATCTTCATTATTAGCACAGCTGGCAACCAGATGCAAAGGTGTCCGACCTTGTGACACTGTGACGCTATTTACGTCAGCCCCTGAGTCAACTAGTACCTCGACGATTTCCTTGTTGCTCTTGAGTGCGGCGTAATGCAGCGCATTATAGCCCTTCTTACAATGGTTTATGTTTGCACCGCGTTTCAGGAAAACTCGTAATAAGTTTTCGGATCCGCGATCTATGGCTTGAAACAAGGGTGTATCTTCCTCTTGAGTCGATACGTTAACGTCAGCGCCATAATGAAGAAGGCGATTAATGATATCACGGTTATCGGCAGACGTGAAATGGTGTTCACTACGTTCTTCTGTACAACAGGATGCATCTTCCTGTTGAGCATCGATGCCATCAGTGATGGTAGCACGTAAATTGGGAGGCAAGAAAGCTAATTCACTGCGTTTATCCGTTATTCAAAAGGGTGTATTTGCCTGTTGAGTCAAGTACTCGTGCAAATTCTGTGTTAAAATTATCGCGAATCATTCCAGTGAGCATATCATCGATAAGCGAGATAAGAGATTGACTGCGTTCTTTCGTACAACTAATATTTCTTGCTTTAGAGGAGTTTTGGCGTATCTTGCCCGTTTCCATAGCGTAGTGCAATGCTGTACGGCCCATCGAGTCTTTAGCATCTGGAGGACTGCCCTGCTGTATAAGAGGAGCCTTACCACGTCGTACTTGCAATGCATCACAGCCACGTGGAGAGCGGTTTGATTGTAAAACGTTCTGCAGTCTAATGAGAAACCTGTAAGATCAGATTAAAAATTTGTTTATACCATTGTCAAAAAAATTAATGTATGAATGTGATTTTCTTTCTACTAATTTATACAATTAATTCATGTTTGACGAAAATTCGCATTAGTCTTGTAATACGTGCCTTTGTCCAAGAAGTATTTGACCATTCGCTCGGTGGAATGTCTGGCGGCAAGATGCAGCAAGGAATAGCCTATATCGCCGTAAGTCGCACTCTTCAATTCGTCAGACGCTTGAAATGTAGCATCGAAAAAATCTGTGTTCTCCTTGATGATAGCATCTTTAATGTTCTTGCTTGTTTAGACTTGAGTTTTACACAAATCGCCTAATACGACGATAAATCAGTAATTTTCCACGCTTTCTCACATCTACGAAACGCACTTATTTAGATATACGACACTGCGCTAGTATACTTCAACGCTCGAAATCTCAAGAAAGACTAACTGACGCTACGCGTGGTAAAACTCCCTTCCACTATGGGCCCGATGGCTGCGATCCCATCTGGACCTTCGCAGGTCAGTTCTTCCGTTTTGTGCGCGCGCATGCTTGGTGCCGTAGGACGCGAGGTAAGACGCTTCACGCGCTCTCACTATACTCTGTTGCATACTCGCATACTCTCTTTCACTCGGGTTTTAGATTCGACGGCAGACCTACCGAAAAATTTTTTTTTTTTTTGGTTCCTTGAACCATCCAATGCATAAAAATGTCGAAATTAAATTAAATTATACGAAAAGAGTGAGACAGACTGTATATCGTTTTTATAAAAAAAAAACGTCGAAGTATCAAATCGACGAATGCGTATCCATCGATGACAGAAGCTTCCCCAGGGGTCGTATTTAGCGTTTTTAACGCAGCGTTAAATCAAAATAACGTAACGCCGTCGATAAGCGTTAATATCGTTATTTTGTTAACGCTGCTACGTGTACTGCAGTAGTAGAACAAGATAATATCAATTCATAAACCTAAGAAACATGGATTACCGGGCTGGGATAGCCGAAAGAAACCAATTAATTAATAAATACTATAGATAATTTAAAAAAAAATCTCCTATTATTTCTGTTGAGGTAAAGGTAAAATAAAGCAGAGAAGAGTGGAGTAATTATTTAGCGACAGCAATCTTTATTCACACACAATTCCGATCCCTGGACTACAAGACACGCTACGACCGGGCGACTATATATTTGTACACCTAACCATTAGGAAGGTTCGGCCAGGACTGAACGCGATGAAACATCGCTATTCGCAGGAAGGTACTACCGAGCACACATACATAAACGCTATGCCTAAACAGACAGTGTTTACACACGCGCAGACCGCTGTCTGTACACATCATCCATACATACGCGTATTATACGAAATACGAAAAGTGTTTCCTCAACAATTTCTCTATCTTATTATTACGCTACACTTTTATCGATTAACGTATTGTTCTACCGCCAGCGCTATTCGTTAAATATCAGCGTTATTCGTTAAATCCGGCGTTAATCGGCTTTAACGCATGCGTTATGCGGATTTTAACGACGCTGAATACGACCCCAGATCTACACCGTTATACAGAGTAACCAATAAGTGTCATAAATTACGTTTACTCACGAGTGCGCGCTTTGTGAAGGATAACCAGCCAAGAGAAAAAGAGAGACAGCTGCTGCGCCGCGATGTCCACCGATAGCCGCGTGTATATATAAACTTTGTGCTATACGAAAGAGAGAAAGGACGCGGCCGAACATAATTCATCTCTTTTCAAAAGCAGCGCGCGTGGGTGGGTCGATGTATAAATTTTGCACGCTTTAATAGAAACGCCGAATTTTACGCGCGCGCGAATAAAATCGAAATATTCATAATATCGCGCCGGGAGAACCGCGCGTATTTTAAAACCGGGATGGGGTGGATGTGTGCTACGGACTTTTGAATGTTATGAGGGCTATGGACGATTGATTTTTTTTTCTTGCAATAGGTATTGGGCTTTGTTGTTGAATGTGGGCAACGGATTATGCATCGTAAATAGCTTTGTTAATCAAGAGTTTATGCGCGTATATACTTTCGTAATAACTCGAGAGCCGTTAGTTTCAGTGATATTGTAGATTTACATTTAAAATTAATTTATACACGTGAGCATACATCGCAATTTCTATATGCCATTTTCATGTTCTGATGAATTTAATTCGGCATATCGAGAATGTTGAATGTGAAGTGATGCATTTTATTACCTAATTTATTAACATTGCCCTTAATCCGATGCGAGATATTTTACGTATACAATGTAAAATGATAAAATCAATCCTGGGCTTAAAATCAAGGGGTGCGGTAGCGCCCCGATGGCAAGTATAAGTTTTTATACAGTGTGCCGTCGGGGAGCCCCGCGACCCTATTATTATACTTTGAATTTGCTTTTTTACCTATTTACGTTTTATACATTCTGGCTATATTTTATTTGATCCGTTGTTGACTCATATGTGTGAGTATCTTTCTAATGACCGTAGTATTTTTCTAAGGTAATCGCTTATTCATTAAAATAACTAAGATCAAAAATTAATTTGCGATAATTTCTTAAAATTTCTGGCCATGCGATTCTCTTCTTGTTAAGTACAATAATACAAGAATATATCAAAGAATAGAATAGGTTATAAGGTTATAATATCTGTAAGTTGATACCCTCTTGATTACGACTACGCCGCAAATAAATAATTTCCAGAGCATCGTTTCGTTTTAGAGTCCACCTCTTATTCTTCATAACTTGGAAATCCTGAATAAATACGCACTTGGACTCGTTCATGTTCGAGTCGGATATTTTGATTTCTGCTGCTGCGCCACTTGGAATCAACAAGTTGTTTTGATTTTTATATACAATTTTGCGAATGGTGCATAATTGGTGTTTTCAAATTTTAAGTATCAACGGCAGTCGAGATAGTATACAAAGAAGATACTCGTGCTACCGCTAGTGCATCGCCCGTCAAGATTTTTGTGTCAAAGCGTCGAACGCTGGACAGGACGACTCTAGCACTATAGCGTGGATCGCCAGAGATCAAGAGCGAGATCGACAGCGTAATCGGTAGCTCTTCCGAGCTCGANAATCGGTAGCTCCTCCGAGCTCGGCTTCAACTTCATCGAGCGCTCTCACCGCTTGATCTTGGCGACGACCCCGTTGGCTGCAATATACCTATATCTTGATCCGCTTCTCCATAACCTCATTTTCGCGTAAACTTCCGTAACGTGTCGAAGACTGCAAGGTTTAATTCCTCAATCTTCCGTTACAGCAACAACTTTAATCTTAACCTGAGCGGCGCGACGCCCACGCCGCCTTGATCATTATCAGTCAACCTGAACTCGGTCCTCTTTCTCAACAGCTATATAGCGGCTCCTGGGCGGCGCATTATGACAGCGAGCCCAAGAACTATTTCATTGAGTTTGAGCACATGGAGGAGGAGGTAGATATCAACGAGGAGCCGTCGCTTCTCCAGGCAAAAATCAGCAGTCCAGCCTCAAGCTCAGCATACCCGCACGATATTCCGCAACAAGTCCAAGCAGATCATCGTCACAGACACGTCGTGTACATGAATGCTGGATACAGGTAGTAAAACACAGCAACGTGCTCGGAACCCCTAGCTCACATCGATGGATTGCAAACTGCGAAGTGCGACATATAGAGATCAAGCCGACAGCGTGCGCGTGATCCACGGATAATCGATCGAAGCTTGACCGTAACTTTGCTAAGTTTTTGCTTACTGGAGTTCTACAAAGATCCCGTTGGCTTCAATTCCAACCTCAACGACCATTTTTGCTTGCACCAGAACCATACACAAAGGCAACACAAATTGATATAATAAGTTAGATCTCGACTGTTCTCGTCTTCCACAGGCTTAGAGCGCTTGTTTCCCCGAAATTAGCAGAAGACTACGAGGCCTTCTTGTTCTTCCACAGGCCGAGAACGAGTTCGAGAAATGCGACTATGGTAACGATCTCACCGAGTCCGAGGACGATGAAAATGACAAGATCGTCGAGGACAATGAGTGAGAACTTGCGTATATAGATAAATAGATCGTCTTTGTATGAAGATGGAGAATAACCACACAAGCGCGCCGGACCGGGGACCGATACAGGACCCCTGGCTCACAACGATGGACTAAACACTGGACATCGACAAATTTCATCATCAGAACATGCTGGACTGCCACATCAAGAGCGAGACCGATAGTGTGATCAGTGGCCACTCTTAGCTCGGGCCTCAACTACTGCAGGAGCTCTCTCCACTTGTCCTCGACGACGAACCTGCTGGTCGTTTGAGTTGTATACCAGAGGCTCCTAGCTCAATGGCAACCAGATACTCTAACTCCAAGACCTTATATTCAATTATTCCTCCGGAGTCGAAAATTAACGACAAGATCTTCCTTCTTTCGTTACAGCTGTTTCAACCTCGACATGAGAGTGACTGTATAACGCCACCTCAATCATGGTCGACTCCTCGAACCCGATAAGGCCTCACATGTCATCGGTGCAGCAGAGTTTGCCGCAGCTGGCAAGCACTGCAACGACAACCGCCGAAGACGCGCCACGGCTCTAACGGCTAGCAAGCGACACTTCGCGCTCAAGGCCAACTCGATGGAGAAATCCGTGCTTAAGCAAAAGCTGCAGCAGCTGCCGAATGGTGCGTCAGGCCCAAGCAGAGCCCAAGAACTTCGAGTCGGAATGCGATCGACTATGGCAACAATCTCATCAAGTTCGAGAACGAGCAGGAGGTGGACGTCATTGAACCGACATGGTCCTGGAGATCGGCAGTGACAAAAGCCCTACCAGCTTCAAGCTTAGCATACCCGCCGTAACACCCAATAACAAGTCCTATATCCTACTATACGCTGCTGCTGTTGGGCCGATATCAATATTTAACAATTCCAACGAAGACTAGCGCAACTCAATATTTGCCGTTTTTTTACAAAAAATTACTACTAAAAAAGGGCAAAAAATTTGAGTTGTGTTAGTCTTTGTTGGAAATCATAATTCAGCTAGAGTTCGTAAAAATCGACAATATTGTAACAGCCCCTTGAGGGATTGTTTCTGTCAAAAACATTTCCATTGTAAGTTTATTTAATTAATCTCATTAAAGGGTTGTGAAATCAGTTCAAAGAACACCTTTTACAAGGTAAAATCTATATTAGTATTATAATTATAATTCCTCCTCTAAAAAGTTATAAAATCCTTAAAGAAATTGTCAAATGTTTACAGCTTACAAAAGTTTTTCTGTATTTTCATCATTATACGCTAATGAATGTAGTGAAATCAGTTTTGAAAACGTCAAGTGTTAAAAATCAGCACACTAACAAAAATCATTTCTTACTCGAAGAAGAATTGATCTGAAAACTAAGCCGAATCATCTTGTGCAAAGAAATGAGCAAAATCATAAATATAATAAAAATAAGCAAGTTCCTCTTAATTATAGAAGAACAATCTACACACAAAACAGAGTTTCATCTTGAAACTATATAGTGAGATTAATTTATTTTTGGAGTAAGAAATGATTTTTGTCAGTGCAACTAAGCTAGAATCTCTTGACTAGTTTATAAAAAATAAGATGGTTGTACTTTTTAAAATTATTCTTATAATGGTTACTTGCCGTCCCGTTGTCTTGTAGTCTATCGATGAAACACTCGGATTAGTACTTTTAAGGTGTGAATCTGTTAGATAATATTAATTCAAATTACAACAGTTTTTATTATAATCTAAGAAGCTTTACTACCAGCATGTTGTCGAAAAAATTTTCAAATATACCATGTTTGTTGCAAAGAAAAAATCTCAAAACTAAATTTAATAATTTGAATAAATATAGTAAGTAATTTTGGAATCATAATATTATTTTTACTTTGATAATCTTGCTTTACGATCTGTCTTGATTGAAAAGGCGATAAATTTTCATATTTATGTGGGTATCGATCGTTAAGTAATCAATAAGTTGTTTTTTGTAAGCATATAATTTACTCTATGCACATCGTTGACTACAAGACAACGGGACGGCAAGTAAGCATTTAAAGAATAATTTTGAAAAGTACAACCATCTTATTTTTTATAAACTAGTCAACAGATTCTAGCTTACCTGCACTTACCTGCACTGAGAAAAATCATTTCTTACTCCAAGAAGAATTAATCTCACTATAGTTTCAAGATGAAACTCTGTTTTGTGTTTAGATTGCGTTCTTCTATAAATAAGAGAAACTTGCTTGTTTTTATTATATTTATGATTTTGCTCATTTCTTTGCACAAGATGATTTGGCTTAGTTTTCAGATTAATTCTTCTTCGAGTAAGAAATGATTTTTGTTAGTGTGCTGATTTTTAACACTTGACATTTTCAAAACTGATTTCACTACATTAATTAGCGTATAATGATAAAAATACAGAAAAACTTTTGTAAGCTGTAAACATTTGACAATTTCTTTAAGGATTTTATAACTTTTTAGAGGAGGAATTATATTATAATACTAAGATAGATTCGTTGGGATGGGCACATAACTTATATAAAAAATACACATCAAATCATTTTTGTCACATTTCAAATAATTTACCTTTCGAGCTTTTACTTTCGGATTAATAATATTTTCTCATGATTAATTAAATTCCCGTTGCATCTCTCAACAACATAATCAACATCAATCTCACTGACTCTCTCCACTAAAAGCATCCTGATAAATTACACATCCCGACGAATAAATAACTCAAAAATAAAACAACCTCGAAAACAACCGCATATCACGAAAGTATCGCCGCATGCAAAAACCAGAGCACGCGCGACGCGATTCCCGCAAACGTAGCTCCCATCTCCACAGCATCCATTCAGCTCTAAAGCGCGTGGAGCTTGCATTACGCTGGAGAACGACACTTTTCTCCGATCCATCCTCTCCCACGCAGAGAAGGAACAAAAAAAAATAGAAAAGCACTCAGTCTTTTCCGGAATCGACGACGAAGAAGAAGCAAAGGAAGACAAACTACGTGTATAAAATCGAAGAGACTACAGGTATACACATATAGCCATAGAATAGACTGGACGCAGATAGTGCACGCACACACACACACACACACACATAGAGCAGAAGAGAGGAAATTCGCGCGGCGATCGCAAACGAGCGGCTATACGTGCGCGCGGGAGTCGGCGGCAAAGGCGAGGCACGTTTTCGCGTAACGACCGTCGTTCCCGTAACCACCTCACGGGCCATAACACCATGAGAGAGAGAGAGGGAGAGGGAGCTCGCGTTACTTTTGTTCTCGCTCTGATGCTATACACCGAGCGAAGGGAAACACGATGCTTACATTGCTGCTGCTGCTGCTGCTGCAAGCTCTCGACCCTCTTTTGTAGTGTAGCAGTGGAGACCGGATACAGACTCGAAACTTGTCGATCGAGAGCCGCTACAAATTCGCGCGATTGCGATTTACCCTGTATGTGTGCGGGTGTGTGTGTGTGTGTGTGTGTGTGTGTGTGTGTTTGGGAGAGAGAATTCAATTTGAACGATCTTTTCGGGTGTAAAGAGAGCCGCGTAGAGGTGTGTGCGTACGTGCGCGAGAGAGCTTGGGATTGTGGAAGCTGATGTAGCAATAGGAGCTTTGAATATGCGGATTATAATTAGAGTTGTGTGTTGCGCTGCCGGCGGTGTAATTTGAAGCGGGTTATTGGCGCGCGCTAGAGCGCGTTGCTCTCGCTCTCGCTCTCTCTCTCGAAGATATTCGTTCGAATGCGTGAGGGGAATTTGATATTCTACGCGCGGGAGTATATAGCGAGAAGAGCCGGTAATTTCGCGAGTGAGTCGGAAGTGTTTGTTTCTCCGATGATGCTGTGCATACTCTGCCGCTAATTTTCGAACTTTTGACTTTTCTCTCTCGTTGGCTATATGTGGAGCTTCGAAACTCGCAAGTAATCGAGCTTTCTAAGGGAGGAATGAACGATCGAAGTGCGTTCGAGTTCCGGATATTATTTCATCGTAATAGTAGTGCATGATTGAAATGAAATTGAAGAAATAAGCTGCAATTGATAGCACAGGAAATTAATGCGAGGAAGTCAATCATAAGATGATTGTTTCTCCTAGTTACGCGTCGCATATTCTGTGTTTCCGTATGCGCGAGAGAGAGGTATTATATCCAATTTCCATAATAAACACCAATTTTGATGGCGAGACTATACGCGCGTACACAAACCTGATGCGGAATGCTCTCTTCGGCTTCGAGAAGGTCAAAGGGTAGCCCTGTAATTTTTGCAATAAAAAAAAATTCACTTTATAATCTGATTCAAGTTTATCATCAACAGCGAATAATCGACCAAACGACTTCCCTAAAAAAATTCAGCACATCTTCCCTCTCTCCTATACACAGAGGCGAATCTCCGTATATACGTACACGTTATCGTAACTCTCGCAGATGTAATATGATTTTGCACCGAATCTTGGTACACACAGCCCGCGGACGCGGGTTTTCCTTCCAACTACGAAAGCGGATTACACGGTTCGCGCCCTCGCCCTTCTGCAGCAGAGCAGAGCAGAGCAGAGCAGAGCAAAGCAGCAGCAGCAGCCATTAGGAGCCAGCAAAGAGGGAATATCTTATTATTAATTTCTTCCGGATGTAATCGCTTTACGTGCGCGGATGGCGCGCGCATCCGCTCGCCTGCGCTATTAAAGATGCGCATTATACGATGGAACGGCCCCGGGAACGCGTATAGTCTTGCTTGCTGAGGAAAAGTGTTTTTTTTTCGCTATATACTGATGGAGCTGATCCGATGGGATATTATCGATCGATTTTTTTTTCTTCTTCGTCGTCGTTGTTTTCATGGATGGGGAAATTAATTATAGAATATTGTTTCAGAGGGTATAACGTAGTAAACTTAATGCAAGTTTGTAATAATCTTCTTCTGGAAGAGAACGTTGGTTCCTATACCCTATCATCGACTGCAATCAATTGAACGTTCCTTACAAAAGCCCAGCAACGAACGAGCGCAGTTCTCGCTTCCAAAACTCCACTCCAAGAAGAAAATCCTCATCATTTCGGTGCGAACGATTCGGTCCTCTCTTGGAACACACCAAAGGTACACCTTACACACACACACAGCGTTATCTCTACTCTCTCACGCTTAATTCGCGAAGTTGCTGTCCGGAATAGTTTCAGCCGCGCGTGTGCACCATTCCCTTTCGTATAAAGAGGGCCGAGAGTGTGTGTGAGAGAGAGAGAGAGAGAGAGTTTGCGGGTATAAATTTCAGGCCGAGGTGCATATCTACCTGCGGCGAAAGGACTTTTGTGATGTCACGAGAAGTAGTTTGTTTTTGAAGTGATAACTCCTTATGGGAAGCAGTGGTGAACCTGCAGAGAGCGTAACGGTGATGCTCTTCCCTTTGATATTATCTCTCTCAGTGCCTGCAATTCTATCTCGGCTCTTCTCATACTTAGCATCGCTGTCCAAATTTCTTTCTATATTTTCTTGATGCTGTCGAAGTGTGTGCGCAGTACTGATTTTTTTTTTTTCATATTTATACATGTATAGGCTACGTGTAAAAAACTTATCGGCGAAAAGCACCAAATCATCATTTATCTGTACAATCATTTTCATGTAAAATGCTTGTAAATAAACAATATTGTAAACTATCAAAGGCTTGACTGGTTGAACGTAGGAAATAGTTTCGCATGTAATATGATATAGCTGGCGCGCAGGCATTTTCGTGTTTTTCTCAAGTAAACCCGTGCCAAAATGTATATAATAGAAGTGTGCTACCAGCTATGTCAGGCCTGCTTATTAGACCGCTTATACTGTAACTGCGCCGTGTGCGTACCCTCACGGCCTCACGCACTCAATAACGTGACGTGGTAACTCATTTTGGCGCACTATAACTAATACTTTACAGCGTACAGAGAATTTTCCATACAGGACACAATATTATTTCAACAATTATAACGTAATTATGTGCATATTTTCACAAAGCAATTTTGAATAAATTCAAGATTCTCCATTCCTGTAAAAGTCGATTAATTTTTCGGATTCTTTTTTGCCAATATACTATAAATATTGATCTTACTATCCCTTCTCTAATTATGTTCCTAGAATCTTATTTATTATTTTAACAATTGCAGTTCAATTATTATATTACCTTCTCCAGTGCGTTATGAATAGCAAACATTTTGAGTTTATCAATCAAATTTTTAAGTCTAAATTAGTTTCTCAATTAACGTGGTTGGACATCTACGTACACCAGCAATATAACTCGATTGATTCGTAAATGGTGTTGGTTTATTGCCCTCCAACTAACTAGCGCACACATCAATGATACACTACGTCGAGCAGCACCGCGCAAACGCAATAAGTCTCCATACTACTCGCATCTGCCCAATTAGTTAGTACTTCGATTACAGCGTCAACAAATTGATGAGAATACGAATCACACGAAAGCACAGCATTCGAGCTTCGTAAAGCATTCAATTACAAGTCCTTTCCAAATAAAACCGCATCCAACACCCTACCAAGCCATCAATGCCCTTCCCTAACGAACTAAAACCATCCCAGAGCGACTACACAGACCAGCACACGATTACATCGAATTAGAGCAAGATTTCGCTCAAAGGTCTCTGCAGCCACCTCTGCTCAAGTTTCTCTCTATACACGCCATTGTCTCGTAAAAGAGGACAGAGTGCACCGTGGCGCAAATCGGCCGAGAAAAGTGGAAAATGAGAGAGAGAGAGAAAGACACAGAGCGCCCCGAGTCAGATATACCTGGCTACAACGTGCGCTATTTATCTTTCATTCGGCTGGAAAAACTTTTCCATTCTGTCTCTCTCTCTCTCTCTCTCTCTCTCTCTCTCTCTCTCTCTCTCTCTCTACCAGCTACTATACCAGCCCTCGGGGCAAAGGGAATATGGGCGCGTGTGTGCATAACTTTGTAAAAGGGGGCGCGAGCGTAAAATGTTTGTACCGGTGACAACCGTGTGTATGTACAAGCTCTATATATATACTGCATACGCGCTTCTTTCTATCTCGCTCGCTCTCTGACCTGGCCTGATCCAGTTCGCGCGTCGCAGCCCGCGACGCGAGCTTTGAAAGGGCTTGGATTAAGTTGAGCTTTTTCCATGGGTTCTGCTTTGCTCTCTGCGATGGCTTTGTTAGCTAACGTCGATTTACTATGTGTACTTTATTTTGTTGGCCGTTATTATGTTTGTGTGTAAAATACGGTCCATAATAGGAAATAAAGTCGAGTTCCTCGGTAAATAAAGTCGAGTACAGGTAAAGTCGATTCCGAGTCTAGTCATCAAACAAAACACGTCTCGTCACGCCATCTTCAACGACAACGAGTATACACACACATTCACTTCATCTCGCCCTGCGTACATCTCGGGTAAACACGTCGTCGTCCCTCTCTATCGTATGTGTCTGTGTGCAGCTGCCGACGTGGAATAAATTGCAACGGCGCGTCGAAAATGAAGTGCCAGCTTTTGCATCTTCTGCTGCCTCGCACGAAAAAAGAGCGCGGGTGAGGATGAAAGCTCGAGTGGGTATGCGCGCGATCGACGAAAATGCCGCCGCTTGAGGAGAGAAGAGCTGAAACAATATCGACGATTGACTTAAGAATCATCGTGTTGGTTGCGAGAGTAGTGCATGTAGGAGTTTGGATGGAAACAAAAAGGGTGACCTTTTACGCGACGGCGAATTTTTTTTTTGCCGACTGATGGATTTTGAGTATTTTTTACGTGAGTGCTCGAGGGGAAGAAGGGCTTTTTTATTGTTTTGGATTTTTCAGATGTAGCTTTGATCTTCATGGAGTAATGTTTGTGCACCGCGTGCTTTTAGTCTGGTGGAGTATTATGATGACTCTGGGAGTGATGGTTTGTTTTTGTTTGTTATACTATGGAATATTTTGGATTTTGATATTTCCTTGAATAAAATGAAATTTAATATGGCAGAATACGTGGCAGAATTCTCCAAAACGATCAGAGCACAATATGTAATCTTCACAAAACTACCCATATTCAGATCACATATAAAATCGATTTGAATTGTTAAATAAAATAAATTGTCATCACACCCAAAACTAATAATTGTCCCAGACAGGCTACCGGAACGATTAATCATCTCTCCCTTTTCGCACATAAAGCTTGCATAGCATCGAAAGGACAAGCGGATTTTGCGGTCGTCGCCGTGAAAACGCGTCGCGCACGCACTGCAGTGCACCATACATACACCTATACATGGCGAGTGTGTGTCACATCGTTGCGTCCCATGCTGTAATTGAATGCGGCGCGCATCGGAGGCTCGTTCTCGCTCGTTCTCGTCGGATTGCGAGAGAGAGAGAGAGAGAGAGAGAGAGAGAGAGCGTACGAGAGAGCCAAAGGGAAAAGTCGATAAGCAGCCGTTCGTGTTATTCACGCCCGTTCGAGCGGGATCGATCGCTTACAAATCCGGATTATCCGTCGGCTGGACGATCGGAAGAGGACCTGCTGCTGCTGCTGCTACTGCTATATAACGCGAAAGAGAGAGTCGGGGGACAAATACTAGTGGAGTAGAGGGAGATGTTAAAAGCGAAATCGCGAGAAAAATGAAGAAGAACTATGGCTGGGGAATGGCTACTTATATGGTGGAGAGGGAAAAACATTGAGAGAGAGAGAGAGAGGAATGATGGAGATGAAGGGGATGTAGCTGATCGGGCTAGTTTTGATACGGTCTTTGGGGATATGAAAAATAGGATGGGTATATGTAATGAATTATGAAGATTATTGATTTTTTTGTATTGCTGTTGGAATGTGAATTTTGAATGTAGCGTCCTAGCTATCTAATTCGATTTAAATAGTTATTATTATTCTTCTCCATTATAACAACAACAAGTAAAAAACAATAGTGGGAAGCAACCCTTCGGAGCATTAAAATAAAAAATGTTAATTGATAATGGTTATCCTACGGAATTTATTGATATGTGTGTACGTCAGCGCTTAAGATCTCATCAGTTTAATAAATCTAAGGAAAATTGCAATAGTTTGTCTCACAACCTTACTAACATAATATCTGTGCCCTTTCATAAAAAATTCTTTTTTTCATTAAAATCTTCATTTAAGAAGTTCAATTTTTCGGTTATTCCTGTTTTAAATAAAAAACTTAATCACATAATTAAACTTGGCAAAGATAAGTTGGATAAGTGGAATGAGACAAACATAATTTACGAAATTCATTGTAATGACTGTGATGCTGCTTATGTTGGCCAAACAAAGAGAAGTCTCAAGAAAAGAATAGATGAGCATAAAAAAACTCCAGTCGATAAACTCTTACCTATTCCGTCACATTTAAAAAATAACAATACTCATAGTTTTGCTTTTGACAATGTTAAAATTCTAGATAGAGAAAAAAACAGATATAAACGGTTAGTTTCTGAAAGTTTTCTTATCAATATGAATAGCAATAATATTAATAGACAAGAGGACTTCCAATTTATTAGTAAACAGTATTGTAGATTAAAAAGTTTGTTTAACAGAATAAATAAGTAATAATTGGTCTATTTTTGCTCACTATTAATTTCTTGTATTTGTTGTTTTTGCGGTGTACATATTTATTGGATTAAATTATTAAATTATTAAATTATTAAATTATTAAAATCGAATTATTAAATTAAATATTTATATTTATATTACCTTTATTAAGTTTCTGTTTGGCCGATGTTACAGTTTCCTCAGTTATCCGTATATAAGAAAATTCGCTAAATACGTATAGATATGTTCTGTGTTAAGTTACGTAAGAGTGTATTACGACGCTGTTTCATACAGACCTATTATATCTATAGACATACACAGTACTGACCATACCTTCGACATGTGATAACTCCAGGCTGTGCGCCTGTCATATTGACAATGTTTTTTTGATTAAGTTAACTGTTTATTTTGGTAAATAATTTATTGCTTTGATTATATTGGTTTGAATATTTGTATCGACGCTTTATTTATTGTATAAATTGTTTGTTTCTCTCATAATAAAGGCTTGAAGAGGTCCCCTCCATAGGACGAAACGTCGCCAATTGTTTTAAACGAATGATGAGTGTTTTATTTTAATGCTCCGAAGGGTTGCTTCCCACTATTGTTTTTTACTTGTTGTAATTCGATTTAAGATTTAAAAAATATAATAACAAGGGGCGTACTTCTTTATGTCACGATATTCTTGACATTTTAAATTTAAAATTACCGCGATACATCAGAACAAAGCAATTTTAGACTGGATTCTCACCAACGAAACACCGCATTTTAATGGGCAGCGAAGATAGGTGGCGCATAAACGATATTCTGTTTTCCTTATTGCTTTCTGTGAACCGAGTGCATAATATATAGCGGTATGTAACCCATGCCACAACTGACTTGTGTTAGACCTGTTTAGAAACTGCGTGAGAGAGGGAGAGAGAGAAAAATAACAATATTTCTTGCGACTTCTATCTCTCTCAAAACATTTTGTACGTACACTGCTAGAAATATAGGGGTATGTCACATCAACGCCAAAACTGTTTTGTTGGGCCTGCTGCATAATTACACTTGATGAGACTCTCGAGACAATGAAATGTATAAGAATACGCAATTACTTTCCAAAAAAAAAAAAAAATTAACCATATTTTTATACACACCTAATATATTACTATAAATATTAAGTAAATAAATTTAATACTGAATAAAATTAATTACGTTGCTTGCGAGTGAAGGCAAAAGACTATAGGTGCATACCGGCTGTATAGGCAGAGGCGGTAGCCAAATTTCAGCGCACGTACATACCTTATATATAAAGCGGTTTCGATCGGCGCGAGGCTCGTGCACTTGAGCGCTTAATGACCTCTCGATATATATATATCCAACGTAACGGCTTGTGTGCTTGTTTTGCATTTGCGGTCGAAATTAACAGAAATTAGTGGCGATTTCCCAGCTGAGAGAGAGGTATATATAATTGCTCGCCCTAGTACACGCTTTACACTTTTTTTCTGAATTCTTATTCAGCAGTAGCGTACACGTTACAAAAAATTTTTGGTACTATAGAGAATGTCTCTTTTGGCATTTATGGACGCCATCATGTACAACATGCATGAGTCAGTACATGAGAGATTTCACACAATTTATCTGCAGTAAGCATTCAAAAATTAAAAAAATTAAAGGGTACACTCCTGGAAAGCGGTTGTCCTGTTTTATAATGGACCACGACAGAATCAGAGAAAATACCTATACGAAATTAAAGTAGGATTGAGGTAAAATAATATCGAATTTACATCCTCATGGACATTCAACATAAATTCAAACTACTTATCTTGTTTTTTAATCAAGTATCCTCTCTCTAAAATTCGTCTGCATCACTAGAATTATTCTATCCAACAATAGCTTCAATGCCTCTTTTAATCTTCAAGCTTATTTATAACTAAATATTTCGTGGAATTTCTCATATAGGCACACCTATACCTTTTGCTTCGATTCGCTCTTGCTGCTGCTCGTGTGATTGACGGAGCTTAATTGAAATACGCTCCATTCGATTAGAGGCTGCGCGAACGATATACTGAATAATCGCGTTCTGCAGCCTCTACCGGGAGAGAGCGAGAGAGACGACCTTAAATTACCTCCCTGCGAAACTTTTGTTAAAGTTGCGTGAGGCGAGAGAGAGCAACTAGCCGGCCGATCGATTTTGAACTTAGACAGGATTAAAGCTGCCCGTATACGTCCGTTGCAGTCGCCTGTAGAGACTGTCTATATAGTATTAATGACGATCAGTGTAGATGCAATAAGACAGTTTATTTCAACGTATTTTCTCCAGTCTAAGGCAGTTATAAGCACAAGCGGCCCAAGCAGCAGGCCCAACAATATAGTTTTGAGATAGGCGTATTATCTGTATATCTGGGCTTGACTCCTCGCACTTTTTCGATACCTCTGATGACCGTTTTCTCAGAAATCTAGACCCCATGAGCTTAAAGAGGGCCAAAAAACTAAGAAAATCCCGTAGAGTGAGCCTTGGCAGAAGCTCTCCTATGGGTCGAAAAATCGCCTCGAAACGTGACCTCGAACACGCGAATCGAAATTATACCTTTAAGTAAATCTATCATGACAGCTTTTCAAATACTTTTGGCGGCACCAGATTAAAATTTTCAGCCAAAAAGTCAAGAATGCCGCGACAGTAACGAAATACACCTTTTGTCATCACATTTTCTGAATTTTAACTTTTTCAGACAAGAAATCTATAAAAACATACAGCCAATCAGATAACAAATAGAGTGATTCCCGTGCCTTTTTTAGAGTACGAAAAAATAAAAGTTTTTTAGATAATAATCACACATGAATTTCCAACGCAATCGACCTCTCGATTTTCAGCATACACTCACACAATCACTCACTATTACTAATCTGCTTCAGCTTCATCCATCGCATTTTTTCGTTCTAAAAGCTTTGTTTTATAAACTTTAATAAAAATCGCAAGCTTTATTTTCGCGCTGCGACTACTGGTACACCCACACAAACAACACAACACAGCTCAGTAGTTTTTGTCGTTCGCAGCCCGCGCGCAAAGTTTTTTTAGTTTCGAGTGATGCGCGAACTCGATATAGAATCCCCCGTTGCGCGTTCGTGTGTGCATCGTCTGAAAGTGGGTATTATGCGCGTCTCGAGAGAGGATTGCGTTTAGCGCTCGGGCAAGCACAAAAAAAAACAGAGCGAATAAAAAAATCGGATAGATCTGAAGTAGCATCGAAGCCTTGGATAAAGTGAAATTCGGATGGTTAAACAACAATTTGGTATCGTTATTATTATCGAACGCGCGTTATTCGTGCAATGATATATAACGATCATTTGAAAAAATCACAGACGTATAGATATTATTTTCGCGCCAGGCACCGGTCAACGTGTTACCGATCCAGCCACATCCACACCGCAGGGAATGACGAGCAGCGGAGATTAGCGTGAAAAATGATCATCGCAATTGGCCTCCTGTATTCTTAATGCCTCTCGCGCTAATTACCCATGGGGATTTTTCCTCTATACCTTGCGCCGCAGCTCATTGTTTTTCCACGGCCCTTTGTCACGATCCCGAGAGCAACCGATGTCCGCGCGACGAAGACTGTATATATAGGTATACCCAAGCGACGGGAGATGAAAAAGCCCTTCAAGTGTGCGTGCGAATTATGCGTAAGTACGCGAGGGGAGAAAAATTGCAGCGAAGAAGACGACAATTCTCGTACGCTTGTATTTTCTCGGGTAATTTAGACGATGGTTTGTTTGCGCTTTTATAATTTTCACGTTAAAAGGCTCTAGTGTGATGATAAGTACACTGTGTGTGTGGAATGAATTTCTGATGGTGTTTTTGCTTCGTTTTGGTAATAATGAAATTTTTAAGCAAAGATACATATTTTCGTACTTGTGCGAGTTGAAAAAAGTATCTTCATCTTCCTCCACCGAAACGTAAATGTTTCGATCCCATTCATAATGCGCGAAGCGAAACGAGCCAAAGATCAAACAGTCGACGCGACGTCGAAAATTACCGCTCGAAAATCATCGCAAAATAAGCGGGAGAAACGACGAGCGGTGTATACAGCTCTAAAAAAAAAACAAAATATAAGCTCCCCTGAACTTCTTCCCGAAGGGTCGTCTTTGAAGCGTCTCGAAACAAAGTCTCCGTAACTCGTCAAGAGAACGTTCCCGTCGCTGTTTTTTTGTCCTTCAAATCCTTTTTCTACTCTCCCTCCTACGCTGAGGAAAAAGGTCTTTTAAAATAATATTTAACCAGCGCCTCGCGACATGAATATGCAACGCGACTGCTCGCCCCGGAATTAAATGTAATTGTAATTAGGAGGCGTTCGAACGCATACAGCAGGAATATAATTTTTGAAGGAGTCCTGGGAGACTCGTGGAAAGAGCAGCACAGCAGCTATTGCTCAGACTTTGAAGAGGTTCTTTTCGCATTTTTCTTCGCTGTGTACTATATAACGGCCGGGCCGTCGATGAAAAAGGTACATCCATCGGCTGACGTACGTCCCTATTTCATTGAGCCGCTTTTTGCGAGATTATACCTACAGTCGAGTTTGCCGCCCCGCTGATGCGCTCCTTTTTCACGGGGTCTTTAGATGATGGCTGTGTGCTTTTTATGAGAGAGTGAGAGACTACTGACCATTTGTCTGTATTTATAACTTTCGGATTATAGGTAATATGTATGTCTATCGATGGTGTGGACCGTAGACTTTTTTTATAGAGATTTAGATATCACATATATGATTTTAATGTTTATATATTATTTCCTACGGGGACAGACACCGAAGTGAATAACAATAGCGACGTAGAACAATGAATCATACGGTTATCCACAAAGTGTATTATTAGCCATTTTCATCACGTTCCGAAAGATATGTACACCATCAGTCTTCCGGACTTACTTTTGCTACAGCAGAGCGGTATTTTCACCCTGATCCCTTCACCCTCCTTCCAAAAAAGTAGGTATATAATTCCAAAGCAACAGTTACTCCAAATTCAATCGATCGCCAACACCAGACAGCGTTTATTTATTTTACCACAAATTTACAAAGCTTGCATTAATATTTTCCCGTCTATTTCCCAGCGTCAGCATACTTTCCCTCTCGTGTCGTGCATTTCCTTTCTCTCCTACAGCATATAGCAGCCGGGGGATGTCCCTCTTTCTCTGCATTATTGCGGCTTATCCGGTATTACGCCTGTGTGTCGCCGGTCGTCCTTGAGCAACAGCAGCAGCAGCAGCAGCAGCAGTAGCAGTAGCGTCCGTGTATCGGACATGGAATTACCCTCGCGGATACGCTCTGGTGTATATCCGGTGACTGTCCCGCTCTTCTCTCCCTCTAACCCCGCCAGTGGCATGCAAAAGCGTGATCGTCGTTATCTCCTTTCTTATATTGTCCACTTCCGACAGTTTGCACCCTCTATTTTGTGGGATATTCTATTTTCGTGGATTTTTGAAATGGATGGTGTGTTGAACAAGTTTTTTTTTTTTTAACTCGACGATTCGATCCTTATAATTTGGCAAACACAGAAAATAAGCTAACGAAGCATCATAGCGACAGCAAATATCCGTGCACACGAGCCTATTATAAAGAAACTCGATTCGATAGCGTTTCCAACTATAAAAGCAAAAAAAAAGTGCGGGAAAAAAGCTCGCGTACGGGGCAATCCACAAATTGCTACATCTCCATCTCCATGGAGTCCGACCGTCGGCTACGTCCATTTCCGCGCTCGACTCTCTCGCTCAATCTCTCCAACGAACCGAAAAAAGCAGCAGCAGCAGCTCGCTAACTCAGCTCTATGCAATATCAGCTGCAAGCTTCGATCGGGGGGACAAATTTTTATTGCCCCAGGACAGAGAACGAGAGAGAGAGAGAGAGAGAGAGAGAGAGAGAGAGAGAGAGAGAGAGAGGTAGCAAAAAAAGCCCGCATGATAAATTCGCGTATCGAAAAATCATAATACCCTGGAGCAGCCGACGACGACGACGACGACATAAACGAGTAGCCCAGGCTCTGCTCTCTCCCTCTCTGCACACTCGCACATGTTAATAACCGTCGCTTCGAGAGCTATAGATATAGCTATATAGTATATACATAGTGTGCTAGTGAGCGGTGCACAGGTATCGGCGATCGATCACCAGGGTTATACGGACCCCCCGGGATGCTAATGGCACTTTCGACGCGCGCCTCGCGTAGCCGAGTTTGCCGCCGGAGGGACTATACGTAGTTGCTTTTTATCGAAAGGGGGATATACATATATAGATGGTCGACGGGTGCGGAGTTCGAGGAAAAAGTTGGCCTTTCGTCGTTGGGACTCGTCTTCGCTTCTGCTTTGCTTTGTTTGGGATAGCGACAGTGGAGTTTTTTTGAGAGCAGCATCGATGAGGGCTCGTTACATGGACTGGGAATTAGTTGTTTGATTTGGAAAAACTTGCAAGAGTTGCTTTTTTTGTAGCTGCAGAAGAGGCAAAGTAAGTGTTGTGTAAGCGAGTGTTTGTTTGATTTGCAACGAGTAATGTGATAAAAAGCACGATCAGTATTATTATATAGTAAGAGTATATATGGCGCAGGTGGACGCCGTATTTTGGTATGCATTACTTGCATGAATAAAATAAAGTCATTAAGCCTTTATAAATACATGATTAAATTTTGGCGTGAAATATGATGATTCAAAATATAGGCAAAAGCATCGCCACGTGAAATATTCCTCAGAATCATATAGAATAAGACTCTTCGCCATATCCTCCCCGATAACGACAAATGGCGTCTGTTTAATGAACCCATCGACAACACATCCCGTCAGACGAAGTAGAGGGTCGTCCTGAAAGACAGTATATACATATAGACTATACGAGAGAGCGCGAATGAATGAATGAATTTCGCGCGTGCCAGCCACAATAAGTATTGGAATGTCATAATGGAACGACGTCTCGCTTTGCACTCGCAGGAGTTATATATATATATATAATATCGGCACGTCTCTCGCGTGTGGGATATTCTATATCTACCGTTTTCGACCTGTGCGCATAAAGTAATAACACGCTCGCCTCGTCGCAAGCCGGGAAAAGCTATAGGAGGAGAGGAGAGGAAAATGTAATAGCTCCGGGGGACGGCTGTGCTTCTCTCGTTCTGTGTATATATATATATATACATATAGGCGAGCGCAAGGGATAGGGCTTTTGAGATTTTGTTTGTCGGGGAATTCGCCTATTGCGGGAATGATTTTCATAATGAGCCGGGTTGGATATGATGTTGTGAGCTGATTTCGGGTGCCGGAGAATATATGGGTATGTTGGATTGAATTTCATGGATTACGTCAAATTTTTAATCCAGTATTAAGCGTCGTACATTCGAGCGCATTGACATTGACGGGCGGTTTTAATTTTCTTATCAAATCTTTCAACGGATCGAAAGCGTATATTTCGTAAGTTAAAAATCAGATATAAATTGAGAGCCGATATCGTTTGATTCGAAATCGAGCCTTGATATCCCCTGTACAAATTGTCAACAAGATTACACTTTTACAATCGAATCACATCTCGTCAGATAAACAATACATTTACAAAAGCGACTATACCAATATTCTTATCCCCTGTCTCCGCGAAAGATGAAACAATATGCGTTATTATCACACACGACGAACAATTCCATGAAAAATTTCTCCTATCTCCGTTCCACCGTTCTCTCTACATCTTTTATTTTCCCTTGCATTCGTCTTATTGCATTCCCCCCTTTTCTCTGTCATTTACCTTTTCTCTCCCTCTCCTCGCGCTGCTGCTATGAAAATGGAGAGACAGCCATAGAGCAGAGAAAGCGAGAGAGAGAGAGAGAGGGACGGTAAACATTGAAGGGTGCTAAGATAGGCTCAAGGAAAAGAAATCGTGCGGAAAATTCACGAGAGAGAGTAGAAAACGTCGAAGTGTGTAGAGAAGCGTACTGCCGCTGATGTACACGTGACTCCATTCTCAGCTTGCATCTATCTTGCGCTCGCGCGCGCGAATTCTTTGAAAATCATCCTTTCGCTTCCCCCCGTTTTGATGTAGAACGATGAGGGATGACTTCTACTCCGTTTCAGCGGCAAGAAGAGAGCTGGTGGGAAAAATTGTTGCAGCCGATCTGCGAATATCAAGTGTGTGCTCTTGCGAGCTTTCTTCTAGAAGATTAGGTATATTATTTTTGCGTGTATCACGATGACTGTAAAAATAAAAAATTGTCTGCAGATAAAACTCGAAAATCTAAAACAAACAGAGATAAATTTCGATCAGATTTTATTTTTAGTAGATAAAAAATGATTTCGAATACGATTGCACAAAAAATTATTTCTCATTTCGATCGAGCGTATCAAAAAGCGAAGCATACACTTAATGGATTATCGGATTTCCAAAAATTGAGGAAGTCGACAGCACCGTTGAATGAACCTTAATCAACACGCAGGAAATAAAACGTCAGCGCTATTTCATAACGTCTCTCTTTCCTTCGAAGCCAAGGCTTGCCAGTCGATTGGTTAACGACGCAATCTCGTTTAGCGGGAACGTGAACGGCCTTGGAAATATTTCGAGTCGCTCGTCTGCTGCTACTGCTGCTGCTGTAAGGCTTTTGCTCGCGATACCAATTTCGGAGCTGACAATTATCGTCAAATCGCGCGCGCGCTCCCGGCACGACGGCGTCTTTCAATACGATCGATCTCTTCTATTTACCAGAGCGTTAATTTGTCTCGAGATAAGACTGTAGGGGACGATTTATCTGATATGGCTATTATCTGTACTGTAAACATGTGAAATGCTTCCTTTCAACAGTTGTATTTCTTTTTCATGGATTTGTACGTGAACTGGGTAGTTTTATGAAGTTCATTGCCATTTAGGTAAATGATACGCGCATGACTTTCTCTGTAAATAGTTGGGCAATCAACTTTGACTCTCTTTCTTTGACACGAAGCCTGTATTAATAATTGACCTTTCAGTCGGCCGAATAGAATTAATAAATGCTAGCGTAATGTGCAGCGAATAAAAGAGTCGAGAACGAGTATATAGTCCAAACTAAAGGAGAGCAAAAAAATAGGATCGCGTCTTGCGAGATCTGCCCATAGCGGACAGAGTGAATTGCGCTCTTGGCACTTGACTTTAAAACCCGGTAAGCGGATCAGTCCACTAGCTTCTACCTACTTCTAAACGTCTTTCGCGAGAGAGAGAGAGAGAGAGAGTATAGTTGGATTTGCCCTCGAACTGTATCCCCTGCTTCTCTTTATCGAGTTTGTTGGCTCTAAATTATTCCCGTCTCCATTGATTCCTCTCTTTCGCTATATAATGGTATTATGAAAAGTTCACGCGCACAACCTTATCATAATATTTTATAATCAACGAAATAGTATATATAAGGTATACGTACGCCAAAAGTTCTTCAAAAAAGTTAAGGTAATTATAATTCAATAGAGAGCGAGCGCGTCTGTGACGTACAATTCAGCCAAGGCGCGCATTATGTATTCCATCAAAAGGATCATACAAAATTATCGGTTTAACTCGCAGCAGCAGCCAAGGCATTCAAGAGCCGCGCGCGTGCGCGGGAACTTCAAAATTCAATTCACGGAAAACTTCAATTAAGCCTTGGCGTCGAGACTTCCCTCCGTCGCCTCTTCCGAAATTCCTCCAATTCACCTTTTCCTACACAGTCTGGCCTCCACCTCCTTCTCCTCCTTTTGCCCTCATTGTTACACACCTCTTTCCCTTTCGCTCTGCAATAAAGTCGCGCACGTGGGCGCGAGCAAACCGTATACACCCTTTTCAGAAGCCGGAGCCCGTAATAAGCTGCAGTCGCNGAGAGAGAGAGAGAGAGAGAGAGAGAGAGAGAGAGAGAGAGAGAGAGAGAGAGAGAGAGAGAGAGAGTATAGTTGGATTTGCCCTCGAACTGTATCCCCTGCTTCTCTTTATCGAGTTTGTTGGCTCTAAATTATTCCCGTCTCCATTGATTCCTCTCTTTCGCTATATAATGGTATTATGAAAAGTTCACGCGCACAACCTTATCATAATATTTTATAATCAACGAAATAGTATATATAAGGTATACGTACGCCAAAAGTTCTTCAAAAAAGTTAAGGTAATTATAATTCAATAGAGAGCGAGCGCGTCTGTGACGTACAATTCAGCCAAGGCGCGCATTATGTATTCCATCAAAAGGATCATACAAAATTATCGGTTTAACTCGCAGCAGCAGCCAAGGCATTCAAGAGCCGCGCGCGTGCGCGGGAACTTCAAAATTCAATTCACGGAAAACTTCAATTAAGCCTTGGCGTCGAGACTTCCCTCCGTCGCCTCTTCCGAAATTCCTCCAATTCACCTTTTCCTACACAGTCTGGCCTCCACCTCCTTCTCCTCCTTTTGCCCTCATTGTTACACACCTCTTTCCCTTTCGCTCTGCAATAAAGTCGCGCACGTGGGCGCGAGCAAACCGTATACACCCTTTTCAGAAGCCGGAGCCCGTAATAAGCTGCAGTCGCCTTAAATAAAGAAGCAGCAGCGGCGGCTGAGGGAGAGAAAAAACACTTTGTGCCACTATGTCGCGGTAACAGAAAGAGAGAGAGAGAGGAACTTGCCGGTTATCGCGTAAACTCTGAAGAGAGAGAGAGAGAGAGAGAGAGGGCCCGTTTCCAAGTGGCTGCGGAAAGAGCGAGAGAGCGAGATTTAATAATGTAGAGAGCCCAGGCCAGACGCCGGGTACACATTGGGATTGGTACACACGGCTTTTGGGCGTCTTCAATATCTGAGCAACGCTGGGCACGTCAAGCTTCCGTCGTCGTCGCTGTTGAGCCTATTGTCTAGTGGGAGAGCTGCACACTGTTGCGTTGCTGCTCTCCCTCGCTCTCGTCTTATATTATTGCGACGGATGGACGGACGGATGGAGCTGCGATTATAGAATAATGTGAGATTGTTATACCGTTCTGAGGCTAGAGGTATGCTCTGCTTGCTCGGGGAGGGGTTGTGGCGATTTTTGGCACAGGTGAGGCGTGAAATGAGGTACTTGCGTGATTCTAGCGCGAGACATATTTGGACTGAATAACGACGTCAAAACAATGATCATATCGCATCAAGATAATAGCTTAGATATTCGATATTTAGAGCGAAGTTGATAAGCTTCAGTGATTGACCTAAATTCACCACCTGATGATGATTTTTAAGAGATAGCGAGTGATTTCCTTTTTTATAGTTTTATTTTTCGAAATACAATATTCTATCGAGAAAAAAAACAACGAAAATCACGCGTAAATCACATGTTTGATCCAACTATCACACTTCAACAGCCGCAAATAGCCTACACTTGTATCAGCTGCACGCTTGCCTGGCTCGATCACTCCACTATACATAAAGGTACATAAAACAAAGCGTCGATGCTTGGCTTCCCAACGGGACGCCCGCGCGCGTGCATTTTCGCAGGAGGTGTCGCGTGAAATTAATTCCGTTCAAGAAGACACCCCCGCAGTACATATACATAGGATGCAGCGCTTCGCGGGTCGGAAAGTCAAGGAGCGAGCACTGCAAACCTCGGAGTATGACGACGAGCAAGGGTGAGAGAGAGAGAGAGACGAAAGCAGGCATACAAAGTGGAGGAGGCGCGAGAGATGTCTGCTGCAAACAATTCCAATTAACTTGCTGAAATTGAAATAGGACTCGTCCGTCAGTCCGTCGCGAGTCAACTCCCCGGCTTGGCTGCTCCGATGCTCCGGCGTCTATATATGTATATCGCGAGTGCGACGCGCAAGGTTTGCTGCTATAGTGCGATAATGACAAGGCCGATCCTTGGAGTGTACCTATAATACTGTGCCCTTTACAGGTCTTCTCTCCAGGGAGTGAGAGACTGTTTTTTTTTCGAAGAGGTGGAGCACGTGGGGTGCCTTTAATTATATGGGGGAGAGGGATCGAATTTTTCCCCAACGACTGTCGCTGTCTGCCAGGTGATTACGGTGATTATTATGGGATTTGGGATGGTTGAAGAAAATCGAGTAATTAGTTTAATGATTTTTTAAAGGTTTGCATAAGTGTTTCTTCATTCATGACATACCTTATTATCTTCCTTGTTATCGCGTAACATACTTTGACTCTTATTCACCGACACAATCTGATTGGTATACTATATCAGGCTCTTCTCTCGCTTATTGACATATAAATACTGCTTATATTTTTTAATTGTGCATTTTGATTGTGTTTCACAAAATAATGTAGTCTATTATCGTTATGCTATTTTTTTTTTATTTTATCCATCTCATTTTACTCTTTTTTTAATTTATAATTTAAAAATTTATGTACATCAATCGACCATATCTGTTAAATAAACATGAAGATCCTCGAGTAGTTCAACCGCGAATATAACCTCCAACCCTGATTCTTTCGCCCAGTAAATATTACGCCGAATCACTTGGTTTTCCTGTATCGAGCTGCGCAATGCATCAAACTGTGGTATCTTGAACACCTCTAGCAATGTACGAAAGCTCCTTGACTTCTTTGTTTTTTCAATTAGTAGGTTGTGCAGCTCTTGCTTTGGAAGTAGCATCGAAATATTGCTCACCATTCCTGTCAGTCCTCCGTACGATAAGTTTGAAATACTATCGCCTTTGTAGGATGGCAGAGAATTCCAAAATCGAGCAAGACTTTCTAAACATGCATCTATATCAAGTTTAAGTGCTTTTAAAATGAATATGTAAAGCCGTACATGCGGCATGGCTGCGAGCTCGCGAGACAAGAACCTCTTCTGATCTTTGATAAAAGTCACGGTATCGGCGATTTGTTTGTCATACTTGGCGTGATTTCGTATGATGCTGCGAATTTCTTTCATGGGCAGCATCTGGAGGATGTCGTGAAGGTCCTGATCGAGAGAACTTTTATCATCTTCTTGTTCGTCATTGCGTTGCAGTATGCTTAATTCAATGCCGTAAATAAAGAGGCTCCCGAAGAGGATGAACAAGACAGTAATAACCACTTTGAGTCCGAGTGATACGCGGTACATTTTTTGTCCTGTTTTTTTACAAACGCTTTCTTTTGAAAAAAAAACTGAACTTCTAGAGTAAATAAACGTAGCGGTTCGTTGAATTTTGTGCTAAGAGACAGGAACTTTTTAGTAGAAAAAAGTCGCAGAATTTACTTGCTTTTATTCGATTCATTTTTGTCGTAACTTCCCTGACGGATTATACTCACGGAAATTCGAAAAAATTCATCTTAATTTTTCACGGAAAGTTACAAATCATGAAATTACACACTTAAAGATTTTGAATGATTAGGTTAGGATAACATATTAGGATTACACGAGAGAAAAAGTAATGTGAAGTGTGGAACAGTTGAGAATTCGATTTCCATAATTTCAATAAATTGAATCAAAACCAAAAAATTTTTTTAAAAACAAAAATAAATATTTATTTTTATTCTATTCGATGCAATGACGTAATACGTACAAATGTATTTCTTATGTTTAACAACTAGTGTCTAACATTATCCTAATGTTATTACAAAGTTGTGTTGAGTATTCGCGCTGTCCTCGTACATCTGTCAAAAAAGAAATTGAAATAAACATTAATTTTTGAAATATCGGTTTATTATATGGACAAATAATATGAATATGTGCATTGAAAAATAAAAAAAATTTTAAACGTGAGTTAAAAAAACTATTGAAATGAACCAGCAATCTGATAGTGACTTATTGGAAAAATAGCTAAAAAAATATTTATTTGAATTTTAATTACTTACAGAAACAGTTCAATGAGGTCGCTCTGGAAACTTGATTCCGATGATAGCACTGATCACTTCGGTAACTGCATCCCAGTCGACACCCAAAGCTTCCAATTTGTTCAGCAGTAAATTAAAACTATCGTGTTTGCCTAATGCATCGACAGCATTCTGAAGTTCCTTCGTTTCCAGACGGTGAACAAATTCCCGAAATTTAGGGGATGTCTCAAGTTTTTCATCATAGAATTTATACAATTCTTCGAGTGGCAATAGAGCTCTGATATCTTTTATAATTCCGGGAACACCCCCTGTGATTTCCTGGTAGTTGATCAATAAAGGTAGTTTTACATCTAATTTAATCAGGTCGTGGAATTCATTAATCCACTTGTACACATCCAATCCAGTTTCATGCAAAAATTTCAAAAGAGCTCTCTCTTCGGGGAGGTCTTCAATTTCCACCAAGATCGACTTAAACTCATCGCCCATCATAAATTTAACAACTCTTTTGAAGTCTTCATCACCAATTAAATAATCAACGATGACATCCAAAATATTATCTAATGGTACCTTAGCCCAAATTTGACGCAAAACATCCAGAGCTTCTTCTTCTTTGAAAAACACTGGACGAGCTGGGAACTTGAGTCCAAGGACGGACGAGAGAAAGTCGAAAATGGCTTGCACATCAACACCCTTAGCCTCAGCACGCTTGATCAGGTTTTGAAGTTCAGCGTTGTCCAGGATCCTGTCAACAAGTCCTTGGAATTCGTCGGACGATAGACGTTTGATAAGGGCTGCAAAGTCTGGAGAAGTCTTGAGCTTTTCTTCATAGAGCTCCTTGATCTGGTCAACGGGCAGCGAGGCTTTGATATCCTGGATGAATCCGGGCAGTCCACCGGTGATTCTGTTGCTTCTGTAGTCGATTCTTGGCACGATGTGGTCGATTCCAAGAAGGTCGTTGATCTTGTTGAGGAATTCGTAAGCCTGGAGGCCGGAGTCCTGCAGGAAGTTGAGGAGCTGCTTGACTTCTTTCTGAGCCTCGATCTCGATAACGAGACCCTGGAATTCTTCGGAGAGAACGTAGTCGAGGGCCTCACCAAAAGCTTCATCATTAGCCAAGTATTCGTAGAAAATTTCCTCGATCTTCTCAACCGGGATAAGGGCCAAGAAGTCGTTGAGGTCATCCTTGAGGTTACGAGTTAGAAAGAACACTGGACGAGCTGGGAACTTGAGTCCAAGGACGGACGAGAGAAAGTCGAAAATGGCTTGCACATCAACACCCTTAGCCTCAGCACGCTTGATCAGGTTTTGAAGTTCAGCGTTGTCCAGGATCCTGTCAACAAGTCCTTGGAATTCGTCGGACGATAGACGTTTGATAAGGGCTGCAAAGTCTGGAGAAGTCTTGAGCTTTTCTTCATAGAGCTCCTTGATCTGGTCAACGGGCAGCGAGGCTTTGATATCCTGGATGAATCCGGGCAGTCCACCGGTGATTCTGTTGCTTCTGTAGTCGATTCTTGGCACGATGTGGTCGATTCCAAGAAGGTCGTTGATCTTGTTGAGGAATTCGTAAGCCTGGAGGCCGGAGTCCTGCAGGAAGTTGAGGAGCTGCTTGACTTCTTTCTGAGCCTCGATCTCGATAACGAGACCCTGGAATTCTTCGGAGAGAACGTAGTCGAGGGCCTCACCAAAAGCTTCATCATTAGCCAAGTATTCGTAGAAAATTTCCTCGATCTTCTCAACCGGGATAAGGGCCAAGAAGTCGTTGAGGTCATCCTTGAGGTTACGAGTTAGAAAGAACACTGGACGAGCTGGGAACTTGAGTCCAAGGACGGACGAGAGAAAGTCGAAAATGGCTTGCACATCAACACCCTTAGCCTCAGCACGCTTGATCAGGTTTTGAAGTTCAGCGTTGTCCAGGATCCTGTCAACAAGTCCTTGGAATTCGTCGGACGATAGACGTTTGATAAGGGCTGCAAAGTCTGGAGAAGTCTTGAGCTTTTCTTCATAGAGCTCCTTGATCTGGTCAACGGGCAGCGAGGCTTTGATATCCTGGATGAATCCGGGCAGTCCACCGGTGATTCTGTTGCTTCTGTAGTCGATTCTTGGCACGATGTGGTCGATTCCAAGAAGGTCGTTGATCTTGTTGAGGAATTCGTAAGCCTGGAGGCCGGAGTCCTGCAGGAAGTTGAGGAGCTGCTTGACTTCTTTCTGAGCCTCGATCTCGATAACGAGACCCTGGAATTCTTCGGAGAGAACGTAGTCGAGGGCCTCACCAAAAGCTTCATCATTAGCCAAGTATTCGTAGAAAATTTCCTCGATCTTCTCAACCGGGATAAGGGCCAAGAAGTCGTTGAGGTCATCCTTGAGGTTACGAGTTAGAAAGAACACTGGACGAGCTGGGAACTTGAGTCCAAGGACGGACGAGAGAAAGTCGAAAATGGCTTGCACATCAACACCCTTAGCCTCAGCACGCTTGATCAGGTTTTGAAGTTCAGCGTTGTCCAGGATCCTGTCAACAAGTCCTTGGAATTCGTCGGACGATAGACGTTTGATAAGGGCTGCAAAGTCTGGAGAAGTCTTGAGCTTTTCTTCATAGAGCTCCTTGATCTGGTCAACGGGCAGCGAGGCTTTGATATCCTGGATGAATCCGGGCAGTCCACCGGTGATTCTGTTGCTTCTGTAGTCGATTCTTGGCACGATGTGGTCGATTCCAAGAAGGTCGTTGATCTTGTTGAGGAATTCGTAAGCCTGGAGGCCGGAGTCCTGCAGGAAGTTGAGGAGCTGCTTGACTTCTTTCTGAGCCTCGATCTCGATAACGAGACCCTGGAATTCTTCGGAGAGAACGTAGTCGAGGGCCTCACCAAAAGCTTCATCATTAGCCAAGTATTCGTAGAAAATTTCCTCGATCTTCTCAACCGGGATAAGGGCCAAGAAGTCGTTGAGGTCATCCTTGAGGTTACGAGTTAGAAAGAACACTGGACGAGCTGGGAACTTGAGTCCAAGGACGGACGAGAGAAAGTCGAAAATGGCTTGCACATCAACACCCTTAGCCTCAGCACGCTTGATCAGGTTTTGAAGTTCAGCGTTGTCCAGGATCCTGTCAACAAGTCCTTGGAATTCGTCGGACGATAGACGTTTGATAAGGGCTGCAAAGTCTGGAGAAGTCTTGAGCTTTTCTTCATAGAGCTCCTTGATCTGGTCAACGGGCAGCGAGGCTTTGATATCCTGGATGAATCCGGGCAGTCCACCGGTGATTCTGTTGCTTCTGTAGTCGATTCTTGGCACGATGTGGTCGATTCCAAGAAGGTCGTTGATCTTGTTGAGGAATTCGTAAGCCTGGAGGCCGGAGTCCTGCAGGAAGTTGAGGAGCTGCTTGACTTCTTTCTGAGCCTCGATCTCGATAACGAGACCCTGGAATTCTTCGGAGAGAACGTAGTCGAGGGCCTCACCAAAAGCTTCATCATTAGCCAAGTATTCGTAGAAAATTTCCTCGATCTTCTCAACCGGGATAAGGGCCAAGAAGTCGTTGAGGTCATCCTTGAGGTTACGAGTTAGAAAGAACACTGGACGAGCTGGGAACTTGAGTCCAAGGACGGACGAGAGAAAGTCGAAAATGGCTTGCACATCAACACCCTTAGCCTCAGCACGCTTGATCAGGTTTTGAAGTTCAGCGTTGTCCAGGATCCTGTCAACAAGTCCTTGGAATTCGTCGGACGATAGACGTTTGATAAGGGCTGCAAAGTCTGGAGAAGTCTTGAGCTTTTCTTCATAGAGCTCCTTGATCTGGTCAACGGGCAGCGAGGCTTTGATATCCTGGATGAATCCGGGCAGTCCACCGGTGATTCTGTTGCTTCTGTAGTCGATTCTTGGCACGATGTGGTCGATTCCAAGAAGGTCGTTGATCTTGTTGAGGAATTCGTAAGCCTGGAGGCCGGAGTCCTGCAGGAAGTTGAGGAGCTGCTTGACTTCTTTCTGAGCCTCGATCTCGATAACGAGACCCTGGAATTCTTCGGAGAGAACGTAGTCGAGGGCCTCACCAAAAGCTTCATCATTAGCCAAGTATTCGTAGAAAATTTCCTCGATCTTCTCAACCGGGATAAGGGCCAAGAAGTCGTTGAGGTCATCCTTGAGGTTACGAGTTAGAAAGAACACTGGACGAGCTGGGAACTTGAGTCCAAGGACGGACGAGAGAAAGTCGAAAATGGCTTGCACATCAACACCCTTAGCCTCAGCACGCTTGATCAGGTTTTGAAGTTCAGCGTTGTCCAGGATCCTGTCAACAAGTCCTTGGAATTCGTCGGACGATAGACGTTTGATAAGGGCTGCAAAGTCTGGAGAAGTCTTGAGCTTTTCTTCATAGAGCTCCTTGATCTGGTCAACGGGCAGCGAGGCTTTGATATCCTGGATGAATCCGGGCAGTCCACCGGTGATTCTGTTGCTTCTGTAGTCGATTCTTGGCACGATGTGGTCGATTCCAAGAAGGTCGTTGATCTTGTTGAGGAATTCGTAAGCCTGGAGGCCGGAGTCCTGCAGGAAGTTGAGGAGCTGCTTGACTTCTTTCTGAGCCTCGATCTCGATAACGAGACCCTGGAATTCTTCGGAGAGAACGTAGTCGAGGGCCTCACCAAAAGCTTCATCATTAGCCAAGTATTCGTAGAAAATTTCCTCGATCTTCTCAACCGGGATAAGGGCCAAGAAGTCGTTGAGGTCATCCTTGAGGTTACGAGTTAGAAAGAACACTGGACGAGCTGGGAACTTGAGTCCAAGGACGGACGAGAGAAAGTCGAAAATGGCTTGCACATCAACACCCTTAGCCTCAGCACGCTTGATCAGGTTTTGAAGTTCAGCGTTGTCCAGGATCCTGTCAACAAGTCCTTGGAATTCGTCGGACGATAGACGTTTGATAAGGGCTGCAAAGTCTGGAGAAGTCTTGAGCTTTTCTTCATAGAGCTCCTTGATCTGGTCAACGGGCAGCGAGGCTTTGATATCCTGGATGAATCCGGGCAGTCCACCGGTGATTCTGTTGCTTCTGTAGTCGATTCTTGGCACGATGTGGTCGATTCCAAGAAGGTCGTTGATCTTGTTGAGGAATTCGTAAGCCTGGAGGCCGGAGTCCTGCAGGAAGTTGAGGAGCTGCTTGACTTCTTTCTGAGCCTCGATCTCGATAACGAGACCCTGGAATTCTTCGGAGAGAACGTAGTCGAGGGCCTCACCAAAAGCTTCATCATTAGCCAAGTATTCGTAGAAAATTTCCTCGATCTTCTCAACCGGGATAAGGGCCAAGAAGTCGTTGAGGTCATCCTTGAGGTTACGAGTTAGAAAGAACACTGGACGAGCTGGGAACTTGAGTCCAAGGACGGACGAGAGAAAGTCGAAAATGGCTTGCACATCAACACCCTTAGCCTCAGCACGCTTGATCAGGTTTTGAAGTTCAGCGTTGTCCAGGATCCTGTCAACAAGTCCTTGGAATTCGTCGGACGATAGACGTTTGATAAGGGCTGCAAAGTCTGGAGAAGTCTTGAGCTTTTCTTCATAGAGCTCCTTGATCTGGTCAACGGGCAGCGAGGCTTTGATATCCTGGATGAATCCGGGCAGTCCACCGGTGATTCTGTTGCTTCTGTAGTCGATTCTTGGCACGATGTGGTCGATTCCAAGAAGGTCGTTGATCTTGTTGAGGAATTCGTAAGCCTGGAGGCCGGAGTCCTGCAGGAAGTTGAGGAGCTGCTTGACTTCTTTCTGAGCCTCGATCTCGATAACGAGACCCTGGAATTCTTCGGAGAGAACGTAGTCGAGGGCCTCACCAAAAGCTTCATCATTAGCCAAGTATTCGTAGAAAATTTCCTCGATCTTCTCAACCGGGATAAGGGCCAAGAAGTCGTTGAGGTCATCCTTGAGGTTACGAGTTAGAAAGAACACTGGACGAGCTGGGAACTTGAGTCCAAGGACGGACGAGAGAAAGTCGAAAATGGCTTGCACATCAACACCCTTAGCCTCAGCACGCTTGATCAGGTTTTGAAGTTCAGCGTTGTCCAGGATCCTGTCAACAAGTCCTTGGAATTCGTCGGACGATAGACGTTTGATAAGGGCTGCAAAGTCTGGAGAAGTCTTGAGCTTTTCTTCATAGAGCTCCTTGATCTGGTCAACGGGCAGCGAGGCTTTGATATCCTGGATGAATCCGGGCAGTCCACCGGTGATTCTGTTGCTTCTGTAGTCGATTCTTGGCACGATGTGGTCGATTCCAAGAAGGTCGTTGATCTTGTTGAGGAATTCGTAAGCCTGGAGGCCGGAGTCCTGCAGGAAGTTGAGGAGCTGCTTGACTTCTTTCTGAGCCTCGATCTCGATAACGAGACCCTGGAATTCTTCGGAGAGAACGTAGTCGAGGGCCTCACCAAAAGCTTCATCATTAGCCAAGTATTCGTAGAAAATTTCCTCGATCTTCTCAACCGGGATAAGGGCCAAGAAGTCGTTGAGGTCGTCTTTGAGGTTCCTCTTAAGGGAATATACTTGTTGCGATGGGAATTGAAGTCCAAGTAAATTGGTCAAAAAATTGAAGACAGAGTGTACGTTGACACCTTTGGCTTCTGCCCTTCTTATTAAGTTTTGCAGTTTTGGATTAACCATAATTTGGTCGACTAGTTTTTGAAATTGAGGTGATGAAAGTTGTTTGATAAGAGCATAAAATTGTTTAGAGGATGCCATCTTTTCTTGATAAAGTTCTTCGATTTCCTTGAGCGGTAGAACAGCCTCTATATCCTTGAAGAAGCCGGTTAATCCACCTATGATTCTGTTAGCCTTAGTGTATCTTTTAGGTGTGATTCTGTCAATCCCCAGCAGGCTATTGATTTTATTCACGAATTCATAAGCCTCGAGTCCTGATTCTTGCAAATATTTAAGGATTGATAAAACTTCTGGCTGTGATTCAACTTCGACAACGAGCGATTTAAACTCGTCTGATAAAAGATATTCAAGTGCTTCAGCGAAATCTTCATCTTCCGCCAAGTATTCGAAGAAAATGTGTTTAATCTTTTCAACTGGCACAAGAGCTAGGAAATCGTAGAGATCATCCTTCAGACTTCTGGTAAGGGAAAACACTGGTCTTGAAGGGAACTTCAGTCCAAGAATTGAGGTGAAAAAGTCGAGAATGGCTTGCACGTCAACACCTTTAGCTTCTGCTCTTTTCATCAAATTTTGCAGTTTAGGATTAGCTATGATCTTGTCGATGAGTCCTTGGAACTCTTGAGATGAAAGACGCTTCACAAGTTTTGCAAAGTCCTCTGATGTTTCCAGTTTTTCGTTGTACAATTTTTTAATCTCGTCGATAGGAAGAACTGCTTTTATATCCTCAATGAAACCTGGCAATCCTCCAGTGATGGTTCCGAAGGTAGCCTTCGGCGAAATTCTGTCGATTCCAAGAAGATCATTGATTTTGTTAATGAAATCGTAGGCAGCAAGTCCGGCATCTTCAAGATAATTGAGAAGTTCTCTGACTTCAGCCTCAGCTTCGATTTCTGTGATCAGAGTTTGAAACTCTTCTGACAGAACGTAGTCGAGTGCAGCTCCAAAGTCTTCATCGTCGGCCAAGTATTGATAAAAGATTTCTTTAATTTTGTCAACGGGAACAAGAGACAAAAAATCTTTTAAGTCTGCAGGTAGTCCGGCACTAGCTAATGTCTTGTGCTGTCCATTGTTGATTGGCACTGCGCTGATTTCTAGCGTCCTGGCCACAAACAGGACCGCCAGAAAGGCGAACGAGAACTTCATTTTCTAAAACAAACAAAAAAAAAATTAGAAAACAATTATCACACTGTACTGAACTGTCTTATGTTCATTTTATTCGAGCAGTCGTCGGTATAATGAAGTGTTATCGATACTCACTGTGAGGCTATCGCGTAGCAACTACCTGATAGTCTATCGATCTGTGGTTTATATACTGAAATTCTGCAGGAGGACCTTAGATGCTAAACTTTGATACGTAGTTTGCCGTTCACTTGGCCGCTGCCCGATAAGATTAAACTGAGGTTTCAGGTGTGTAATTTCCGACAAGCTCGTCAAAAATCTCTTCTTTAATAATATAAAATACATTAAGCCTGCGTTAAGCCTTTTTTTACATGTTCAATAATTTTATGACGTTATATACTTTATCGGTTGTTCAAATCGTTACAATGATAAATAATTAAATGATTCGATTTCATAAAACTGGTATCAAAGTTCGACTTGGACTGAAAAATATTTTAGATAAAATCTATTGTTTATATTTTGTTCACGATTGAATTATTATAGTTGAAAATCATAAAATCATGGTCTGCAATTTTCTATTAGCATTCGGAGACATTCGATTATCTATCACTGATGAGATTCTTGTCTTCAAGTGGCTCGTCATGCTCGGATATATAAATAGTATATTTAGCTACGAGGGCAGAAACTAGATCTTTCTGCCGTGCGTGGAAATATCACGATATTGTTTCACGATATTTCTTCTATACAGCCTATCAGACATGTTGCCTGTTCTCTTTCAACTTTCTATTTACACCCGTGTATTTCTAAAAAAAAAACTCGAAAAACATTATGAGCGCCTTCTAAAAATCTGAAAAACGCGCATTAGCCATCATGATAATCCCAAGTCAGCCCAAAATAGCAGTAAGTATGGATAGTCGCGTACCGTAGCGTAAACTCCGCGGCGAAACTTTCCGCGGCCGATTGAACGAGCGCGCGAAGGGCCCGGTGTGTACCGCGTGTCGGGAATGGCCCAGCGCTCGATAAATAAGAAGAGCTTTCTCTCTCTCTCTCTCTCTCGCGTTGGGCGATGTTCGAGCAGGTGCCGTGTGCCAACTTTCAAAGGGAAAAGTACGAAAGGGGTGGGGGGGGGGTGGTGGAAGTAGCTGCTGCAGCGCCATTATATCCCTTGCTCTTTCGATATTCCGTCCGCGGCAGCGGCCTGCTGCCGGAGAGTGGGTCTCTAATTAAAATTGTTACAATTTAATAAGCCCCGTAATTCCCGAGGGAAGCGCAGCAGTAGCAGCAGCGACGGCGGCAGCAATAATGGCAAAGTCAGGCGCTCACCTTAAGTGCTCAGAGAAGTAGCAGTAGCAGCAGGTAAAAAGGGTATAAGGTATTATCGCGAGGAGAGAAAGAGAGAAGGATATCGTGGAAAAATGAATCTCGTCGGGATATGACGACTTTCTCTCTTTCCCTCGTCGTCGTCGTTTCATTTCCTTGCTTTCTTCGCTCGCCCCGCATCTTTTTTCCACGGCTCCTTAGTTCGGTAAGGCCGGCTTTCATCGCGAGCGAACGTCGCCGCCAACGGGGAGAAAGAGTCTCTTTCGCTTCGTCGTCATCGTCGTCGTCGTCGCAACTTTTCCACTCAATATGGAATACACCTCGCGAGAGAGAGGCCGGCGCCTTTCGCACAAAAGACTTAACGCAATTTCACGGCGACGTCGTCGCCTTCATCGGGGATCGTTGCAAGAGAGAAAGAGACGGCGAAAAGGAGAGACGCCTTGGCTGTATGGAAGAGGGCGCGTAATATGAATTCTAAATGATATTACGTCACTTGCGCGAGACGTCTTGCGCTTCGATGTCTGAGGCAAAAACAGGAGAGTTGCGTTGATTTGTAGTGGAGAGCCGAGATTATCATTCGGCTTTTGTTCGGATAGTTTTTTTATAGGCAAATCTTTCTATGTTCGCGAGTAAAATAAATTCGATTAAAAGCTCTTATCATTGCGCTCATTCATCACGATAAATAATACGCCGGAAGGAAAAAAGAGGGATTTACCGGAGAACGCGCACTTTGATCGGAGATTTTATAAACCGCTGCAAGCTTTCTTGTGCATTATAGTCTATTTTCGAAGTAAGCCGCTCATTAATCAATATCGACGATCGGATTCCTTTCCAAAATCTTTCCAAGATCGATTATCAAATAATACTTTTTTAACGCTTTTAGTCAATCACCTTATCATAGAATTTTCCAGAGCGCATACATAGGCTTCGATTAATAAATGGTCGATAAAATAAAAGAATCGAACGGTGCGTGTCACTCGTAGCTACACATCGGAAATCTTTATCTTCGCGTGCATTTCAGATCGGATTTATTTATTACCGCGATAATGTATGACTAAATCGCTTCTTTTCAGTAAACGAGCACATTCTTTTTTCTTCAAGGAAAAAACGAACTCGTCGTCATCGCAGTTTACAGGGTTGTAAATAGCCCAGACGTTCACTTTTCGTGAGAACGATCCTTAGCGGAGAGTTTCGCAATTTTTACTCGAGACGAGATAGCAGAAGCCAATGATGTCTCGAATGATTTTTTTCGTCTTACAGCCGCACACGAGCAGCGTCTGAGAAAGTTTTCTTGATATTACAGTGGTGGCGCACGTGCTGGTAACGATACGAGACGCGACGCTCTCGCGTGTCTCTTTCTCTTTCGCGCGCTATTATAGCTTCTGTAAAAGATTTTTGAAAGGCGATAGAAGTGCGAAAGTATCGAAGAGATGTCGATGAGTTTCTTAGAGTGTGGAAGATTAAACGACAATTTTTCTATAGGTTTGCGCTCTATATATACGAGGATAATTTACAACATTTCAAAATATCTTTCTGACAGCGAAATACTATAGCTGTTTTTAATCTACTTAGATACTCGAAAGATGTTGATGTTGTGTTTACTTCGACAATGTATTATTTTCAATAAGAGATTAAGACTAATCAGATTCGATAAGCATCGCCTATGCACTGTTTCACTTATACGGTTGCTGGGTGAGATTATTAATTTCTCAATCAAAGCTGCCAATCTTGAAGAATCCGTAAAATTCACTGATATGCGTCTTTGCGGGACGCTATATGAAATATAATTACTAAAATTAAATGTATCGATACTGGAGACACACCCAGTTTTGTAAGAGTCACTTGAGTTTACGTGAGTTACATAATTTACTAGGAAATTAAATACGTACAAATATTATCTACTAAGTTTTATTTATTTTGAAATCAAGAAACACAACGTCGCTTATTTTCAAGCTATAATAAAATCGATTAAAATCATTTTTTTTTAGTTTGCATCACCAGTTACGAAAAAATCCAACATATGAGAAAAGTTCAATCATCGATCCCAAGAGTAATTCGGAAAAACCCCGTAGCCCGTTTATTTACTTATTTGTCAGAGCGTATTTATTTGTTTCCGGACTTCCCTTTCGGCCAATCAAGCTTCGAGGAAAAGAATGAGGCGAAAAAGCCAGTAGCATGGGATCGACTCCGACGTTACAAGTGTGCGGCGGCTCTATATAAAAAAACTTTTTTCTCCTTTTCTATCACAAGTCTATATCCACACAAACGCACACGAGCCATATACAGAGTTAGCTGTCCCAACGCCAAGACCGTGTGTGTATGAGATTTCGTTTGGGGCTCCTTCGAAAAGTCGAGAGAGCGAAAAAGAAGAAGAGAAAGAGAGAGAGAGGGAGGGACTGAGACGGTGTAAGAGAAGAGGGATGACCCGTAACAAATCCTGCGCGAGTAATCGAGGTCGCGCCACTGCTAGGTTTTACTTCCGAACACTTAACTCTATTGCGATTGGATTCCGCTGGCTGCTCTGCTCTTCTGCTCTCTCTCTCTCTCTCTCTCTCTCTCTCGTTCCATTCTTCTCCATCTCTCCTTAAGCCCGACGTCCTCATCGGCTTTCTTACCGGGTGCGGAAACCTTATTACAAGAGCCACGATAAAACACTCGCGAGAGAGAGAGAGAGAGAGAGAGAGAGAGAGAGAGAGAGAGAGAGAGAGAGAAAGAGAGAAAGACGGAGGAAAAAAAGAGAAGCTGGTAGCTCTTTGCCTTTCGCGCGTGCCTGTTATATGCCGTTAAGAACGGGGATGTGTCTTTCGCTTTTTTTCGGGTAGCCTATGGGAGTTTGAGAAAATATTTGCCCTACACTCGCGGCCTTCGTTATGACTGCGCGGAAGCTCTACTGGGAGCCTTCGAAAGTTATATAGATTCATGGGGTGCTGAGAGAAGATATATTTAGAAACGGTGTTTTGCCTCTGTCTCACTTATCTAGAATACTTTTCTTATACGATTAAGTATACTTCTCGTTGTCAACTGTGATTAGTTTATTATAACGACAGCTGATATCCGTGTCGAAAAATTAATTGGCGTGTGGTTAGATTTTGATTGACACCTCTTAAATAAGCTTCTTAATCGAGCGATCGATCAATTCACTTCGTTCAGATTCATTCGATCGATGTCAAGATAAACCTTGAAAAAAAACACTGCATATTTCGGAAAATTGTACAACAATAAATTCCTTCCAAATTTCCGGCCTATCGGTCGTTGTCTTTGAACTTCGGACATCGACTCATTTGTTTTTAAAAATCGTCAATTGGAAATTTTTCCTTCAAACGATTCATCTTCCTTATACTTTCAGTTAACTTTGTCAACAAAACAGAAAATAATCATACACTCATACCCCAGTAACCAGTTCATTCATCCATTCAAAGCAGCGAGACGAACCAAAGCTAAAAACCCCCATTGTATCACTATCACACTCGGGCCTTTCCAAAACGCGTCCCTTTCTCCATATCAGGTCGAAAACCGTCAACCTCAGTATAAGCGAACAAGTCAGAGAGAGAGAGAGAGAGAGAGAGAGAGAGAGAGAGAGAGAGAGAGAGAGAGAGTAGCTCGGGCGCATAAAGAGTCGTCAGCAGCGCGGGCACGACTATCTCTCGTATGTCTGTACAGAGAGAGTGCGGCAAAGGACATCTGCACAAGCTCACGTACTCGTACCGGACGTGTATAACGTATCAGCGTCGCGCCCGCGGCACTGCTCTCTGGCAACCGACTGATGTGGTCTACGCGACGAGGACGACTACGACGACGACGACGACGACTATGAGGACGAGGCACAGCTCGTGTGTCGGGCCAAACAGCCGATGCAACCCCCGTGTCTCTGTGGACTATACGACGGCCCGTTTGTTTGCGCCGAGTCCACCCCCTGGCGACGCTGGCATTGAGAGTATGTAGTAGTTGCTACTGGGACTGCGGTGAGGCAGAGTGGGCTCGTTGTGCGCTGCATCCTCGGGCTGATGGATCTCTCGATTCGAGCTGCCTGTGCGGTTTCTTCTTTTTGTATGGATTGTTTGTGTCTTTGATGGAGAGAATGTGTTCTCGTTATTTTTCATTCATTAAGCAATCTTTCATTACGTCCCGAAAGATCAATTTTCAAGTCACAATAGATGTTTACACCAAATATTTAAAAAAAACTATCAGCCATCGCCAAAACAGCACTTTTCCAACCATCCATATAAAAAAAAAATACATCATTTTCTCGGTATATACACGACGTACCTCTACCGCTAAAACAGCCGAGCACACCAGCCCGAAGCAAACAAGATCCTGCAGCTGCAGCAGCACAGAGAGAAAGAGAGCGAGTGCGCTGCTCCGTGACAAAGCCTAGAGCTCTCGTTTTCGGCCTACAACACACAGCCGGTGCCATATACCCTCTCGCCTCTCTTCCGACATACCTTTCCTCCTTCCGTGCGCTGGTTGGTACCGTCTGGCCGCGACGTCGACGTCTCCTGCCGAGAAAAACACAGGAGAGACATACACACAAAAGGGTTTCCCCGGGACACGTCGTCGGCGAAGGGAGGCACAGGAAAGGAACTTGTAATTGGTTTCAGCCGAAGCGCACGCCGCCGCCGCCGCCAGAAGTGGCAGCCACCAAGGAAATCTTTGGGCTTTATTCCCCTTGGGTTTTTCTTCCTTCGCGTGCCTAGCGCAAGAGAGAGAGAGACTCTTCGCTTTCTTTCTTTCTCTCCTGCCTCTGCTCGAGCTTTCTTTCTCTTTTCTTAAGACTACGAGTCCGGCCTCTTTTTCTCTCTACTCCGGCTACTGCGTCATAGATTTAAGGCTTCGAAATTCCGTCTCGAAGCTCTGAGCTATGGATATAGGATACTTGTACAGCAAGGCGTTTTTAATTAGGTTTAACTATATGAAGAAGCTTTTCACGTGTGCGCTCAGAGTAAGGTGAAATTTCGCGGAGGGAGAACTATTAGCAAGTTGTTATCGTAAATATACGACGGGGGCTAATTTTCAATTTTCGGGAAGAGAGAGAGAGAGAGAGAGAGAGCTTATACTCATTAACTTCTGATGGCAGTGGTGCGAGGTAAGCTTTTGGTATTTTTGGAATGTGCCGCTAAGCGGAACGAGTGCGCGCAAGCGCTAACTTCTTTAATCATGGCAACTTACGGATAAGTCTTTATTACATGAGAGAGGAAGTAACTGTACTTAAGAAGTTATCGCAAGGCTGTAAAAGTAGCTGAATAACGCGTCTGTGATATCTTTCCTTAAATGCTAATTCAACTCAAACTAGTACATTTTATTCACGAGATACAACAAGTGTGTCAAAAATATGACGAAATATATCCATTTGACAAAGATGTACAACTCCGTAATTACCTCCACCTAACTTCTCATCGCAACTCCCATTTTTGGTCATTCAACTCTTCCCGAAGAATACCGTATTACCTGCATGTACCCACGCGCTCGTGAGCTAGAGAGTTATAGTTACAGCCATGCGCGTGACTTCCATAAACATACACATAGAGCCACCCTGGCGATAATATTACAAGCTTTCGCCTCTGCTTCCGGCCTTCCGAGCAGCACCAGCAGCAGCAGCGAGATAATCAATGTGCCCGCGCGCGCTCGACTCGCGCCCCTTGACACTCGCCGGCGTTGCTGCTGCTGCTGCTGCTGCTGCTCGATATAACGAGCAAACTTTCGGCAGCAGTAGGGGCGAGCCACTCGAGCAAAGTAATTATGCTCGTATTACTCGTCGAGTTACATTAATTAATGTTGCCGCTATACTGGAATCAGGGGCTCAGCTGTAAAAGGCCTCGCAACAGCCTTTGTTGCACCTATACGGTTCAACCGATCTAACCAAGCTATGCTGGTGTTGCTGTTCACCTGCTGCTTCGGAGCTTGAAAGTATGTTTGTAAAGGGAGAGAGAGAGAGAGAGAGAGAGAGAGAGAGAGAGAGAGAGAGAGAGAGAGAGAGAGAGAGAGAGAGAGAGAGAGAATGTATCGATGCATGCACGCGCGACCCGCTCTCTCGTGCTGTATTATATACGAAGTATTATGTACAAGTTGCACACGCGGTAATTGCGTGTTTCCTAGCTGCTGGATTCTTTGTAAGCGGTTTTAACTAGGTGTAGCTCGTTCGTTCTGTCCTCTGCGAGTTCATGGCTTATTGTTTAATTTATGCTGGATGTAAGTATGCGTGTATAGGTGTGCTGCCTGGGAAAATTAGTTTTGTTTGCTTATATAGGGTTTTTGGATTTCGTTTTCAATGGGAACGAGTTAATTAGGAAGTTGTTAGTCACGCTGGTTGATTAGTGCACGGTGAGGTTTGAAAACCCTGAGGGAAATTGTTTGGTAACTATTACCGAAATATTACTATGAAATTTTTCCGGGTGTAGAACACCGCAATATTTTACAATTATACTATAGTGTCCCAATTATTCATCAACAAAAGCATCAAAAGCATAAACAGTTATAGTATAAGCGACCCAAGCAGTAGGCCTAACAGAAGTCAGTTTTGGATAGGTGACAAACCGCTATTATATATATGCACTAAACCTACAGATAGCGATGAGAGAAATAGAGAAGCGCTAATGTGCCACCTATTATCTTTATTGGGCGTATACCCAAAGAGTTTAAGAAGTAGGGAAAGGGCCAGTCCAAAACTGCTTCGGGTATTAATATATCGTGGTCAATATACGTACGCACAAATATCGAAATAAGTTTTATGTCAAACTTGCAATTGTGAATATCACAAGTTATAGCATGAGCAGCAGAAACAGTAGGCCAAAACAAGACAGTTTTATAGCATTGATGGCTCACCACTATATCTAGACTCGACGAGCAATATTGTTATGAGGGTAATGGAAAAGTGCCTATGCGCCACCTATTTTTTAATCTGCCACGGGCGGGGAGAGTTTAGGTGGTGACAAAAGGGCCAGTCCAAAACTGCTTCGTTTTGATAAATTGATATCGCTCTAAATTTCGATATTCATCGGAACTCTATCATCCTTACTTTCCATTTAAGAATAGAAGATTAGTCATTTCATAAAAAATATTTTAAATATAAAATAATATGATAAAAATATGAACGAACGGCAAACAAGAAACATGTCAATTCGATTATTTCGATATATAATTGCAATCATACTCTTATAATAAGAGGGAATAGGAGGGATCTTAGGATAGTTTACAGCAAAATAATAACTATAAAGATTAACTCACAAAAAATTTCGTAAAATAAAATGTATGAAAGTTATCGTTGTGCGTCATCAATCACACGTTGTTGCCTTATTTATTAATCCTTTGTTTACACAAATAAATGAGTATCTGAAAACGTGTATATGAATTTTTTCTGATTGATTTTTAAAGTTTGTTTAATCGAATTCAAGGATGCAAGACAACCCTGGTAGAATCGGTAACCCACTTAATGGCCAGTTCTTGGCATGGAATCTAAAAACTAGACAGTTTTATTTGCCATTTCTTAGGAAAAATATAACGCTTTTTCTCCCACTTAATGGGCAGTTCTTGGATTCAATCTGCGTACCTTGTTTTTATGTACAAACTGCCCATTATAGTTGGTCGAGTTACACAGCTGAGTTACACGTGGCTTATCGCGGTTCGAGGTTAGAATTGAAAAGACGTGGCTAGCAGGTTTCGATTCGAGTTTTTTGGTAATAGAAAAGTATAGAATAATTATTTGCATCTGAAAAAATTCTGTCTGATCGGGAATTTGAACCCACGCCCTGCACGAGGACAAATAAGTACGGTCGTGCGCCTTAACCGACTGGGCCACGCAGACGTTCTTCCACACAAGCGCTACGAGCTTCGCCATATGTTTAAATTATTAAAATTATTCAGTTTACGCCTAAATATTAATAATTTTGTATCTTGCATCCAAAAAACTAATTGATTTATTGATACTTTCATGAAATATAATTCTCGCCCATGAAAAATACACAAGATATCGCTACTTTTGAGGAATTTAAAATGTCTAGTTTTTTTACATTTTACTTAGCTAGTTTCTGCCTTTACCACCATTTTAAATAGGCGCTTTTCTACCAGGGAATCTGCCACGTGAAAATGATTATAATTATTTACGTAAAGTTTACATGTAATAATTTATAAACATTAATTTGCAGGTACATCATTATAGAAATGTACGGAATACAAATATTTATGAATATCAACGAATATTTGTCAAAATAAAATAGTCAATATGGATTTGAGATTCGTTGCTCGGCTAAAGACGTATATGACTGATATACGATAATTAATGTACTGTTATCATTCACAGCTGTACCAATTAACTTGCATATCAGTCGATTCTAATAATTGATTATCTAATAACCGTTGTAATTATGCAGATCATATTCAAGACATATTTTATATTAGTGTTGTCAGTTTTTGCATCTCATATAATAGATAGTTCGGCGAACAATTTTACAAAGTTTTGTAAATAATTTAACAGCAGTTCAATTGAACTCGAAAAAAATTTGTTTCAATGCTCGCAGGTGCTGAAATTGACGTATTTCATCAGATACAATTACGTGATTTCGCCCAACCAGAAGTGCACTTTTTCAATAAACAAAAGATAAATAAATCATGTTATGAAAAGATAATAAAATTACGTTCTGTTAATGCTTCATCAAATTAATTTACATAAAGCGATTAACATACTTTTGACTTCCTATAAAAGAGCGGAAAAATGAAGAAGTCGTCGTGCTTGAAACGAAATCGTCAAAATGCGCTCTCTCTTTTGCTTCGTAACATTCTTGGCGTTGGTGTTGGGTATAATAAATTATATATTTTATTTTACTTTTACTATGTAGTTATACACTTTTAAACTTTGAATTTTTCATTTTTTTCGGCTTCACCAATTGATGTAAAGCGTAATGGTAATTATGATAAATCTCTTAGTCATAATATTTTTGATATTACATGACAATTTATAAATTTCAATTTGTATAATTTTTAAGATGATTTCGAATCTAGTAGCCGATGCACCCCAGGACAGGCTTTCTTCATGAGCTGCAACCTCTGCATATGTAGCTATGATGGCAATTACCTATGCTGCTTGTACATTCATGCAGTGCTTTGACTTGGATTTCGAAGAAGAACAAAGTAAGCGTCATATTAAATACCATTGCAATGATAAGTTTATTAAAATATTGATTTAAATTATCTGTTATTACGTTTCTCAACTAATAAATTACTTAGCTTTAAATCGTATGTTCATAATAATTTTTTTACAAAATTAACAGGAAGTAAAAGAAGCGACGAAATAGTCACAAAATTAAGCTCCGACATTCCACGCATTTGTAAGCATAGTTAATTTAAAATTATTTAAAAATTTAAAAATAATAACGTGTGCATTGAATAATCATTTATTCAAATTTTCAGCTGGTTATACTCAAGAAACTAAATGTCCGTCCAAAAGCTTTTACAACGACTGCAATATATGCGTCTGTGGCCCCGATGATGCTTCTGCTGCCTGCACAATGATGATGTGTCTGCCTGATGAAACTCAACAACCTCCGAAAATAGTTCCAGCAAAGCTCACAGATATTGCCCGCATTGGTAATAATTTGAATTATTTATCAGGAACAAACTCAAAAAATTTTATAAAAAATACTTATTCAAAAATCGTTTGAATATCCCGTGAAATTTTAATATCCGCGTAAAACTAATGGCGACAACGCGTAAAAGCTCTTGGACCTTAAAAGCTAATAGTGATTCTTGTATGGACTTTAAACGAGTACTCGCAGGGCCAGGCATGTCCCGCCGGAGAGTTCTTCCACGATAAATGCAACGTTTGCCACTGCTCTGCTAATGGATTCTCGGCTGCTTGCACTTTGATGGGCTGCCTATCCGAGGACACTACTCAGCCAAGGGCTCAGGTCGCGGAAATTAACAACTGGCCGCGTATTGGTAATAATCATCGGCAAAAAATTTCATGCGTTAAATCATACGTTATAAAAATATCATACGTTAAACATACGTTATAAAAATATCATACTTTATAAAAATATCATACGTTATAAAAATATCATACGTTAAATATAATAATCATACGTTAAATATAATAATCATACGTTAAATATAATAATCATACGTTAAAAGCAAAGACTGTAACAGAAACGTTAGGTTGAAATATATATATCGAAAATTTCATGTTTTTGTCGGTTGACTTTCGTGGAGAATTAATTATAGTTTTAAAATCATAAATCTGAAATTTTAAAATATATCATGGCATATTACGTATTTGACTTTTTACCATAACTAAATTTTGAGCACAACTAATTATCTCATAATTTTTAAATTTGTTCCAGACAATTACATGCACGGCGAGCCATGTCCCGCTAATCAAATGTTTCACAACCAATGCAACATGTGCATGTGTAGTCCCGACGGCTATTCAGCCGCTTGTACCATGATGCTCTGCCTGCCTGAAAACTGAACAAGCCACCTTCGTCGAATAATATTTCCAACTTTTGAAAAATAAATCATTCATCGATCGATCTGTCAGTTTCATTATGTAAAATCTAAATTATAAAACCGCACGAAAATACATATACAAATTAATTTATTCAACGTGTTCAGTGTATTTTATTTTGTTGAAGCGTGAGTAAGAGTTCGATATTTTAGGTGAAAGAAAACTTAATGGCGAGCAACTGATATATGCTTTAATAGAAACGTATACTTTGGATGGCAGTTAACACTAGTTTTATTCTGAGTTTATGTACAAAGTGCCGCAGATGCCGAGAATGTCTTGTGAGTGTAAATATTACATATGTAATTCTTGAAACTGTTCCGATGATTCTTCGTGTGGTGCAGGCTAGCAGTCTATTGTATTAGGAGGGTGAGAGAAGGGATGCTTGAGTAATAAGGGACAATTGCTGCGTAGACAAGTTGAGACAGGTTAGGATTTTCATGTAAGACGAGAGGTGTGGCACCTAAGATAGACATAGGGGTGGTGTACCTTCCATGTAGATAGAGCTTAATGACATAGAAAGAGGGTGGAGTACTTTCTAGATTTAGAGAGTTTAATGAAATGCTGGCGTCGATATAGTCGTAAAGGCCCATGGGAAATGCAATCGCCATCTAGACGTAATTGCACCTAATTCTATTATATGGGAAATGCGTCTAGACATTTAGCAAGAATTTTGTATGTATGCAAGGACACAACATATTTAAAAAAAAAACTTCCACTTCAAATTCGAACTTTCAATAAAGCAACGCTTTTCAGGAAAACCGTCGATTTCCCATGACTCATTCATTCTCGGAACGACGACAAATCGATTACCTTCGGGAAGCTCGAGTGGTCTCCGCTGCTATGTAAAATCTTATGTAAAATCTAAATTATAAAACCCCACGAAAACACATATACAAATTAATTTATTCAAAATGTTCAGTGTATTTTATTAAAAAAAAACTTCTACTTCAAATTCGAACTTTCAATAAAGCAACGCTTTTCGAGAAAACCTTCGATTTCCCATGACTCATTCATTCTCGGAACGACGACAAATCGATTACCTACGGAAAGCTCGAGTGGTCTTTGTTGCTTTTCGAAAACTCAGGTATCTCAGTGACGCTTCGGCTTGTTTGCCGCCTTTACAGCAAGAGTCTCTGTAGACACATCGTCGCTACAGAGAACACAATCGGTGCAAAAAAGCAGTAGCTGCAGCAGCAGGGTAAACACGTTGATAGAAAGAAAGTCCCTCGCTTAACGTTTTGACTCTCCGGTGCTGCAGACTAATCCTCCAGTATAGACAAGAAAAGCTATCTCAAAGGTCGAACGTTAAACTATCCAACGCAAAAGATTACTATATCCTAGAGAAGTACGAAATCAAAAATAAAAATTTCGATACGATGAGTAAGACAACTAGATGATGACAAAAATAAGTTTTGTTTCAAAATCTTGCAATCAATTGGCGAAGCCGGGTGGAGCAATTTAGTTATGGTGCCACCCTTTAGATGACCGTGAGCCACCCAAGCAAAGGTCCAATATAGTTTATCTTATAAAGTTGTTAAATCAAGCGCCTTTTGCGCGCTTAGTTTTATTCTGCGGTCTCTACATTTGTAATTTTTGCAATATAAAGTTCTTGTGTGTATTTTTGATAATTCAAATAAATGAAGAACAATAATAATAATAATAATAATAATAATAATAATAATTTATCCATATCTTTCTTAAAAATATGAGTAGCATTAAAAACTATATTTGTTATACAAAAATAAAATAATTATATAAATCATACATTGACTTTATTAATCATATCTACTAATCTTATCTAATACATTTTTAAAAGTCGATGAAAAAATCTAAGTACATAAATTTAAAAGTTCGCGGTTTTCTGACGCCAAGCGGAACGCGGCGAAACTAGAACGCTGGCATGGGTGGAACTGTGGACGGTAGAGTAGGAGAAGGAAGTGACGAGCGGCTCAGTAGTAGGTCAACGTCTACTATAGAGGGCGCTTCATCGGGCCTCGTGAACAAGGAAGGAGAAAACCGTTGCTGAGTTGCGAACAGTGGCGAAACAAGAGTCAGTCTGGTGTAAAAGCCTAACCTGAGAAGTCGCAACGTTGCAAGAAAATAACGTGTTTCGGCAATTATTGAGAGTTGTACGAAAGTGTTTGTGTCGCAGAAGTGAATAGTTGATAGAATAACGTGCAGCAACGATTTATGAATTCAATTTCAAATAAAAATTCATAAAGGTAAGTGAACTTAATTTGTATATACATATTATTTTCAATGATTTTGGTGTTTGTAAAAATATTATTGGTTCAAAATTAAAAAATAATTAATATGTCTGTTTTGAAGCGATAAATAAATGTTGAAAGGCAAAATTTTATAAGTAACGAGGTTATCTGTTTGGATAAACAAAAAGAGTCATGATAAATAATTACAAACTCAAAATGTTTTTTTAAGTTTTAATTAATAAATAAAGTTCGGTTTTCGTTTGAAAAGTAAGAATATACAGCGAGAAATTAAGATAGCTTCGGTGTTTGGTGCCCTATCATGGGGCATGGCATCCAAGTGGAATGATAAAAAATCACAGAAAAGTTTCCAAAAAAGCGAAATACACGCGAGTAACTATAAGAAGTGAAATATCATATAGGTATACTACTTACTTTTGACCTAAGATGCTCTTTATTTATTATGATTATACTGTTAAACATCGAATTTACTTAAGTCACAGGCCCGTAGTAAGTAACGATAAACTCTAAAAACACTCGAAAAGTGTATGTTTATTAATGAGAATAAAAGAAAGATGTAAACAATCTCTGAAAATATACTCGGAGATCACCCAAAATGTGAAAAACTCCTTATAATAAAGTCCGATATTTGTAGGTTAGTTTCAAGGCGTGTCAACTGTATGCTTGCAACGTTTATTTAGGCGGGAAATTCATCTGAAAATATACTCAGAAATCACCCAAAATGTTTAAAACTCCTTGTAATAAAGTCCAATATTTGTAGGTTAGTTTCAAGGCGTGTCAACCGCATGCATGCGACGTTCTTTTTAGGCGGGAAATTCAAACGGTATCTACAAGCATTTTAAATGCGTAGGTTGAATTTGAATATCAATTAACTAAGAAATTTTATTTTGTTATATAATAATTTGATTAATTATTATATAATAGTTTGAAACTATTAGATAATAGTTTGTAATTATTAAATAATAGTTTGAAGTTGTTATTTTACAAAATATACTGACATAATTTTTTTTTCGAGTCGTTAACCTTGTATTTCTGTATAACGAGTGTATTAATATATCGCTAAGTCACGGAAATTGATTATTTATTTTCGAAGCATTAGCGAGTATTTCGCAAGACAACATTGAACATACTGTACACATAAAGACCCTACACAATCGCATTATCATACACAAAAAAATTCCACACGAACTTTCACTACACTTATTTTCTATTACTTTACTCCACTGCAAAACTCACATAACCTATACCATGGTTACAACAATAGGTTAACTTTTGTACAGAGTTTTGCAGTGTAGTAATAGTATATTACGATACAAGTGGCATAAATAGTTAATTACGGCACGGCGTGTATTAGCACCCGTGCGTAGCGAGGGCGATCAGCACGGTGCAATAATGGACTAATTTATTATGCCACGGATAGGCGGGACATGGATGCGGATTTATGCCACACAGTGCTATAAAATAATAAAAAATAAATGTAGAGAATCTTTATGTAGGAAAATGCGATTGTGTAGGGTTTTTATGTGTACAGTATTTTCGGAGTGTTTCGGACTACGTGTTAAAATGCCAAATATTCGGTATTGATAAATAAAAAAAGCATCGTCAACTGTGCTATTTTTATTCTGCATATGATTTGTGGTTTAGTTATTTAAATTATCTTCAATTTGAAGGCATTATATAATTTTTTCCATAAACACCGAAGCCACCTTAAGAGAAAAAAATATTACTGAATTTATAACGTTCAAGTAAACCTATAAATCGTTATAAGATTTAAACTTGAAAAAGACATATTGAAATTAATAAAAAAAGTATAGTACATTACAAGTGTCCTATGAGGCATTTTCTGGCACGGTGAGGTTAAGCGCCCGAGCGGAGCGAGGGTGCTTACGCCGTGCCAGAATGTGCCTCATAGGACTCGAGTATCGTACGACATTTTATAGCACTGCTTGCATAAATCCGCCAAGTCACGTGGCGTATGCAGTTCTTTCGGGCACCGTGAGGTTAGCACACGAGCGTAGTGAGTGCGATATACACGGTGCCAGAAAGGGCTACATAGGACACGGATTTTCGTGACCTATAGCGGACTTAGGCCAACCAGTGCTATAAAATAATTTAACAGTAAACGTAATATTTTTAACAATTTTTAAATTTATTTTTATTGAATGCAACATATTTATTATTTTTCAGGAAATCCTCTTATCTCTCAACCAACCTAAAGGCAACAGATACTTTTATTCTAAAAGTATTTCAAGGAAAGCAAAAGTTTAGATATTGATGATACAAAATGTCAAATATCCGATTTTCAAATCCGCCTCCAACGGCAAATCCGACGATTAAACTTCCAAATATGTCGGTGCCACCACCAATAGCTCCAAATTTATCAGCTCCACCTCCAGTATTAACGAGGATAAATCCAAACGCACCTTACCAACCTCGATATCCGAGTCATAGAGAGCCGAATAAAGGCTTTTTCAAGCCTTTTCGGCATCCACATGGTCCTAAACTTAATTCTGAAGGACAAGAAAATCTACTAGACGAATTTGATGGCAAAAGACTTCGTAAATCGGTGATGCGCAAAACTGTGGATTACAATTCAGCTATTATCAAAGCAATAGAGAATCGTGTCTGGCAACGTGATTATAGGGACCGACGAGCACTTCAACCTGATGTGATATACTATCCTGATCTTCTACCCCCTCCAAGTTATCTAGATAATCCCATGAATGCTGTTACAACAAGATTTGTAAAAACTGCTGCAAATAAAATGCGATGCCCTATTTTCTGTATGGCATGGACGCAAGAAGGGAGACGACTTATTACTGGTGCGTCCAGTGGTGAATTCACTCTGTGGAACGGACTGACATTCAACTTTGAAACAATTTTACAAGCACATGACAGCCCAGTCCGCACAATGGTATGGTCACATAATGAAAGTTGGATGGTTACCGGGGATCACGCTGGATACGTCAAATATTGGCAAAGCAACATGAATAATGTAAAAATGTTTCAAGCTCACAAGGAAGCAATTCGAGGAATAAGCTTTAGCCCAACTGATCACAAATTAGCGACCTGCAGCGACGATGGAACTGTGAGAATATGGGATTTCATGCGATGTCACGAAGATCGTATTTTAAGAGGTCATGGATCAGACGTCAAATGCGTTCACTGGCATCCTCAAAAAAGCCTGGTCGTATCAGGCAGCAAAGACAACCAACAACCAGTTAAGCTCTGGGATCCTAAAACTGGACAAGCGTTAGCAACTTTGCACGCACATAAATCCACAGTCATGGATATCAAGTGGAATGAAAATGGTAACTGGCTCGTAACAGCCTCTCGAGATCATTTACTGAAGCTGTTCGATTTGCGCAACCTTAGTCAAGAAGTGCAAACATTCCGCGGACACAAAAAAGAAGCTTCGAGTGTAGCTTGGCACCCACATCACGAAGGTCTCTTCTGCAGTGGAGGTAGTGACGGATCAATTCTTTTTTGGCACGTAGGCACGGATAAAGAAGTAGGCGCCATTGAACAAGCGCACGAAAGTATAGTTTGGAGCTTAGCTTGGCATCCACTTGGACATATACTGTGCTCGAGCAGTAATGATCATACATCTAAATTTTGGACTAGAAACAGACCGGGAGATTCGATGAGAGATAAATACAATCTAAATACACTACCGGCTGTTGGGGCAGGTGGAACCGATGATCACGAAGTTGCCGAAGCTACAACTGTAACTATCATCCCAGGAATGGGTCCGGAAGATCAAATTACGGACGATCGTGAGCCAGAGGAAAAGCATGGTGAGATACCTGGTCTTGATGATCTTGAGCATGGAAAAGATGAGAATAAGAAAGCGGAAAGTAAAAAAGTGCCGTTTATGAAACCCATACCACAAAGTTTTCAAGCTCAGTGGAATGAAACGAAACCTGAGGAGCTCGGGGCTGGAGCTGTTCCGCTCAACGAAGTTACACCGACTGCTATAATTTTGTATGGAAAAATCATTCCTGTTCAAGCTGGATCGAAGTTAGCAGAAGCTATATCTAAAGGAACTGATGCTATAAACAAGCTTGTTCAAGCTGGAGAAATAGAAGAATTGCGAGATGTCGTTGGAGTCAGTGAAGACCAGTTAGATGAAGAGGACTATCTAGAAGATGAAGGTGAAATCGATTTTTCTAAGGTCCCTGAACTCAATATGCCACCTCCATTAGCAAGTTCAACATTTGTTCAAAATCCGCATAGTGCTCAAAATCCCCATAGTTCTCAAAATCCACATAGTGCTCAATACCCGCAGGATGTTCAAAATCCGCGTAACATTCCAAATAATACACATAATATGCAATATCCTCGTAATTTTGAAAATCCAAATAATGGTCAAAATTCATATAATCTTCGAGATCCGCATAATGGTCAAAATTCGTATAATGTTCGAGATCCGCATAATGTTCGAGATCCTCATAATGTTCGAGATCCGCATAATGTTCAGAATCCGTATAATCAACATCCGCATAATGTTCAAAACCCGCATGATGTTCAAAATCCGCACAATAATCAGCGGCCTCCTCAGCAAACACCGAGGGACCGTTGGCCGCGGCGCAACGACGATAATTTTCCGAGATATAGGGGAGATGGCTACTCAGGGCCACCCCGTTACAATTATTAGACGTATTAAATTTTGTAAATGACAATTTATTTGACTTTATTCATACATTTTGTCATCGTCAAAAAAGCTCGATTTTTGTGAGTTGTAAACGAATTTGTATGAAAAAAAAATGATAAATAAAAAAAACATAAACGAAAATATAGAGTTGAATTTTATTTAAAATAAAAATAAAAAAACTTATTCTGTACCGATTTTGCTATTTTGTGGCAAAACCAGACGAAAGAGTGTCCCGTGCCAGCGATTTCTGAATCCAACTACAAATAAAGTCACAATGGTAAGTTTAAAAAAAAATTATTTAAGATCCAAACTTTGCTGCTGCGAATATCCACCTAAAAAGAACGTAACAGGATCTTCCTTCGAAATTACATTTTACCTTCGATACAGGTTATCAGCGTAATATTTTTAACAATTTTTAAATTTATTTTTATTGAATGCAACATATTTATTATTTTTCAGGAAATCCTCTTATCTCTCAACCAACCTAAAGGCAACAGATACTTTTATTCTAAAAGTATTTCAAGGAAAGCAAAAGTTTAGATATTGATGATACAAAATGTCAAATATCCGATTTTCAAATCCGCCTCCAACGGCAAATCCGACGATTAAACTTCCAAATATGTCGGTGCCACCACCAATAGCTCCAAATTTATCAGCTCCACCTCCAGTATTAACGAGGATAAATCCAAACGCACCTTACCAACCTCGATATCCGAGTCATAGAGAGCCGAATAAAGGCTTTTTCAAGCCTTTTCGGCATCCACATGGTCCTAAACTTAATTCTGAAGGACAAGAAAATCTACTAGACGAATTTGATGGCAAAAGACTTCGTAAATCGGTGATGCGCAAAACTGTGGATTACAATTCAGCTATTATCAAAGCAATAGAGAATCGTGTCTGGCAACGTGATTATAGGGACCGACGAGCACTTCAACCTGATGTGATATACTATCCTGATCTTCTACCCCCTCCAAGTTATCTAGATAATCCCATGAATGCTGTTACAACAAGATTTGTAAAAACTGCTGCAAATAAAATGCGATGCCCTATTTTCTGTATGGCATGGACGCAAGAAGGGAGACGACTTATTACTGGTGCGTCCAGTGGTGAATTCACTCTGTGGAACGGACTGACATTCAACTTTGAAACAATTTTACAAGCACATGACAGCCCAGTCCGCACAATGGTATGGTCACATAATGAAAGTTGGATGGTTACCGGGGATCACGCTGGATACGTCAAATATTGGCAAAGCAACATGAATAATGTAAAAATGTTTCAAGCTCACAAGGAAGCAATTCGAGGAATAAGCTTTAGCCCAACTGATCACAAATTAGCGACCTGCAGCGACGATGGAACTGTGAGAATATGGGATTTCATGCGATGTCACGAAGATCGTATTTTAAGAGGTCATGGATCAGACGTCAAATGCGTTCACTGGCATCCTCAAAAAAGCCTGGTCGTATCAGGCAGCAAAGACAACCAACAACCAGTTAAGCTCTGGGATCCTAAAACTGGACAAGCGTTAGCAACTTTGCACGCACATAAATCCACAGTCATGGATATCAAGTGGAATGAAAATGGTAACTGGCTCGTAACAGCCTCTCGAGATCATTTACTGAAGCTGTTCGATTTGCGCAACCTTAGTCAAGAAGTGCAAACATTCCGCGGACACAAAAAAGAAGCTTCGAGTGTAGCTTGGCACCCACATCACGAAGGTCTCTTCTGCAGTGGAGGTAGTGACGGATCAATTCTTTTTTGGCACGTAGGCACGGATAAAGAAGTAGGCGCCATTGAACAAGCGCACGAAAGTATAGTTTGGAGCTTAGCTTGGCATCCACTTGGACATATACTGTGCTCGAGCAGTAATGATCATACATCTAAATTTTGGACTAGAAACAGACCGGGAGATTCGATGAGAGATAAATACAATCTAAATACACTACCGGCTGTTGGGGCAGGTGGAACCGATGATCACGAAGTTGCCGAAGCTACAACTGTAACTATCATCCCAGGAATGGGTCCGGAAGATCAAATTACGGACGATCGTGAGCCAGAGGAAAAGCATGGTGAGATACCTGGTCTTGATGATCTTGAGCATGGAAAAGATGAGAATAAGAAAGCGGAAAGTAAAAAAGTGCCGTTTATGAAACCCATACCACAAAGTTTTCAAGCTCAGTGGAATGAAACGAAACCTGAGGAGCTCGGGGCTGGAGCTGTTCCGCTCAACGAAGTTACACCGACTGCTATAATTTTGTATGGAAAAATCATTCCTGTTCAAGCTGGATCGAAGTTAGCAGAAGCTATATCTAAAGGAACTGATGCTATAAACAAGCTTGTTCAAGCTGGAGAAATAGAAGAATTGCGAGATGTCGTTGGAGTCAGTGAAGACCAGTTAGATGAAGAGGACTATCTAGAAGATGAAGGTGAAATCGATTTTTCTAAGGTCCCTGAACTCAATATGCCACCTCCATTAGCAAGTTCAACATTTGTTCAAAATCCGCATAGTGCTCAAAATCCCCATAGTTCTCAAAATCCACATAGTGCTCAATACCCGCAGGATGTTCAAAATCCGCGTAACATTCCAAATAATACACATAATATGCAATATCCTCGTAATTTTGAAAATCCAAATAATGGTCAAAATTCATATAATCTTCGAGATCCGCATAATGGTCAAAATTCGTATAATGTTCGAGATCCGCATAATGTTCGAGATCCTCATAATGTTCGAGATCCGCATAATGTTCAGAATCCGTATAATCAACATCCGCATAATGTTCAAAACCCGCATGATGTTCAAAATCCGCACAATAATCAGCGGCCTCCTCAGCAAACACCGAGGGACCGTTGGCCGCGGCGCAACGACGATAATTTTCCGAGATATAGGGGAGATGGCTACTCAGGGCCACCCCGTTACAATTATTAGACGTATTAAATTTTGTAAATGACAATTTATTTGACTTTATTCATACATTTTGTCATCGTCAAAAAAGCTCGATTTTTGTGAGTTGTAAACGAATTTGTATGAAAAAAAAATGATAAATAAAAAAAACATAAACGAAAATATAGAGTTGAATTTTATTTAAAATAAAAATAAAAAAACTTATTCTGTACCGATTTTGCTATTTTGTGGCAAAACCAGACGAAAGAGTGTCCCGTGCCAGCGATTTCTGAATCCAACTACAAATAAAGTCACAATGGTAAGTTTAAAAAAAAATTATTTAAGATCCAAACTTTGCTGCTGCGAATATCCACCTAAAAAGAACGTAACAGGATCTTCCTTCGAAATTACATTTTACCTTCGATACATTATAGCCCCCGTGTCCAGCAACTCGTCGTCCGGCAATTTTCTCAAGAGCAAACAAGTCCCGGCTCTCTTTCTCGCATGCATTAAACTTTGAACCTGTCGGTGCACTCGCTTCCCCGTCGAAATGCGAAAGGAAAAACGCGAGCTGGGTCGGTTTTAAATCCGGGAGGTACGCAGAGTAGTTGGCAGAGGTAATAGGGTAAGGCATCGAAATTCGAGTAAATTATTCCTGGGACTGCGTGTTTGTCGAGAGCGACGACGGTCTTTTGAGACTCGCAAGAGGAGTCGCGCTTCTTTGCATTTTTGAATTTAAATTAAACTTTTAGTCTTTTATATGCGTCTTGTCGTCGTTACTGCGGTATACATGCGGTGTAGTATACCGAAATCGAATAAGTTAAGAGAGCGTTGGAAGTGTCAAAAGCGCTGTTCAATAGATAGAATAGATATATAGTTTGGTGGAAAGCTGGAAACTCGATCAAAATTTAGTTTACGATAATCCAATCGACCTATCTTTCTGATAGTGGACTGAATATCGATTTATTGGTTAAACTGCAAAGACTAGATATGCATGTCTATCTATATATAGTACAACGGCTTCGAATAGTCTTTATACGTCATAAGCGCTTTCTTGAAATAAATTGCGCAACTATATTGCTGATCTAATCGTTTTATAAAATTTCCATCAAAGACACAGTATATAATATTTTCTTTAGATAAAAGCGCCGCGCGCGATAGCTGTTCAAAAATGAAACACTAGGTCGTAGTTCAAGGTCTTCTGGGAAATATCGAAAACACAATTACGTCGAGTATACTACGAAAAATCTATTTTTACAGCGCAACGAGAAATCCCAAAAGTAAAGATCTCCGCTTATTCTTGAAATTGAGACTATTACAATAACGAGATCCACAATACAAACACCTGTATAATTTCCTACGCTATTCTTCCACATCTACGAAAAAAAAAAACGACGCTTTGCATCCAATCCGAAAATACCCAGACTACCCAGAGCGTTCCTAATCTCCATACACACACATACCTTTCTGTATCATTTTCTCACCGAGCTTTGAGCTACGAAAACGTTTTGATACACCTATACTATTCCCGCGCAGAGGCAATATTTGACCAAGAACTTTACATATGTTTATGCTATTACAATAACCCCGCAGCGCACAACGCACTAATGAACATTTAGCTCCTATGCTAATCCAGATCACACATGTTTGCCTATCCGCAGAGATATCGAGTCTCCTATATAGCATACACTCACACGTATGTACGTATATATCTACGCCAAGATGATCCACCTCTGCCGTAGTGTGCCAGAGAACTCTGCGCAGCATTAAGAGAGCAAGCGATAGCTCAATACGTGTGTTATATACTGCAACGGTTGGCCCTTGCGGGCTTTACTACAGTTCGTCAAGCGCACCGGCCGATGAGCTAATAACGATTACGAGCACATGACCGTCGGCTTTTACACACACACAGAGAAGCATGTATATACACATGCGGACGTCCATTGTGTATATCGAGGCTGGCTCGGGTTTATCTGCATGGGACCACATGTTATTATTGTGCGGCGGCCAAACACTTAGGCTCGCTGGAGAGGAAGGGAAAGAGAGTTTTGGAAGTGGCCGCATGCAAGCACGACGATATAATAACCGGCGACGACAATGGCTTAATCCGCGGATCGGAACGACGCGCCGACAAAAGGCCTCGAGGGACGGAAGTATAAGCTGATTAGAAAGCTCGAGCTTGCGGCTTCCGGGTTACTATTTTTGTTAATCCATATATGGATCTTTTTCAACGTTATAAATTAATACAAGATTCAAACTTGCTTTGATCGACGTTAATTCTCGTCTCTCCGTGGCGGGCGCAATAACAACTGCTGAATTATCAAAAAAAAAAGAGGACGACCCCTTTATCACACTTTTTTACGACTCGCGCGTATACCAGTTTTTACTCCAGCGGCGTAACGACACAGCCATCGCTTCCCTTTACTCGCCTTTCGACCACGAGATTTGTGCCGAGTATAAAGGCTAACGATATATATATCACGGAATTACGCGCTCGTCCTTTTAACGCCTCGCAATTTCGTCGTGTATTTAATTATCGGCGTGTGCTCCTTTGACTTTCGCTTTGCGAGTCGGAGCTTGAGAGGAAAATACAGCGCTTTAATGTTGGCTTCGACGGATGGTAACGTGATTGATTTCATTATGAATCTCTCTTTGCAAAAGCTTGCGCTTGTGAGTATATATAGGAATATCCTTGCAGTGTCCGGACGTATACGTCTGGATAGCCGTAGCGAACCGTAAAGTCAAGTGAGTACCTTATACGTATACTTTATATCCGGCCATATCGATTCGCGGTTTCGCGTAGTCGTGCGTTTACGACATCCGTTCTCTGAAAATGCATCGCTACTGCAGACTCGTGTATAGTTGAAATGCGTTTCTAGCGAGCTTTTAAAGTATAACTTATTCGAACAATTCAAATTGAATATACACGCTACATTTCATGTATACTCTGAGAGTCTCTATTATAATCGACGTAAAAAATAAATTACATTAAACTATACAGCAGCGGAGCCGCACGTCATAAATCATAAACTCGAAATACGCACTATTCAGCGAATTCTTGGAAGCAGCAAAGCCATTTCAATTTTCGAAATACCGTATATTATAACAATAGAGCCACGCGCAAAGGACCGGCGCGCGCGCAATATCTACTCATTAACGTTGCAAAACACAAGTGTTTGCCATGCGTCAATTTACCCAACTCCCTTTTCTCTTTAGCAGAAGGAAACTTATTACACTTTTAATAAAATCACAATATGAGCCATCGCGTAATCCTAAGCCGTGGCCTTAATAAAGCCGAGCCGTGCACGCAAAAACAACGAGCTGCGCTAATGAAACACCGGAAATTCGAAATAAATTAGGTAAACTGCACTTCCTTGCTTTAATAACCTCCCGACGCTGATGCGCACAAAAGCTGTTTGCTCGCGTCTTTGCTCAGCATAAATATATATACACACGATTCGCGAGCAACAAACAAATCATCAGCATCTACGCCGTGTAGAGAAGAAAGAAAATCCGGGGAGGTGTAATTACATATTTTTTGGGGGAGAGGTGGGCGATAAAAATCCTAAGTAAGGAGTAAATCTTTACTTTACTCTAAAAGCTGTAAAGAAGAGTAGGGGGAGAGAAGCAATGAAAAATCTCATATCTCCAGTGAGCTGTAGTAGTGCGCTGTGTGGATAGGGTAACAGAAGCAGGTGGGGGCGTTCATCCCGCGAGAGTCGAGTAAAGGAGGTGAAAATCCGCGGGGCGCCGTAAAACGGCCGCGGGAATAAACAAAATCGCCAAACGCTATACTGCGTAGGGATTTCGAAATCGGAAAAGGAGGTGTGCAGTGTTAGAGTGCTTGATAGATTTTTGACTAAAGCTTTTTGGGGCGGAGCTTTTTACGAGCTGAATGTTTTTACGCTGTCAGTTAGCTTCTGAGAAGGCTGTTGAATTATTTTAATTTAATCCTTTGTTTAGTTAATTATGCGTAAAGGAACGTTGCATATGTCACGTTTTAGCGATGATTATAGGGCAAGTGATTGTACAAAAAAATTATAATAATATAGGAATCACATTTTTCTGTTCTAGAGATGTTTCGTGATTATTTAGCACTGTATAAAAATAGCCGCTTGCAAACTTACAGAATACAGAATGAAGATATTATTTTATTTTTTGTGTGATTTGCACACGGGATAAAGTACAACACGTATTAATTATGTTAAATAAAAAAACAAGGAATGGTTCATCGAAAAATTCCAGCACAATTTGAACTAATTTTTTGAACCATTTTATTTCTCTTTGCTATTTTTTGTATGTCGGAATCCTTTTTAAAAATGGGATGAATTCTTTCCAAAAATATGCTGCATTTTTACTAATGGATACACCAGTTAAACATAACTGGAAAGCAAGAAAATAAAAATATTATAACTTACGTTGTACAATTCATTTTTTTTTTTTCATAAAACTCTCGCTATAATTAATAAATTCAAAATATCGGGCTTGAAAAATGTTTAATAGAAACATAAAAGTATACTTTGTTATACATTATCATACTGAGCAACTCTCCTCCATAGACCTTCTTTCTAATCAGCGTTCCTTGAGAAAAACTTAATCCAAAAATCGTCAGCAGTCTGGAATTAATCTAATAACGATCGCAGCATTTTCATTAACGACTCTACTACGCGCACTTTCGCCCTCGCTTAAGTGCTGAAAATTGCGTGTGTGCTTGCGTATAAACCGAATTGCGATTCGAGTTTCCCCGCTGAGATTGGTTCTGAATGTTATGCGCTGCACTCGATACGATTCTGCATAGCGTCCGCTTAATAGCTTCGTGTACGGCACGTACGTAGCCTCATGCTCATGCTAATTCCTCTGTGTGCTGCACGTTTGCCTTAATATTTTGCGTCTCTATATCAGTATGTCGAATTCGAGTCTGTCTGATTATTTTCTTCGATTGATTTTGGTGATTTTTCTTTAATATTTTTATTTCTAAAGAGTTTTATTAGAGACAAAAACGAATCCTATTCTTTAAAAAAGAAATGGTAATCGTTCTATTCGTCCACTGATTGGCTGTTCCTTTTATACCACGCAATGTCAACGAGTGTTTGAATTCCTAAGCTCAAAACGTGGAAATTAAGAAAATATGATAACAATTAAGGGGTGTATTTCGTATAATATTGTTGCGGGAATCTCGACCTTTTTAAATCAAAATTTAACTTTCTCACTTATTTTGAATGTTCATGTGTACGTGTGGCGTTAAAGTGTTATCAAAACAAGGCAGTTTTGGACTGGTTTTTTTGTCACCACCTATAAACCTCGACATTAATTCTCCGCGTCTGTGATAGGTGAAGATAGGTGGCGTATAGGCACTTTTCCATTTCACTCATAAAAATATACGCCTCGAGTCTAGATATAGTGGTGTGTTACCTACCTATGCTAAAATTGCCTTGTTTGGCCTGTTGATTCAATAAGGCAATGATAATAAATAACAATACCTTAAAACCCACGCAAGCAACAAAAATCGCATTACACTGAAACTTCTCCCAGCAACGTCGTCCACGGCGCTTATCTAGCACTTTGTCAATCATCCTTTATTAAATTTACATATACTTTCAGAGTTATAGCTCACAATGAATTTTATCTTTTCCTCGCGCCTTTTACGATATAACGCATTTCTCCGAGCCGGTTATCTGCGCTTTTTACCCGACGGAAAACATGGCCGGTACGCGCAAAGGACATATACACACACACATGCACGAGAGGCGGAAAAGCAAGAGCGTAAAGTAGATAGGATACGCGAGAGACAGGTGACGGGAAGCTGCGCGACACGCGTTGCCTCGGCGACGTTATACACCTCGAACATCTCTCGCGACAGAGAGAGAACGGATGCGCATGTGTTATATACGTATATATATGGTATATAGGTAAATGTGAAAGGGACACATATGCGCGTAACAGGCGATACAGGGGGTAAAAAAGGGCTGTACACTGTAGCGTGTGAGTCAAAATACATTATGCTATACACTGTTAAATCAAGAATCGAGTTAGCTATATGGATATGAGTTGGAGAGCATAAAACTGTGTGCAGCGCGCCATGGCAATATCATAATGGGAAAAATTTCGCCGCTACGCTATACTCGCGCTGCTCTCGGGATAGAGAGATGGAAAAATGCGATTTACTCTCGCTGTGCTTTTGACGAGCCCGCTAATGAAGTCATTGGGATTTTAATGCTGCAGACACGCGTCAATTTTTTTCTGATAATCCGGTGCGACTGAATTAAGAGACGACTGGTATATTTTGTGATGAATTATTTTGATACGTCAGCTGAAACGTTCGCGATTTGATTGAAGTTTACGAAGTGAGAAAGCTCCGAGATATTTTTGAAGTCTTTAAATTAATATCGGTTGAAATTCATCACTGTGGGTAATCTTTCCAACACGTCAACGATCTTTATTCAGTCGATCGATGTACAAGATTCTGGGTTATAAATATTACAGATAACTTTCTTTATCGTTATACAATGTATTGAACAAAAAAAGTGTTGTAAAGATATAACGATTGTGTAAATTGTTTCACATTCATCGGTAGATGAGCGGTTTGAAAAAACACGCTCGAGGAAATCGGTTTATTCCACCGATTCTCGTTTTATTTTCTTAAGATTATTAAAAGTGTTTCAACATAGTCGTTCATTCATTACTGACAAGAAAACGCTTTCACTGATCCTCTTCTACCAGATAAATTGAAAAAAATCCTATGATTTTAATTGAGATTGACGCATATGACGCACATCGCAAAGATATAAATAAATACAATCATCACCCTCATTGATAATCAAGAAATTCATTGATCTCCATAGAAACATATATATCAACGTCAGTTTAAAACCGAGACCTGAAGAAAATCTTAACAGCTCCCCAAAGCGAATATCGCCGCTATTCCTTCGTCGGCTCTCCTCGGTCAAATCGCGGTCTCCGATACACGCGCACGCAACACCCGAGAGATTTATTTTTAGAACCTGATGGCCGTGATAACCGATCACGCGATCGATTTTACCGAGAATCACATACCGAAATTTATCGTTGCGGCTTTGATGAATTCTCGGAAAGTATGTGCAAGACACCCTGTATTGCTGCGATTGATCGATCAGAGGTAGGAAATTGTCAAAGTGCATAAAAGATGTATCGGGGATTAATGATCGATGTCGCAAGGCCTATCCTAGATTTGGGTGATTCTGCCGTAACTGGCTCAAAACAAGCACACAAATGTTCTATACTAAAATCGACTATTTTTAACTTGCCGGGCGGTTATTCTAACTGGAATTACATACAAAACAAGTCCCTAAAGCTAAACCACAACATATTACTTTTATAAAAAGTTATGTGAAGAATCCATATTTGACTAGGTTACGGAACTGACATTTTTGTAATTCGCGCTACTAAAACTCCAGTAAATTTTAATTTTAACTTGGTAAAAAAAAAAAATTAAATCGTCTAAGATATATATATCTATCTATCTATCTATATGTATATGTATATTCACTCAATATTTGACAGCCTGTTCGTTTATTCACGAAGATCGCAATATCGTTAAATGACGAATTATTTAAAAAAAATTAGACTCTTATTAGACGTTTCCTTGTAACTGGAGCCATTTAAATACTAAAAAAGCAATGATTAGGACATTATTAATGTATTAATGATACTTACTGTATTATGTGTTACGGAACTGACGGTTACGGAATTGACATTTAGGCGTTTATCAGCTCGCATAGCCTAGCGTAATTATTATAAACAATTCTTTGCACATATATTCGAAAATACTTACTATTTACTCGAGAAAAACGCCCTATATGTTTAAATACATTGTTGCTAAGTAGTAGTTTACTAGCGTTACGGAACTGACAGGTTGTGCTTTTTTTCGAAATTTCTGATGAAAAATCAGCTCTCACTTCCACAATTTTGAATTTTGGAACCATGCTACGGTTGGATTTCATAAATAGTAGTATATAGTTTGAAATTCTACCGATAGGCGGCGCTATATGACACATTAGAACGCTTTTAACATAAGGTAATGTAGAGGGTACCTTTTTAATGGAAAAACGGGCGTCAAAGAGTAAGCGGCCAGCTTTAATATTAAATAATTAATTTTAATCCCAAAACCATGAAAAATATATTTTTGCCAATTCATGTAATAGGTCTATAGTTCATACTATATATGATGGAATTTTTTTTACATGTACTTTTATCTGCATCGACCTTTTAGATTGAAGTCCGTGTTGGAGACAGGTTACGGAACTGACATTTGAGGCCTATTATTTTGTGTAGTTTTAAATATAATCCTGCATACTCGGTTTTAACTATTGGTAAATATAGTTAGTTATGCCAGACATACATAAAACCGCTTGTGCGATTTTTTTTTCAAATGTGTAAACGCCTGGGAAGCAGGCGCGCAGAGTGCAGAATGAGCCAGTTACGGCAGAATCACCCATTTGTATTCTAGATTTTTCTCCCGACGAAGTTAATGAGTATAAACTTCCAAAAATCTCCAACCAGGTCACATATGCGTCAACCCCAAAAATTCATTGCGCTATATTCTCCGCCGACAGAGTTGGCGCTGGCACACGCTCACCGTAATTTTCATCCTAAAATACTTAACGAGATCCGCACACCACACGACCGCACGCGAAAAGCGCTCAGAACTTGCAGACGTCTATTCGCTTTCACCCTCTGTACACCTGCAGCTTACACGCGCGGTTCTCAGTAATGAGACAACAAGGAATTCGAAATAAAGCCTCTTGAAAAGACGAGCGCGTGCGCTTTCCATTTTACGTCTCCTATTCATGCGCCTCGCGTTTGAATATATGTGTATATGTATAGTCATTATGCAGGTTCTTGTGAATAAAGAGCTTTGCTTGCGTTCTGGAGAAAAAATCATGTTAAAAATCATGCGTTTTCAGAAAAATGGACTTTTTTTCGCAAATTAAATGTGTATGTAAGGGAATGATGTACGTGTCTAATTGCCTTTTTTGAATCATAAAACGTAAAACTATACACATATAGCTCCCCTTTGTGGTTTTATCTTTTTTATGTCAGCGAGAAAAGGCTGCCTTTTTATTCCTTCACATCGAGAGAGCGTCTTTATCTGCGAGAAGCTTTTCAAGGGATGAGCGAGCGGTTAGGTATTCTCCGGAGTCATTAAGAACTTGGATAAGGTGTTAGATAATGGTCGTGTGCGGTATAGGGTGATCACTGTATAGCTAACAATGGGCTAGCATGAGTTCACCGGATTGATTGTTTATTAGACGAGAAATCCCATCAAGCGAATAGTAGCAAATTTAGTAACAAATTTATAGACGCGCTTCGCACAACAAGGCAGTTTTAGCATTGGTGGCACATCGCTATATGAGATAAACGGAAAAGTGCCTATGCGCCACCTATTTTCATCTGCCACAGACACGGAGAGCTTAGGCGGTGACGTGACGAAAGGGCCAGTCCAAAACTGATTTGTTTTGGTTATTGATATCGCTCTAGCGGTCTGCATCTAGTATACGTTATGTATATTAAAATAAAGTTTAATTTAGACTTGCAACGGTCCTTTTAAAATAACAATGTTTTGTACATAACCAAGTTTCAGATTTTGAGATTCCCGCGACAATATAACGAAATACACCCCTTCTTATCATATTTTCTCAAATTTTACTTTTTGTGGCTAAGAATTCAAGCATACTCAGACATTCCGCGGTAAAATGAACAGCCAATCAGATAGCGAATAGAATGATTACCGAGTCTTTTTTAGAGTAGAATACTTCAAGACAACTCTCATAATCGTTACGTCTTTACCAGTTGTTTCAAGTACAACAACAACTGCGACAAAGTGTCACACACCTCCACGCGGTCAAAGCGCCAAGAAAACTGCAGTCACTCCTCCATATAAAAAACTTCAGGAACACATAAACACCATCCCTCCATACGTTCTCCTCAGTTTCCGCACATAAACGCTCGTCGCCGCACTTTCCAGTAGAGAAAGTAGAGAAGAAGAAGAAGTAAAAAAAAAAAAAATAGCGCAAGTACACACGCTCGTCGCGCACAAAGAAAAGTCGCAGAAAGAGGAGAACGAGAGCAATGCCTCCGCACAGGTATTCCCTTTGTGGAAAGCTCGAAAAAGATTTGATTGTCTTCGAAAGCAGAGAAAAAAAAGGTATAGAAGGAGGAAACACGGAGTCTTGTTTGGCTTCGCTTTTCCGTACGCGAGACCGACTACCATCCGTTTCCTCTTTAACGAACTTTCCTATGTTTTCTGTTTACCACGCGCGCGCGCAAGAGAGAAAGCGCTTATTTAATTTCTGTACGAGCGGAATCGAAACCCTTGCAACAATATGTTGTGTCGCGCGAGATCTTTGTAAGTGCGCGTAGGATGAAGATGTCGGGAGGTGGACAGAGGTTGCGGAGGGAAAGAAATTAACGGAGTAGGTAGCGAGAATTCGTTCAGCCGAGGGTTGAGTTTCATGCAATTTATCCGCGGCGATTGTGCGCCTCTGCGGAGTCGATTTGTTTAGGGCTTTGTTTGCATTGTGCTCTGTGTGTGTGTGTGTGTGTGTGTAGTGCCTTGAGTTTTCTAATGGGAATTTGCAATTTCGATGCTGCTGTCGATACTTGTTTCTGTTGTTCGAGACGAAGGAATGAGTCGTGTAAAAATTTAAGTTTATAAATACGTAATCTTTTACAACAATCTTTCATGCTGACTCTCTTATTTCCCTACTCGCGCTAGATATAGCTGGCACTAGTAAGACGAGATGGAAAAATCTAATAAAGTTCCTTTTGATTTCCCGACTGCTACTCTTTTCTCCCTTATTGATTTGACTACCGGGTTAATTTCGACTGGATGAATCGAAAAGAGCAGCCAATATATAAGAGAGAGCCAGATATCCTTTGCCCTACTTCTTTCGTCATCTCTCCCTCCGTCGTAGAAGCGAAAGTAATACCAGAGCTAAAAAAAAGAGTGGATGATCATCTTATGAAACGAAGAGGCCAATTCAATCTGGCGCAAGCACTTTATGCGCAGACGGTGGAGTAGAGGTTTGCGAAGTTGTACCGCCGCAGGAAACATCCTCGTGCAGGTCTTACAAGAGTAGCCTCGCAGACATCGGACGTCACTCAGGCCCTTAAGAGTTTCCGGACAGCGACTCCCAACCGCAGGAAGATTCGATCGTCTCTGGTACCTAACTACTGTGTAGGGTTTTAAATGCAGTGATGCAGAGGCTTATTGAATATTATGTTGGATAACGAACGCTTCGATGATAAACATTTCGAACTTTGACCAGTTTTACGATTCTCGGCTTATTGTTCGAGATTACTCGGGCAATATCTTATCGCTACGATCGCGAGAACGGCACGCTTAAACGCTGCTGTATTTTTATCGTTCTCGCGATAAATAAATATCCAACCCAGAGAAAAAAATATTCTCTCCAGATAAAAGCTTTCTTCGTCTGCTGTACGCAGACGCACGACGGCAGTGTAAACGAATCAATCGTTCGATTAATTTCTCCGTCTCCCTACTCTGTCGGGGCCCTTTCACGATGCGAACGACGTCTGTAGCTTGCCACCAACTCTCTCTCTCTCTCTCCCTTTGCGCTGCTTTACATCGGCCGGGATCTTTACTTCCGCTTTGACGTTCGATATTTGCAAGTAAATTACTCTCCCTGGATGCCTCCGCTCCTCGTCGCCCGACTATATCCATCCTTTTTTATCGTCTGCCCTTATATTGACTCCTCATCCTAGGGGACATACTTTTTGAATTCGACACTTGCGTTTTCTGCACCGCCAATTCGGAACGCGTGATAATAATTCTGGTGATTCGAATTGCGTTGTTTAAAAATTCGCGCCGAGCTTTTCTTTTATTGCGGGAGATTCGAGTTTTATGAAAGGATGGAGAGTGCATTATGCGGAATGGACGCTGTAAAAGATCCCGCCACCAACGTCGATGTAATCAGAACTGGCTCTCTTTTTTACGCGCGCTGTATACTTTGAGAGGAATTACGATAAATTGGACTTTTCCTCTATCTTTACATGCAGTATTTCAATAACAAAGATACTCGTCCTTCGAGTCGCAGAAAAACCCGCCCATATAAAATCGTCATTCAAAAAGCGTTGACCTCTTCCTCTCTTCCGCGTCAAAGAATTCCACGAAAAAAAAAAAAAAAAAAAAAGAAGAAGAAGAAGAAGAAGAGGAAAGAAGAACCGTTCCCCGAAAAATGTAAAAAATGTCCTCCGAGATTCGCCCCCTTGCATACACATACGTGTGCGCCTCACAGCCCGAAACTACACAGAGCTTCCTGGGTTAAGGTACAAGGGTGAGCCCTCAGAGAACAAGGAGCCGTACACGCAGGGGTTTCGACTCGGCGAGCCTCGCATAGATTAGAGAAGAAAGTCGCGGGGACGGCGGAAGCAGCAGCAGCAGTAGCAGCAGCCTTCGGGCGGTGCATACATAAATTATCGAAGCGAACATAATTCAAAGAGGATGTGCCGCAGGCTGACACCCATTCTCAAGCTAACCGCGTATACCGCTCTCTGTACACGGTTGCGCATTCCGGCTGCCTTATCGCGCGAGCGCGAGCGCTCTTTTTTCTTAAGTAATCTCGTTTTCTTTGAGATAGGGCTGGGTTTTTTTATGGCGATTAGTGTGTGGTAAGAGGAGGATAGTAGATCGATGTTTTTGTGATTATAATACTTATGGTCGTGTGCAAGGAATTAGCTTGGAGGGATTGAGTGAAGTGTGTGCGAACGACAGGTTGAAGTGTAAAGCGACTAGTGTACGTATAACTATACTGTGTCAGTTGAGATGCTACTTTGATTACAAGGTTAAAATCAAATTTTGGTGAAACCTAAAGTTTTTAATTTAATTAAAGCCAATCTAGAGCAAAAAATGAGCAAAAAATAATGAAAATTACTCTCGATAATAACAGATATCAATGGCAACAATCGCATATCTACAAAGCGTTATCATCAATCGTCTGCAGCGTAACACTTTTTCAAGTGTATTAGCTCGATACAAATATAGCACACCAGCGTTCTCATAAAAATCGTACGATTTATATTTCTGTGGTCGACAGGCAAAATGACATAAGTCCACTTTTCTTTTTGAGAAAAAGCAGTTTTAATGTTCAGACTTATATGTAAGATCGGAGCAAACGAGATAGGGCGCGATTCGGTACAGGTTAGTTCACACATTCAGTGTACATATCCACGCGCCACTATGACCGGGATAAACCTTTGCTGCTTCGTGCAATGTCACAAAAGGATCGAGTTATGTCGTTATGTCGGGAGCTCTAGACTTATTCACACTGCGGTTCTCGCCCGCTAAACGCTCATTTCAAGACTTATTGCGAGGCAATCGGCACACTAGCCATACAACGTTACTCGAATAAGTTCTTAAACCAATTCCACAATCCTACTTCCAGTCTACAAGTCTATAACTGGAAAACTAAATGACATAAGTCCATTATTGGTTTTCTTCCCTCAATATTTACTGATTATCGGTGATTTTTCCGAAATAACCTTTGGAGTGTCTGAAAACGGGTTGAAAGGCAATGTTTTGTTGCAAATCAACAAAACCAAGTCCTAGAGAAGCCACCTCTACATAAAGAAACTCATTTCGAAGTGAAAAACTGCAGTTATGGACTTATATTTCTTGAGTGTATCTTAGCATTAGGGCAACCTTTTGGCAAACCCCCCGACATTTTCACATGAAAAGGAACTATTTGAAGACACGAAATCCACATTTATCTCGATTTTCGCAAACATTGGACTTGTGTCGTTTTGCCTGTAAGCCACAGATTTGTTTCCATGCCTCGATGTAGTTTATCATCCGCTCCATCATAGACGGGAATCTAATCAACGCTCCGGAGCGTATAGTAGGCAAAACATTCATTCTTCAACCTCATTGCAGCTGACGGAGTTTTAATTGACTTTGAGATCGCTGGCAAGCTGTCGCACAGCTCGTCATAACGTCTCACGCTCGTCTTTGCGACAATGATGAATAACTGGCGTGAAGAATCCTTCTAAGGAAAATTATTGCGTTTGGCTTCTCATTTTTACTCTGGTATATATTTTTCATTATTATAAATATTTGCGTTACGCAAACATTGTCATTTAAATTCTAAGATTAAAGTAAAAAATAAAATATACCACACCAACCGCGAACGAAAACATACTTATCAATCTCCAGGTCGTACCTATATCGCGACGAAAACCCGCTCGCCACCGGCACGACATCTTTCAAGCGCTTCCGGCGGAGTCTTTTGAAGCTCTCGCAGCATTGAACGGCTGCCGCGGGCATCGGACCTCTTCCCATTCGTCGCTTTGACTTCTGCCGGCGACTTCCCTATATAGTCGTCGTCGTCGTCCCCATGAAAATGGAAAAATCTCAGGGCGAAAGAGCAGCTCATACCTGCCCACATCAGAAGCAAAGGGAGGGAGGGTGAGAGAGAGAGAGAGAGAGTCGAGCGGAACATTCGCGTGTATACATACGCTGGAGAAATTCAATTTCCGGTCAGCAGCGCCGGACGTCAGCGCTCCGGGGAAAACAATCGTCGGTGGCTGTCTAAACGCGCGCAAACGCTGTCGCTGATGCTGTTTACCGGAATTGTGTCAGGAGCAAAAGCCGACGACGACATTGCGCTACTGCTGTATAACGGTGCTGCTGCTACTGATGATGCCGCGTGTGTGTTTCGCGATTGGCACTTTAGATGGATAGGAAAATTTGGCTTTGTTCCGGAAGAAGCTTCGTAGTGGTGTTGAAAATTCTTAAGCACGTCAACTATTATTTTCAGTTATGAGTATGAGCGGCCAAAGCAGCAGACCAAACTATATTGTTATAAGAGAAATGGAAAAATACCTATGCGCCACCTATCTTCACTTGCCAAAGACACGGAGAGTGTAAGCGACCAGTCCAAAACTGCTTCTTTTTGATAAATTGATATCGCTCTATAGATTTCGATATTTATCGAAACTTTATCATTCCTATTTTTCACTTGAAAAACAAAAATTAATCACTTTACTTGTAATAAATATACGTATCTCTACAGAAAGGGGCAAGCTAATTAAAATTTAAAAAAATGTTTGAAATATAAAATAATATGAGACAAATATGAACGAACGGCAAACGAGGAAATAACATGTCAATTCGATTATTTAGATATACAATCGCAATCATTATTTTATATTAGGAGAGGAAATAATTTTTTGTTCAAGATCAATCAATATTTAAAATGCATTTAAATACCCATATTACCCATCGCCCTCAGTACCGAGTGTATCATATACGAAGTAGTCATAAAGCACACGAAACATCGTCATCCTCATTCGATTTCCCATAAAACCCTAATCCTCGAATTCCCATCTCTGCATCTTCTTCCACTATATATCTATATGTATATACAACAAGCAGAGCAGCCAGCTCAAACCTTTCCACAACAACGGCCCTCTGCGCGCATTCAACCAAAACCTCCATAGGTGTATATCCAACAGCATCAAACTCCGCGGGCGTCAAACGCTTAATCGAATCTTTCGCGACGATAAAAGCCTTCCTCTCTCTCCCTCATCATAATTACGACGACGCATGCGTCTCGCTGGCAGATAAGCCGGTCACGTAGCGGCGTCGCGGATTACGCTGGGATATTGCCGTTGCGGGCAGGCATCGACATCACATCGCTCATTTCGCCAAAGCCGCTTCTCTCGGAATTGAGTGTAGGGGGCCGAATTACGACGCCGCACGAGAAATCGCTGAATTACGGGGATGAATGCGAATGAATGGATGGATGGATGCTTCCTTGCTTGCTCTCCGAACTTGGATGAAGAAAGTATTATAGGAAAACCGATGACGACGTTATAACGCGCAGGAGATGGACGCTCGGATGGACGTTTATAGAGATTCCGAGGATTATTCGCTGTTTGCGGTATTCGTTTGGTAAGACTTCCGGGAGGGATCATCGGCGCAAAGTTCGATTTATGAATTGTATTCGATTCTTGGGTTCGAGTGGCTTTAAGGATCATTGCTTTTGAAAGAGTAGAATTGTTGCGTGATGTTTATTTGAAAATATCGAAGGTAAAACTGGTTGCCTTGTTCACGGCGCGAGCGCACTGAATCTCTCTTCTATAAACGCGCGCTTCGTCAATTCGCCGATCGATCACGAGTAATTTGCAGAGTTTCTCCAGAAGATACTTACGTACGTCCAGCTTTTCACAGTATATACAAGGTGAAAGAATGAAAGATGTAGTAGCCCTCGAGGCACTTATGTATCGCGAGGCGAATAACTGCGATAATGAAGAAGCTCCATACCAGCAAGCTCGGTAATCAGCTTCGGAATTAAAATCGATTGCGGTATCGCTGAAGCAACGATACACTAAAAACCAAGAACAAATTCCAAAAAACAAACGCACTCGTTAAGCGGATCTACTTTTCAGCCTGATAAACGCCAGGCATTTATATAGCCGCCGATTTTTACACGGATTTACATATCGGCAAGCGTCGCCACGCGATCGAAGCGGCTCAGTCGCTCGCGTCTTTTCACAGCTCCTGCGACCAGATATATATATATATATATATATATATATCCATAGCTATATACCTATAACTAGTTTCTCTTCTCCAAGCAAGGTCCCGTCTTCGCGCTTATATCCTCTAAATAAGCTCGTCGAACTAAGCTGGTTTTCCACGAAGACGAAGACGCCGTCGCCGGCTTGCGGACAGTAATCCAGTTTCCTCCGCAGCCGGAGAGTCGAAATAGAGAAAATGGATTATTGGACCCGTAGAGAGAGAGAGAGAGAGAAGGGAGTAAGGAGGGCAACGGCGACGGATATGGACTGACGCAGAATATTGAATATATAGCCGGTGCGATTTCGAGAAACGCTTAACCTGACGGTGTATATGCGCGTGTATATCACGAGAAACACTGTACATCAGTGCTACGAAAAAGTGTTTAGGAAAATTTACAGCGAGGGAAGCCTATATATTCCTGTGATTAAATTAGTCGATGCGCGATGCGATTAATCATCTCTTCGAAAACAATCATTTGCATAATTCATTAAAGCAGAGCACTTCCGGAGCTTAATCATATTTTTAAATTAAAGCTCTCCCATAACACCCCGAAAATTCAAGGTTCGTTCCATCGTCATCGATTAATCGCGCTAATTCCACGACGTACACTTTTTATATTAATTTCAACGTAGTACTACCTAGATACGTCCCCTTCCTCCAGCTGCGCTCGAGTTCATTAATATTCTTCAGCCGGGCAGCCAAGCATCATTATACATCTAAGCAGCTGTCTTCCCTCCCTACCCGGTACAGCTTTTTCCTCTCTACAGGAACTTCTTATTAGACTTCCATTGTGCGGCTCCTTCCAACCTACCTTTGATTAATTTCAATTTGACTCTCTCAATTCTCAAAACGTAGTAGTCCCCACTGAGTTGCCTGATTAGTCACGGGTGTTACTACTTAATTACACAGTTGCGCTGTACGATTTTTCTCTTTGGGTTGTATTTAAATTTCCCGTGGCTGCTCCTAATCTCGTTCTCATCCGGCAACTTTCGATGTCTAATCCGCGCGCGGGCGCGAGACTTGATCAGGATTACGTATTCGCGCACGTGCAGCGCGCGCTTAAGGAAATTCGCGCGCGCGAAGCCAAGTTCGCGACCGAATTCCGAGCGCTCGTTTCTCGACTGGAATCCTTAATTAAAGCACGAGGGTAAAAAATCCACTAGTGCTGTCTCAATCAAGGATTCTCTCTTCTTATATACTTTGCGTTTCGTTTTCGCTCGCTTGGCGCAGGTTACTGTGTTTATACGGAAGTCGGCGCGGGATGGAGGGGTCGTGCTTATGTTAATTATCGATTTACTGTGCGTAGTACAATTTTTTTTTAGGTGGGTTTGTTGGATCAGATGTATATGTATAGCTTTGTAATTGGATGGTGAACGTTGAGAAGTATGTATTTGGATGATGTACACAGTAGAATAATTTGATTGCGGGTGGTTCTCAGAATTCTTGGAACAAAATACGTCAATCATTTTAACTTTTATTAAAAAAAAAATTTAAAAATCAGACGTTAAATATCTACCATATCGTCGATATCCTGTATTAATGCTCTACAATACTCCGTTTGCGTTAAAACAATGCAGAAAAATAGCAGAACAATGATGGTACATTGAGTAATGAATTGTACAATAAAGAAATATATTTCATAAATAATAATTGTGAAAAATTTTTTTTGATGCACAAAGTTTTTATTTAGTGATGCCGTATCATTTACTTGTCTGTTTTAATTACAAAGTATACTTGTTGGGGTTCGTAGTTTTGCAATTCAAGTTGTTGCTTTCAAATTTATTGGATTTTTCAGAATACTTTTTTATTTTCCTTTTAGTGTATTATATTCTTTTATAATGTATCATATCACTTGTATAATTTGTACTTAAAGGGCTTTTAAGCCCGTTAATTTTGAAATAAATAAATAAATAAATAAATACTTCGTTCTTTCGAGAACCCAAGATTTTTTCAAATTTCGAAGTATAACAGAATTTAAATTAAAGTTCCGCGATGTAGGGTCGTTATCTAGTATGAGAGAGGATTTGAAAATTTGATAAACCTTTCGAGTGTATTACACATGTAACGTCCATAGCAAAACTTTGAAAGTTTAAAGTTAATGATTCAGAAGAGCTTGCATACTTATGGCACGAGCGACCAAAGCAGCAGACCAAACAAGGCAGTTTTAGCATTGGTAGCCATCACTATATCTAGACTCGAAGCGCATATTGTTACGAGGAAAATGGAAAAGTGTCCATGCGCCACCTATTTTCACCTGCCAATGACACCAAGAGTTTAGGCGGTGGCGAAACGGCTTGCAAAAAAAGCCAGTCCAAAATTGCTTTGTTTTGGTATTCATATCATTCGAACGGTCCACACGTATCAGACGACAAATAGACCTTCAAGATGGAACGATCGAAACTTTTAGGTAGGACTTGAATAGTATACAACATAGAATGACCAATTTGTTATTCGAAAAGTGGTTTTAGATTCGGACAATTAAGTATTTATTCAGCTTTTTTAAGATTAGGTAAGGTAATCTTAGTTACATAAGCCATAGTCGTTGTGACAGCTTCTATAAGTACATCGTATACGTATAACGATCCTAATGATCTATAAGACGACTTAGGCTACTATATTTTGAGCCGATGACAATTTTAGTGATAAGTTTAAAACTGACTGCATGGTTAAGTCTTCATCGATATTTAAATAACGCAAAACTGTCTTGTCAGTTACCGGTTTCCAATTCACCGGAATTAATTTGGAAGTAGCAATCGTTGGCTTCCTACACATACATAAACATATTATGAAGATTAGATGGCGTTAGCTTTTTTGCACAGATAACAACTACTCATGCTGACTAGCAATTTTATGCTCTTCAGAACTTGCATGTAACAAAAAAAAAGTAATTATAGAGAAGTAGATTTGATATTTACCCGTATTTTGCAAAGTTTGTCCACAAAGTTGTCATTTGCTCCATGACTCTATAATCTTTCGTGCCTTTTTTTAAGGCCACATTTACTTCGTCGTAAATCTTTCCTTTAAAAAGGTATCTTAAATCGTCGAAATGACTAGCGCCTGTTAAAAAAAAATAATTTGTTCTTAATTGATGTAATTTATAGCTAAAAAAATTTACTAGAAAATTTAGTTTTATTTAAACTTGTAACCTGGAATCTTCGCCGCCGCTCCGAATTTTACAAATGATGACCCCGGATCGTAGGAAAGTTGATAGTAGTACGTAGATGACGAGCTATGCTCGACCTGCATCTTCAAAAATTCATGAATACCCTCGACAAAAAGTAGATCAGACATCGAATCCACAAAGGGTTCGAGTTTTTCAACTGAGATTTTTTCACTTTTGTAATACAAGCGCTTGAGTTGTTGTGGAGTCACCTGATATTTATTTAATACTTTCATAGTATTAAATGAAAAAGCCATGTTGACATTCTGTTCCATCATTTTAAAGACATCTTCGTTCTTTGTTTCTGTAATGCTGAATTCATCTGATATTAATGAAAGTAATTTATTATTCTGTTATTAATTAATTATGGTACCTTGTACGAAAAATATTCCTTCACGACTCGTATTACCCACAAGGTAAGGTATGTGGACACCATTCTGTGCTGCTTTTTCGATGGGCAGCATGAAGGGGTTCGTAGATTTGGGGTCGCTCGATGGCCCAAATATCAAGTTATTCTGACCAGAACGACATTTGTTAAAAAAATGACTACTCTCTCTGTTAATACTGCGATTGAATATTTACCGTATTTTTAACCATTTCTTGTTGCGCTTCTAGTAGTCTTTTGGTGTCGATTTTTCTCAAAAATTCAACTATATCTTTGGAGTTTGTCAAAGGCTTGCCCAGTACCTTACACAGATCGCACGCGGTTTTTTTCGGATTCTCGATTTTAGTCCAAGGATCAAACATAACTCCACTTTGAGAAATGGCTTTGTGCACGTAATCTAAAATCAAAAGATACATGTGACACAGCTTATTCAACGACGAGCAGCACTTTAAACTTTTAGCACCTTTTGACAGCGGTGACAAGCACAAGTAGTGAGCAGATGCGCCTCCCGCGCTTTCGCCGAAGATAGTAACGTTACCAGGGTCTCCTCCAAAATTCGTGATATTCTCGTGAACCCATCGAAGAGCCATAACTTGGTCTTTGAGTCCTTGGTTTCCAGTGGCAAATTCGTCTTCTAGGTTTAGAAAGCCTTTTCGAAAATAATGAAAGCACACTTTGTACCAAATCATCGAATGATAAACGATTTATTATAGACAGTTTTCTTACCAAGTACGCCGAGTCGATAGTTCACTGAGACAAGTACAATATCATGCCTAAGCAAATAGTCGGGCCCGTAAAGTCTACCGTGGGAAGAGCCAACTAAAAAGATACCTCCGTGAATCCATATCATGACTGCCTTACGAGCGTTTGGATCAATCGCTCCTTTCACGAACACGTTTAAGTTTAGGCAGTCCTCATTCACGGATTTGATTCGAACTGTGGTATCGTACTGCACACTTATCGGACCGTACTTCGTTGCGTCTTTTATTCCTAGCCATTTTTTTATCGGCACTGGATCCTGAAAGTCGTATTATTGAAACCTTTTTATCATACTTAGAATTTTAAAATATTTATCAATGTGAGAATAATCAGCATAGAATCAAGGTATTTTATAAAGTAGGAGTATAAGTGTAACTTATCTCTAACTCACCTTAAATCTTAATTCACCAATCGGTGGTTCTGCGTAGGGTATACCCTTAAAACTATAAATATCAAAGCCCTCAGAACTTCTTTCTACAATTCCGCGCAATTTTCCACTTCTCGTCTCTACTATCAAATCCATCATTTGTTCCTATCGGCGTCTTAACTTCGACTGACTATACTTAATATACTTTAGGTTATACCAGGCGATGTAGGCGTGCAGTGATAACACAGTTTACGATGCATTACATCACATGCATTATTCAGCGTACATTATTAAACTGTTTGAAATTTGACTTGTCATTAGAATCAAAACATCGTTTTGCATGATTTGAAAGCTATTTATATCCTCTTTTTAAAAAAGTGATATGTGGGAATGAAACATTCAGTTTGAATAGCGTTAACGTTTAAGATGATTACAGCTTACAAAAGTTTTTCTGTATTTTTATCAATATATTCTAATAAATGTATAAGTGAAATCAGTTTTAAAAATCAATACAAATATTAAATCCAATGCGACCGTTTACAAAATTCTCTCCACGCCATACAAGCACAAACAAACGCGAGACTATAACTTTTCCCTCACTCTGAGACTAGGTATACTCGCAGCGCATACCCGACGAAGTAAAGCTCTCTTTCGACATAGATATCCCTTTACACGTCGATGAGAGATATACGCGCGTGCATTTCAGTTAAAGCGCGACTCGCTAAGACAAGACGGCTTCAGAAATCCACCGAAATGTCGGGAGAAAAAGTTTCCGGCCTTAAAGTCGGAAGACTGTCTTTCGCCGTCTCTTTTCTCTCGCCTCGATCTCTTTATACTTTTCTCGCCGTGATCGCTAAAAGTTGTTGTGTAAGTATTTTGTACAAGAAAGCTGTACACTTACATGTGCGAGAGCTACGAAGGGATAAAATTTTATATGTGTACCCCTTTGTATTTGATAGAGAAAAAATTTGTTATTTTCCTCGTTTGTGGATTTCGTATTATTTTCGTAGTTTATTTGACGTTTGAAAATAAATTCTTGGAAATTGAAGGTAACAAAGTCGTGTTATTTGATGTTTTCCGTTATTCTCTGAAGTTCATAAAAATATCGAATTCCTGGAAATTAAAAGCAATGTTATGTTGCTTATGAACCGAGTTATGAACGCAATTTAATGGTAGACGATTTTTATTCCACGAATTTTGTCCCCTTTTAATATTTTTCGCAATATTCCGGTTTTACTTCATAAACATTCTAGACTGCACGTTATTCAGCGAGGACGGTTGTTCATCTCGAATTCTGAGAAATTAAATATGAAAATATCATGTTGTTCTTATGTTCCTAGTATATGCGCAGTTATTTCACGTATTATTAAGCTTTTTGATGCGCTTTATAATTACAGAGTACGAAAAATGTTTTCCGTAGCATAATACTCTTAATTTTTATAAACATTTGCAGCTCGTTGAGTTATACATTACCAATTTTTACCAAGAATCTCCAACTGTCAACAAAATTTATTCCAATGACAAAACAACCTTACACAGCAACGACTCGTCACCACCTCGACGCGTAAAAATCACGAAAAACTCAAACCCCCCGCGACTGAGCATCCCTCCCCGCAAAAATCTCAGCCATTAACCCCATTAAAAATCCCGGCGATTACTCTAGGGGCCAACCACTGCGTCTCCTCGAAATCCTTATTTACCCTGTGCAATAAAGCTCGGCGGCGAAGTAGTAGTAGGCGGTGGCGGCCGCACGGCGACTTCGAAAATAAAGCTGGCAATTTATTCGCGTCAGTTTTTGCCTCGCCTCTCCTCGATTATGGCCAGAGAGAGAGAGAGAGAGAGAGAGAGAGAGAGAGAGAGAGAGAGAGAGAGAGAGCAGTGCAGCGTTGCGGCTGAGGTGAAAAAAGAGCGAAGCATTAGGACATCAGAGCCCGGCAATCGATGAAAGTCGCCCGTAAGGACGTCGCGACGACGATGATGTTTTTTCACTCTCCGCACCAGGCGAGAAGTGTGCAGCGCTGAGGTAATCAATAGTACCAAGCGCGACTGTAATACGCCGTGTAAAAGGAGGGACGCTTCTTTTTCTAGCGAGCTTTTCTTGAAGATGGCTCCGCTCTTATCTTGGCTTGTCTCGTCGTTATTACACGGCTGAGGCGATTATCGTCGTCTTTAGAAGAGGATAATGAGATGGCAGCGCGTTACTGCGTTATTTCTTTTAAGATGACAATCAACGCGTGATGATGAAAATCCAGAATTTCGCGAGGATCTTCGGAAATAAATGCCAGATTTTTCGAAGCAAGGAAAACAGAGCGAGACGGTGGCGTCTGCTCTTTCCGTGTTTTTCACTTTGCGACTGCCCCTTCCGCTGGATCTCAAGACAGGCGACTTCCAGCGGTAGCAGCTGATGCCGTCGTGTTTTTCTTCTTTTCTCATTTGTGCGCGGCTCGCATTCCCTCTCCTTTTCGAAGTTCGTTATAGACAATGCTACCTCACACCAGCTTTGAGTTCTATTATTCTTTCCAAGATTATTTTATGTCTCAAAATTATGAAACATTAGATATGCGATCATAAATATAAACAGTTTTATTACGACCCCCGTTATATTATCGTTGCGAAGCGCTAGTAATAAAACTAAAATTAACCGAGTCAATATTCACTCTATCGCAAAAATTCCCTCGTAAACCTCCTTTGTCTCCCGAACCCTTTCTCTCTCCCCCTCGACGTTTCCATCCCTTCATCCTCTGCGTCGTCTTCCGGTATCGCTGTATAGACTAGTTAGGCTCGTATTACATTTTACGCGACGTGCCGCAATAATTTATTATCTCGCGTGAGCAAGTCCCGCGCTGCGATCGCTGCGGCCGTCGTTAAGGCGCTAAGGTAATTATAACTCAACTCCCGTCACGCGAAACTATGCAAAGCCAATCTAAGGACTTCTTGCGGAGAGAAGCAGCAGTAGCAGCAGCAGCAGCCTCTCTCCGGTGTGCGGATAACGAAGACTGAGTCGCTGCTGTGGTCTGGAAGGGATATAGATCGATGGAGAACGCGTTCCGATTACACGCGATTTCCGATGGATGCAAGGTGGTATCGTGTGCTCCGAAGTGGCAGATATAGATGGATGTAGGCGCGAATGAGGAAGATCGGCTTTGTATAGGCGAAGAGAGAGAGCCGCTATGGGTATTTAGTTTCTGCCTATGAAAAGGTGGGTCGTATGACAAATAAGAGGTGTTTTTTATCGGTTGGTGCTGCAAAACTTTTCTTTAGTTGCAGAAATTTTTGGATTACGATTATTAAGAAAAATAAAGGTACCAAAAAATAAGAACAATAATGCCAATTTCAAATTGAAAGGTATTAGCGGAAACATGAGAAGCAGTTAGCAGCATGAGCGGTCCAAACAGGCCTAACAAGACTGTTTTGTTATAGTTGAAACACCTTTATATATACATTCTGCGAACCGATTCTGATAAGTGGTTATATATATATGCGCCACCTATCGTCGCTAACAAGAAGCTAGAGGGCGGAAAAGTTTGAGCAGAGGCAGGGCCAATCCAAAACTGGTTGCATATTGACGATATAGATGATTCGTGATAATTTTGTATAAAACATATAATACGTAGCTAAACTTACGATGCCAAGGTCACGTTATTTAAGAACAAACAATTGGAATAAATACGCTTCAATTATTTCGCTGTTTTAGATAAGATGCATTTACTGAACATTTAAATATACACTACTATTACTTCTGCCAACTACTCTGCGTACCTCCCGGATTGAAAACCGACCCAGCTCGCGTTTTTCCTTTCGCATTTCGACGGGGAAGCGAGTGCACCGACAGGTTCAAAGTTTAATGCATGCGAGAAAGAGAGCCGGGACTTGTTTGCTCTTGAGAAAATTGCCGGACGACGAGTTGCTGGACACGGGGGCTATAATGTATCGAAGGTAAAATGTAATTTCGAAGGAAGATCCTGTTACGTTCTTTTTAGGTGGATATTCGCAGCAGCAAAGTTTGGATCTTAAATAATTTTTTTTTAAACTTACCATTGTGACTTTATTTGTAGTTGGATTCAGAAATCGCTGGCACGGGACACTCTTTCGTCTGGTTTTGCCACAAAATAGCAAAATCGGTACAGAATAAGTTTTTTTATTTTTATTTTAAATAAAATTCAACTCTATATTTTCGTTTATGTTTTTTTTATTTATCATTTTTTTTTCATACAAATTCGTTTACAACTCACAAAAATCGAGCTTTTTTGACGATGACAAAATGTATGAATAAAGTCAAATAAATTGTCATTTACAAAATTTAATACGTCTAATAATTGTAACGGGGTGGCCCTGAGTAGCCATCTCCCCTATATCTCGGAAAATTATCGTCGTTGCGCCGCGGCCAACGGTCCCTCGGTGTTTGCTGAGGAGGCCGCTGATTATTGTGCGGATTTTGAACATCATGCGGGTTTTGAACATTATGCGGATGTTGATTATACGGATTCTGAACATTATGCGGATCTCGAACATTATGAGGATCTCGAACATTATGCGGATCTCGAACATTATACGAATTTTGACCATTATGCGGATCTCGAAGATTATATGAATTTTGACCATTATTTGGATTTTCAAAATTACGAGGATATTGCATATTATGTGTATTATTTGGAATGTTACGCGGATTTTGAACATCCTGCGGGTATTGAGCACTATGTGGATTTTGAGAACTATGGGGATTTTGAGCACTATGCGGATTTTGAACAAATGTTGAACTTGCTAATGGAGGTGGCATATTGAGTTCAGGGACCTTAGAAAAATCGATTTCACCTTCATCTTCTAGATAGTCCTCTTCATCTAACTGGTCTTCACTGACTCCAACGACATCTCGCAATTCTTCTATTTCTCCAGCTTGAACAAGCTTGTTTATAGCATCAGTTCCTTTAGATATAGCTTCTGCTAACTTCGATCCAGCTTGAACAGGAATGATTTTTCCATACAAAATTATAGCAGTCGGTGTAACTTCGTTGAGCGGAACAGCTCCAGCCCCGAGCTCCTCAGGTTTCGTTTCATTCCACTGAGCTTGAAAACTTTGTGGTATGGGTTTCATAAACGGCACTTTTTTACTTTCCGCTTTCTTATTCTCATCTTTTCCATGCTCAAGATCATCAAGACCAGGTATCTCACCATGCTTTTCCTCTGGCTCACGATCGTCCGTAATTTGATCTTCCGGACCCATTCCTGGGATGATAGTTACAGTTGTAGCTTCGGCAACTTCGTGATCATCGGTTCCACCTGCCCCAACAGCCGGTAGTGTATTTAGATTGTATTTATCTCTCATCGAATCTCCCGGTCTGTTTCTAGTCCAAAATTTAGATGTATGATCATTACTGCTCGAGCACAGTATATGTCCAAGTGGATGCCAAGCTAAGCTCCAAACTATACTTTCGTGCGCTTGTTCAATGGCGCCTACTTCTTTATCCGTGCCTACGTGCCAAAAAAGAATTGATCCGTCACTACCTCCACTGCAGAAGAGACCTTCGTGATGTGGGTGCCAAGCTACACTCGAAGCTTCTTTTTTGTGTCCGCGGAATGTTTGCACTTCTTGACTAAGGTTGCGCAAATCGAACAGCTTCAGTAAATGATCTCGAGAGGCTGTTACGAGCCAGTTACCATTTTCATTCCACTTGATATCCATGACTGTGGATTTATGTGCGTGCAAAGTTGCTAACGCTTGTCCAGTTTTAGGATCCCAGAGCTTAACTGGTTGTTGGTTGTCTTTGCTGCCTGATACGACCAGGCTTTTTTGAGGATGCCAGTGAACGCATTTGACGTCTGATCCATGACCTCTTAAAATACGATCTTCGTGACATCGCATGAAATCCCATATTCTCACAGTTCCATCGTCGCTGCAGGTCGCTAATTTGTGATCAGTTGGGCTAAAGCTTATTCCTCGAATTGCTTCCTTGTGAGCTTGAAACATTTTTACATTATTCATGTTGCTTTGCCAATATTTGACGTATCCAGCGTGATCCCCGGTAACCATCCAACTTTCATTATGTGACCATACCATTGTGCGGACTGGGCTGTCATGTGCTTGTAAAATTGTTTCAAAGTTGAATGTCAGTCCGTTCCACAGAGTGAATTCACCACTGGACGCACCAGTAATAAGTCGTCTCCCTTCTTGCGTCCATGCCATACAGAAAATAGGGCATCGCATTTTATTTGCAGCAGTTTTTACAAATCTTGTTGTAACAGCATTCATGGGATTATCTAGATAACTTGGAGGGGGTAGAAGATCAGGATAGTATATCACATCAGGTTGAAGTGCTCGTCGGTCCCTATAATCACGTTGCCAGACACGATTCTCTATTGCTTTGATAATAGCTGAATTGTAATCCACAGTTTTGCGCATCACCGATTTACGAAGTCTTTTGCCATCAAATTCGTCTAGTAGATTTTCTTGTCCTTCAGAATTAAGTTTAGGACCATGTGGATGCCGAAAAGGCTTGAAAAAGCCTTTATTCGGCTCTCTATGACTCGGATATCGAGGTTGGTAAGGTGCGTTTGGATTTATCCTCGTTAATACTGGAGGTGGAGCTGATAAATTTGGAGCTATTGGTGGTGGCACCGACATATTTGGAAGTTTAATCGTCGGATTTGCCGTTGGAGGCGGATTTGAAAATCGGATATTTGACATTTTGTATCATCAATATCTAAACTTTTGCTTTCCTTGAAATACTTTTAGAATAAAAGTATCTGTTGCCTTTAGGTTGGTTGAGAGATAAGAGGATTTCCTGAAAAATAATAAATATGTTGCATTCAATAAAAATAAATTTAAAAATTGTTAAAAATATTACGTTTACTGTTAAATTATTTTATAGCACTGGTTGGCCTAAGTCCGCTATAGGTCACGAAAATCCGTGTCCTATGTAGCCCTTTCTGGCACCGTGTATATCGCACTCACTACGCTCGTGTGCTAACCTCACGGTGCCCGAAAGAACTGCATACGCCACGTGACTTGGCGGATTTATGCAAGCAGTGCTATAAAATGTCGTACGATACTCGAGTCCTATGAGGCACATTCTGGCACGGCGTAAGCACCCTCGCTCCGCTCGGGCGCTTAACCTCACCGTGCCAGAAAATGCCTCATAGGACACTTGTAATGTACTATACTTTTTTTATTAATTTCAATATGTCTTTTTCAAGTTTAAATCTTATAACGATTTATAGGTTTACTTGAACGTTATAAATTCAGTAATATTTTTTTCTCTTAAGGTGGCTTCGGTGTTTATGGAAAAAATTATATAATGCCTTCAAATTGAAGATAATTTAAATAACTAAACCACAAATCATTTGCAGAATAAAAATAGCACAGTTGACGATGCTTTTTTTATTTATCAGTACAGAATATTTGGCATTTTAACACGTAGTCCGAAACACTCCGAAAATACTGTACACATAAAAACCCTACACAATCGCATTTTCTTACATAAAGATTCTCTACATTTATTTTTTATTATTTTATAGCACTGTGTGGCATAAATCCGCATCCATGTCACGCCTATCCGTAGCATAATAGTCCATTATTGCAGCGTGCTGATCGCCCTCGCTACGCATGGGTGCTAATACACGCCGTGCCGTAATTAACTATTTATGCCACTTGTATCGTAATATACTATTACTACACTGCAAAACTCTATAAAAAAGTTAACCTATTGTTGTAACCATGGTATAGGTTATGTGAGTTTTGCAGTGGAGTAAAGTAATAGAAAATAAGTGTAGTGAAAGTTCGTGTGGAATTTTTTTGTGTATGATAATGCGATTGTGTAGGGTCTTTATGTGTACAGTATGTTCAATGTTGTCTTGCGAAATACTCGCTAATGCTTCGAAAATAAATAATCAATTTCCGTGACTTAGCGATATATTAATACACTCGTTATACAGAAATACAAGGTTAACGACTCGAAAAAAAAATTATGCCAGTATATTTTGTAAAATAACAACTTCAAACTATTATTTAATAATTACAAACTATTATCTAATAGTTTCAAACTATTATATAATAATTAATCAAATTACTATATAACAAAATAAAATTTCTTAGTTAATTGATATTCAAATTTAACCTACGCATTTAAAATGCTTGTAGATACCGTTTGAATTTCCCGCCTAAAAAGAACGTCGCATGCATGCGGTTGACACGCCTTGAAACTAACCTACAAATATTGGACTTTATTACAAGGAGTTTTAAACATTTTGGGTGATTTCTGAGTATATTTTCAGATGAATTTCCCGCCTAAATAAACGTTGCAAGCATACAGTTGACACGCCTTGAAACTAACCTACAAATATCGGACTTTATTATAAGGAGTTTTTCACATTTTGGGTGATCTCCGAGTATATTTTCAGAGATTGTTTACATCTTTCTTTTATTCTCATTAATAAACATACACTTTTCGAGTGTTTTTAGAGTTTATCGTTACTTACTACGGGCCTGTGACTTAAGTAAATTCGATGTTTAACAGTATAATCATAATAAATAAAGAGCATCTTAGGTCAAAAGTAAGTAGTATACCTATATGATATTTCACTTCTTATAGTTACTCGCATGTATTTCGCTTTTTTGGAAACTTTTCTGTGATTTTTTATCATTCTACTTGGATGCCATGCCCCATGATAGGGCACCAAACACCGAAGCTATCTTAATTTCTCGCTGTATATTCTTACTTTTCAAACGAAAACCGAACTTTATTTATTAATTAAAACTTAAAAAAACATTTTGAGTTTGTAATTATTTATCATGACTCTTTTTGTTTATCCAAACAGATAACCTCGTTACTTATAAAATTTTGTCTTTCAACATTTATTTATCGCTTCAAAACAGACATATTAACTATTTTTTAATTTTGAACCAATAAAATTTTTACAAACACCAAAATCATTGAAAATAATATGTATATACAAATTAAGTTCACTTACCTTTATGAATTTTTATTTGAAATTGAATTCATAAATCGTTGCTGCACGTTATTCTATCAACTATTCACTTCTGCGACACAAACACTCTCGTACAACTCTCAATAATTGCCGAAACACGTTATTTTATTGCAACGTTGCGACTTCTCAGGTTAGGCTCTTACACCAGACTGACTCTTGTTTCGCCACTGCTCGCAACTCAGCAACGGTTTTCTCCTTCCTTGTTCACGAGGCCCGATGAAGCGCCCTCTATAGTAGACGTTGACCTACTACTGAGCCGCTCGTCACTTCCTTCTCCTACTCTACCGTCCACAGTTCCACCCATGCCAGCGTTCTAGCGTTCTAGTTTCGCCGCGTTCTGCTTGGCGTCAGAAAACCGCGAACTTTTAAATTTATGTACTTAGATTTTTTCATCAACTTTTAAAAATGTGTTAGATAAGATTAGTAGATATGATTAATAAAATCAATGTATGATTTATATAATTATTTTATTTTTTTATAACAATTTTTAATGATACTCATATTTTTAAGAAAGATATGTATAAATTATTATTATTATTATTATTATTATTATTATTATTATTATTATTATTATTATTATTATTCATTTATTTGAATTATCAAAAATACACACAAGAACTTTACATTGCAAAAATTACAAATGTAGAGACCGCAGAATAAAACTAAGCGCGCAAAAGGCGCTTGATTTAACAACTGTATAAGATAAACTATATTGGACCTTTGCTTGGGTGGCTCACGGTCATCTAAGGAGTAGCGCCAAAACTAAATTGCTCCACCCGGCTTCGCCAATTGATTGGAGGATTTTGAAACAAAACTTATTTTTGTCACTATTTAGTTTTCTTACTCATCGTATCGAAATTTTTATTTTTGATTTCGTACTTCTCTAGGATATAGTAATCCTTAGCGTTGGATAGTTTAACGTTCGACCTTTGAGATAGCTTTTCTTGTCTATACTGGAGGATTAGTCTGCAGCACCGGAGAGTCAAGACGTGAAGCGAGGGACTTTCTTTCTATCAACGTGTTTACCCTGCTGCTGCAGCTACTGCTTTTTTGCACCGATTGTGTTCTCTGTAGCGACGATGTGTCTATAGAGACTCTTGCTGTACAGGCGGCAAACAAGCTGAAGCGTCACTGAGATACCTGAGTTTTCGAAAAGCAACAAATGAATGAGTCATGGAAAATCGAAGGTTTTCTCGGAAAGCGTTGCTTTATTGAAAGTTCGAATTTGAAGTAGAAGTTTTTTTTTTAAATAAAATACACTGAACATGTTGAATAAATTAATTTGTATATGTATTTTCGTGCGGTTTTATAATTTAGATTTTACATAATGAAACTGACAGATGGATCGATGATTGGTTTATTTTTCAAAAGTTGGAATGTTATTCGACGAAGGCGGCTTGTTCAGTTTTCAGGCAGGCAGAGCTTCATGGTACAAGCGGCTGAATAGCCGTCGGGACTACACATGCACATGTTGCACTGGTTGAGAAACATTTGGTTAGCGGGACATGGCTCGCCGTGCATGTAATTATCTGGAACAAATTTAAAAATGTAGTTATGGTAAAAAGTCAAATACGTAATATGGCATGATGTATTTTAAAATTTCCGATTTATGATTTTAAAGCTATAATTAATTATCCACGAAAGTCAACCGACCAAAACATGAAATTTTCGATATATATATATATATATATATATATATATTTCAACCTAACGTTTCTGTTACAGTCTTTGCTTTTAACGTATGATTATTATAATCTGTATCTTAGTATTACAATTATAATTTTTCCTCTAAAAAGTTATGAAGTCCTGAAAGAAATCGTCAAATGTTTACAGCTTATAGAAACTTTTCTATATTTTTATCAATATACTCTAATGAATGTAGTGAAATCAGTTTTAAAGATGTCAAGTGTTACTCACTATAGCTTTAAGATGAAAATCCGCTTTGTGCTTCATGATTCTCCCACATCTAATCTAACTCTTCTAAAAGTATCATCTTGTGCAAAGAAATGAGCAAAATCATAAACATAAAATAAAGTAAATTACTCCTATTAATAGAAGAATCATTTAAACACGAAGTGGATTTTCATCTTGAAGCTATAGTGAGACTTATTCTTCTTGGAGTAAACAATTATTTTTATCAGTGCAGATAAAGTAGAATCTGCTGAGTAGTTTATCAAAAATAAAATGGTTGTACTTTTCAAAATTATTCTTTAAATGCTTATTTGCCGTCCCGTTGTCTTATAGTTAACGATGTGCATAGAGTAAATCATATGCTTACTAAAAACAACTTATTGATTACTTAACGATCGATACCCACATAAATATGAAAATTCGTCGCCTTTTTAATCAAGACAGATCGTAAAGCAAGATTATCAAGGTAAAAATAATATTACGATTCCAAACTACATGCCATTTATTCAAATTATTAAATTTAGTTTTGAGATTTTTTCTTTGCAACAAACATGGTATATTTGAAGATATTTTCGACAACATTATGCTGGTAGTAAAACTTCTTAGATTAAAATAAAAAATGTAATTTTAATTAATATTATCTAACACCTTAAAAGTAATAATTCGAGTGTTTCATCGATAGACTATAAGACAACGAGACGGCAAGTAAGCATTTAAAAAATAATTTTGAAAAGTACAACCATCTTATTTTTGATAAACTAGTCAGCAGATTCTACTTTATCTGCACTGACAAAAATAATTGTTTACTCCAAGAAGAATAAGTCTCACTATAGCTTCAAGATGAAAATCCGCTTCGTGTTTAAATGATTCTTCTATTATTAGGAGTAATTTACTTTATTTTATGTTTATGATTTTGCTCATTTCTTTGCACAAGATGATACTTTTAGAAGAGTTAGATTAGATGTGGGAGAATCATGAAGCACAAAGCGGATTTTCATCTTAAAGCTATAGTGAGTAACACTTGACATCTTTAAAACTGATTTCACTACATTCATTAGAGTATATTGATAAAAATATAGAAAAGCTTCTATAAGCTGTAAACATTTGACAATTTCTTTCAGGACTTCATAACTTTTTAGAGGAAAAATTATAATTGTAATACTAAGATACAGATTAGTTATGATGGACACATAACTTATAGTTGCCAACATTTTACCTTGTAAAAGGTCTTTTTGGAACTGATTTCATAACCTTTTAATGAGTTTAATTAAATAAACTTATAGAGAAATGTTTTTGACACAAACAATCTCTTAAGAGGCTGTTACTCAGTATTGTCGCTTTTTACGAAGACTAGCACAATTCTGATTTCCAACAAAGACTATCCCAACTCAAATTTTTGCTCTTTTTTTTTAGTAAAGTCATTTTTCGTAAGGAGAATGGTTGCGCTAGTTTTTATTGAAAATGTAAGTTATGCTAGTCTTCGTAGGAAGCGGCGATGTTATATAGGCGAATATTGATGTTGTATATCGGCCAAGCAGCAGCAGTGTAGTAGGCTAGGACTTTTTGTCGGGTGTTACGGGTATGCTATAATATGCTTCAAACTCGTCGGGCCGTCGCTGCCGATCTTAGGGGCCATGTCGGTTCGTTGACGTCCACCTCCTTCTTGTTTAGTCGATCGCATTTCGACTCGAACTTGTTCTTGGGCTCTGATTGTCTGACGCACTATTCGGCAGCTGCTGCAGCTTTTGCTTAAGCACAGACTTCTCTATCGACTTGACCTTGAGCTGGAATAAGTGTTGCTTGATGGCAGTTAGAGTCGTGTAGGGCCTCCGGCGGCCGTCCTTTCGACGCTCGCCAGCTGCGAAGAACTCAGCTGTACTGACGATATGTGAGTACTTATCCAGTTCAGGGAGTCGACCATAATTGAGGTAACGTCAGAGTCACTCTCATGCGGAGGTTGAAACAGCTGTAACGAAAGAAGATCTTCTCGTACATTTTACACTCCACAGCCCGGAGGAATAATTAAACGTATGAGATCTTAAAGTTAGACTATCTGGTTGCCGTTGACGAGCCTCTGGTATACGAGTTGAACGACCAGCCACGGAGGCGCAACCAACGAGTTCATCGTCGAGGACAAGTGGAGAGAGCTCGTGAAGTTGATAGTCCATCATTGTGAGCCGAGGGTCCTGCCGAGGGTTGACCGTGATCGAGGCGGCGTCGCTCAGGTTAAGATTAAAGTTGCTGAAACGGAAGATTGAGAAATTAGACTTTGCCGTCTTCGACAAATTTTGGAGGAATAAGTAAATGAGGTTATGGGAGAAGAGGATCGGGGTGTAGGTATATTAGGCATTACAGCCAACAGAGTCCGTGAAGCCGAGCTTGGAATGACCGACGATCACGCTGTTGATTTCAATTCTCGCTCTTGGTGTCGCAGGCCAGCGTGTTCTATTATAATTTATAGAGCGATTGGTCGGTGCTCTCTCCAGTCCATCGATGCGAGCCAAGGGTCCTAGGATGCTCCTTGATCTAAGCAAAGTTATTTGTGCCTTTTGTTACCAGGCTATCAAGCACAGCCCTGAGCCCACACCGGCCACACCATAGTCAACGCACTGGCGCACATGCACGTATATAATGACCTTGTATAGTCCTTAATGCACACACGCGATGGGCACATCGCACATCATTTTCTTCTTTTTTCTTATTGTGAGAGACGTTGACACTAAAACATGAGCTGCAAAACGATCTGCACCTGATCTGCACTTTCAGTAACACTGCCGTTTGCCATGTACGTTTAAATTCCGAGGAAAGGTTAGGTGCACCTGGAGAGTTTTAGAAAACTATAATCCGACTGAACCACGAGGAGCTCAATCGAGAGCTTGATTGACGAGTATACAAGAGGATCACAGATACCTACGTAGAGTGTGTAGGACGTAGATACGTAGAGCCTTTGATAGCCATATGGCTCTGATTAACTCACAGATGCACTTCATCTACTCCATGTGCTCGGCTCTCTATATACTGCAACACAGCGATCCGATTTGTCAAATTGTACTTCGATAAAGCAGACGCAAGCAAGTTCCATCTGCTCCATGCGCTTGGCGGACACCCCTCTCTCGCTCTCTCTTGATCTTTTAGGTATACTTAATATGCAGCGCTCTGTCTCCGTGCGCTCGGCTTTCTGCAGCGTCGACGCAGCGGATAGTGCTCTTGAGGTCTTTTATTTAATAATGATGACGTTTTGTATAAATGTAAATAAATAGTTTGTTTGTATATATACATTTATATGAGCTTCTAACCTCCCATAATCAACAATCTTAGTATTGTTGAAACTGACTGAGCCTAAAAAAAAGAGAATCGAGGAGGCGAAAAATTAAAGAAAAATCACAAATTAATTTTCAATCTTAATTAATTTGCTGAAGGAGCAATTTTTTCAGCAAAAAGCTACGGTAATTAGAAAGATATAATTAAAATCTTTAAGATAGAATACTCAGACATGAGCATTAATATCGGATGAAACAATATAATAGAAATATTCGTAAAACGCGAATAGGTTATCTAGCAAATTCAAAATATAATAGGGTCTCGGTGCTCCTGACGGCACAGTGTATAAAACTTATACTTGCCATCGGGGCGCTATCGCGCCCCTTGATTTGACAACGACATGAAGTTTACTCCATCTGCATTTTTTCTAATAATCGTATTACTAGGAATAATCGTCAGTATCCGTTAGTTACACTGCACTAATTTATCATAATATAGCATAATATCGCTAATTTTAAATGAAATTTTTTTCGAATAAATACATGCATGCATTTAAAATTTATAAATGATTCATACTTTGTGATACTTTCCTTGGAAAAAAGAAGTCATAACTTGTTCGCCTTTATCCATGATTTTCTCTACTTAATTGCTTAGAAAATTGTATACTTAAATAAGGTGCGACATTATACTATTTTTAAAATCATGTAACTTTTAGGCTGCGAATCTGAAGAAATGGATCTTCCAGTACAGACTACAATGGCTAAAGAATTATCAGAATAGCAGCTATGTACATCCGAACAACTGTCGCTCAAATTATATTTATACAACTTGTAACAGGAAGAATGATAAACATAATAATAAAACAGCGATAAACTTAATAACCTAACCTTGAAACTGATATGCAATGTTCCCAAGGTTTTGTTGCTGCAAAATTCTCATTTTAATTTTGGAATCGGTCGTGTAAAAATGTGGAAAACGTAAGTAATTTACCAAAAAAAAAAAAAAAAATCGTATATTTGTTTACTTTTAAATTTAGTATCATAAACCTCAGATGATTTAAAACAGAAATTATTTTTATCAAATCGCATTATTTTTGTTCAATTACATAAATCTTAATAATATAACAACGTCAACCTAACTCTCAACCTATCACAGTTGGCAATACACTGTCCGTGAAAATTAATTAAAACTAATTTCTTCCTGATATCTTCTCCCAAATATCAATCTATGAAAACACACGCATCCCTTTCAATTGCGTACATACATCAAGTTGTCATCTCACAGTATAACGCATATCTATAAACGAAATTTCCCGCATTTAATCAAAACAATACGGGCACTCATTCACCCTCTCGATTCCAAATCCCGAAGCTCTGAATTACAGTCGTACTCGCTGTTTCCTCTATCCTTTCTCGCTCCCGCACTATATATCTCCTCGATTCTCTTCCTCTCACTCCCGTTCTCCTTAATTTCATCCCGCGCGCGCGCGTTTGCTTTCGCCTCGCGCAAGACCGTTCGGCGCACATCCCCTGAGGCGGCAGCTCCTCTACTTAACATGCCCGCGCGTCTCGTATATCAGCGCACAAACTCGCGGCAGATACTGTTTCAAAATGATCGAACTGTCGGTCTGGGAATTGCCGGATTAAAATGCCGGGTAAAACTGTCTCGAAGTTTTCGACCGTATTATTGATGCGACCTGTTTCCACAGGTTTGTTTTTCTCGCTCGTTTCAAAATAGGATTCCTTGACGTACTCGAGAGAGTAAGTGGTTTATTGATGTTCCTTGGTTTGATACTGGCTTTCAACATCGTCGTGAGTTAAAATGAGTCATAGAAACATCAATCAGTTATAGCATGAGTGGCCAAAGCAGCAGGCCAAGCAAGGCAGTTTTAGTATTGATGACACACTACTATATCTAGACTCGGCGCGCATATATTGTTATGAGGGAAATGGAATAGCGCCTATGCGCCACCTATTTTCACCTGCCAGCGACACGGAGAGTTAATGTCGAGTTTAGGCGGTGACGAAAGGACCAATCCAAAACTGCTATGTTTTGGTATAATATAATATCACTATAATATGTAGATTAAAATGGAGTGGAAAATAGAGTTTTTAAAATAAAAATTTTTATTTAAAAATGCCGAGATCCCCGCTATAATATAACGGATTACGTCTCCTTGTTATCATGTTTTCTCAATTTTCAGAATATATTTTTATCAACTACTCCATATCAGATAATTAGTTGTTAGACTACTTTATTTACTGCTCTATTTGTGTCATCTTATCTACGTTAATGAAAAAATGCCAGCTATATCTTCTCTTTCTTTTATTGAAATATTTATTACTAATAACAAATAAAACGTAAACAGGACAAACACAACGTAAATCTCGTCCAATTTATTCAACGCTGACGACAAACGAACATCGCACAAGCAAACCACCTACCACTTACCTAACAAATTCGCGCCACTTTCGATTCACCCTCCCGACCCTCCATTCGCAGCATAGAATGCAGGCAAAGCAGCAGCTGTGCCCATCGCCAACGAGAGACGTTTTTTAAAAATTCACGTGGCCCGTCTCGAGCCAGCGTATCTCTTTCCTTGGCGTTGTATTAAATTTTTCCTGTGGCGAAAGATGCTGCCTTTTTACGCAGTACAAGATTCACCTCGTGTTTCGCGATAAGAGATGGGAAATGGAAATTTTCGAACGATGGCGGGAAAAAGCAGCCGATTTAAGTAACAGGGCTGTTAAATTTTAAAACGACTCTGGTAAGAGGAAAGTAAGATTCCTATCGCGCGTAATTTTTATTATTGAAAGGTACGAAGGAAGTTAATTCGGAATTAACATCTTTTCAGTATGAAAAAATGAGAGTACCAAGTAAGATGACATTTTTTTTTCAATCCGACTATCATCTTCTTAGTAGTCTATTCTTTTACCTTCATTATCTCCAACTAAGGCAACGAGAAGCAAGAAAAACTCGATATTTAAAGCTGGAAAGTTTTTAAAACATGTCTTAAGCAACAACTTAAGATAGACTTTGAAAGAAGAAGAAGAAGAAGAAGTTTGTACTAAGCTTTTAGCTTTTTTTTTTTAATTTAATAGACATATTCCAGCAGCTCTGCTGTCGGCAGGAGTTCAACAAAGATGTAAGGAGATTTAGTCGTGTAATATAAAACTGCGATACAACTCGTAAAATTCTCCGCATTATTAACTTTAATACCTTCTTCCAACGAAAAAAAAAAAAAAATTATCTCAATATTTTACTTCTCACATGAACCTCTACGAAATCCTGCAGACTTCGCACTTCGACATATCGAAATCAGGAAAGAGCTTGAATTTTGTCCCGCCCTATCGATTCAAGTCAATCCGAACTTCGCTTCGTGCTTTCTCACCTCGAAAATCACGCGCGACTATACATACGCACATATATATACACACCTGCATCAACGCAGCGAATACAATACGAATACTCTTGCGCACGTACAAACAAAAGGGCTCGAGAGAAATTTTTCGATCGCGAAGGAGGAAAGTTCCGCGAGAGGATATCGAAACAGTTGGCTGAGCTTTCCCTCTGATTTTTATTCGCGTGAGAAACTCGGATTTCGCGCGATTGGGAAGCGAATGAGTGATTGAATTGAAAGTTTCTCGGCGTCGTGTCTGCGCTGAACGCTTGTGTATAGAGGATGTGCAGTAGCGATCGAGCGAAAGAGAGAGAGAGAGAGAGAGCTTGTTGACGCGTTTCCTGGAGTGCTGCGAACTGGAAAAGTAGCAGTGTGTGATTGTAGACACGCTGAAGTTTTATTTTTTATCGTCTGTATACTTGTAGCGACATAGGTACTGCGTATACGTTTACAATCAATTTTTTCTATTTCACGTGACTTTGTCATTATTGACGTGCAGTGCGCGGACTTTTTAAACGAGTAGTAACAGTCGCTTAAAAATCCACAAACGCTGGCCTACATACACTTTAAAGAGAGAAAAAAGCAGAACTACGCGTGTACCCCGTCGAAGGTTGCGCGCAACAACGAGCGTGAAAACGGAAGCCTTGACGGAACTTTCCCCGGGGGTAGCATGTGCCGTCTTTCCCTTAATATAATTCCCGAGTGCACAGACCCCTGCATAATGCAGCCACGCCAACGCCTCGGTCGGTCGGTCGGTCGACATAAAAAATACAGAGCCGTCTCTCTGCGCGCACCCGATGCGTAGACGCGACTGTTTTTTAGTCGCTTTTTTTAGGGGCGACGACGTGGAGAATGTATTATTATTAAGGAGTTGAAGTTTGTATTTTTGCAGTTTGCATCAGTGGTGCTGTTTGCCACTGTTTGGTGTAATGTCGTTGTGATTAACGTTGAATTTCAGTACGGGATATCGAGGGCATTGAAATTGCGAATTAATAGGATCAATCATTTACCTCAGATGTAATGAACATCGCGGTTTAATGAATCCCCTATTACGCGAGCGTGTATTTGTGATTTTGCGCATTACGTTTGGTCGAATGAATAAATATGGATGCAGTGCATGGAAATACTCGACAGTCAAGAGTATAATAAATGATTAAAATTATCTACGAGTCGCAAAAAGAGCATTAACCGTACCATAAATAATTAGTAAATATTAAACAGCGTTTCTAACGTTTCTAGCGACTTTAGACGCACGCAGTTATAGCATGAGCGGCCGAAGCAGTAAGCCAAAACAAGGCAGTTTTAGCATTGAGAGCACACCACTATTTATCTAGACTCAGCTGGCAGATCAAGAAGACAAGCGAAACCAAAAAGTGCCTATGCGCCACCTATTTCACCTGCCACAGCCGGTGACGAAAGGGCCAGTTGAAAACTGCTTATTGTTTTGATAAATTGATATAGCTCAATCGGAGAATAACAGAATACTGCTTTTTTTAGTTTGTGTGAGTAGGATTAAAACATTTGAATTGCTAGTACTCAGAAAGATCCATTTTTTGAGGTTAGAGATTCATATATGTTCATAGGAATCCCGCTTTGGTGCAACAGTCGCATTTCGATATTTATCTACTTTCCACTTAAGAAAAGAAATTAATCACTTTAATGTAATAAATATACTTATCTCAACAAAAAGAGGTGCAAGCTAATTAGGATTTTCAAAAATATTTTCAATACAAAATAATATGATACAAATACGAACGAACATGTCAATTCGATTATTTCGATATAAATAATCGCAATCATTCTTTTATAGGAGGAATATAGAAGGAACATCTCAATCTCATCCCAATCATCGCACATTCACGTACCAAACACCAACCTCCTCATCCCCAGCCCAAACAGAAACGCTGAAACACATCTGCTGACACAAGACTTCCCTGACCAGCCAAAAAAGAAAACCGCACTGCCCTCCTCCCTCGTAAGCAGTTCCACACCCCTATCGACGAGCAAAAGAAAAAAAAAATTCAACGTAAAAAAAGGGCCGCTCTCGCTGCACATCCGCATCGCAGCGAAAAAAAAAAAAAAGTAGCCCGAGGAGAAAGCAGCTATCTCGCCTTTGCACTATCGGGTCACGTTCGGCGCGTCGGCCAAAGCCTCGGGGATATGAAACTTCTGCGCGCGCGCGGCTCCTGATACATCGGCAACTTCTCGCTTCGACCCCGACTGATCAGCCGCTATTGTAATGCGCGAGGGAACTGCACGCGCGGTATAGTATATAGGTACGGGTCAGGGAATGGAATGTTTCTTGAAAGAGAGGGGGAGGAAAGGTGAAAGTTGCTTTATTTCATTTCTCTGCAAGAGAAGGGCGAGGAGGGGAGTTTTCTTCTTTTTCACGAGGGAGACGGTGGTATTTTTATGCATGGAAATAATTTTGTTTTCACGATTTCGTTATAGCTGGCTTGGAAAACTGTTTTTAAAGTCGGAAAAAGGACGCACGTAAAGACGTGCATCAGTTTCCGGAATCGTATCCAAGAAACTTTGTAAAACGCCTGCGCCTCACCCATTTAACGCAAGCGCTTAAAAAAAGCTCGCCTCGCTGATATTTACACCGCGCGAGGCATATCCCTCAAACAGCAGGCAGGGCGCCTGTATATAATGCGTATCTAGCGCCAGTAGCAGAAACGCCTGGAGCCTGGGCTTCGCGTCACGCACAGCGACGCTTGCTCAATCATCCGGTAGGCGTGTGTATGTGCAGCCTCTGCGCTCCGTCTGCTCGACATCGACTCGTTCTACTTACGGGACGCTGCTGTAGGAGGAGTGGCTGATTGTTATTCAGGCGTTAAAACGCGGTTGTTGCTCGTGGAAAAATGGATAAATCAATCGCTGAGCGAGAGAGCGTGCGACGTTGCCTGTAATACGTGTGTGAATAATATCAAAGGTTCTTTTTTTCTGAAAATACCGCGCGCATAAACGACTGCTAAAATAATCCAATATCCACAAAGCCAAGTCGTAAAGGAAAATCTCGTACAGCCGAGATAATCAATTTCCCGCGTCTTTCTATCTCTTTCCAAACACACACACACACACACACACACACACACACACACACACACACACACAGCGTTATATAAATCGATTATAATCTCGCGCGCCGGTTCTCGCACGAGTCTTGCCGGGCATAAAAAGCAACTGACAATAAAAGGAATTTCCACGCTGAGCCTTTTACTGCCTGTCGAAGGATTCAATTTGAAATTCGCGCCAGGCTAAGTCGTCCTCGCGTGCGTGAGTGAGGGGAGAGAGAAGACCATCGGAAATCTCGGCAACGGCAGCAGAGCACGGGATTATATCGGCAGCATTAAATTACGGAGACGATCGAATAACAACGATGCAGTATAGGAGAACGGTAGACGAACTGCGTTGAAATTGCCCATTCAGTTGTGGTTATTACAAAAACGTTTTTTTTTAAAATCTTATCTACTTTATTTTCCAAAAAAAAAACCCTCATCAAAATTCATGCTGTATACACTCCCCGAAACAACAGGGGTCAACAATCTCAAGATCAAAAAAAAAGAAGAAGAATAAGGCCAAAGCTTCTCTCGAAATCCCATACCTTTATCCTCCGAAAGAAAACCACCTCGCTCGCGCACATACGCTCACCCGTAACCCAAGCTCCGAAGACGTTCTTCCGAAAGCTCGCGCGCGAATGGAAAATCTCCAGGACGCGCGAGAGCGCGAGAAAAGAAAATATCGGGTATCAAATATCAGTCGCTGCAAATAACAGCGCGCTCAGAGCGCAAAAGAAGAGTAAAAGGAGAAGGAGGAAGAAGAAGAAGAAGAAATAGAAGAAGTATACGGCGAAGGGCGTAGAATTAAATTCCGACGAGACACCGGAGCGCACTGACCCCGAGGCCGACGACGACGACGACGACGCATGCAGTTCTCTTATTTTCGTTTTACACAACACCGGGCGCGTCACAAGCACCAAGAGAATACCTGCCGCCAAAGAGATTGAAAATCCTCTCGCGATTGCATTGTTATTCGCTCGGCTGCGAGAGCGCGAGCGAGGTATATATTACGCGTAGTGTGGAATTTCTCGCTGATTGATGCAGATGTATGTGAAATTGCGAGCTTTTTTGTCGTCTGCGAGTAGAGAAAGATTTTTCGAATAGCTGCACAGAAGCTACTATACGTATAGATGGCTGGAACTGATACGAGAGTCCTTCTCTCTACACCGACGACAATTACGCGGCGAAGCTATATACACGCATAGGTATACGTATAGGGCGCGGTGGCGCCGATTCGAGTCTGGAGATAGTAGGCCCGTGGACGGCGGTGATTCTCGTGTAATTGCAGCCAGTTTTCCAATGGAATCCCGAGCCCGCGGAATTGAAGCCGAAACTCTCCTGCAGTAAGACGTAATTGGGAGAGAGAGAGAGAGGAAGCGAAGGCTAGCGCGAGATGAGATGGTTGCTGTTTTGTGCTTGCAAGCTCTGGGATATTTTCGAACTCGGAGATGAGATTCTCTTACTCTTAACCGCGATGATCGCACGCTAAATGATCGCTATAACACTGATCTCAGCCCTGCTTCCGTGTGTTGTTCCACGCGACAATAAGGAATTATAGTCAAGAGAGCCAAGAATCGCCTGTCCGCTCCAGATTCTCAGCTCCCGGCAGTGTATACTTTACGAGAAGCAAAGGAACGAGACACACAGATCTCGAAGTGTGTCCCGAGATTAAGCCCAAGCCGACGCGGGAGGTACTACTTTCTCGGCTTGATTCAGCGGGAAGGAAGCCGTTTAAGGGTTTTATCTCCGCGGCAGGTTCGGCTATATTTTTCTCACAGTTGGCTGCACGTTGGCTGGTCTCGAGGAGAGCATCCCAGCGAAAATTCCACTGCTCTTCCATTAACGAAAAGTTTTTAAAGGTACTGCACAGGAGATTCGAGAAAACTGATGCGTTGAGTCTAATGAGCCTCATTGTTTTCTAACAGACGTATGGTTTGAAGGAAGAGAAGCTTTCCGAAAATTGACAAGTATAAAAAAACCATCCATTCTCTTGTCTCTCAAGCTCTCCGCACGCACTACTTTCGCGCACATACGCGACTACAGCAGTATAGCATCTCGACATCGCGATCGCGTGCCAGCGGCACACGCTAATGTCGGAAAAGTAGGTCCCGCGCCAAAGACAAATCGTACTTCTTAGACACGAGGCTCTCGCGAGCAAGGCAAGCTACAGGAAGGAAGCCGTTTAAAGGTTTTATCTCTCGGAGCTTCTCTTTCGACTATATTTCTCTCACAGTTGGCTGCTCGAGATTCCCGCGAGCGAGCGAGCGCTAGACCCTCCACGCATCGTTTGACAGAGTCGCCGAGTTTTAAGAGAAGCGAATATCTCCTCGTTGTTATTCCCCGTATATAGTCTGCAGACGAGAGAGAGAGAGAGAGAGAGAGAGAGAGGGGGAGAGAGCGCAGTTTATTTGCTCTGTTATTCATTCCGCGCTGTGTATAGCGGAGAGATTTCGCCCCTTATTGCGACGGATGTCTCGCTCGTCGCGCTTTCTCTCGACGAATTGAAGCTACAATCTACTTTTCTCGAAAGCTGCTGTTGCTGCTGCAAGCTCGAGAGCGAAAGTCGAGGATTATAACGGCTGGTTGAGCGGGATGATTTTGATGAAATTGCGAGAGAGAGAGAGAGAGAAAGAGAGGTGATCGTTAGCGTTTCAGAGAATTTATTGAAGATTTTTCGTCTTCCGAAGAAAGCAATCGATACCCATTTCGCTGCTGTTATCGCGAGTATAAAATCAAGGAAGCGCAAAATTTTAAGCAGAAACATCGTGCAATTTAATTCGCCCATTCGCGAATCTGCAAGCTCCTTCTCGAGCAAAACACGATTATTATTCCAGCCTCGAGACGAAATCCACTCGGTGGTATCAGCCGAAAAACACGCAGTCTCATTAACCACATACGCGAATCGTGGGAGGGAAGGAAAAAAAGGACCGGTTCATTAGTATAAATCTCGAAGCGCTTGCAGCTGTTTTCATTATCGTTCCGCGCTGCTCTCGGCACTGAAATGGCAGGCACATGAAAATTCCAGCGTAGCGAGAATCTCGAATTATCCAACGCGTTGCGAAAATGTGTGTGTGGCGACGACGGTATAACGCCAATGGCCTGGTGCTTAAAGCGCCGCCACGACGACGAGGGCGTAAAAAGGGCGGCAAAGTGCGTTTTCTTGCGAGGAGCTGGGCGGAGACGTTCTCGAGGTATATCTGCTGAAAATCAAGAGATAAAAGTGGGAGATGGAGGCTTGGTGGGATTTTGAATAACAAACGTTTCGACTGAAATCGTTATACAGTATAAAAAAAAGTAAAAGCTTACGCAGCTTTACGATTGTCGCTTCGATCGTATATTCCGTCGAGGCATTAAGCGTCTTCGATAAAAAAATCCGGATAAATTTCACGCGGACAAAGTCCACTCCCTCGCATTATATATACCATTAAGCGGCCACCCTTGAATACCACTCCCTTTCATACTATTGAAAAAAATAATAATAATAATAATACACGAAGCGTACATCACAACGACACTGCAACGGCGCATTAATATATATATCCAAGATCATTCCCTCCTCTCCCGCCGGCCGTATCCTTGCCCCATAGGAAAAAGATACATTATAATTTCCCATAAAACGCTTTACGATGACAAAATGCCTCGCTTGTCCGCACGCGAACGTCCCTGAACTGTACCCGCTTGTGCGTCCCAGTAGTATAAGTATAGTCGTAGGCGATTTCGCAATAAAATCTTCTCTCGTCGCAGCACCAGCCTATACGCGCGCGCATTTGTATAAAAGGCACACGACGAGTTTCTGCACGTGTGCGAATGATATGCAGCGACACACCAGACGTAATTTCCGTTGCGCCTCTATGCATGCTTTTACGCGCTTCTCTCGCTCTGTGTCTTTTCGCACTGAGATTTCCTTCGAGCTCTCGTGTGTGTGTGTGTGTTTTACGTTCGCAGGGATTTTTATGTCTCTGCGAGGATGAATAATTATTTCACAGAGAGAGAGAGAGAGAGAGAGAGAGAGAGAGAGAGAGAGAGAGAGAGAGAGAGAGAGAGAAAACGGTTAGAGAAGCGCTCTGCTGCTGCAGGGTTTTAAGGCAACGGTTATGGGGCGCGATTAATCTTTATAGTGGAATTTCAATCGAGGAGAGGGAATTTGGCGAATGCGCGCGACTTGCGCGAACAGAGAGATAAAGGAATTCTCGGGGTTTTAGTTCGCGCGCTCTCTGCGCTAGCTGTTTTAATGCGCTGTAGCGTATTTGAATTTTCTCTTTCCCTCTTTCTACACTATTTTATCTTTTGAGCGTTTAATTCTGAGAATTTTTTAAGCTATTTCTGAGAGAGAGAGAGAGTAAGCTGCACGTTTATTGCATTCGTTGATATGTACGGCTGCGTTTGGTTCAATCGAAACGGTGTATGCGGCTGTGTTTGTTTCTCACTGGAATGGGTTAACGCTACGAGTGGATAAAGCTGAGAATAGTCAGACGAGCTGACGTTGGCTGTTTTGCTTTTAATTAATTTGACTTACTTACTTCTGTCTTCTTGTGCAGTGCAGATAAAGTGAAATCCAATAAATTATAACGGTTGGCAAATTTTCGCATTATGAAAATAATAATACTTAATTGTAAAATGAATTTTCACAATTACAAAAGAAAATTTAAAATTAAACTATCTCAGAAAGTGCAATTCCAAAGAAAATCAATACCATCCAAGCGTACAGAACAATAAAAGAAATTCACAGCTGCAGTACGACGATAAACGTTCTCGGTTTATCCTGGTTCACTGGCCAAACGAAACAAACGGCATTGATACTCGTCGTTTACTCAGCAGGATAACCGTATATACAGGATTAAAGGAGATGAAATGTCGGGAAGTAGTTGAGGGGAAAAAATATAAGAATGAAATGAAGAAGGCAATAAGACGATAGCCGTCGTTTTCAACAGGAACGTACGTTTATTTTGCACTGAGCAGAAATACAAGCTATTCATGAACGACGAGGTTACAGGAGCTCATCTCTCTCTCGAAAGTTTTAGCATTTCTTTGCATCTTTAGATCGCGACCCCTTGTGTACTTTCTCTTTTGCGAATCGCAGGTGTATATAATATGTAGACTAAAGGTAGACAATGAAAAATGAAGAACGACAATGATAATAACAGTAATCGGCGCTCAGACGTAATTAATATGAATGATGATAATGGTATCGTGAACGCCTGTGATTATGCAACGCTTTCTGTTTGTGCTTTATTGAAAGTCGCGTATAGGTATAGCTATACATATGACAGAAAATAAATAAGCTAGTGTACGTGTATTATATACTATATGTACATAAACAATGTATTTATTTATTTACTCTCTATACGCGTTTCACATTTGCTCTGTAATAATTCTTAAAAAATAACGGCGTCTCATCAGTTTCCGGCTTCTACATCGCAGAGAAGAGACTTAGAAGGGGCGGTCGTCGTGTGCATTTTCCCTTTTGTGTTTATCCGCTCTCTGTGTGTGTGTTTATCTTCATAAATAATATAAGAACCATTCAGGAGCGAGCGAGAGAGGGAGAGAAGGAAAAAAGGAAAGAGCGAATAAAGGCGCGGCTTTCAGCCGCTTTGTTCCCTCTCTTAATTTCTTCTTTCTTTGCCTTCGTTCACCCTCCCTTTTTCAACGTATTGGTGTGTGTGTGTGTGTGTGTGAATCCTCGCGGCATTCTTCGCGAATTCTACATTTTTCTCTATACCCTAATTTTTTCCTCTATGTCTCTCTATCTTTCTTTTCGTTCTTTTTCCGAGAGGAAGACTCATTTTTTGATGACGTGAGATGATTGCTTATAATGGCTCGTGGAAGAAAATATGATGTGTAATATTTAAGTGTACAGTGAAAAAATAATGTTTAATGGACAGTAAATTTCGAAGGAAAAGAATTAAGATATAGATTCATTAGACTGTAACTGGTTTTTTTTTTGTTGTAAATTTCACATTTATTAACAAAACAAAAAATTACACTTAAACTTAGATATTGTACATCAATTTTTATATAAATTCCATAAGAAAAGAAATCAGCACTGTGTCGCATCGTACAAAAGCAATGAATCTTCCGTAATAATCATACATTTTCAAAATGTTTGTCCCCGGGCTCTTATATTTTTGCTACTATTTATCCTTCGTACATTCTCTCGGTCTCTCGCTTGCATAAAGGGATAAAAGCTCTCTCTCTTTCTCTCTCTCTCTCTCTCTCTCTCTCTCTCTCTCTCTCTCTCTCTCTCTCTCTCTCACTCGCACTGTACACACAGACGAAAATGCGAAAAATTACGGCGCTCACTCGAGGAGGGGCTGCCGCACTTATAATAGGAAAAACAACAAGTTAGAGAAACTCATATACATGCGTGTGTGTGTGTCATCACATACGAAAACAACAGATGGAGAAAGGGACATCGCTCTGTCTGGGGTAACGAACATTATGATTAATAGTAATTTTTTTTTAACTATTTTTTTTTTTGCAGTAGTCGAAAATGGAAAGAAATTGCAAGTTTTATTAACGTTCTTGTATTCGTGTACACCTCGCACTTTTCACACTCGAAGCTTCTTCGGACAGGAATGAAACATGCGCGCTGTATGTCTACACACATTTTTTCATATTTTTTTTTTCATATTTTTTTCAAACATTTTCTTGTCAAATATCGCATACTTTTCGTCACCCTCGACAATTCGTTCACTCTCATACACAAGCCGTCCAAGAGGAAGAAAAAGCTTCGTTCGTTCGTTGTTTTCGTATATTTCTTTATTATTTTGTATTTTTTTTACGTTTTTCTCTTTTCTAATGGAATATTCGGATAAAAGTAATACCGCAAAAACGGACACCCCGGAATTGTTCTCACACCTTTCTTTCGCGCGCATATACACACATACACTATAATCTTATACTCTGTTCGCCCTCCCTGCTCATTTACATTAATATTTTTTCTTTCTAACCTTTTTCTTTCCTTTCATAACGCTTTTTCGCGGTCTTACACTTAGGGTTTTTGAAGGTAGGTAAGACGACTCGCGAAGGAATTTTTCATAGCTTTTTTCTGTGATTTTTTATCATTACATTTTTTTTTCTTTAATTCTCTAACTAATACAACTTCTCAACAATGTTTTTCTCATTCCGTAATTACGATTCAATCGCTGCGAATTCGAACGATCTCTCGCTTAGCTCTCTCTACCAAAAAACCGTATCTATGAGAAAGAAAAAAGAAAGAAACAAAAGTATACGCAAACGTGTCGCTGCGATGAGAACGTTTTTTTTTTTCGTCTTTTAATATTGATGGAAAGCTTCTCGGAGCGGCGAACAAAACTGCATGGAGATTTTCGCAACCTCTTTTGTGTTTTCTTCCAGCATACCATTCAGAAAGCGCGTCACGTATCGCTAATATTTACAGAGAAACAATATATAATATGTAATAATGATACAGATAAGACTTCATTTTTTTCCCTTACAAAGGTATTTGTATCATATAAATACGCAATACACGAAGAAACAGCGGAGAGTGTTTGTAACTTAAAATCTTCCTTTTTCTTTCATAAAAAAATAATCCTGTACTTTAAAAACGACTTTGTCTTATTTTTCATTTATAAATAATAAAGTAAAACGACATCGAAGCTTCAAAAGCGAGCTTACAATAATAGATATAACCTTCTCTTTCATCTCTCTCTTATTTTTCTTTTAATTCTCGTACGAAATAATCATCATATATATATCAACATCATCGCTATGTACAATTTGCACCGACCCACTTTTTTTCCCCTCTTACTCATTTTTATTCTTCTACCCCCAGTTCCTCGCAATATTTTCGCTTTCCTCTATTTTTGTTCGTTCGCTTTCATTCGCATATATTCTCCTCGCTATAAAGAAATTCCTTTATCGTGCACTCTTAAAAAACGAATAATCGCCGAAGAAATGCGGAAGAACGTATTTGGCGTCGGTTGACAATAATAATTTTTCTCTCAACTTCTCTCTTCCTATCCTCCCTCGCTCTATCTCTCCGTATCTCGCCTTTTTTAATTCCACGCGCTAATAACAGCTTAATGAATTTTTTCGCAATTTTTTATTTCATTTTCTTTTTTATTAAAGTCGTATAATAATTAATCATTGATCTTACAAGCGACAAGAGGTTTTCTTTACTTAGCTAAGCTTACTTACAGTTAATTTATCATCTAATTAATTTATTTGTACAATTAAACAGCTTAGAGTGGTAATACAGAATTGATAACGAGTTAATAATAATGAGAATTACAATAATAATCGTATAATATAATTAATTAATAATTAATAATGACAATGACAATAATAAGCGTTAGCCCTAGTCAATAATTTATGTAAAAATCATATAATCTGAATATATTTAACTTTTATCCCTTGCTTCAATAATCACACTCACTTCCTTTTTTTTTCTATATCTCTTAAATTTTTTTTTATTTTCCTATAGACATTCAAAAATTTGATTTTATTTTTTTTTTCTATTCATCTCTCTCTTTCCATCTATCTTTGCGCGCTTTTCGCTTATTACACACAACACGCACTAAAGTTCCACACATACATCTATGTCACTCGTACTCACGTTCCTCAGTCGCACATATTACAAATGCTTAATAAGAATCGTGGAGACAGTCTCCTAATGCGAGAACACTTTTTTTTCTACTCTGGTTTTCTTATGCAAAAAACTCGGAGAAAGGATCATCACCTCGATAGTTTCATATAAGTTTTTTCTCTCAACTATTATTGGTTTCCGCTGTGTTTGTGTGTTTGCCATCTTTTTCGTTTGCTCTCCTCCCCCACACGACGAAGATCACGGGAAGTTGCAGAGAAACAAAAGAGAATAGCGCTACTATTTAGAAACAATGATTACATGCACGCGTCGCAAGTTTTTACTCTTTAATTAATAATAATATACAATAATACAATCATATACATCCTATTGAATAAAAGTAACTTTAAAAAAAAGAAAACGTATGCGTATAAGATTTAAAAAAGAAAACAACATAAAATATAGAATATAAAATGAATTTTATCATATCTTTTCTTTTAAACTCGGAAAACATCGCTATAGAACAAACAATGTTGTACGAATCTTTGGTAGGTGACTTTAAAAGATCGCGTCTGCGCGCTTGAACTTTACTGTGATCCATCATCGTATGCTCACCTGCGGTGTGCTTTCGCCAAGCGTTATCGATAAAAGACATCGGATTTGTCGAGAAAAAATCGCTAAAAAAAAAATCAGTGGACGTATAACAAGGAGAAAAAAATCGGCTCATGCATCGGAGACAGGGATCGAGAAAGAGTAGTGTATACAATATTTAATGAATAAATCTGCTGCTACGCTTTTTATCGCGGGGCCTTACGTGAAAAGAAATGCGCAAGCTATAACTTTTCCGTTGTATTTTTTTAGTTCATCTCGCTCGATTGTTTATCATCAGTTTTGCATTCAAGCTAGCATTATAAACTCGGTTTTGCGCGTATATGTCCGTTTTCCGCTAAAAATGTTTATTCGTATTTTTAAGTTTTATTTTGTTGTTTCGCTTTAGTGCCGGTGAATAGGCCTGACGCGTATGCACATGCGCTCGAAATTACTGTGTTCTCTGTATAGACAATCATCATACGTGAAACTGGTATACCTCAATTCCTTGTTTCGTTTCTTTTTTTTTTGTGCTTGAATCCGACGGCGAGACTCCTAAACAACGACTTTTATAATACTGAATTCCACGGCAGCTTTACAATCATGATCAGCGCGTTATCGTAACTGTGCTCAATGACGTGTATTACGATACGAAAGTAAAAATACACAACGAGGATCGAAAAAAAGAGATTAAACCCGTTGCGATAAAAAATAAAACAGTAAAAATATATGCAGAATGGAAAAAAATAAAACATCTGTCGAGGTCTTTCCCTGACTAAACGAGAAGAAGAAAAAAACAAAGTATAGAAATAAATATAGTTCGAAAGATATAAAAAGGAAAAATCGGCCCCCGCGAGAGTCGAAAGTCGTAAAAAAGTTGCGCGCGCGCGATATAAAAGAAGCTTGGCTTTTTGATCCCTGGACGCGAGAGCGCCGTGAGAGCGGCATCACGAAACGCGTAAAGGGAATTAAGGGGTAATTTACAGTAAAAAAGAAGGGATGGCGTTGTGTTATTACATCGGAAACGGCGAGATGTGTGTCCGGCTCCTTTTCTTCTTTCTCGAAGAAAGAACTTCCGCTCGAGATGATCGATACACGCGGCTCCGACGAAGAGAGAAACAGGAGCGTCGTATATAAAATAGTGTATACAAGCAAAAGGAGTGGCTGAGTGTGTTTGTGTGTACTGAAAGAAAGGAGGATCGTTACCACCTGGTATGACTCGTCGATGGACGCACTCAGAGAAGTTATCTCCAAATTAAAGTACAAGTGTCGAGAACGCAAAGGCGATGCAGTCGTTTCGTTTATTGTATCAATTTGTAAATGTATCAAACGCTACTCTTTTGTAATGAAAGCTACGTTTTGGCACAAGAGAGAATCTTTGAAGCTTCATCTTTGAATGCGCTATCGTCGAACCAGAGGACGAGGAAGTAACGGAGTATAGATGGACGAAGCGATATGGGAGAAGATATAACGACTCGGGTATGATATAGGGATAGAAGATTAAAGCGTGATGATGGTTACGGTGCAGCGAAGCTGGCGAACATAATCTTACCATCAGCGTATCTTGATTTTCACTCTTTGTTAGTTAGAATCCTCTCTATTATACGCGTTTATTTTTTTTTCTTTGTGTATCTTTAAATTAATGTCTTTTTTTTCTAAATTATTTTTCGTTGCACGAGGCTCACTTCTTCCCCTTTTGAAAAGGTGTCGCTGCGCCATCTAATATAATAAAGCCCTTTCCTCTCCCTTTTGCACACATGGTTATGAATAATTATTTACCTTTTTGTTTTTACTTTTTTATCATATTTCTGTTTTGTTTCTATTCTGTTAGTACAAAATTACATACTCGGTTCGCGCAAAGTCTCCGACGCCGTTATTATTTGTTTTCTGCTTTGTTTTGCTTTACTTTGTGTATATTGTAATGTAATGTGTCTTTATATTATTTGTTTTTTCTTTCTTTCTTCATCTCTCATTTTAAATCACACGTATAACAAATCGCATTATCATACGTCTTTATACCGTTTATTCACAATTATACAAATAGATGATGTATACACAACGAGGTACGGAATTCTTTTAGTCGCGGCGTATACACGCACTTGTGCGCGAAACACTATACACGTCGTCCACCGCGCGCATCTATAACTTTTCTTTCTCTCTTTCTCTCGCAGCTTTTCTCCTATTATCTCTCATTTAGACTGCATTTATTTAATTTCATTATTTTTTTTAACGACCCTCTGGATTGCCCGGGACATCGCGAATGAACTACTATAAAGAATCTTAAAGTAATTTGCGTAATAATTTTTTTTTTCTTAAATCGCCTTAGGCTCTTTCTCGGTGAAAAAGTCTTTTGTTTTATCGATTATCCTCGAAACACGCGGACTCCCAGATATATCCGAAATCCTCGGTCGGATTATTCTCAATCATCGTTTTTCCTCTTCTTTCATATCCATATTTCTCCGGTTTTGAACTTCGAAGACGGCTACCGATCGATTTCCCTATAAAACTGCACAATAGATAGTTGCACTTTCCCCGAATCCAAAGAAACGAAAGATTGCCGTTGCACGCGCGGCCCTATTTACTTGCTTTATTTTTTTTCTTCGTTATAACTTTACTTTATTTAATCATTTTTTATTTCATTTAATTTAATTTATTTATTTCATTTATTTATTTATATCTCCGCACTCGCTTCGCGTACCACCTTCTTCGGTAATAATAATAATAATTAATCATTCATAAGAATAATTATCATCATATCGTCGTCGCGTAGTCGTCATCGAAAAATCGTCGTGTCGCGATGATCCTTCGAACGAGAAGCTAAACGATCGGTTTTTTTCTTTCTTTCCTTTTCATTTGTCTTTAAAGTGGATCTGGGCTCTATATATACTTAAATCTTTGACGCTGGCTAAGAACATATATAGATACGCTTGGATCTGCAGTTTAATTTTTCTGTCTTATTTATACTTTTAAACGTGTTTTACTTTGTTTTATTTGTTTTCATTTATTTAATAATCTTCTTTGCATGCCTGTATAAAATTCCTAAAAACACTAGCCTACTATGAAATCGGTGTTTGTTTGTTTTTTTTTCTTCGTATGTATTTGTTTGCATTTATCATCTTAATAATTTTTTTCTTGCTCTATTTTTTATTTCTTTGTCGATGGCGTTAATAGTGACTATGTGAGTAGACTGACTCGTTTTGGTTGGAAGATTGTGTGGTTGCGCGATCGTCACCCGATCACCGGATGATCAGGGACGATCGCGCAAGCCTTTGTTCATTCACCATTACTTTTTTTTCTATTCCTGTGGTTCTGTTTTTCTTTTATACATCTTACGATCACGCCTTCTCTATTATTTCTCTCTCTCTCTCTCTCGCTCTCTCTCTCTCTCTCTTTCTCTCTCGATATATTATCTATATTTATTTATATATATATTACTTTTTTTGTTAATTCTGTTTCGTCTGGTTTTAGGCCTCGAAGGTGACGAGAACCGACGCACATTGGCGTTGCCCTGTTTCCATCATTTCCGTTTGCTCAGTGTTTTTAAGTTATATATAACCTCCCGCACGACTACTACACGATACGTAAGAATGACGCGAGTTACAGCGGAATGTCTTCGTGTTTAATCTCTCCCTTTCTGCCACTACATGTATACCTCTGTTTGTTCGATGGGTCGACTAAAATAAAGATTACAAAAAAAAACATAGCTCGCACACATTCACGCACATAGTCCACGTTCGCACAGTACTTTTTATTTTGTCTATCGCGCATATAATATATATACGCAAGCACGAAGCACCCGAGACTGGCGCGGAATTATTGATGATCCCACGGGTTTGCGAGCGAGGACTACCCTCGCCGCTTATTTTCTTTTATTTTTTTATAAACTGGCGCGCACGCTCGAATTCACGTTCATTTGGCCACTGAATATTTGTTTGTATTTTTTTAAAATTATTTACTTGTTCTGCATCTAAATTCTTATATACTTCCTTTTGGTTTGCATTATAGCTTGATTATCGGACGATTCGGGCTAGTCTTTTCAGATGATTGATTCGATTTGTTGCATCATAGTGCGATCGGTCGTCACGCTTCTTGCCGATTATTTCGCGCGCTCGAAGGGACTCGGAGTCGATTCGTTGTATGCCGATTTTTTTATCCTATGTGCGTTATAAAAACATCTCCTCCGAACGTAGAACTGCGTGCGAATTATTCAGAACAGAAAGAATAGAAAGAAAAGCTTTTACGAAGAAGAACAAAAAAATCCGAAAACTGTTTCTCAAAATCCCTTCGAGCGCGCGATTCCGCGCAAACGCGCATCCAGCTGTCCGTTTCGAAAAACTACCTTTAATTTCAAAAATCAAAACAAACAGTCCGTAAAGATCGCGCTAAAACAGACGGATACCTAGCAAAAAAGAGAGAGAAATGACGCTCGGCATGGCTGCTCGCTTTCATTAAAATTTTCACGCGTCTCTTTCTCTCTCTCTCTCCCTTTCGGCAAGAAGCGCAAAACCGCGTGCACCCCGACAATGTGTATGTGTGTGTGAAGTTTGGCACCGCTTTGGGCTTTGAAAATTGCTTCTATTGTCGCTCCGCTATAAATGATTGTGTCAACACGCGAGCGCAGCCCGGAACAATGTCATCTACGTGTAAAAGAACAATAGAAAAATTCTTTGCTTCGCGTTGTTCCTTGCTTTTTTTGTCATTCGCAGCGTGTCTGTGTGCGCATCTCTCTCTCTCTTTCTCATCCCTCTTTGTTCCACTAACCTTTTATATCCACTGCAATACTGCGCGGCTTCTCTCGCTCTAACCCATCTCTCTCTCTCTCTCTCTCTCTCTCTCTCTGTATTTATATAAAAAAGACTCGAAATCCTAGCTAATTGTCATTCTCACTGTGTTTGCGCATAGTATAACGTGTATAATATACGAGACGCCGTGGGGATTGTTACACGGGGGAGAGAGAGAACTGCTCACCTCTCTCGCATTGGATTTGAAAATTTCCGCATCGAGAAGGTCTTCGCACTATCTCTCTCTTTTTCTCCGGCGAACGCAGTCTCGTAAGTGCATAGCGCGTCGCGCTTTTGGCATATATCTCTCGTTTCCTCTTTCGCAAATTGGACGCGAAGACACTCTCGCACAGCTCTCACACTCTATATCTCTCTCTATTATAGCATCGTCTTGACGAGTCTCTCTGCTCAGTAGCGCGACTTGTATTGGCAGTGATCGACGCTCCCGCAAAGTCGACGCGACTCGCGCGTTCTCGCCTTTCGTCAACATCTCATCGCGGCTATACTACGACCGTATATGTCTCTTTACGGAGGGATACACACAACAAAGAGTTTATCATTGTAATCATCATTTTTCGTCCTAGCTACTTGTGTTTTGTTTACTTTTTTTTTTAAATCTGTTCTGCTCTCGATAGTTAAATCTGGATATCGCTCTCATCATATCTGCCTACAATGGAGATAATAAAATCAGACACACACGATTTTCGAAGAACAACAATCTATCACATTTGCAGGATTGCGCGCGCGCTATTTTTTTTTTTTTTTTTTGAGCTTTGCTTTGGCTCGCTTATACTCTCTTTCTTTGTCTCTCTCTCTATCTGACGGTATGTATAGCCAAAATATCATCAGCTATCATTATTATTATTACATAATAACACATACGTAAAATCATGCACACATATTACACATCTCGCGTGTCCGGTACATTGCGCGTCTTTTGGTTCTCGGCCTGCGTCGACCTCGAACTCGACCCTCGTGCTATTATACCACTTGGTATAACGCAGACACGTATGCAACGCGTATGAACCCGTGTGAATAACTCTCAGGGCTGCTGCTGCTGCAGCTACTACTAGTCGTCGTCGTCGTCGTTCGTCGAGGTCGTCGAGCTTGCATATAGGGGAAGGATGCTGCTGCTGCTGCTGCTGCTGTTGCTGCTGGCAGAGACGCGTTAAACGTGTCTCTTCATGTGGAGGGCGAGGTGGTCGCTACGCGAGAAGCAGCGGTCGCAGTGCCGGCACTTGAACGGCTTGGCACCGGTGTGCTTGCGATAGTGGCGCGTCAGCTCGTCCGAGCGAGCGAATCGCCACTCGCAGCCTTCCCAGCTGCACTTGTATGGCTTCTCTCCTGTGAACAATAAAGCAGATGGTTGCTTGGTTTTAGTATAACTGTGTGTATTGTATTCGTGTTATTTATGGATTATGATTATTTTGATATCGAGAGAAGGGCATGAGATACATTAAATTAAAAAAAAAAAGAACTCGCTAACCCAGATGGGCAAGCCTCGAGAGTATAATATACGCAAGTTTTTCGCTGCAACGACATATTATATCTCCGTATCTCTGAGAGCGCATTATTAAGCCGTAAATAATCCATTTCGACGTTGTGGAAGGCCGCTGACGTTGATGAGGCCAAGCGCTAAGAGAGCGAGAGAGACAATGCAGATAGAGAGAGCGAGAGAGAGAGAGAGAGAGAGAGAGAGAGAGAGAGAGTCGGGGTCACCACCTGTGGCGCGACGTTACTGCCTCGCTTAACAAGCCGAGGGAACTCGAGCCTCCTCTCTCTTGCTATATACGTGTGTGTGTGTATGTGTGTGTATGGCTCTGAAAGCTCGAGGCTAATGCGGGGACGTAGCGGGTGCAAGCTATATAGGAAAGAGAGAAAGCCGCATATCGCTCATCGAGCTCGTAATAACAAACGCGGTTAGCCCGAGATTGACTTCTGCCTCGAGCAGGCTCTCTCTCTCTCTCTCTCTCTCTCTCTGGCTTTTAGGCTAGGGCAGCAGGAGGATGAATGTACACCGGACGCATTTTCAATTAGCTCCGAGGGACAAGCGATGACGTTTGCTAGAGAGAGATGGATTTACGGCTGAGGTTCGATCATAGGATTCGATTCTTTTATTCCGATAGCTTGATGGCTCGTCGGATTGAGAACTGTGGGTTGGTTGTGCGGAGATGGATACGGCTTGATGGATTGTAATTATGGACTATGTCAGCTGCTGCTGCTACTATTAGTATTAAGCGAATATAACGTATGCATTAATTTGAGCGTCTGACCAAACGAGGTAGTTTCTACTGATTTTTCAGAGTACAGCTGCAATCAACGCTGGAAAATTTTGCGTTATTGCAACGATGAATTTTTCAACGAGAGCAAACTTCGTTACGGCAGTATAAACTTCAGTATTATTACAGAAAAGCGCTAATGAAACAATCGATTACGCGCAACTCGACTGCATAACGAAGCTCTCGTATACCTTCCTGTCGCGTGTATACAATAAAATCGATTATTCAGCCCACCGACGAACTAATGAAATAATTTTAAAAAGCGGGAATAAAACAAAAAAAAAGGGAGTGTAGCTTCTCGGACACGCGAGTATAACGAGCCTCGTCAATAACGATCAATTATAACGTTCTTCATGACTTAATCGATAAAATTGCCCTCCCCCCGTTGCCAACAGGGCGACGCCGCGAGAAGAAAATCGCTTTAAAATAATCGAATTCCAGCAAAAGCGCCCCTTTCTCTCTCGTCGACGCTAAAGTTTAATGAACGCGCTTTGCAAATTAAATTTTTAGCCCCTACCTCCCAAAGTCTTTCGTTTTACGCACATAGGCTCGAACTTTTTCACTAAAATGTCTAACGGACACTCATTAAAACTATCCTAAATTCCAGGCGAGTATACTGCACGATTATCGGGAGAAAATTCGGATGTTCGTCGAGACGCGAAATTTATACACTAGATACAGTCGAAATTGTTTCACAGTCTCGCTAGAAAAATAAGAAGGATAGTCGTCGCAGATGTCTGTCTCTCGCGCGCTGCCTCCGCCTTATTTCCAAGCTCTCTGGCATCTTTCGCTCGCGCTCGACGGCGACAAATCCGACCCGGACGTGGCGACGCATAAGCAAATCCAACAACGCCGGCAGCAGCCTAAATTCCGGGCACGCGACTCCCCGGAAAATACAACGCGCGAGTGTATACACGTGCATATAAAATAGAGCGTCGGAGAGAGAGAGAGAGAGAGCAAGAGAGATCCTTCTTCTTCTTCGTCTTCTTCTTCTTCTTCTCTCGGAGTAGAAATGCTCGTCTCTTCGGCGCCGAGTCAAAGAGGACGAGAGCTACTGCTGTTGAATAAATGGCTAGGACAGGAGTACGTGGCGCGATAAAAAGCAAGCGCGAGGAGAATGAATGTCTGTGTGTATGCTGTAAGTGCGAGAGAGGAGAACATTTTTTAAGGCCGCCACGAAACGCGTATATGAAGTGGTTTAGTACACGCGGTAGTTTCTACTTTTTCCCTTGCGAGAGAAAGCGTGACTCAAGTTTTATACGTCTCGAGGTATTCGCCAGAGGAAGGAAGAAAGAAGAAGAAACTTTTTCATTCTCGTTTTAATTATTACGGCGCGTGATCCTCTCTCCCTCTGCGGAGCCTTTCAATTTTTAATTCTTCGCTGCCGGCAATTTCACCCCCGAGCAACGGCGATATAATAATTTCGTTTAGTAACTGTCTTTGTTGTCGTCGCACTTGTATCCCCTTTGCGACCACCACCGCCGAGTCTTCTCTCTTAAATGCGTTTTCTCTCTCTGGCTTTGCAGCTTTTTCGCGCCTCGACCCTTTGTACGGGGACGCCCCGCACCTAGCTCCCTTATTTTCCGGATCTCAACCCTTTTGTGCAAAAGAGGAAGAGAGAGGGGGTGTATATTGTGTCGGCTTACCAAGCTCGTCTGTTTCTACTATGCGCTAGTCGAGGGCTTTTCTTCATTTATTCTGGACGACTTTTGGGGAAAGAGAGAGAAATGGATAATTTGCTCGTTGCGTAATTCACGGGGATAATAACGTTCGAAGGGTGTAAGCGTATCTGGCTCAGTATTTTTGTTTCTCTAAGCAAGTGGACTTCTCACAAAGCTCACAAAAATTTAATGAGATAAAAAATCGCAAAAGAAAAAACGACTCTATATAGCCGGCACATTCCGGTACCGCATGACGCTACTAAAATAATCGAGCCTACACTACACTACTATATCCTCGTAAGCAAAGTCGCGTATACTGACTCTCACGCACATAGCCTCCCCCGCATATACACACGGACACACGTGTCGGAGACAGGACGGAAAGAGCCAGCCCAAGCTATACTGAGGCAAGAGGGAGAGACGACTACGGCTTGACTGCTACGGCCGCAGATATAATACAATGTATGCTCGCACGTCGCGCATTTTATCACCGCATAATGGCCCCTGGCGGTGGTTCGTTCAGGCCCGGCCGCTCGCGTAATAAAGCCATATTAAGCAAGACGGCTCGCGCAGACGTAATATACGCGCCGCTGTATATGTGTGGGTGCGTTAACGAGAGAGAGAGAGAGAGAGAGAGAGAGAGAGAGAGAGAGAGAGAGANCGTGAGCGAGAGAGAGAGAGAGAGAGAGAGAGAGAGAGAGAGAGAGAGAGAGAGAGAGAGAGAACGGGTTTCAGGGGAGGCGGTCAACGTCGCGTCCGGCGTGACCACACGTGCTTTCACGGTTATATGCGACGACGAGTTAAGTGTAGCGGCTGTGTGCGTGCGTAGGTATATACGGTTGAGGAAAAGATTCTGGAAGAGAGAATTTTGCCGCTGGCGATGGAGATGTGGTACTGGAGGATAAAGGTGTCGGGAGAGGTTTTTCCTTTTTCTCGGGTTTTTTTTTTCGGAGTGGAGGAAAGGCTGCTTTTGATGTAAGGTTACGCTGCCGAGGGAAAAGAGCTTTTTGAAGTAGTAACGCGGGGATTACAATTATTTCTCTTAGTGAAAATTATACAAGCGCTCGTTTAGCTTGCGCAAATTTCGTGATTAACAATGCTGGAGAAGACTTCGTTCAGAAAGAGTTGAGTTATAATTATTAGTTGATAAAAAAAAATTGAAAACTGTATCATGCATCCTCTCGTATTACCACACAGAGAGCACTCAGTGATTTATTCATGTGCGCATCTTTCAGCATTTTCGCGTAGATATAGAGGAGGTCAAGCGAGCTTCAGGTACAGGTATAAAGTTTTACCTCGTACTCTCGACGAGCTTCGCACCGAGGTTATTCGAATCTTTCGGCGAACGACGAGCGCATCGCGTATAAAACTTTTAGGAGTCGCTTTGATACTTTATAAACGCGCTTCATCGACCGTATAATATATCTCGCTCTCTCTCTCTCTGCAGTGGAAGAAAATTAACCAAAAGTTCAATAAGTCAACGAAGCCTATCAAAATTTCACAAGAACAATCAACCGCTCCTCTCTCTCTCTCTCTCTCTCTCTCTCTTGCCGCAGCGACGAAACTCGCTGAATAATTCTCCACTCTCTCCCGCAACTCGTTCGTACCCGTCGCCTTTGCATTTTATTAAGTTCGCGCGCTTCGTCACCACGATATATAGCGCGTGCGCCCGCGAATTTATGGGATCTCTTCCAAGCGCGCGCGAGACGGAGAGAAAATCCCGTGTACGCGATGCTCGACACCCCTTTGCTGTTTCGCAAGCTCGCAAGCTTATTTTCCCTCGGACCGAGCGACGACGCGAGATCGGAATATCATTTACGCTTCTCTCTCTCTCTCTCGCTTTCTCACTGTGTTTTTTTGCTTTCCTTTTTTTTCACTAGCTCTCCGAGAGAGAAGCGTTAGACAGCGGAGGGATGCTGGCTCGGAAATTTTCTTTGGAATTACCATACTTTTTAAGATTCAAGACGCAAACGCAGCCGCCGCCGCCGAGTGCCTCGCTCTCGCGCGAGATATTTCTCGAGGAAGTGCGCTGTGCTGACGCTGTAAATCAATGTTATTTGCTTTGCTTATCGCGATCAATTTAGCTGGGACTCGTCTCTCTACGTGTGTTTGTGTGTATTTTTGCCAGGCAGTGTGGATTATTGTTTGGAATGTTAATGGGCGGGTGAGAATTTTCGATTCGGAGGGAAGATTAAAAGCCCGAGCGGTAGATTTATGACTCGAATTTGAATACGTATAACACCGCACGCGTACAGTCAAAAGTCGAAAGCTCCGAAAACACATAACTCCGGAAGCTAATAGCACGGACGCTCACATAAAGAGGAAAAATTTTCGAAAATCTCACAATTGCAACTCTCGCGGCAGCAACTTGTACGCAGCGCATAAAGTTTAACGCCGAGACACCGAGGGAGAGAAGAAGCTCGTAACCCAAACCGCAGGCGCCTGAGAGAGAGTTTGAATTTGCGGTTGAAGGTAAGAGGATACGCGCTTAATCGCGCTTACGCGGATGCATTCTCTCGGCGACACGACGACGCATTTACTTATACGCGTGACTCTCGCGATCGCTTAGATTTTCGAATAACGTATCGAGAAGCGATCGTGTGCCAGAAATTCTTTTCTCTCCCGTACGTGTAACCCACTTCTTCTCTCTCTCGGCGGGGAATATTTATTTATTCCCGCCTCTCGCGAAAGCTCCTTTCATGCAGCTGAAGAAAGGGGGCGGAAAGAAGGCATTATTTATACGAATCGGAGTCGGCCAACTTTTGCGCCGCGCGTGAAACAAACGAAGGAAGCTCGCGCGTGCGGATCAACTGCAACGTAAACTTTTTATCGGCGCCAAGAGCTGTTTATACTAAGTTTTGCACAATTGCGCGCGAGTGCACTGCGAGCTATATACCATGTCTTTCCAAAGGAGAATCGATGCTGCTACTGCGCTATACAGCTTCTCTCTCTCTCTCTCTCTCTCTCTCTCTCTCTCTCTCTCTCTCTCTCTCTCTCTCTCGCTCTCTCGCTCTCTCGCTTTGTTATTGTTACTCTGTATCTCCGCCTCGGGATTTACGAGGAAGAAATCAACTGCGAAGTTAATGTTGTTGCGGAAACCTTGCGCGAAGAGAGTGTTTTCTCGAGGAAAGTCGTGATAATTATTTCGAATGGCTTGAGCTCCAGCTGAATTAATGTTTGTTGTACTTGGGGTAATTGATTTTATACGAGCTGATAATTTTTCGCTTTTACTTCTGTAACGAAAAAGGATCCGTGCGATATAAGTTCGAGCTTTTCGCTCTAGATACCTATATGCTATACCTGAGGGGTTGAAAGACTGTTTGCGGTGATTACTTTTTTTCCGCGAGCTGTTTGCAGAGGACCACAAGTCGCGGATCAAAGTCTCCGGTAGAAAACAATAGGAGCTTGGCGAAGCGCTAAAAACGTAAAGTCCCTGTAATTGAAAATCGCCGCGGTGACGATCGATGCACCGATGCTTTCTTTTTTCGTTATATTCGGCACAATAAATAGAGCGAAAGATTCTTCGATGAATAAATAAAAATACTGGTATAAGAGCTGGAATATACACGATTCGCGTTAATGCTAAGTACAAGTTGCAATATTTACGCTGCTGCATTAAGGCGAAGCGAGTTCCTCTCTTACTCTGCAGAACGCCTTAATCCTCTCTCTCTCTCTCTCGCTGTGCCCTTGCTCAAAGATCGCTTATTAATGGGTGATTAAAGTGGAATTAGTCCGGCTGGCTCGAAGCTTGTATACACATCGGATTCGCCTCTCGCGATTTCTGATAAATTATAATCGGATCATAATAAGCCGTCCATGCGCATCATCGGAAAGTCATTTATTCAGGCTGCAGCCAATACCGTATTATCTTGACTTTTATACCAAGAAAAGATCTCGCTAATTACCCGAAAAGTTCGAGAACTCATTTTTTATCAGAAAGTTACTTTAGAGTCTCCACAAACAGGGATAATTCGCAATCACGGCAACGAAGCGACTCGATTCGCGCCAAATAATTCTAGACCGGCCAATATCCGCGAAAACTCGCGCTAAAATACACAAAGAGAGAGCTAGAGAAATGCAGACTCGTCGTCCCAACGGACTCGTAACGAACCTTTTCGTTTGCCTGCTTGCTGACCTTAAAGGCGAGCGAAGAGAGAGAGAGAGAGAGAGAGAGAGAGAGAGAGAGAGAGAGAGAGAGAAAAGTCGGGGATATACAGAGGGGGAGGATCCTTTGGGCGCGGAAATTCGATTCGAGCGGACGCGAGATCAAAGTCGTCCCCTCCGTTACTTTCTTTCAATCCGTCGTCCGTCCTCCCCTGCCCGAGCATTGCTTTTTCGATTACGTCGTCGCGTCCTCTCTCACTCTCTCTCTCTCTCTCTCTCTCTCTCTCTCTCTCTCTCTCTCTCTCACAAACAGATTGCATCGCGAGGCGCGACACAAAGCGCCGAATTGCATTACACCGAAGAGCGAGATTTCGCGATGGGATAAGTTGTTTCGAAGTGGAGAGTTCCGTCGCTAAATTAATTAGCTCAATGCGATGAGTCGGAAATTCTTTATTGGCCGACGATGCTTCTACAGCGTAAGGGCTGTGTAGCGATAATTTGGAGTTATTTTCCGAGAGTTCGGCAGGAAAATTGAATCGGAAAAGTTGGATTATATTGCTCGCGATCGTTTCGCCATTCGAGAAAAAAGTAAAAGGGCGATAATCAGAACAAGTGCCGGTTGTAAAAAAAGGAGAATAAAGAATATACATGGAGAAGCGAGAGAGAAAGAGCGCGTTGAGAATAAAACTCGAAACCGCAGCAATTGATAGCCGGCAATAAGTGGTCTCGGGACTTTAATAACGGCGTGAATGCATTATTCCGCAGTTTGCCTCTCTCTCTCTCTCTCTCTCTCTCTCTCTCTCTCTCTCTCTCTTCCCGCGCCATTCCCTATTTAACGCTCCGCGTAAAGCAATTCGTGGCTTTCGAGGTATAAGGGCCGCCGCAGTTATTCCTCCGCCGGCTAACCTCGAATTCGAATAAGCGCGCGGGCGCGCGTTGATTTGCATTTCGCGAAAGCACCGCGTTACCGCCGTCAAAGGCAGAACGAGAGGAAGGGGATAGTAATGAGGAAAAAAGTGCCCGAATTAACGTATAAACGTACGCGAAGAGAGTAAGGAAAAGAGATTACAGCGTGGATTTGCATTTTTTTTTTCTCTAGGTATTTATAAGCGTCGATAGCGAGCCTTTTCCTTCCCTGAAAAATGAAAGCTCTCCATACGTATTCACGTCGAGATAAACAGCGGCCAAACAAAGGCGAGAAAAGCCTTCTCAAAGAATCGAGAGGCATTTTTCCAGCATAAAGCAAAGCTCGGCGTCGAAGACGGATAGGCGCAGGCGCAAAAAACGCAGCCACGAATCCTCGAGCGAGCCGTTATATGGTAAGGGGGGGGTGGCGTATAGTAGCGATTCGACTTTGAATTATTTCGGCCCTTCGAGACGACGCTCTGCTGCCGATTCAGGGGTTGGCCATTAATACCGCATTTGTCTTCCTTTGCAGGTTCCTACGCTGTATATACACGCGCGGTATGGGAGGAAGAAACGAAACGCGAACGGCGGGAGATACGAATCTAAAGGGGCCCTCGTCGCTTTAGGATTAATTATGCATCTTTATACGCGAGATAAGCGCTGCGGGGGGTGTTTGCACCTCTGAAAAATCGAGTAGGAGGTTTAAACGGATCGATTTCCTGTTCTTCTGATTTATCGCAGTAGTTAGGGGTTTGCGATCTCTCTCGATATCAAAATTCGTTGTAAAAGATTGTATATATAGGTACTCACCCGTATGCGTCCTCTGGTGAGCTTTAAGATGCGAACTTTTGGTGTAGACCTTTTTACATCCTGGGAACTGACACTTGTGTATCCTACGCTTCGTGTCGGGCGGACTGTGCTCGTGACTCCTCGCGTGATGCCTGCTGTTGACGCTGACGTGGCCACTCGTGACGACCGTCGCCGACGTACTGCCATGCGAGCTGTGCTGCGTCGTGCCGCTTACCGCTGGGAAGCCGTTCGTCGCTACCGAGATCAATCTGTGAAGAAAAAAAGGCAATTCATATGAGAAAAAAATTAATTCTGATGAAATAAGAAGAAGAGTGGATGTTTGGATGAGTACCTCGCAACGTTGATGTTCTGTGCGTTCGCAGTGGTGACCCTGACGATCGCGCTCCTGCCGTTCGCGCCGTGAAGGTTGAGATTGTGGACGTCGAGCATCGAGCTGCCGGTCGACGAGTGACTCGAATTCGAGTGACCCTGTCCGGACTCTGGACTCGAAGGTGGCGTAAGGATCTGTCCTTCGCCCTCGCAACCGCTGTCCTCTTCCTCTTCCTCCTGAAAAACCATCAAAATTACGTGTTAGTTATCATACTGCGAAGAAAGTAGTAATTCGTTGAGATTTTACTCACCTCGTGCTCCTCATCCTCCTCGAGGTCTTCGCTGGGCTCTTTCTTGAGGATGAGTGCCCTGCAGGACAGGGACGGCGAGCCATCCCAGGAGAGGGCGGAACACGCTGAACTCGCCGACGACATCGACAGCGAGTCCAGGTGCCGGTCGAGCAGATCCCTGTCGCGGCCGTTGTGACTGTGATCGCCCGGGCTCAGCTTTATGTCCTCCAGACAGAGCGTCTCTCTGTCGTCCGCTGTCGTCGTCACCTGTGTCGACATTTTTAAAAACAATTCGGCTATTGTTATATCCTGATGTGGACTCTGACCTATATCGCGCTGTACTAATTGTGTATATCTAAATCAACATCGGAAAAGCCGTTTCTTTATGCGAGATCTCTATTATACAGCCATGCGAATGAATAAAATAAAATTTTCATATTATTGAGGTAAAGTTCCCCATCTAATATAGATTCTCGAATAGCGGTCGTAAAGGCATTAGCGTTATTGCTGTAGGTATACGTATAGTTACTGACCTCCATTTTGATTGAGGGTTCGAATTGTGCGTTTGTGGTGCCCGTGGTGGCGGTCCAGATCTGCGGTGCCCTGAATAAATTCCACGGTGCCGTGTCGAGCTCCGTAGGGAGCTTTTTGTACGACTGTAGCTTCGGCTCGTCCTTCAGGTACCTTTCCATCTCGTAGCAAGTCTGTAATCATCAAAAGCGATCTCGGTTAGCTCCTGCTGGATTTACCTTGCGCAAATAACGCCGAGTATTTTAACGTATAAAAAGGGTATGGAAAATAAATTAAAATTGTTATCGATAACACAACAACAATTCCTCCCACAGTAATGATTCCCTCCGTTACCCTATCATTTTACAATCACACAGCAGTAGCAGTGACTGTCTCCCAGAGCTCTACCACCCTCTGCTTCATATACACGGGAGCCATTCAGACAGTGGTATACAGCAGAGGAGCATAATTTGAACAGTCAGCCGTGCCCCAATCCGACCATCCACAATATAACCCTAGAGTCCGGGCACGCTTACAATGGGCTCCGCGTCCCCTAGAGCCCAGCGTGTCTCTCGTCGTCATCATCATCCTTCCGCAAAGAAAAATCGCGAGGCGGCGGCGACGCTGCAGGTCTTGGTGAAACTCTGATCAACCGGAATGATTACTCTCCTTCTCCTATATAATACACCACCGCAGCAGCGACATTTATTCGTCCTATCGATCTATACTCTCCGGTGCTTTGGCATATGCATACTCATAATGCAGCCATAGACTCTATAGAGAGAAGCACACACACACACACACACACACACACACACATACACACAGAGATAGGACCCGAGGGCGAGGACCTATTAACTTAACGACAATGCGGAAATTACTCGGGCCGAGCTTCCGCAAAGCAAAGCAGGAGGCGCACAGGCTGCTACTGTATATACACACACGGGGCAGTAGCTACTGTGCCCACCACTAGCAGTCGACACAACTGCAAGTTAGCCAAGTTGCCCTCGTGTCCCTCTCTCCCTCTCTCTCTCCTTTAGGCTGTGCCAGTTCGCTGGCACTTTGCTCGTGGGAGGAGCAGGCGTGTGCAAAGTTATGTCGTCTAGAGCGATGTATTGTGCGCCGCAAGCGGGAGACGCGCTTCCTTCGAGTGATATTGCCTTGTGCTTTCGCTGTAACTCTCCCTCGGTTGGACGACGCTGGATAAAAATTCATTTTGACTGTCGGTCCAATGATCCCCTAATCAATGCAGTGACAAAAAGACAGTCCACCAAAGAAGTTCGATTAGACGAATATCGGCCGCAAGAAAGAAGGGAGAGAAAGTCGCACCTTTCGCGGCTGCAAAGGGAAGACCAAAAAGGCAAAGGAATCAAGTTTGCCTCTCTCACTCTCCATTGTTCTTGAGAAATAATCGCGTTGGGCTTGAAGCGCCTCTTCCATTATTCACGGTTAAAAGTTCGCGCGCGGAAGAGAGACGAGAGTTCGTTCTCTCTCTCTCTCTCTCTTACTCGAAGTAACGACATTATTATAACTTAGAGGGAAATTTTATGGCTCGTGCAGGTCACCTGCAGCAGTGCAGCAGTAGCAGCAGCAGCAGAGATCCCAAGCTCTGCGGATCTTTGCCCGAATTCGGCTAATCTTCTGTGTAGTACCTGCAGTTTAACGGTATCCAATTTGGCGGACGATTTAGGGATTTGGGAGGAGAGCTTTTTTTTGCGCCTCGCGGGGATTTGAATTTATAGAGAAACTTGCCGTTTCGGCGTATAAAAAAAAAAGCTAACGCGATCTTTATTGTTATTTCGCGATATCGTCGTTACATAGCAGCTAGTTCAGTTTTATTTCGACGGTTTACACACCAAAGCACGAAGCACACAGTATGCGAGCAAAACAAAAATAAAAACTTTTCACACACACACACACACACACACACACACACACGGGCCGGAAAAGCTCGAACTCTCGGTCGAAACCTCAACGAAAAGCCACACAGACAGAGCGTAGGGGGGGTCGTGGTCACCTCGACCAACAACAGCCTCGCGGCGGCATCTATTTCAGTCCAAAGAATAAATAAGCAGACCGACGATGCATAAGTGTATATAGTATTAGTAGAGCTTGCGCGCATTAGCGCACTCGCAAAAGCGTATGTCACTTTCTATTATTACGGCCGGCGCGTACCTAATGGCAAAACTGCGTAATAATGCAGAAGTTTCGCGCTAGCTCGCGAGCGCATCGCATCGCAGACCGAAGGGAATTTTACCCCCGTGTCGTCCCTCGTTCGATCTCGCATAAATCAAAAACACGTCAAGCCACTGCTACCGCCTCCTGACTGCACATTTCCATCAGTGTAACGATGCCGCACTGTCACTTACACCCCCCCCCCCGTCCTTTCGCGCTTCTCCCTCGCCAACAGCCCTTCTTCTCTCTCTCTCTCTCTCTCTCTCTCTCTAAACCATGTAAATCTATATAGGTATACTGTGCAGAAGGTTTTCGGGTTATGATATTCCAGCGCGAGAGCGCGCGCGTCATTCGGCGGATTCGAATTTGAATTTCAATTCTAATTTGAATCAGAAAGGACTGGGGTGCGAGCGCGGGAAAAAAAGAGACGCACTTCCAGCGGCCTGCCTCTACTCTACTCCAACGAGACTATACTTTTATAATGAAAATGGGCTTTTTACGCGATTGTTGTTTGGTATTCGGAATTAGGCGGGAAAATTGAACGCGGAAAGGAGGTGTAATGAGAAAAATTTTAGGTAATCAAGGCGGGATAGGAGTTGACCCGGTGGGAGAGCTTCGACTATTCATGAGCCGAATAAATTTTAGGCTCTCAATCTCTCTCTCTCTCTCTCTCTCTCTCTCTCTNCTCTCTCTCCCTCTCTCTCTCTCTCTCTCTCTCTCTCTCTCTCTCTCTCTCTCTCTCTCTCTCTCTCTCTCTCTCTCTCTCCCGGAGTAGAGATACTATTTCGAGAAAGGATCGATCGCTTAAACTACTTTTATTAAAAACTCCGGGGACACCCAAGTGGGTCAACTAGAATATAAACGAAAACTCGACACACGCAGACTCTCCTATGCATAAATTACCGCTCGGAGCAAGACGAGCAAAAAGCGTCGTCGTCGTCGTCGTCGTCCCAATTTCACGCATCCGATTCGTCGATCTATAACACACACCCGACCTTCCGAAAAAAAAAAAAAAAAAAAATTGTGTCCCTCCAAAAATACCTTTACATCCGGCGGTATATAGAAAAAAATTGAAGAGAAGCTAAAAAAGCTCGACGACGCGGTATACTGACAGTGGATTACCCGAGAAAGAGTGGTGCCGTACCGGAGCTTCGGATATTGCGCGGTTGGGAAATTTAAAGTGAAATTTTGCGAGGACGACCACAGGCTCGGAAACGGACACGAGAGAGAGCGTAGGCCGCTTTAATAATCGTCGAAAGAGAGAGAGAGAGAGAGAGAGAGAGAGAGAGAAGAGGTAGGGCAGAACGGTCAGCTGCAACGGCGACGGAAACAGAGACACAAAGGGGAAAATGGACTGGCGAATTTCCGAAAATTTCTCGATATGCGCTGAAGGCTATTTTTATTTCTCTTTCGGATATTATATTCGCTTTTTCTGCTCGCCGAATTTTTACGCGTTAAAGCGATTCCATTATTATCGATCCAGAGGAAGCTATACACACGCGTCTATTAACAGCCGGTTAATTGGCTGCTCACGTTTATCGATAGCTTTAAAGCTGAATTCTATGGATAAAGCATTAGCCGTCTCAATGGAGCATCGCTCGCTTGGGCTATATATATTTTTTTAACGAGATTATTACTATCCGTCATTCCAATTATATCGAGAGCCCATTTCACGCTTTAATTGCTGGAGTAATAAAGGCAGATTTTTTGGTGGATTTACGGCGCGATACACGAATAACAAGCTTTTGCTCCTCATGATTTACAAAGTCCGCTTAGAAAGCGTATTAACCACCGACTGCGCATACTCCAAAAGCAAAATAAGCATTATTTTCATTCAATCGACGTACAGCGTCGAAAGCCAATTTTTCCGAGTATAAATTTCAAGCTACAACACGCGCGCTTTCATTTCACGTCAGCCGAAGCGAAAAAGCCCTGCGCAAAATTTTTCCGCAAACATTTCGCTGGCTCGCAATTTAATAAACTCTCTCTCTCTCTCTCTCTCTCCAGCGGCTCAAAGTTCGAATTTGTTTACGAAGCTCGCGAAATTGAAGCGAAAAACTGCGAAGTAACTCCAGAGCCAACAGCAGCAGCTTTTATTTCGTTCGCTGCATGCGCTTGAAGGGTCGTCGTCGTCGTCGTCGTCGCCGATGTTGCAGTATACACAGAGCCGTCATTTTCCTCGTGTCGGGGGAGCAACGATTCAAGCTTGAAAAGAAGCTGTGAGTGTAGGTATATATATATATAGAAGTCGAGCGCGACCGCATCGAAACTTTACATCCAAGCGCAATTGTGTCGGACAAGCACGGGCTGAATCTTAATTCGATCTGTCCGAGTAATGGATTAATTGTTTACGAGCTGTGAAGGAGTTTCTGTATAAGAGAGCGAGAGAAAGCTATTGTTCGCGGGCTATATACCCAAGGAGAGAAGCTTTTCAAAGTTGTTAGAAGGAGTCGAGTCGGGAAATTTGCCTTCGTTATTCCGCGGGTTTTTGTTGCGTGCAAGCTACCGGATAATAGGAAATTCCGTTCGAGAAGTGTATATATACAAACCGCTGAAGTGTGAAGAGCTGGAAAATTGTTTAGGTCGCTTTTGAAAACTACCACAGTGCACGCTCTTATTTCTTCAATTAATGCTTGCATACAGCGAGAGAGATTAATCTCGAATTAAACTTGCGCAACATTCCAATAGCTGCAATTCATTCAAACGCTTTGCTAAAATCAGATAAAAAAAAAGCAAAAACGACCACAGATCGCAATCTACTATCCAAGTATGGTAACTCGAAGTAATCAAAAACTAATTAACACGCCCACCACGTGAGCTCCATAAAAGACACAACCTTATAAATAGGCGAGAGAGCGCAAGAAAATCAAAGCCAGTATACACTCTCCACGACCTCCCAGATCGAAACAAGTTCAATGTTTATTTCAATTGCAGCAGCAGCAGCAGCCGCTTGGCTATTCTAAAAATAGATCACACACCGCACGTCTCGGCGTCTTTATGTACGTATGCAGCAGTAGCAACGGCGGCGGCACTGCACAAAGCCAGTCGGCAAAAGTAGCGGGATAAGTCGCGAGGAGGCGACACACAAAGCTAACTCTGTGTTCATTCATAAACGGCGGCTGTATCAAAGCGCGCACAATGAGCGCGCGCGTCGATGCACTCGTTTATAGCAGCAGTGGCGGGGGCGGAGGAGAAAAATTCTTGAATGCTGGATTGTCTGTGGTACGCTTTGAATGAGGGATTTGTCGACGAGGGGAGCGGCTAATTAAAAATCGCGATGTACATCGCTGTGGAACAGCAAAGAATTTAACGGGGACGCGATAGTCCAATTGCTCTTTAATACCTTCTGGCGTTTATAGTACTGGGAGGAGAGAACAGCTAGTGTGATTTAGGTGTAACGCTACTGACCCCTTTTGGAGCTTTATTAAAGTTATAAATTCCGAGCTAGCACTTTTCTGCCACTTCGACTTCTGTATATACGAGTTTGTTGTGTGTTCGAAATTCGTATATGAGAAAAATAAACCAGCGGGAGTTTCGAAACAACTTCATAGTTCGCGTCAATTACACACACACACGCGCGCGCGCGCGCGCTGTGACGACGCCCGTGTGTATCCGTCTATTTAGCCGTCGCAGTAGCGAAGAAGAAGAAGTTTAACGCAGGCGGAGAAGAGTAATAAGTACTGAAAGGGATGAAAAGAAGAGCCTCCTGGAATTTCTCGAGGCTCTCGAACTTTCTTATCGCCTCCTTCAACTCTTCCCTTCCCCCGCTGCTGCACGTATATAGATCGGGACTCGAGGCGAGAAAAGAAGACTCGATCGTTCGGAGCTTCTCGACTCTCTCTATCTCGCTCTTACTCTTGGCTTGAAATTTTTCGCCACTTGGACGAGCGGCGACGAAATCGAGAGCGGAAGTTGACGTGAATGGGCGCGTGCTGCGGGAGAGTCTCGAGGAAGCTAGAGAGAGAGAGAGAAAAAAAAAGCCAAGCGATAAGAGCTGACTTTATTTTCAACAGAGTATCGGAGAAGCTTCAAAGGCTGCTGCACATATACACTGCGGAGGAAAACAAACGCTTTTCTTTCGTGTGGCGGAGACGTTGATTTCCAGCCGCGATACAAACCGTCTTGTACGAAAACGAATATCACTCTCAGCTGAAAAGCCGTCTAATTTACGCTCGAAACGTCTAGAGCTTCGTGAAAAAGCCACAAACAGTCCAAGCTCGTACACAACCCTCGAGACGCGACAGAAAGAATATAGCGTTTGCTCGTATGAAACAGGCTTCCCTCCGGCGTCTCCACGTCTAGGACACACGCGGAGCATTAGAAGCTGCGAAAAAGTACGAGAGAAAGAGCGGGTAGAAAGTGCAAGGACATAAACTAGTCCAGAGGTAAAGATAATCTTCTAGCGGGCGCTTATGGTATATACCTCGGAGACGTTCTCAAAGGGGTGGAGTAAAGAGCGAGAGAGATAGAGAGGGAGAGAGCAAGTTCCGCAGTAATTCCGGCCGACTGTCATTAACAGAGAGTCGCCGCTTGCACGCTCACTCGGGAGAAAATGAATGATAACTGCTACTACTCACTGCCGCCTACTATCTCTCTCTCTCTCTCTCTCTCTCTCTCTATCACCTTATCCTCCTTTTTCTCCCTGTACCTGACACTTTTGAACGTTTCCACTATTTTTTCCCCTCGCGCCCAGCGCACTCGGCCGTATTAGTTCCCTCTCTCTCTCTCTCCCTTGCTCTTTCTCCAAAGATGCATCCTTCTCGAGTTCCTTCTTCTTCTTCTTCTTCTTCTTTTGCTGCAGAGAGGAAGAGGCGACTACGTGGTAGTGGTGGCATCCTGCCAGGTCGTTAAAGAGATTCCCGCGCGCAACTTTAAGGGTGCCGTAAACCCGCGAATTTATCTTGTTCTTCTCCCAAGCTACGGGATATAGCTTGTGTGTGTGTGTGTGCAGCTTCGCTCTCGACTGTTTGTGGCTGGAATTTTGAGAGCCAGATGAGCGCGAGAAAAAGGAACGAGATGCATATGCGAGAGTAGTGCCCTACTCTCGAGGACATTGATTTCTGTATACGCTATATATGGATTTCTCCCCTCTTTCTCTCTGGGTTAATCGAGAATTTGTCGTCGTAGTTCGCGTTTTATCGCTGCAGCGGCGACCGGGTCTTTCTGGGGATTTAAAAAGCGTGTGTGTTTATGCGTTTTTATTTGGGATAATATTGAATGACTGGAACATTTCGTGTTCGAATTGCGTTTTCTCGTTAGTCGTATTCTGGTAACGTAATATTATTGGCCGGAATGTCAAACAAGTCACCGCAAGATTGCATGTGACGTGCGACGATATAAACGATTGACACTGATGGCTGACATGACGCTGTTGCGTCTATTTTAACCAGTGGAGACGAGAGTTTGAAAATTTTTAATTCAGAAATGCACATCCATTTTCAAAAATCTCCTACCCAAAAACAATCAAATTACTTCATTTATCGAACGCATCGGCTTATTTATGCAAGAAGTAAAAAAAAAAAAAAAACCTAGCGCACAGACATCCAACATACTCAGCGTAAAACCAGAGCTCGCGCGCATGCATCGTAAAGATTTTCAAAGCCCTGTTTCGCTATGCACACAAAGCGACGACAATGCACGCTCACGTCTAAAGTTTTTCGCGCGAAAAAAGTCCCTCTCTCACGCGTATCGATAACCAATAAATTGAAAGACGCGTAAAGCTCTCCTCTTTCGCGCGAAATTTACTGCCCCACTCGCCAGTAAAAAAGAGCGCAACAACAGCTCGCGAAACGCGAAGGGGCTATACCGATGATACACCAGCCAACGACGTTCGTTCCAGGCTCTCACTACGCTCGGTGCTATGGTGTCCTCGTAGCCGTCTCAAATGATGTGTTCGACGAGACACTTCCATCCACTAGTGCACACGTGTGCCCCCAGAAATGCATCGAGTGATGCGCTGTCTCCTGTGAGGCGCACTCGGTACTTTGCGCGCGAGAGGCGTCGTTTGCCTCGGGAATATGGACCGTAATAGCCAATCAAAATCAAGACGACGATGTATAGTGTGCGTATAGTACGAGGAGAGCTGCGGCCCTTTAATGAAAATACGCTATGGCAGTGCCCTCTACACGTGAATTCTAAACTTTCTATAAAATGGTATAAGATTTAAAAAGATGAACGTTCCACTTTTTAGAAACAATTACCGACGGTCGGTATGTGTCCAACCATAAAGCTTCAAAAGCTCCAACTCACACACATCGTCAAAAATCCTACAAATGACTTTTTCAAACTTCTCGTCGCAGCCGCAGCGTCATACACTCGCGCGCGCGCGCAGTTACCCGTCGCGTATAACAAACGGTTGTCGAGAAATCCTAGCTGGAGCAAAAAAAAAGAACGCTCTGCGCCAATAAAACACTTTTATTCAGCCAGTCGCGAGATTTTTCGAGAAAGTTGGCAGTTTACAACTTTGTTAACAAACAACTCGACCCGACTGCGCTCACACACACACGTATATATACGTGTATATACGTGTCCCCTCGCGCGCATGCGTTTGTTGGTCTCCTATTCAGAATAAATAGCAGAGGATGAGAGGTGTCAATACGCGTCTCTCACACCCGCATACGAGTGTGTATATATAGACATACTGGCGTGTATACGGCAGGAGGGAGCGTGAATAAAGCGCGCGGATGGATACGAGCGAATGCTATTTTCGTCACGGCGATGCTAATGAAGAATGAGTCGAACAATTTATTTCGCTGGCCAAGTGTGCCGAAAGTTTATTAAATTTCGTTGGGTTCTGCTCTGAGCGCGGAATTCGATAATTAAGAGCTAGCTTCGTGTCTGCGCGTGTATATCTATATGTACAATGAAACGTAGAGGGGAGTTTGTATAGTTTATAAGAGGCTATCGATTCGCTTTCTTTAATGCATAATTATAACGTTTTTACTCTTTTTTCCTGATCGCGTCGCGATCACGCACCGAAATAAACGCGTTGGATATGAATGATCAATGGCCGCGACACGTCTGACCCATGCATTAACGCTAATTAATTGTTTTGAAGTTTTCAGAGACCAGTCTGCGGATAAAAATCAAGACGTCACCTCTCGACAGCCGGAAATTATTCAACATCATTGATTGCAGCAGACGTCCTTGTACGAATACTTGTCCGATGAATATCGAATGAGAAACCGTCTCTCGGTCAAATTTCTGCGACACACACTCCATGCATAGATTTTTTTTTTTTTTTTTTGCTCAGAGACGCTGTGGATAGACGTGCGTGAAAGTCGACAGGATATTGCCAAAGGTATGGGACGACGAACCGGACTATATAGGATAGAAGAAAGGAATAGAGTACGTGACTCGACGACTCGAGCGAGCCAAGGACGACTGACTGGAATCTCTCATTTCGAGAGCGATGATGCGCTTTTTCATTCATGACGCATCTTCCATACGTTTCAATTTGAGAGATCATCCCACGCTATATAGCTTTTCGCATCAACATTCTTCAATAATAATCAAGTGTACATACGGCTCTCTTTCCAGAGTTGGCCACAGCAGCAGCAGCAGCGGCATTAATATTCGGCAAGTCGGCATTCACCACTCGAAATTCATACCAACGCTGTCAAGCTGCCGCCAACGCACACACATACACATAGACTCGAAGGCCTCGGACTGAATAGCAGCGGTAGTAGCGCAGACGTTATACGGTTGTCACGGCTGCAGCAGCAGCAGCAGCAGCATCGTCCGCGAGAATGCATTCACACGTGTGACAGCGGCACGTAGTGTTGGCTGACGTGACGGCGCAGCGGTGTCTCGTCTTTGCGAACGGGAAATCGTCGTCGCGGAGAGCCGCTTTATGGAGAGACGATCGAGGAGTATACGTACTATATACACACTCCCTGCTTTATGCGTTTGCGAGGACACAGCTTTACGCCGTTGCCGAGAGGTGTATGAGCTAGAGACGTCATCATTGCGAATTGATGATGATGGCTGTGTGTTTATCGATTGTTGTTACATGTGCAGCCACTGGTTTGCGTTTTGTGCGAGCTAAATTGTAATTATGAAAAACTGTGTGAGTGACGGCGAAAGTAGAAGAGGTACTTTGCATAAAGTGGATCGAAAGGATCGAAAAGTCAAAGTCAGACGTTACGCGAGAGAGGCGAAGAATTTATAAAAGGCTGCATGAAAGATAAAAGAAAGAAATGCTTAATTGGCAATTTCAGGCTCGAGTGCCGACGACGGCTGCCTAATAGCCGCGCGAGGCCTTTTGATCAAGCTTCATTTTAATTTTCGCATCAAAGTTTCTCACAAGAGTGCCACTTTGTCCAAATATAAAGCTCGAAAACAAAAGCCTCTCTCGCGGGGCGAGAGAAAACTTTTCTCTACCTTCTTTTTTTTTCTCCCCTTATATCCCATGGAAATCGCTTCGGATAGTCGAAAATTGGATTTTCTTTCAATGCGGAGAGCCACATCAACAAGTGTTTATCAAGACACGCAAAAACTTCTCCGAAACCAGGTGTGTGATTACACATACCTGCTCATCAAAAACAAATGCGCAGCTGCGCACAAAGTTTATCATTCATAAAAGCACGGCTAAGCCAAGAGAGCGGGCAGTGCCGCGCTTTTAATGAGGTACTTTACGAGCGCGTTTAATGCAAAATATCTGTGTCGTTAAGCACGTCGTCGTCGTGAAAAAGAGAGAGAGAGAGAGAGGCAACTCGACGTCGTCATTAACGACTCGATAGAGGCGGCCGCCGAGCTGCAATCGTTTAATTTATATACACGCGGAGATTATCGTTGCAGTGAGAATCTCGCCTATGGCGCGCATTTTAAAATATAAAGCAATAAGAGAGAGAGAGAGAGAGAGGTATATACAGTTGCAACTCTGGCCGAGCGATCGTACCGAGAGAGAGAGAGAGAGAGAGAAAGAGAGGCACTAATAAAACCCTTGCTGAAAATTCAATTACGCTTTACAGCGTCGCTTCGCTTTCCGGCTAAGTAATGCGTACGGCGCGATTACTGGGCGCTTTTATTTTTTCGCCTCCTCTCGTTACTGCGCGCGCGCGTTCGGCTGCAGGGGATATACGCGCGCTTAAACGATCCGAGAGTGTATTTTTAATGAATGAGCTTTTACTGCTGGATTATTCGAACTTAATTGTTGCGTGTGATTCAATCGAAAAAAAAAACAATCTCCTAAAAGCAAGCTTCTAAACAGCATCACTCAACCGCAAAAAACCTGCACACCCATTACCGAAATCCTTCTCTCGCGCTGCACACGCGCAATCGTATACTCTCGAAAAAGGCACTTTCTCGCAGTAACCGCTCCATAAATCGCCGATCATCATCGCGGTGTGCCTCCTGTGTATGTGTGTGTGCCGAAATCAGCGGCAACTGTGCTAGCCTTTCACGGACGCGCGAGATCGTCGTCCGTAAATGGCGCGAAAGTGCACAGAGCTCTCTCTCTCTCTCTCTCTCTCTCTCTCTCTCACTCGAGCGTCGCGTGTGTGACGCTCTCTGTACTCTCTCGTGAATCGTTATAAGACGCTGCAGCACCGCTAAATTACGGCTCAGCCGCAAATCTACCGGCTAATTACGAATCTCCGCCACGAAATCTCCTGCACGCGCACACACACATACGATGAAGAAAATGTGTGGCTGTGGGTGGGGGGGGGGGGCTAGTTTTCGTTCGGTCGATGTATTTCGGCGCCGAGCTTTTCGTTCTGCTCTTGGCCTCGGGCCCATCGCTGTTCTACGTTCACGTCTCTATTCTCTTCTTTCCCCTTTCCCCTTTGCTCTAATCTTTCTCCTCTCCCTCGCGCTCTGGTTAACATTTTCGCCTGTATTATATATATATACCTATACGTCCAGCGAGAGGAAAACGCCGCTAAGTCGCCGAGCGATTCGCGCACACAGCAGTTGTCATGTCCCCCTTCTCTTTCTTCTTCTGTTTTTCTTTTGCCGGATGTACGTACACACGAGGGGAAATTTTGCTTTTTCGTTTTCTGTGTGTGTGTGTGTGTATGTGTGTGTGTGTGTGTGTTGTCGGAGCATTAAAGGAAATTTCATAAATACGCATTGGCGAATGTGGGTTGACGAAAATTTAGTGCCAGTGGCAGGCGCACAAGGGGGACCAACGACGACGAGGAAGGAGGGTTCACTTAGGAAATTGAATTGATTATTTTTTATAGGGCAGCAGTGCCACCGGCAATGCAACAGTATACTGGGCTCTTGTTTTTCCGCTCCTGTGTATCTGTGTGTGTGTGCTTATGCGGGATAAATATTTGGATTAGAGCCATTGGGTCTCCTGTTTGCTTTTTAGATCAGTTTTGGATGAAATTATGTTTGCTATACTTCGATCGAATCATGCTTTGATGGTTAAGATAATGAGCGTCGATGATGTGTGTAATGAGTCTGCATTGTTTGATACAAATCAAATTTCACACAATCGGCATTAACGAGCAATAATTAAATTTCGGTATAGACTCGCTCGCTAATTATAGAAAACATAAAACTGCGGGGCAATAAAATAGATGCAATTATATGCATCGCATTAACAGCTTATCGAATAAATTAACAACATACAGTCAGGCGCAAAGAATCCGCTTATCGAGCAGATCCAAAGCGTTCAAAGAAAGAGAAAGAGCAGTTGCGTAACCACACGCGCGCGTAACGCACCACTGCGCATTCCAGTAGTCGACTACGCTCTAGAGTATACGTATAAAAGAGGCCTGGAAAGCGCGTGGGATGCGTTCGGCCTTGGGCATTGGAATTTTGCTGAGAATGCCAATGTCTAGGAGAGACGTCTAATATCGGGGTGGTTAAGCTCCTTAATTCCGACGTGGGAGTTTCGCCGTGTGTTTATGGGTGTTTACGGACGATTCAGGGATGAAATGAAACATCGCCCACATGTGTGAAAAAAAAAAAAAATAGAAAAGCTTCGTCCGTATAATATAATCATCGGTAATTAAACGCGCGAATAATAGCTACGGCCAACTTTTCACAACGACGCCAGTTTTAATTCGGTGGCGATTTTTCCTCCCGCGACTCGCTATTTTTCCTCGCGTAATTTATTTCATTAAAAAGTTGGCCAATAAATTCACGGAGTAACGCGAGAGTAGGACGGTCCTCCCGAAAAAAAAGCCGCGCGCACCGAGAGAAAGAGAAAGAGAGATTAATAGATAGTTAGGTAGACTAATAGATAATGCGAATTGTAATTCCTAAGTCCTCCTTTTTTCTCTCTCTTTCCGTGTGAGTTATGCGGGTTATTAAATGGGAGGGACGACGCGCAGTTGGAAAAGTTTTTTTAAAACGCTCCCGAGCGTTTGTCATTCGCTATGCGCGAGCTTGCGACTGGAAAAGTTGCGCGAGAGAGGAGTGATATTCCGCGGATTTTTTTTCAGGGACGCCGAGTGCATTTAGCGTTGATGTATTCTTCAAGCGAGTGAGACTAGCGTGTAATTAATCGTGGTTTTCAGTTTGGTAACGAGGATTATTTTTTTTTAGTGGAATTGTACGAGTACATTATACGTATATATCATACACGCATCATCGAGTCAAAGCCCTTGCGAATTTTCGTCGAGGCAAAGTTTAGGTACTATGCCGTACACTTGTCGTCCCTGTATACATTCCTAGCACACACATGTATACGTGCAGCGCAACTTTCTCATTGTCCAAGTGCACTCGCTCTCGAGCCACTGACCGCATACGGAGACGACACAATGGACGTCGGCAAAAGTTAGCGACGACGTGTACGCTTGGACATTAGCTTTGCGCGAGCTTCTTTTGTGTGCCCGCATGAGTCTCGGGTAAGTGAGCTTGCAATCGAGTTAAAGTGATCGAGTTAAGTTATTCGATCGAATCCCCGGTCACAGAGAGTCGACACCCTTTGCTGCTACTGCTGCTGCTGTACACAGCGTTGAAGGCGAAGTGCGCCCGCGGGCAATAAGAGGGAAGACGCCGCGTTGCCAGAGAGTCGAAACGTAATATGGAGTGAGCTTGAAATCTGAAGCTTTTCGCGCGGCACTGCGGCAGCGGGAGGTGCGGAGTTTGAAATTGATCGGAAAAAATGCGCGGGATCGAGTTTCCCGGTGCGAGTTGCATACAGAGGTATGTTATTATATAGGCGGTGTGAAATGACGGTGGAAATGCAATTATGAGAGCATTATTATTATTGTTATTATTAGGTGTGTATACTTTCGTTTTTATATCTTCGTGAATTATAATTTAGAAAGGTGATAATAATGGAATGTACTTTTGTTAACAGTTCTATTCTAAATACTAAGCTCTGACAGTTATAGCGTGAGCGGATCAAGAAGGTCTAAAGAGGCTGTTTCGTTCGAAGTTTCGTTACAGGTGGCTTTATATGCACTCTACACGCGAAAACTGCTAATGGAAATCAAAAACGCCTTAATACACCACCTATCTTCACTATACCCAAATACTAGAGAGCAAAGCAGTTCAAGCGGTGGGGGAAAGGAGTCAGTCCAAAACTGTCATGTTTCATGCGGCTACTATCTGACTTGTCTTGATCTCTCTTCTCCGCTTGTGCATAATATATACTCAGCTGTACACTCGACCAAATCGATAGCGGACAATTAACTCCTCTCTCCGCTCTAACTAGATTCGCCACAGCAGAAGAAAAAAAAGAGAATAAGCATTAGCAAGTATCCCACGCGCATATGAGCCTGGCACATACGGAAATTAGAGAGGAAGAGCCAAATAAAAGCAGAAAGGCAAAGAGGGAGGGAGGGAGGCAAACTCGAAGCTGCGCGACAGGAAAAGAGAGAGAGAGAGAGAGAGAGAGAGAGAGAGAGAGAGAGAGAGAGAGAGAGAGAGAGAGCGAGAGAGAAAGCGAAGGGGTTGGAGACGCCAGCTATAGGGTTATACTATGTTCTATAGGAGCAACGGCGCGTATCCGTAGCCCGGGCGGCGTCCGCTCATTCGCCGGGATAATTCGATATTTCCGCGACTAAAAGCCGTGAGTCCGTCCCTTCTACCGCTATATATACCTTTGCTACACACTCTGTATACACCGAACTCTCCTCCATCTCTCTCGTGTCCGGGCAAAACGCCGGTCGACGCGCTTGAATTATGCATCGCCGCCGCCTATCGTTAACGAGGCGATGGCGATGCTTCTCTCTCTCTCTCTCTCTCTCTCTCTCTCTCTCTCTCTCTCTCTCTATTGCTCGGATACCGGCCTGTAATTGTCTCGATTTAACCGATGGATTAACATTGCGAGCTGCGCCGAAGCTTCCGATGCAGCTGCTATTTTTGCAAGCTGTTGTACTCCTCATCATCAGCTCTTTGCACGTGATCGATACTCCGTAATATAATTAGAACACATACTATATTTCAGTCCGAATTACTATATTTTCCCGCAATTTATGTTGTATCCCACATCGGAACTCGAGACAATAAATCATCGAAACGACTGTATAAATCGAAGCCCTATCGCGCACGTGTGCAGCAGTTCTCGTCAACGCGAAACTTTCCTTGCCCCCGTAGTATAGACTTCTTCTTCGAGTGGCGCAAGTTTTGCTCCGGCTTCGCGTTTATCCCTCCTCGCGAGCGACGAGCAGGCGAACGTTTGATAGATCTGTTTTGACGTTTTTACGCTTGCACCGTAAGAGGATTGGCATAAGAGAGAACGGCAATCTTGATAAGCCGTGTATTCTCGTCCCTCGTCTTTCTTTATACTTCGTGTGTGCGACCAAGTGGACGAAGCGAGAAAAAATTGAAGAGTCTCTCGTTACAATTATTTTATCGAAGTACCTTTACATTTTACACAAAATCGGAAATCAGCACAATCCGTCGTAAATTCTCACTCCATATCCGAAAAAATGTCCTCCTATCCACCCCAGCAGCACCACCCTCAATCCTGCAAATGCAGTATCGCGCACGATTTCCTTAGAATCCCGCTTCTGCTGCTGCAGTAGTAGCATATCAGCGAAGGAGGAACTTTTCCAGTTTCCAGTCGACGTAGCTGTTCCACCGCGTTCGCTCATGTGTGTATGTACTGTTGCAGCAAGAGGCAAATAGCCTGGCGATTCTTTACGAGCGAGAGCAAATGTGGGACACGACGCTCTCGCGCGCACAAAGAGTCACTGGCCCCGTCGTGTATATGTGCGTCGCTAACGCGTTGCTCTTCTACACAGAAGCTCGAGCATGCGGCGACGATAAGACGGCTTTTTTTTTTTTATAGTGCGAGAGGGCAGTTAAAAATTGCTCCTTTACGGCCTGCTTTCGCACGCGCGCGAACTTTTGCCTTTACGAGCGTCAAGCGTAGGGTTATATATACGGGAAAGACTTTTGGATCTCGATGTGCTTATACAATTCTATATGAATATACACGTTTCTTCTTCAGCTTCTTCTTCTTCTTCTCGGCGTGTCTAATTGAGCGCGAAAACGCAGCTGTACACCTCCTTCGAGCAAAAACACACGATTTACATTCTCGGGTAGCGCATTTTCCACTCCCGGTCGAGATCGCTTTATTGTTTCAAATTAGCATTGTTCCTCCCCAAGAAACGTTCCGCTGATTAACCGCGCGCTAGCTCTCCTCTCTCTCTCCTTCCCTCTTCTAAGCTGATTTCGCGCTCATTCAAATGCAGACGACGTGGCCGTACAGCAGCTCCTTTCCATTCTCTACTACTACTACTACTACTACTACTACTACCTACTACTACTACTACCTCTCTTTCGAAGATATGCACGTGAAAGGACGCGTTTCGCTTTATCGACGCGGCTGCTGCTGCTTTTTACGAAGCAGCCCGTTCTCTCTCTCTCTCTACTCCCTGCTGCAGGGGGTCGACGACCCACCGGCAAGAGAGTAACTATACGTAGTGCCTTGTTTGAGTTTCTTGTTGCTCCGCGGCCTTCTTTTTTGCACCGCCGACGCCGCCGCTGCTGCTGCTTTGCTTATAGTGCGAGCGCAAGAGAGAGAGAGAGAGAGAGAGAGAGAGCGCGATTTATGAGCGAGCGCGGAGCGCCTGTTATGGATTAATCAGTTATCGCCGGGCGATCGCTAACTTCGTTGCTGCAGCGCGTGTATACACACAGACTTTGCTATATAGCGAGGTAGGAGCTGCAGCGAATGTATACAGCGGCTGATTTTTATGAAAATTTCACCATAGTCGATTGTGTTGCTTTGGGAAATGCGATATTGATTTACGACGTTGAAATTCATGATTGAAAGCGCCGGCGCTGTGAATAATTATAGCTCGTGTATACGAAGCTTTCTTTATACGGAGTTCGATTACTTTATAACCAGATGGCTATACTGTGTGCTCAGGCGACTAATCAAAAAATCGCAATTCAATATTCCCGCAAACCTACCGCAAGAAAACTCCCATCAACCCCCTATCAAATAAAGCCCGAAAGGAGTGAGACGAGAGCCGGCAAGTCTTACGGGGATTGCAGCTGCAGAATTGCTGGGCTCCGGGAGCTCCATAAAAGCGGGTTTACGGGCGAGCCTCGCGTGCCTCTCTCGACATCGCAAGACGACGATGGCCCTGACCGTATGATACGCACGTGTGCGGCTATCCTCAAAGACGACGTTGTGCAGTCGTCTTTCGGTTTATATGTTATAAGTGAATTTTTGAAAGCTTTAGTGAAATTTTAAGTGAATCTAGGCAAAGTCGATTCATCAAAGACACACACACACACACACAGCGCCAACGTAAAAAGCATCGCACACAACGGCCGCAACAAACACAATCTTATCCCGCTGTAGCAGAGCATTTTGCCTTTATATACGCGAAATAGCTTTTCCCGCGAAAGCGTATAGCTCGTAAAAGCCACGCATAGCCACAAAACCTCGTGTATACTCCAAGACACAGAGTCCGAAGAGAACGAGGCTGGCTGCACAAACGAAAGATTCAGCAAAAGACGACACGTGTGCGCCAACTATAACCCCGCAAGCTCCATTCCAGGAACTACGCGCGTATAGGAGCCTCGTAAAAGCTCGCTCGCGGAACATTAAATACGAGACTCGGTGAGATGCGCGACCGCTGCAGCGCAGCCTAACTCGATAGGTGCGCGACATTTAAGCTCAATTATTTAATTCAATTAAGCTCCGTCGGCCAGATCAAAGCTCAAGAGCGCTTCGAGTCAAAGGAGTGTACTCGAGCTTGCGGTTCGTGTGCTCACGCTTGTTTGTGTGCGAAGATTCTTGCGCGACGGTGAAGCTTTGTTGGGTAGTTTCATTTTGAAAAGCTCCAGTGCAATTTGACTTTATTTTTGTAAAAAAAGCTCGCGGGTTAAATTCAAATCGCGTGTTTTCTTCGCCGGTCTCAACAATCTTTTCAAGCGAAACTATTGTGCGCATTGTTTCGAGAGAGAGCTTTTGTATACACTTCATAATTTCTCCAATAGAGAAGGAAGCGTGTATACTGTTTTCTCGGGAAAGAAGACCAAAGTTTCGAGAATCGCAAAAAAGAAAAGTCGGAACACAGCCGATCGAGTATTTAAGAGCATAGCTGAGAGAAAGAGAGCAAACAAACACGACATTTTTTCGCTGAAATTCCTGACTCTAATTCCTCCTCCGCGAGAAGAGAAAAGTATAAGAAGAAGAAGATTAAAGACTGTGTATACCCTCGCGCATTTTTCTCTCGCAAATATTTCCCTCCGAAGAAATTCACGAAGCGATAAATCCGGTGTCATAATTCCAGGATCTATGTAGCCTCTGCTGCAGCTGCAACAGCGCACTGCCACTGTGTTGAATTGTTAAAACGTAATCGCCGCAGTTTTAAGTAGGCTCACGCGATCGCGTAATCCCATAATCCCGAGCAGACAGAGGTGAGAGAGAGAGAGAGAGAGACACCGAGAAAGGGCTTGTGTGTCGTGGTTCTCGCTCTTTGTGCACCGCAAGCGAATCGATGCCGCTTTCGCGTGTCGCGGAGCGCTTAATTCGACTTGTATTGGCTCTAATGAGGGGGAGAGTTGCAGAGGGAGAGAGAGAGAGGAAATTGCGTTTTCTAGCTGTACATGAACGGATCGGCTCGACGAAATTTCGTTTTCGCCGCAGTCTTTTCGCTCTCTCTCTGATGTTTGCTTTTGTTACATGCAAATGCCGCGTGGAAGCAATCTGTTATTGTATGCTGAGTTTGCTTTCGGTTAATTGAGTGTAAACAGACGAAGCTTTGATTAGCGAATGCTCGATTACATGTACCGTGTCGAGTTGTGCTTTTACATTATTATTTATGCATAATTTTCAGCAGCAACTTAAAGCTTTAAAGCTTTAAGAGCACGTGTTACATACAAAATTCAAAAAAGCACAAAACTTGCACAGCTAGGAAGCACAGGAATGTGTCGAACGACGAATTTCTCTCCGATCATCCTCCTAATTTACATTCGCTGTCTCTCGCGCTGGCGCATTTCTTTCGCATTCCGAGACGACTATAGCATACTCCCCCACACGAGAGAGGCAGTTCTAATTTCTCCCTGACCGCCGCGATCGACAGGAAGAATTTGATATTGAATTCCGGTGCCTCTTCTACACACTCCCACGTTTAAAAAGCCCGCCACACCGAAGACGGAAAAATAGTCGAGTCAGAGCTACGGTCCATTATCGCCTTAGTAGTACATATATAACGTGTAGGGTAGGATTATAGGAGCGACATCGGAATCCACGAAATTACATCGTGAAGGAATGGATAATAAACGGAATTTTACGTGTCGCCGTTCATGCCCTCGTAATTTCCGCGCATTACATCGACCTCCTTTCGCACAAGGATATACGAAGTATAGTAGTAGTCTTGACCCAAGCGCGAGGAATAGTGGCTTTTTAGGCTTTTATACACCGCGGCCGCGAGAGAGTTTATCGGCTGGCGTGCACAGAGCTTTTACGTGCGATTTTCATGCAGTTCGTCGTGCAGTAGAGCTTTTCGAAGGCTGTTTAGCTGAGATTTTTATGGACCGAAGCGCGCTGGTCATTCGACGGGTTATTATAATGGCTGGTGTAAAGTATTTATTGTGCTTTACTCCGCAAAAGCCTCAGCTTTGTCGTGTATATAGTGTAAAAGCTCGGAGTTATTATTATTCGTTGATAAAACGAGCGAAATGCATAAGCCGTCGAAAAGACGTAAGCTTTAAGGTGAAAGAAAAAAAAATGTTGGGGGAAGGATTTCTCTCTCAGCGGAGATTCCGCGGATGCATATAATGAGCCGGGAAATTTCGAGGGCAGCTCGCCGAGCGAGGGAAATATTCGAGGACGGAATCTCGGTACCGTCCGAGCGTCACGAGGAATGCGCGCTGCTGTATTTTCCTCTCTCTCTCTCTCTCTCTCTCTCTCTCGCTCTAGCTTGCAGCAGTTCCTCATATATAACGGAAGCCGAGAACTGCGTCCGTGAAAACGTGATGCGTTCTTATATTGCTTCTGTCTCTCAGTCTCTTGCGAAGAGCCGATAAAGGCGTTCTCTCGTTCTTTTTTCGGATTTCTCGCTGAGAGAGAGAGAGAGAGAGAGAGAGAGAGAGGCGTTTATGAAAATTACGGTGCTTCGGCAGAGAGCGAGAGAGAAGCTGTAAAGGTGCGAAGAAGCTCCTCCTTCTCGGCTTTTCTTTGCCGCTTTTATCGCGACTTTAAACAGCGTTACAGCTCTCTCTGCGCCACAGCAGCAGCGGCTCTCTGATTCATTGCCCTGCAGGCTATCGCAAGAGCGCGAGAGAGATTCTAAAATGCTTTTGATGTTTGCGTTTATCTTGATGAGATAATAAGCTCAAGACTCGCTATATATACAGCGCACTCGTTCGCAAGTGTTGCTGTTGCTCCTGGGTTGAGTTTAACGAGGTGTGACGCGAGTCTTTTTCTTCGCTCATTATTTTCTCTCTATTCTATTAGCAAAGAGCGAGTGTAATACTTTGATGTTCTACTCTTTATAAATTAACTCGAGAAGCCGCGTGTATACGTCGGTTTGAGAATCGTGTCTAAACTAACTCTTCCGATAAATTAAAAAAAAAAAACGCACGCGGAACACTTTTACACCGGCGATAAAAGAATCATGAGCACCGGCAGTAAAAAAATACGCAACTCTTCCAGGCTTTAATCACGCGCACAAAAAAAAAAAAAACAACAACAACTTTCCATCAAATTAACGCTCTCAGTATCGAATTGCACAGCCCATTAAAAAGTATATACCCACACAGCGATCGAGAAATCTTCTCTTTTCTTTCTTCGCCTTATAATTTCGTAGTTTTCGACAGTCGAGTATAACGGGCGCGTAAAGCGTACAGCGCCAAGAAGAAAGGAACACCGGCCCGAGATACGCCACTGGTCGGCCTCCGTACCGGCAGCTTTTTATGGGACTGTTAAGGGTTAAGAACGAAAAGTCGCCTCGTTTATGGCACGAAGATAAACGATGCCCGCCGCGCGGAATTGTCTTTAAAATAAATTCCTCTCTCGCCCTTTTTTTCGTTCGTTCGCGTGATCCTTTCTTTTTGGAAGTTAGCTGCTTTTTTATCGGCCCTCGGATATATATACTACCATTCCCCGTGGGGTGCAAGCTCCCGACAATAAGAAATTAATGAAAGTTGGATAGCTGCTTTATTAAGGACAAATTTTTAGCGGGGATTTTTTACACCCTGTATAGTATTATATGTGCAGCGTGAGGCTATATACGCCATGTAAGCTGCTCTAATGAAAGAGCTTTACGGTGCGCTTTTTAAGCTCTATGTATATATTATCCCCTTAGCGCGAACATCCCTTTTTTCGCGCGCGTGTGCTTTATCGGATGAGCTTTCATGTTTCATTTGCGTTAGCTTGAATTATAGATTATTTTATCCAACTCAAAAATTTACTATTAATCTCGCACTAGTCACGATACACACGGAATCAGCTGTATACACTCCCGCGAGTCCCATAAAACGTCCCGTGTTATTATCCCGCGCGACGACCTTGAACCTCGCTCTGGGCTTTTAATCGAAGCTTTCTCTGTGTCTCCGTCGTTTGCATCGGCGGGCGTAAATCACGCGAGGCTACTGCAACAATCGTTGCTCTCGTCCGCTCGTAAACCGTCTTCCGGGATGAGCCGAGTTTAACTTTGGACTCGTGCGCTGTACACACGCTACTCTGCTTTGTTGTCTACCTGTATACATATACGGTATACGGTCCAAGTTTATGATGGTCGAAGTGGGTTTCGTTCGGTTTTCACCTGGAGCTATGAGGAGTGATTTATTCGGACGAGATACACAGGCTCTGTGAGCTTCGATTGTGTAAGACACACGAGCAGAGGTTACGCATATTGTAATGGCTATACTTTCTATACTCTACTTGTAAGATTTTATCTCAAGAAAACGCTGCTTTTATTGTCTGATAAATCTTGTGGTACTTTTATGCTCCACTTTCTCTCTCCTCTTCAGAGCGATAAATTCGCCAACGTCACACATTACGGACCAATTCATTATTTTCCTGCTTCGTTACTCCTCTCCGTAAATCAAGCTCTCTCGCAAATCATTTCCCGCGAAACCGACGTAATTATACCCGAAATCAAATCCTCACACACACACACACACACACACACACACACACGTCCTCTCCACTTTCCCCGATTGATTCGGCCGTGTGTGTAGGCAATAGCCAAAGCATCGGTAGATATAAATCTAATCCCATAGCCAAACAAGTCCGTGTCCCGTCGTAAAATCACCTCGTTTCTCTCCGTTCTTCTTCTTCTTCTTCTCTTCTTCCCTATTTTATCCCCCCGCTCTCGCTCTCGGTTCGGCACTCAGGCTAAGTGTCGTAAAAGCGTATTTGCATTCTACCGAAAATCTCGAGAGTCGAGAGAAAAAGAGAAACTCTCTGCTACCGCTGTGATTTCAGCCTCGAGGCGCGAAACTGGCAAGTGTCTTACTTACCGCACTCGCTTTTTCATGGGGGGGAAGAAAGAGGGACTTGCTGTTATATTCTCACCTGAAACAGAAAGAAGAAAACCTGGATTAGCACTCGATTTTTTAATTTTCAAAGACGTTTTGATTTAATCAGGGCAATTTTCATTGGCTACTAATAAAGACGTCGAGAAGCATAAGGCAGAGCGACGACGAGAACAACGACGCAATAAAGATCCGCAATTGTTCCGGCCACTTATGCAAATCCGTCGAGCCGTCTAATTCGCACTCTACCGTCTTCTCTCCTCCTACATACACGCGAGCGTATTAGTCGTCAGTCGTCGTCGTCGTGTCCGTGGAGAATTTTCCGAAATTCCGCGCCTCATAACTCCCGCGCGGAATGTTTTCCCATCCCGCGCGCTTTCTCTGTTTATGCACCAATTTACTTATCCCTCAAAGAAGCTGCTGCTGCCGCCTCGCGTTTATTTGCTTCTCTCTTTTGCCCCTCACTCATCCGTCTGCTCTGCTGCTGCTGCTTCGGCTCTTATGTTTATTTCGACTCGTCTGCGCCGTCCCTCCCCCCATGGAGTCGACATCAACAAACATCTTGATTATACCGTGAAAGCTGGGGTCCGTACTCGAGAGTTGGCTGGAAACTCGAGCCTTCCTCCGTCTAGTCCTATAACCCTCCC
>CM053170.1:9046728-9089652 GCA_012977825.3 Pteromalus puparum | reverse complement strand
CCCCCCTCTCTCTCTCTCTCTCTCTCTCTCTCTCTTTCCCGGAAACCTCTGCTATACTGCCTCCGTCTTTGCCATTCTCGAGTATACATGCATATACACGTATTTTGCATCTCATTTCGGAGGCCGAGTCGTGTGTGTAGATGTGCGTGTGTGTGAGGAAGAGCCGTTCGGATAGACAAATATTGCATTTAATTTTATGCAAATCACATGCGTGTTCCATCTCGGCCTTTAATTGAAGAGGTAGTCGAGTTTGTTATGCCGAAGTGTCTTGATACGTATTCCGAATCGGTAATCGAGTAATAATATATGTGTAATCGAATATACGCTTTCTTCATCCCCCATAATATCCGCAGTAATTTCGGCGAGAAATATGAAATGTAAACTCACGCCGAATCATGCATTTATGAATGAAGCTTCGCGAGGGAAAAGAATCTCACGCATTTGTCCATAAGGGAAAAGCTCTTTTAAAATTTCGTTCAGCGCGTGCGTCGGCATTGTACACACAGCGCACAGTAGCGTGAAAAGTGATTTATGGAATGACCTCAGCCGAGTAGCAGTGCTTTCCGGATAACGAAATAATTTATGAGCTGAGCTAATTGAAGCCTCGCCGATGGCTGCGGTGTAAAGTTTTACGAGAGTTGCGTAAGCTCGAAAGCATTTTTTTCTTTTCATACACGAAGACGCCAATTAACCAAAAACCAGCCGTGTACCATCATACGCTTTTATAATCCACCCTGTAAAATCTCTCTCAACCCCGTTGAAAAATCGACGCTACTGCGAAAAAAGAAGAAGAAAGAACTAACGCGACGTCTCAGCTTGCTCTCCCCGTTTTCGCGCACGTAACGACGGCCTCGTCTTGGCGTTGTAACTACGGGCAACGTCGCGTACTCGTCGTCGGTAATTTGTTAGCCTAGGGCTACCTTTTCATGGCAGCCGACGGCGTCGAGACTTGATTTTGTAGCTGCAACGCGCGTTCGATCGAACTGTACTTATAATAGCGGAAAATCGTTATGGATGATGGTCGGGTTGCTATAGGGACCCGTACCGTCGTCGTCGTCGTCATATTTAGCGATAATGGTATAGAGAGCTGTGTGGACGCGTGTTCTCGAAAACGGAGAGAGAGAGAGAGAGAGAGAGAGAGAGACTGCTCGAATATCGAAAGTTGCCAGGCGTTATCGTAAAGTTAAAAAAATTGTACGTATAGGGATAAGAACGAGGATTTAAAGACGAAGCGTGTTTATGATGGCTCGTACTTCTCTCCATCGGTTCCACACACAGATTTTTCGTCCACACCAAGGCATAACCATCAAGTCACCACGAGTAGTGCGTGTCCTATCTCCAGCTCCGGTCTCTCTCTCTCTCTCTCTCTCTCTCTCTCCTTAAACTCTACGCGGTTACAACACGGCGGGACTTTACGACAGTTCGACAAGTGCCGGATCGTCGCGTGTACATCTATTGTTCTAAAAGTGCGATCTACAACGCACCTCGTTATAATATTTCTACGAATTTCGCTCAAAAATAAACTAGACCATCCCCACGTTAAAGTCGCAGAGCGTATACACACTATACTCCGTTCGATGAAAAAAAGAAGACGAACAAAACCTTACGACCCATATTTTCCTCTCCACGCGATGTTTATACGATACGATAAGTGCGCGCGCGCGCGCGCTTCGAAATGGAAGACAGTTGTTGGCTGTTGTCTCTCGATTCGTATTCTCCACGCGCGGATGTGTGAATGGAACTTGCGCTCGAGCGTATATAGGTGTACATAAACGCGCTCGTATTCCCTTCACGCGTTGCTGCTGCTGCTGCTGCAGGTTCTCGAAAAACAACGGGTCTGTGTATATATATATCGCAAGCGACACGAGCAGCGGTATAATCTATACACACACAGGGACGAGTATGCACTATAGCTGTGGAGGAGGAATACGTACGGCTTATCAATGAGCGATTGGCTCCGAGGTGTATGATTGGCTTTTGTGACTGTGCTGAAAGGAATTTTGTTGTGCGTCGCATAGCGCAGAGGTGTCTGTTGCAATATGAGAGTGGATTGGGATTTCAATGCGCGATGTTTCGTGTGTCGAGAGAGTATAGTACCTCTATAGAATTTTCAAAAGAATTATGCGTTGTATAATTGTGGAATCGATTTGATATACAGCGGTTCTCTCGTATAGGAATTAAATCCAAAGACGCAGCGTCGAGCGACGGAGTAAAGAAGCATCCCGAGAGCCATCAAACCCATCATAAAAAGCGCGAGTACAGTGCTGGTACGTTTCTCTGGAATGCAACTCAGGTGCGCGGCATAAAAATTCACTGCTGCATTCGCTATACGCGCACAGGGTAGTATAAGTCGACTCGAAGGACACTTTGAGGATACCCTTGAGAAGCTTCACTTCCACACACACACACACACGAAGAGACGCAAAGCCCCGTAGCAGTAGCCCATAAACTTCCAATTCCATCGGAATACAATGGCGTCGGTTGCTGCGGCACGATGCAGCCCCGACGGCTTCATTAAAGGCCTCGGTTAACCCTTGCCAACGTTACATCGATACCTATACACAACAAGCACTCTGTGTGTGCCTTTAATGCTCGGGAGGTATTTGCCCGTGACGGGGGTGCAAATCTGCAGTCAAGAGGAAAAAGCATCAGACACGGAGATGCTAAGATGCAAGTTTTGCTTTTTGCCGGTGGAGTAGGGGCTAAGAGACGCTTGTGCTCGAGTTGGACGAAGAAACTGTGTGAAATGCAAGAGAGAGAGAGATGGTTGCTGCTGTGTTGGCTAGTGCAAGTGATTGCGACTGCTGTTCCGAGAGAGATTCCAAGGGAGGTTCTTATAGGTGTCCCGGGTAAGACGCTTTTAATTTGAGGTTTGGACGAAGAAATTGCCAACTGCTAATGATTTAAGAGCTTTGTTGTCATAGTCCTCTGTATAATAATTATACGACAAATTCGCGGAGCTGAAGATCGCGAGCTAAAGAAGCCCCGACTCAGCTGAAAATCCCCCAGCGACAAATTGAAATGCCTCTATACGCTTCAAAGTCACAAATATACCGGCCATAATCGTGTAGACCCACCGACTACACACAGCCTACACTACTACCACCCCATAAGCCGATAATCTCGCCTTCCTCTCTCTCTCTCTCTCTCTCTCTCTCTCTCTAGCTCGTACACACAGCTTCGATAATTGCGATACTCCTCTCACACCCCCTTATACCGCTTCTAAAGAGAATGCTCACGAGAGACGGCGATTACGCAGCTGCAGCTGCTGCTGCTGCTGAGAGAGTGTGTGTGTGCGGACAAGCGTATATTGACTCGTAAGTGGCATAGCCGATCAATTGCTCCGTTGGTAATGCTTCTGCATCGCGCGCGCACGCGAGGGCTTCGAGAAACGGATGTGTGCGCGCGGTGTATCCGGACGCGCGTCGGCTAGATCTCTCTCCGGGGGTCAGGGTGATATCTCTCCTGAATGCTGACGAGCCTATAGAGGATGTGTGCACTGGAATTATTGATTCGAGTGACTCTCTCGCTTACTGCGAATTGAATCGAATCGTTTTTTTTTTATTTTGCGATGCAGTGACACGAGTGCGATTTTTAGTTTTATCGTGTGTGTTTTTTGAAGGACGCGGTGTTTTAATCGGTGGAGATTTGCCCTTCGACTGGTTATACTACTGCTGATTTTTATTTGAAAGAGAGAGTTTTCGTAATAGCACTATGTAAGTATAAGCGATCGGAATGCGAACATTCCTCGGTATGTATATGTAGTGTCTGTATAGCAAAGATAGGTGGAGCAGAGGCACTTTGAGGTTTCCCTCATCCTGATCTGCATGCCGAGTGTACATATAGAAGTGCTTACCATCTATGCCAAAACTTTCGTCTAGGGACCTGCTGCTTGGGCCACTTATGCTAGCATCTAAGATGATTTCTTTTCTCTATTCGTTCGTTCTGTCCCTATGATTTTGCATTACCACGGCAATTATAAATCATACAATCCTTAAACATAACGAATTCACAAATCAAGATTCTCCACTAAAATTTTCAACGGTATATACACACTGCGACTATATTCACGAGAAATAAACCACAGAATGAAGCAATAACAGAAAGAAGCTGGGCGAGCGCGTCTTCTTTCCGAAACAATGCGCAGAACGTAAACACGCCTCTCTTTCCGCGAGCGAAGACAAAGAAAAGCAGTAAAACGCAGTTACAAGTAGAAAGTTGCTGTAAGGCACTCGAAGTCAAAACAAGAAGTCGTAGCTCTCGCGACTTCGCGAAAACAATACTTCCCTTCCCTTACACTACTTACCCTATCAACAAGTCGTGTCCGCTATACGCCAACGAGAAACGACGTATTCGCTATTTTTCTATCTCATTTCCTNTCTCTCTTTCTCTCTCTCTCTCTCTCTCTCTCTCTCTCTCTCTCTCTCTCTCTCTCTCTCTCTCTCTTTCCCTGTACTCCGTCAATATATCCCGCTTTCATATTTTCCCCGCTGCGCTGACGAGAGAAAAACATGTTTCGTAAACATATGCAGCGCAAGATTTCATTTCGCTTCGCTATACACATCAAAGAATAAAAAAAAAGCTATTCTTCAGCCACTCGAGATTTTATATTATATATAGTATATCTCTCTCTTCGATCGACTTTGCGTTGAGTACCCGCGTATATATTCTTTTTCCTCCTTATGAAATGAGATTTCATTCTGTATACGAGTCTTAACCTACTTTTTTTCGAGTGCGCGTCGAGAAGAGCTATATATAGACGAGTATGTGTGTGTGTGTGTGTATATACGCGGTGAAATAATGCTAGAGAGGTGGACGCATTACTGCTCTGCGCGTACACTCTTGATAAACCCTCTCTATATACGCCTGCCTCGATATATGGAGTCGTTTTATTCGCATTCTTTCTTTGCCAGCTTCGATTTATGCTTTTCTCGGGATAAGCGCGGTTGATTTATGGCCTGTTCTATGCTAGTTCCGTTGTGTGTATACCGGGAAAATTTCGCGGATTAACATGTGCACGAGAACGAAATTGTTTATGATAAAAGATTTTCATCGGCTGCAGATCGAGAGACGTGTACATCGGGGAATAATAATAATATTTTCATTTTTATCTGCGATCGACGTGTAGACGCGTCGTTATGGAGAGTGAAGTCTTGCGTAACTGGGAAAAAAAACATTAGCCGACATTCGATTTGCAGATAAAGCTCGCGTGGATTTATCAGGTGCTTGTATATATAGACGCGCAGATAAAAAGCATCGCGAAGCTACGGCTTTTAAAAGAAACTTAGGCGTAGAGATAAGAGTCGCACGAAGCAAAAGGAAAAAGAGCGTTTAGTATATCTGACGATACTTTGGCTAATGCGTCTTTTATGAATTTTCACGTTATTGCCTTAAACTAAAAAAAAAAAAAAATCTTCAATTCGCCATCCATCTATAAAAATCCAAATAGCATTCCAACTAAAAATTCACGCCCTCTCAACGAAGAAAGCAATAAAAGCTTTTTATCGAGACTAGAAAGGGAGAGAGAGCGATGATGGCTCGTCGGACTGTATCTCTCATCCCTCACCGGCGATCTGCTTCAGCAATTAAGCTGAGCACGCTGGCGGCTTTTGCAAAAACGAATTTCCTAGCCGCGTATGGCGTTAAATTAACGTTCGCCGCGCGCGGCCAGCTCTGATTGGGGACGAGAGAGAGAGAGAGCTGTGCACGAGGGCCACGGCCACCCAGCGGAAATCGAAGGTAGGCACGACGATTAATCGATCCCTGTGCCACCGCCACAGCCGCCACTGCTGCTGCTGCCATCACGGCTGTCTGCCTGTCTCTGTGCTTTCTCTCTCGTTGGGGGTTTATGTATACGCGTGGGGATTGGTGTGAATCGATGCGAGTGGTGCATGTGAATTTTCGCGGATTTTAGTTCTTGTTTGTTAATTTCGTAAACGGCGATTTTTTTGTAAAATCCTGTCGGATTTTTCTGCTGGGAGGAGAGCTGAGGGAAAAAGGAAAAGAAAATTACCTTTTCCTTATCAAACCTTCAATCCTCTACCAAAGAACTCCAATCTAGTAAAGACAAGCATCTCCCGTCAAAGGCAAGCGTCCAGGTCTCTGCCTGAAAGCTCGGACACACTCGAGAGCCGCAAAAATCGAAAGTCGAATCTTGTTTCGTCCGGCAACGAGAAAGAGAGAGATTACGCCCATTGAAACGCTCACTCGATTTGCCGCGAAATTCACTACACACTCGTACGCGCGTCGTCTCGGAATATGTTCTTGTCCGATTTCTCTCTTTTTTATTCTCTCTCTCTCTCTCGCCTCACTCGTCGCTGCGGCCCTTCATCGCCGCCGTCACGAACCAATTCGAAATCACATTAAGTCCGTTTCAGCGCTCCCAGTCAAAACTCCAATTTAAAACTTCCTGCGCGAGAGCTCGTCGTCGCCGCACTCGACACGTCGAGCTTGCAGTGAAGTGCTGCGGGGAAGCGGAGTGAGGTGCAGAGAGATGTATGGATTCAATAAAATTTTCCGGATTTTTCAGTGGTAGAGGAGAGAGAGAGAGTGTGTGTTTTTTTCCATTCCGAGTGCAGGTGATGCAGATTTGAAGAATCGCTTACCGATCGGTGAGTTGAATTTTCTCTGGGGTTGTAATATAAAAGAGAGAAGGTTGAAGCGTGTTCTCACCTAAAACAGAAAAAAGATGGCATTTCGTTAGTATTATGCAAAGCGTATTAAAATTCGTTATACTAAGGAGGGAATCATTATATCGAAGGGCAAAAGTGTCAGCCTGGCCTCACAATAGAATTCAATTTAATATAAGGTAAGAAGAGAGAAAGCGCTCGCTTTCGTAGAAAGAATCGACAGTTTAATGAACAGCGCGATCCTCAATTCAAATGGCGAACTTTTTGCAAATTCCTCGCATCGCCGGGGGAGCTGTCATCGGACCATAAAATTACTCTCCGCTCGCACCGAAAAGCCGCCTCAAGAATCCCAGCTCGCGATATCAAATTCCTCTCTCTCTCTCTCTCTCTATCTCGAGAGCGAACAAGCGAGAACGAGTATTAGAAAAGAAAAGGCCGCGAAGAATCCGCGCCAATTCCTCTGTCTCCTCCTCCTCCTCCTCCTCCTCGTTCCTCCCAATATAATCGAGTTGCCGAGCGAGCGAGCGAAGAGCGAATTAAAGGCATTCCGCGCTAATCAGGCCCGAGAGAGAGAAGGAGAAACTTTTCGGTATTCCATTGGCAACAGCTCCGTCGGACCGCATTCGTTATTGTAAACGTCCGTTTGCAGCGTCCTGAGAAAAACTTGGCCGAACCATTCTTCCGGATTCTTCGTTCTTTTGTTTCGGCTGCTGCGCCAGTCGGACAGTGTAGAAAGAAAAGAGGAAGGAAGAGAAGAGAAGAGAGAGAGAGAGAGAGAGAGAGAGAGAGAGAGAGACGCGACGGGAATGAAATCACGGCTGTCCGCGACGATTGGCCGTTTCGCTTCTCTCTTTCTCTCTCTCTCTCTCTCTCTCTCTCTCTCTCTCTCTCTCTCTTTCTCGGCACAGCGGCGGCAGCGGCGTCCGACATTATCGGAATGCGCTGCCGCTGCCGTTGCTACTGTCGACTCTGTGACAGTTTTCGCGAACTTGACTCCAAAGTTTCGCCCTTACCGGGATGCGAGCGAGTTGTTTGTACGTGGGCGAATGTGTGAATGGGCTTTATTACGGCTTCGCTGGTTTTGAGAAGAAAATACTTTGGTGTGTTAAATTGTGTTCAATTTCAGGTGAGAAGAAGATAGCAAGAGAGCTGTGGTTTGAAAATTCAAAATTCACCATAAACAAAAATAAAAAATTCATTTTCCAGCAAAAAATCAGTACCAGGCTTCAAAGAGCAAATATTCTACTTGCTAATAAACCGCGAAACTCGCTTCTTTCTCCCAACACCACAGCAGAATCAGCGACGACGTTCCTTATACTCTCGCGCAACTCTTCTATCGTTCGACAAATTAATGAGATCTCACGGCAGGCCATCGCTTCGAGCTTTTCTCCTCCACCTCCGCTGCAGCATCGCTTAGGTATTTTCCGTTTGACGAGCCGCACACGGTAGCAGCTGCGCGCGCAAATGGAAAAAAATTCTCGGAACGCGCGCGCGCGCGCGAAATCTCGCCGGAATTGCAATGCCGGCGCGCGAATGAACTTTGCCGGATCGCTTTACGTGCTCCGCTAGCTTTTGGTGAAAAAAAATTTAAATTTCTCTACTTCCAAAGGCTCTTTTTTTTGTTTTCACGAATGAAAAACTGGGCAGGTATTTTAATTTCGCGTATGGATGAGAAACGATTTCGCGGTTGGAATATTTTTAACGCTTGCTCTCTGCCTCCAGTGTTTCAAAGGGTGAGAATTCAGTTTTGAAACACAAGAAGTGGATTCTTGAATGGGTACACAGAGAAAGTGGGAGGGGGAGACTTTATTCAAAGACACTGCGGCATTTCGCGCGGATGTGTTTAATGTGTAACTTTCCTCGGGGCAAGTAGTATTTTCGCGTAAAACTCGCGACTAAGGCTAAAATCAATTTTCCCCTTGGCGGACAGCTGAAAAGTACTCGAGGAGCTGTGAATGGAATAAATTTGAATAGAAACAATAGCCATTACGAGTCAGCAAGACGCTGTGTTGATACAACCGCAGCGCAGGCGAAGGGTCCGACAAATTTTCTTAAATACACTTTCAACTATTTTGCACACGAACACGGATTTTTCCGTGGCATTTTTTCTCCTCGTTCTCCACCCCCTATACTCCTTCGAGATAACAAAAAGAAGTTAAATTACTCGCGCAAGTCCGTGTGTACCTCTTCGGCCGCCGCAAACTTCTCTCAACGTAACGAACTTCTTTGGAGGTTTTTTTTTGTTTGGAAGAGTGAAGAAACTATAATACTATTGCATAGACTCTTTAAGAGGACTCGAAAAAGGGAAGAAACACAGCCCGTTTCCCTCCCCAGGAGGGAAATCCACGTGCACACACATACACCTTCAAAATCAAGCCAAGTTTTTCACGAGACGAGGGGATGTAACATCGGAATATTTTTCCGACAGCACCGAGAGAGGGAAGAAAAAGGAATCTCATTAATTCGGTCTCGCGCGCGAACTGTCAAAACTTTTCTAGACATCGGAATCCCGCGCGTCGCCGTCGTCGTCGTCGTCGTCCGGGACGTCGAATCTTTCGCCATTCAGATTTTCCAAGCGCCGAAATGCAAATTATTCTATGAATGTGGAATAGAGGCAATAAGAAGCGCCTCGACGAGTTGAGAGGCTTTCTAAGCTCTTGAAAAACGAATTTTGCCTTTTCCATTAAATCAAGGTTCTCGATCGCATAAACATTATTCCTTCGTCAGAACGACGATCAAAGTTTTTAACCGTACCAGCGCCACAGCCAATCAATAACTTATCGCATCGAAAAGTCGACGACATTACGAATCATCCCCGAAACAGTGCGCGTATCAGCTCTCGTATGCAAACGAGCTTCTCGTCGTAAGAATTTTCGATGCATACGAAAAAAGGGCTTGCTCTCCCGAATAAGCAGCAGACGCGAAAAAAGGGTAAAGCATTAGGCTCAGCATTTCGTTCGGACTCGCCGCTCGACCGGAAACTCCATTCCATCCTCCTCTATCGAAGAGTTTCATCGTAAATGCATACATGTGATGCACAGCACCGGCTGCTGTCTGTCGGACTGTCTTCAGCCGCTGATGCTTCAGATGATACGGCGAAATGCGATGTTTATATTTGCGAGATGCCGCGCATAATTCGGATGTATTCGTTTCCGCATGACGGGTCAGCGAACCTTCGATGGAGATGAGGGGAATTGAGAGATACTACGGATACTCGTGTGACTGCGTTTTGGAAAGGGAACGAAAATGTTAGGTTTGTTGTTAGAATTATTAATTTTGCAAGGAATTGTAGGAATTACGCAGTTGTCAAAGCACGTCGTATCAGAAGACGCTTTCACTTAGATTACTCATCCTAAATTTGAGTATCACTTGATTAATCCGTCTGGAATCTCGCTATACTAATATAACAGCAAAAGCCAAAAGCCTTCTCCTAGCTCTTATATACATCTGAAAACCTCCACCATCAAGATTGAAAAACGAAAAGACGAAATGCTCCTCGACCATTTGTATTCCAAGATAAAACCAAAGACTAATGTCTGCTCGAAACTCGGTTTTCTACCAACACGAAAAAATCGCCCTCGTGAATATTCAAAAGCAACATAATTTCACCCTCGCTCTCCGAATTAATCCGCACAAACGTTCATTAAACTTTTTAATTGCTCGGCTCAAAGTTCAGTCAATGTCACCGCGACTAAAGCGCGCGCGCGCATCTCTTTAAAATTCTTCCCTTTAAAAGCAGCAGCAGTAGCAACAGTCGACTTTGAAGCGAATATCCAAGCGCCAGTTCATTCTGCGCAGCGAACTTGTTCGCCCTTAAAGCTGCCCTACCACGTGTACACGAACTCTCTCTCTCTCTCTCTCTCCCGGCAACACACAGGAGAAAACCGATGAACTCGCGAAGTCTTTTGAAGAGTACCTATATATACACACGCGGGTGTGTGGCATTGTACGCGTTTGCATTTTGGGCTTCGTCGAAGTACCAGGCCGTGAGTCAATGTTGAAACGCGCCAAAGCTGAAAGCCCAGGGAAAACTCCGACGAGAGAGAGGGAGAGAAATTTATGAAATTTTACTTCGAGCTTTGGTCTGCTCGGAGAATGAAAGGGATGGGAGTTTTTGGGTGGGTAAATTTTCACTTTTCTTCTCTCCCCCTTGAATTTCGGATGAGATTCCGGCTTCTGTATGTACGAGTAATTGAATCACTTAATTCTTTGGACTTGATATTAGGTAACTTCGAAGTTACTGAAGCATGGAAAATATTAAATTTTTCGGAGCTGTACCTTTCAGGTATTCTATTCAAAGGAAGTTTGCAAATATGATATTTTACATCATCTCTCGTGAATAATTCGAATATTTCCTAACGGTATTTTCCAGCAAATAGCTGACAAAATTATTCAGCAATTCAACTCCGAGAAGGAAACATCTTAAATGATTAACGAATCACGAGATAAGTTTGAAAATGTATACACTACATACAGTTTTAGCTCGACAACCCTTTCGATGCTGCCTCGTGAACTCGTCGATTTACGTTGGGCATTTTTTGCGCTTGTTACACACCGAAGCTTGACCGCATGTTCAAAGATGCAAAAGCATCGAAGAGAATGCATAGTTCATATCTCATTACACCGGTGTGCACGGTATTCCGGTATCGTAACTCAGAGACTTTATCTACTCTCTCGTTTAACCCTATCGACTCTCGAAAGGCCAGCTAATCGTACACGCGCATCCATACTCTGAAATATTCACGTCCCGCAAGGATATCGGGAGCAATTTTCGTGTATACCCCGGAAAAACTAGTTTTTCACCATCGGTAAAACTCGCTTTATAATCCGTTCCATAAACCCCATTCAATTATCTCTCTGAAATATCAATGCGAAATCAACGTTGAAATCGCGAAATCGTAAATAATTCCCTATTTCCGCGCTCGTGCAGCTAAGCCACGCGAGAGTAAATCCCAAAACTGCGCTGCTGTTGTCCCCCATGAGTATATACGCTGTAGGTATATGTATGTGTGTGTGTATAAAACTCTCCGGCAGAGCAATAATATAACGGCCAACAACGCAACGGTTATTATTAGTATCACTTCCGCGAAATCGGAAGCGCGGGCTTCGCGATGATAATTTACGGCGTAACGCGAATAAAATTCTCTGGGGAAAAAAAATGAGGGAACATTGATATGCGAGCGTGTGCGCGTAGAGCCATTTTCTCGATTGCCGTGCGTAAAAACGATCCGCTTTTCGCTCGCTTCCGGTTAATATCGCTGCAGTGGCGCAGCGCCGTAAAGGTGGAGAGAGATTCCCTCTCTGCGGTATCCTTTGATCTGGGGAACGACGCGTTTCCGAGTCGTGGATACGTATAAGATATAGCACGATGTGTGTGCGAGCTGTAAACCGAAGATTATCGGTGGTGCTATTCGAAGATGGAAAACTTTTTTGTTATCGTTACGCAAAATTAAAATTTAGATTAGAATAAAACGATTGTGCACTAACGGTTTTTATTCGATGGAGCTATAATACGGAGGAGGCACAAAGAGGCCACTCAAATCAAATACTAATTTGTCCTAATCGCCAGTGAATCGCTTACGAAAACACTTCAATCCGTCTGGCAGACACGAAGCGTAAAAAAGAAGAAGCTCTCGCCGTTCGCTGTCAGCAGCCACTCACTTTCGGCTACCGAGAAGACCTTCTATCCCGCATACAAAAGCGCATTCATCAATCGCCTCTCCGAATGAGAAAAAAGGTCATCGCTCTTCGTACAACACACGATATACAAAAGAAACGTAGAAACGTTCGCAACGCGTGAGAAACGCACGACGTACAGTACACTCGAGTTTCTAATTCACGCTGATTGCTAATTGCTCGTTCACGCAGCAGTAGCAGCAGCAATTAGGCCTACACTCGACCCATTTTTCTGTCCCGCGCCTTTTTCACCCTCTTTATTATTCTCCTCCCTTTTTTTCGCTCTCTTTTCACCTTCCGCGTATGCATAAGCTGTTGCATCGTGCAGCTCCTTTTTGCGAGCTTGATTTTTCCTCGTAGTTCTCTCGCGCTGATGTATGTGCACGTGTTTTTTTTTCCTCCTCCTCTTCCTTCTCCTAGAGTTAGATAACGAGGATTTAAATTGAAGTAGTTGTTGGCTTTGCGAGAGGCGGTGGCGCTTTTTTTCGTGCGCGCTTGTTTGGGGGAGAGGCAAAAAGGAGTTTGATAATTATGAGGCTTGATGAGAAAGCTGTTTCTTTAATTTCGAGAATTTAAATGAGTTTCACTTTTTTACTTTTTATTATATCACGCGCGTACTGGATTTCATTAATTTTTCGTGGAATAATTCGCTTTGATGATACAGTAATAGTTGACGACGTCGTTCTCGATGTAAACGGTTGTCGTAAACGAAACAAAACTCTGTGCATGTATATACCATTCGAGTTCGAATGATTATATATAATGAGCCAAAAGTATACCCTTTCCAGCGAGTCGACTCTTGTTTTCTTGCCCTTTCACGTTTCTAGGCCCTAAGTACAGGTTGCATCGAATGGCTGTTATTAAAGTTGGAAGCGTATAAAAATCCGAGAGTTATTCCATTCCGTATTATTTAACGTCACGAGAAAGAGAATTCAAGCTCACGCCGGTATTGCACATTGCAAATAACAGTACCCTTTTCTTCTCTCCACACTTCCTGGGCCGTTTCGTTCCAGTCTATATTCTAATGTATATCTCGCTTCTGATAATAATACGCAATTTGGCGGGTAAATCGCGATTTAAAAACGAACTCGTCAGAGCTGGTATACAACCTTCTAATTTTAACAGCGTGTACAAGCATCAGAGTAGAGCGACTAATTATATACACGCGTATCAAACTCCGCCCATCATTCCTATATTTATCCACTTCCGCTCGGGCGCACATCTCTTTTCATCCCCAAGTCTTGGCCTCCACCTTCTCCCGTGCCAACTCGCCGTTTCTTTTCTCGCGCACGCGCGCGAAAAATAACGAGTACACTTTGAGCTTGAAACGAGCGTAAAAAAAAAAACGCTGCAGCAGACGCGCGCGCGCGCGCGATCAAAAGGCATCTGAAAGGAGTCGAGTGTTTTCTCGAATTAGGCCGTGAATTTCCTCGCAGAGCGTAGCGCTGATTAGGCCGCTGTAGCTAGAGCTGGTAGTGTGGTTTTATTTTTCCTCTTTTTTTTTGCGAGCGTGAAAGCACTGCTTTACGCGCGGTCGGCAATTGGTTTTCGAGCCAGCTGCTTTCTCATTCACGTAAACGAGAATTAAGATATAGAAGAGTGTGCGCGAGTATTTGATACGGGCGACTTTTTTTAGAGACTTCTCTCTGGCTTCCAATTTGTTTAAGCCGCTGTTTTTTTTTTTTGTTTTTTTTTTTGGAGGCCTGGGATTCGTTGAGGCTGTGGTCTTTTATCGAGAGATGTATGAGAGTCTTGAGGTGGGAATGTGAGCTTTTTTTTGCAGCTGAAGTACGCGCGGAGTTGCGAATGGATCTCGGGCCTTAATTCTGCGCTTGAAAGAGGCAGCGCTGGAATGAAGTGGTCTAAACCCTAAAAGGGCTTGGATTTAATGTAGGCAAGGGAAATATTTCAAAAACTTTGCTAAAGAAAATCTCATGTCTGGATTCAGTGTACACAACAGTGTTTAATTTTTTTTCCGAAGCCATATATCAACACAGTTTATGAGAAAAAACAGTATCTCTAACCAGTCCAAATTGCTCGTCGAACAGTCACCGAAAAAAAAGCAGATAAATCCTCTCAGTGAAAAAAAAAAACTCTGTTAACGGCAATTGTAACATGACAGGGCTAATAGAAATAAGTCGACGCCGCGTACGCTCGACATGACGTACGACAAGCTCGCCCGCGTGCATAACAACTCGCTCGCGCGCGCGCGCGTAGCGCCTAATCTCTTCCCCCTCTATCAGCGTTATCTTTTAGAAAAAAAAAAGAAAGAATCTTAGAAGCAGTGTAAAAAAAAACTCGAGCTCTTTTCTCTCTCGCGGATAAATAAGCGAGCCGACGCGCACAATACGGCTCTCGTCCATACATACAGAGGCCCATGTATATAGCGTCTCTCTCCCTGGTATAATCAGCGGTTGCCATGACGACGCACTAGCGAAAAGCGCGTCCTGCGTGTTTTCCATCTAAATTATGTACTACACTGGTAGAGCCTTCTGCATTCTTCTCTCTCGACAGTAGCAACGCAGCGTCTTCTGACCTACATAGTCGTAGTCGTCGTCGTCGTCTCGTGTATATTACAGAGAGCGGGAAAAAACAGAGGACGAAAATTATACGGCCCTAATGCGAAACGATTTGTGCGTCTTGGGCTGATGAATGTTTTTTCCTCTCTCCCCTTCCGAGTGTAATATCGAACGTGATTAGAGTGAGAGGCATGCATCCGGAGGAGGAGAAAAGCTATATGCTGCATGATAGGGAGAGAGAAGAGTAACGAAAATAAACAGAGACGCGCTCTGATAAGGGATCACCACCAAGGGAGTGAGCGAATATGGGTGAGACAGTATCGGGATGCTAGCATCTATTTTTAATTGGAATACTTGCGCCGTCATCTCTTGGAGCATCAGGAAATGCTCTCTCGACAGAGTTATTAGTCACGAGGAGAGGTCGTTGTATCATATCGAGTATCCGTCCTTTGAAAAATTATGCAACCGCGCTCGCCATCTTAATTGAATCGAAAACAATATCCCAAAACCCTCCTCTCATCGGACGAGAGTCATAACAAGCTCTCCTCTACACAATATAACCCTCAGCTCGTATAGCAATGAAAGTATATACCCTCTGATACTCTCCTCACCTCAACGGAATAAAAGCCGTATACCATTACGCCGCGCGCGACGACCGCAAGATTGTCATCGCACCGGGATGTCTTCTGCTGGCGATCTATAACGACGTCGTTACGACCGACGGATTCGCCTACATCGTCGGCGATTATAGCATACCAGTATATACCCGAGAGAGGAGAGAGAGAGAGAGAGAGAGCTTGCGGCTTCATAAGCCCCCCTTCGGTCGGCGCATAGTTGGCGCTCCTGTACTGAGAGGCACGCGTATGCGACGTCGAAAGTATCTAGAGAGAGAGAGAGAGAGAGAGAGAGAGAGAGAGAGAGAGAGAGAGAGAGAGCAGGTGGATGATGCAGCAACGGTTTAAATGTGCAGAGATCGCGAGGCTCGCGCGCGCGCTCTTGACGAGCTACGTTTTCTCCGCGCAAGCACGAGGTTTGCGATAAATATACGAGGAATTGGGGAGCGAAAGGGCTGGGAAGTTTCAAATTTGTTGCCGTGGAGCTTGCAAGCTCTCTCTCTCTCTCTCTCTCTCTCTCTCTCTCTCGCTGCGGGGATTTTGGTAATTGGAAGAGTGCAAGTATGCCGCAAGTATTTTGGTACATAGGAGCTTATTGGAATTGTAACCGTGTTTTGCTGACTTTTATATTAAAAAAAAAAGGACGGAAGGGTGGAAAATAAAATTCCGAGCGAAAAATGCATTATAACAAGGCGAGCATTGAAAAGGAAACGCTAGAGATACGATATCGTAGTAGCGTACGGAACCGAACGAAATTAAAATGGCTTAATGGTCCAGTCTTTTCTTTCTTTCCTGCTTTTTGCGCACGCCCGCGCGCTCGCGTTATTAAAAGCCTGTTATTCCGATGAAATTTCAAACTTATTTGTACGATTGGAAATACGCTTCGACGGCGGCGACATGGAAGAGAGGGAAAAAACAAGAATCGTAACAAGCTGTGCGCAAAACGCGCTGCCATTTTCGCATCGATAACTTTGCAGAGAGAGAGAGAGAAAGAGAGCGCGAATATCGTAATTGAATCGAACGCCATGTCTATACACAACTACACAAAGACAATCAGCAAACTTCCTCTTTTATTGAACGACCAGAGAGAGGGAGGAAGCTATCAATAATAAAGAAAGCCGTACAATGGCGCTGTATGTGTGTAAAAAATGCAGCCTCACGGCGGCTGCAACGATTGCGTATTAATTAAACAAAGAGAGAGAGAGGGGGGGGGGGAAGAGGATATAACGTGCGGCTATACACAGAAAATATAACGCGGTGGCAGAGGGGTTGGCCTGAGGAATCGTGCCATTAACGCGATTTATGGAGGGACCTCCAAAAATAAAGCACGCGCTTCCAGCACCTTCCGCGATGGTCTTCCGAGCTTTCGCTCGAGCTCGTACACGCACGCGGAATAATCGTGGAGGGGGGAAGGAGGGGGTCGTTACTTTCGCCGTCTTATGATGATGCGATGCGCTTAATGCATATTAGTGGCCCTTTGGGGACTGGCTAGGGGACTCGGTGATGATTTCGCGCAGTTTTTCATTTAGAAAAGTGGGCGGTTCTGATGTGTTTTTTTTTTCGTATATAAGATATGGCTTTTTGTTAATTTCTCAGGATTAATGAAAAGTGCGCATCCGTTTCGAACTTTATGTTATGCTTCGCGTCTGCACACCATCAATTACAGACCCTGACAAAGCAGACAAAGCCTCCTCCTCGTGTCTGCGAAGATATTTCGAGCGAAGAAAAAAATTTCTCGTACATCGTCTTGGCGCATCTGGAAGTACTCGGTCTTTTTCCGAACGAACAAACGGACACCCATCTCTTGAGACTTACTCATCGACGGGGCACGCGCTTACAGGGCTATTTTCAACTATACTCCGACGCGCTCTCGCGTATATACCGTCTGTATCAAACAAGGTACGCTTTATGAAGCCTCGTCTCGCTGTGTGTCTATAACTAACTTTTCGAAAATTCAAAACGTCTGCTTGATTCACTCAGCGGAGGGTAGAGCTGCGCAACAATCGCCTCAATCAGGGCTACTGGTATACACCCCCGAAAAGACACCGTAGTACGTCTCTCTGCTATTCTCGAAACAAAACGATACACATCTCCTGCCTTCGCGTGTGTGTCTCTATCCATCCAGAAAAAAAGAGCGATTGTATACACGCTCGAAAACGCTAAATGCAATTTCGTCGCGCAGCAGAGGGTACACGCGCGTGTGCTCGACAATGCCTTTAATCAACGATAATTCTGGCGAGCGAAGCGGACGCACACAAGCCGAGATAGGTATTCCACGATTCGAGCCGTATACGCGTTGATAATAAGCGTGTCCCCTGTGCGCGTTTTGGCTATAATAACGCCATAGCCTTTGTGGCGACACACGTTGCTAGAGAGAGAGAGAGAGAGATCTTTCGCTATAATCCGAGCTTGAAAGAGTGTATCGGGTATGCGGCCGGGATATATCGACGGAATATTATCGGGGTGTTACCGCCACCTACAGAGTCGCTGGCGCACGAAACCCCCCTCTACCACTACCGTCGGCGCTGCTCCGCGAAAGAGCATAAAAGCGGGAGCGCTTCCCGCTCGCGACACAGTCTGCTCCCGGCCCCTGCCCGGTGAGCATCGCCCCACTACCGCCACTCGGCTCTCGAGTCCGGTAGTACCCCCCCTCGGATAGCCAGCCTAGGGATCTTTGGAGAATATACTTGCGGCAATCAACTTCTGGACTTTTCTTTATACCCCGACGCTCCCCATCCTCCGCTACGACGAAGAAACGAGAACAGCGAGTTCGAGGTCTCTCGTCGACGTCCGCGCTCGAAGACGTACTCTACAGGCGCGCGACCTCGCCAACTTCTCGCGGTCTCTCTCTCTGGTCCGCGCTCCGTGGATATAGCCCCGTACTCCACCGACGAACGGGCAGTACTCGCGTGGACTCCGAGCGGAAAGGTCGGACCGGTGAAGCCCCGCTTCCTGGCCCCTTAACGCAGTCCATATACGCGATTCGTACACGGTCTCTCTCTGAGGTCCGCGCTTCACGGCTATATCGCGAGACGCACCGCAGAGCCGGCAGTTCGTCTCGAGCAGTCAACGCGAGCGGTCGACCGGTGAAGCACCTCTTCCCGGACTTCCCTCGCCAGTCACGACTCGCGAGCTACACCCGTGCCCGGACGGCGACTAGCGCTCGACGTCATCCGAAACGCCCGCCTGGTGACCCCGTCCTAGGCGGCGGACTAAGAGGCGTCGAATTCGCTCTCGACCGAACCACAAGCACGGGCTGTAACAACGCGGCGAAGACTAATTGACACGCTCCGAGCCAAGCGTAACGCACATGGTGGCGAATCAGCGATCACGATCCCGTTCCGAGAGGCAGAGACAGCTACGGAATCGACGGAAGAGGAAGGCCGCCCAGACACTACCAGCTTTTACCGGGCGTGACCCTCTCGCACTCGCTCCACCGACACCAGCTGTGCTGCCTCAGCTACCTGCTTCTCCGGAAACGCAACCGCTGAGGGCCAACACTCCACCAACTCTACGCGGAGAAGCCACGCCTAAATCTCCGTCGCCAATCCGCACGATTGTGCCTTGGTCGTACATTCGGACCCACGACGTGATTTTTATCCGACGGCCGTACCGAAAAGCGGTATTCACCGACTGGCCGCCGGTTGTGGCTGCTCCCCCACCAGCTACTCCTGCTGAGGAACCGGACGAGGACGTGCTCGAGCTGCACCCGACCCCGGATGACGATTTGAGCGGTGGGACAACACCAGCGTCACCGCCGGTAAGGGCCACTTCTCCCGCACCGGCTCTCCTACCAGCAGCCAGAGTAGTCGCTCAAGGTCCGTCTGTTCCCGCGCCAACGGCTCGGATTCCGACGCATCCTCGGATCATCAACGTGCCTCGAGGGGCACATCTGATCGAGTCCCCCGACAGGCCCGGACCGAGGAAGACGTTCGCATACCCGCACCTGCGTGACCCCCGTCGCTTCACGGCGGTAAAAAGGAAACTAGCTTTCGCGGACAGAAGGGACGATCCTCGGCGCACGTCGTTCTACGTCTCTAACGACGCCCCTCGGAGCAGAAGCAACAGCCGTGTTAACTCCGTGAGGGAGTTAAACCGCCGCCCTCGTCACCGCGAGCCGACCCGACCCAAGCGTCGACCTTAAATTTATTCGATATATCAACCGGCCCTTTTCAGGGCCACCATATAGTTCAGACGTACGGTGCACTCCCACACGTTCTCCCCCCCCTTGCTCTTCGGGTGGGGTGTAACAAGTGGCGTGCCCAACGTGGGGCTAGACTTAAAAAGTCATATCGGGCAGAAGCTCGTCTAAGAACCCGCGACTGAGTCAACCGGCATCCAATGCCCATTCAGCACTCGCCTCGAAAAACTCGTAGCCAAACAGAACGAGACAAGGGAGTGAATACACTTCTGGAAGTGGACAATAATCCAGTGGCGCCCATCGAACCAAGAACCAACGTGGCAGACAACGCTCGACAGACACGAGAGCGCGCTGAAGCAGAGGCTCAACAACTTGCGACGGAAGCGCGTGCCAGGGAAGCTAACAAGCGTCGTCAGGCCGAGGAGGCGGATATCCAGCAACGTGCCGAAGAAGCCCGGCGTCGACGAGAAGCTCAAAGTCTCGCAGAAGCCGAAGCTCAACGCCTCGCAGCAACAGCAGCAGCTGAAGCCGCGGAGATCGAAGCCCGACACATCGCACAAGAAGCTCGTGAACGTGCCGAGGCAGACGCCGAGCGTCGTCGTCAACAAGCCATGGCTGACGGACAACCTCCAGCTCCCGCCCCAGCTCCGGTTCCTGCCGCTGTTCGCAACTGGGAGGACTTCGCTCAGGCACTCTTCGGGTATCGGCCGCCTCTCCCTGAGTTTCACGGACAAGAGCACGAGAACCCTGATACTTACCTGACACAGTGCACCGAGTACCTGAGAATCTTTAATATTCCAGGAGATCAACAAGTCAGAGCTCTAGAAAAGGGTCTGAAAGGGGACGCAGAAAAATGGTGGCAGTGCTACCGCTCTCTAGGTACGGACTATCAACGCTACCAAGAACTAATCCGCAGCCGCTATAACAGTCAAACTGTTATCAGCGGATTGATCTCGGATCTTTATGGGAAAAGACAAGGCGAAAAGGAAGCTACTGGTACCTTTTTACAACAAAAATATTTGTTGTTCCAACGCCTCCGTCCAAACGAAGAAGAAGCCACGAAGCTCTCCACTCTTGTGAATCTACTTCGACCCGGCATACGACGATCGCTGCGCGGTCAAACCCACGCTGACTTCTCCGCACTCCTAAATAAAGCGCTCGAGGCCGAGCGCGACGAGGACGAGGAAAACCAGCAGTACAAGGGGAAGAAGAAAGAGGCTGCACCTGAAAAACCACCGTCAGCTGCGAAGAACGAGAAGAAGCAACCCCCGAAGTGTTGGCACTGCCCAGGCCACCATTACCACAGAGACTGCGAAGTACTGAAAAAGAAACAACAGCTTTCAAAGAATTGGAGGCAGGACAACAACGCCGACGGTACTCCTAAGCCGGAAGCCAGCACTATATACAGTGATCCGCACGAGCTTCCCAGAATCGACGTAAACTACAACGAACAGCAGCTCACGGCGATAATCGACTCCGGAGCAACGGAAAATTTCATCAACCCGAAATTTCTCCAAGTGGGTACCCCTTACGCCGAGTGTGATGTCGTGACCCGACTGGCAGCAGACGGAGCATCAATGAGCGTGATCGGCAAAGCAACGATCACCTTCCAGCTACAGGGACACACCTTCACGACAGACGTGATGATGGCTCCAGCACTGAAGGAGCCGTTACTGCTTGGTCTGCCCTGGCTGCGCCAAGAGGAGGGCGTTGTCGATTTCACTCGTAACGTTCTGCACGTGGGAAGAACCGAGCGCGTTACAACCTCCTTCTTCAGTGCTCAACCGAGAAAGATGGACCACGCTCCTTTGGACCTCGATAAGTTTGTCGATGGATTTCCCAGTGCTCTCAAAGGGAGGTTTCACAAGCTGCTCCAAGCGCACGCTCGGGTATTCGCACCTCTGGGTGGACGATTGCCCCAAACCAAAGCTGTGCGGCACGACATCAAGTTGACCGTGGAACGGCCATTTCGTCTACCAATGTACCCGCACTCGACCACCAAGCGAAGAGCCATTGACCAACAAGTACGCGAAATGTTGGCCATGAAGCTGATCGAGCCGTGTACGTCGCCATACTGCTCTCCCGTAACTATGCCAAAGAAGAAGGACGGCAGTCTACGCTTCTGCGTGGATTACCGCAAAATCAACGAATTGACGGAGGACACGGCCCAACCAATGCCAAAAATCCACGAGACGCTCCGAGATATCGGAGACGCCACTATCTTCACGACGCTCGATCTCAAGAGCGGATATTGGCAAATCCCTATGGAGGAGAGGGCAAAAAAATACACGGCATTCTCTACACCTTCCGGAGGCACTTATCAGTTCAACGTGATGCCGTTTGGCCTCAAGGGCGCACCAAAAACTTTCCAGGCTGTGCTCTCTCAGGAGGTTCTGACCGGATACATCAACGATTTTTGCATAAATTATCTCGACGATGTGATAATTTATTCAAAGACTTGGAACGAGCACCTTCGGCATATTGCGCTTGTACTCGAACGACTCGACACTCACGGATTTACGTGCGCCATCGAAAAGTGTCGCTTCGGGATGCACAGTATCGAGTATCTCGGCTTTCACGTGACGTCCGACCGCAACGAAGCTAAGCCGGAGTTCGTGAAAGCACTTATCAACGCAGCAGCCCCGAGGACAAAAAAGCAGTTGCAAAGCTTTACGGGAGCTTGCAATTGGCTACGTGAATATATTCCACGTCTAGCCATTATTATGGCTCCGCTCACCGACCTCCTGAAGGGGAAGCGCGGTTTCCGATGGACGCCAGCAGCCCAAAGAGCCTTCGACGCCACTAAAGAAGCGTTGAAACGGCCGCTCACGCTTTCACGTCCCAAACCCGGGCTACCCTACGTTCTCCAGACCGACGCCTCGGCCAGGGGCATGGGCTGTGTGCTCTTCCAGGAGGAAGCTGACGGGACGAGACGCATCATCAGCTACGCCAGCGCCAAATTCACGCCGGCCGAAAGCAAGTACCACTGCAACGAGCAAGAGTGCCTTTGCATCATATGGGCGATAAAACGCTTCCGACCGTATCTCGAGGACGAGCCATTTACCCTACGCACTGACAGCAAAGTGCTTACTTGGCTGAATCGATTCAAGGATACTCGTGATAAGCTCATGAGATGGTCGTTATTGCTACAAGAATTTACGTTCAACATCGAACACTGTCCCGGTCGAGAGAATGAACTCCCGGACGTGTTGTCAAGAGACCCCGAAGGAGAACACGAAGAGCTCGACGACATCGATCGACTTCTACCCCCGGTGCTGGGAGACCGTCCACAACGTGCGGTTTCACCTGAAATTCACCTCATTAATAAAGATTTGTCGACACCGGAGATCGAGACGGTTCTGCTGACCGCCATCCACGAAGCACAGCAGGAAGACGAAAAAATCGCTGAGATAGCGCTCCGCCGTTTACAATTAGGGGAGCGTGAACCACCAACACCTGCCGACAGACTCTTCAAGGAGAGATACGACATTCGTAACAACCTCCTGTGACTACGAGACGGAGCAGACGACTCTTGGAAGATCGTTGTTCCTGCAAGCATTCAAGATCGCGTCATCCACGAGTATCACGACGCTCAATTGGCCGGACATCCCGGGGCCGAAGAAACTCTGCGAGCCATATCCAAACATTACCGCTGGCCCAAAATGGCGAAGCAAGTGAAGGAGTACGTGCGATCATGCCATCTGTGCGCTTGTCACAAGAGAACAACTACTCAACCTCAAGGACTACGACCACGACAACCCCAAGAACCATGGGACACCATAGCCGTAGACCTGATGGGACCCTACCCAGCCACGAGCACCAGGAAACGCTTCATCCTCGTGGTCACGGATTTATTTACCAGATGGGTAGAGGCTTTCCCACTCGGTTCTTCGGAAACAGCGCATATCTTGCGTCCACTCGAAAACGACGTTTTCGCCCGATACGGTTATCCCCGGGCAATCATCTCCGACAACGGACCGCAGTTTACCAGCCGTGCATGGGCTGAGGCATGCAGAAAATGGCAAATCACGCATTTGACAACGGCCATTTACCACCCCCGGGCTAACCCTACGGAACGACGAAATCAGGAGATAAAGAAGGGTCTCAGGCTTCACCTCGATGGGAAAGCGCATAAGAATTGGGACCTGGAATTACCAAAAGTCTTGTTCCAGATCCGCAGCAGACGTAACGCAGCTACGGGTCTTACTCCAGGAAAGGCGCTCACAGGGCGAGACATTCGTCGACCCGGCGAATGGCGATTAGCGGCGTCCGAAACCTCCACCACGGAATGGAAGCAGAGAGTGGCCAGTATAAGGGAGAAGCAAGAGAGTTATCAGACACGCTACGCCACGCAAGAAGAAGACCAATCATCACGCTACGAACCCGGCTACGAGGTGTACATACGGAGCCACCCGCTCTCAGCAGCAGCCGAGAAATTCCACGCCGGTTTTGCACGCAAATGGGACGGTCCGTTCCGGGTGTTAGGTGTGCTCAGCCCGGAAATCCTCTTGGTCGATCGCGATGGCACCGAGGTCAAGGTCCACGTGAACCAAGTAAAAATCGCTTGGCCTTTAACAACGGCAGGCGAAACAACGAGCGACCCCACTGTTGCTCCTCACACCTTCGGCCCCACTGCCGACCCAATTCCAAGCGGACGCGAAGCCGTTGGAAACTCCGGAGGACGCGCAGCCTCCCCTGGCTTGGATATCGAACGCGCCGTCGATACGCCAACCATCGTCGAAGGTAGACGCGTAGCTACCCCGACTCCACCACCTGCAGACGTCGAACGCGCAGTCGACTCTCCAACAACCGTCACACGTGGACACGAAGCTACGTCGAGACCCTCCGATGTCGAGCACGACGTCGCCAACGAACTTGCCGAAGAGGACTCAACAAGCAGTCAGGAGATTGCTTCTACGGGAGATCCAGCGCAACGCAGGGAGCCGTACAATCTACGCCCTCGGAAGAAGGTAAATTACAAGTGTTAAGTGTTAAGTGTTAAGTGTTAAGTGTTAAGTTAAAGTTTAAGTGCATTACGATCAAAGAAAAAAAAAATGCTGTGAAATGCGAAAAGTGGTTTCGAAATTGTATTTTGTATCTAGGTTAAGAAGTGATCATCAAGAAAGGAAAATTTCTAAAACACGGAGAAAAGACTCTGAATGAAATACAAAAAATTTTTTTTTAAAAAATAGTAATTTTAAGACTTTTAGTTTTACGAGTGTGAATGTAATGTACGCGTACATATGCTGTTATTAGTAGTAAGGCTCTTTTATATTACATATGCCATTCGACAATTACGTAGAAAAAAAAACATGCGATCAAAAAAAAAAAAAACCAAAACAAATGTAAAGCTGGCTATACCGAAACAATTATCGCACGCAAGCGACTTCTGAATAGGGGGGATTGTTACCGCCACCTACAGAGTCGCTGGCGCACGAAACCCCCCTCTACCACTACCGTCGGCGCTGCTCCGCGAAAGAGCATAAAAGCGGGAGCGCTTCCCGCTCGCGACACAGTCTGCTCCCGGCCCCTGCCCGGTGAGCATCGCCCCACTACCGCCACTCGACTCTCGAGTCCGGTAGTATCCCCTCGGATAGCCAGCCTAGGGATTTTTGGAGAATATACTTGCGGCAATCAACTTCTGGACTTTTCTTTATACCCCGACGCTCCCCATCCTCCGCTACGACGAAGAAACGAGAACAGCGAGTTCGAGGTCTCTCGTCGACGTCCGCGCTCGAAGACGTACTCTACAGGCGCGCGACCTCGCCAACTTCTCGCGGTCTCTCTCTCTGGTCCGCGCTCCGTGGATATAGCCCCGTACTCCACCGACGAACGGGCAGTACTCGCGTGGACTCCGAGCGGAAAGGTCGGACCGGTGAAGCCTCGCTTCCTGGCCCCTTAACGCAGTCCATATACGCGATTCGTACACGGTCTCTCTCTGAGGTCCGCGCTTCACGGCTATATCGCGAGACGCACCGCAGAGCCGGCAGTTCGTCTCGAGCAGTCAACGCGAGCGGTCGACCGGTGAAGCACCTCTTCCCGGACTTCCCTCGCCAGTCACGACTCGCGAGCTACACCCGTGCCCGGACGGCGACTAGCGCTCGACGTCATCCGAAACGCCCGCCTGGTGACCCCGTCCTAGGCGGCGGACTAAGAGGCGTCGAATTCGCTCTCGACCGAACCACAAGCACGGGCTGTAACAACGCGGCGAAGACTAATTGACACGCTCCGAGCCAAGCGTAACGCACATGGTGGCGAATCAGCGATCACGATCCCGTTCCGAGAGGCAGAGACAGCTACGGAATCGACGGAAGAGGAAGGCCGCCCAGACACTACCAGCTTTTACCGGGCGTGACCCTCTCGCACTCGCTCCACCGACACCAGCTGTGCTGCCTCAGCTACCTGCTTCTCCGGAAACGCAACCGCCGAGGGCCAACACTCCACCAACTCTACGCGGAGAAGCCACGCCTAAATCTCCGTCGCCAATCCGCACGATTGTGCCTTGGTCGTACATTCGGACCCACGACGTGATTTTTATCCGACGGCCGTACCGAAAAGCGGTATTCACCGACTGGCCGCCGGTTGTGGCTGCTCCCCCACCAGCTACTCCTGCTGAGGAACCGGACGAGGACGTGCTCGAGCTGCACCCGACCCCGGATGACGATTTGAGCGGTGGGACAACACCAGCGTCACCGCCGGTAAGGGCCACTTCTCCCGCACCGGCTCTCCTACCAGCAGCCAGAGTAGTCGCTCAAGGTCCGTCTGTTCCCGCGCCAACGGCTCGGATTCCGACGCATCCTCGGATCATCAACGTGCCTCGAGGGGCACATCTGATCGAGTCCCCCGACAGGCCCGGACCGAGGAAGACGTTCGCATACCCGCACCTGCGTGACCCCCGTCGCTTCACGGCGGTAAAAAGGAAACTAGCTTTCGCGGACAGAAGGGACGATCCTCGGCGCACGTCGTTCTACGTCTCTAACGACGCCCCTCGGAGCAGAAGCAACAGCCGTGTTAACTCCGTGAGGGAGTTAAACCGCCGCCCTCGTCACCGCGAGCCGACCCGACCCAAGCGTCGACCTTAAATTTATTCGATATATCAACCGGCCCTTTTCAGGGCCACCATATAGTTCAGACGTACGGCGCACTCCCACACGTTCTCCCCCCCTTGCTCTTCGGGTGGGGTGTAACAGGGGATTTTGTTTCGTGAAAAGTTCGCGGGATATAATTATAAACGCTTTCGTTATAAATTATTTTACCGTTTATATAGGGAAGCAAAAGCTAAACCATAGTCTCCATCTGAAAATTAAAGCCACAGGATACTTTCACCCTCTCCGTCACAGCATCGGTCTCTGATGCATGCATTTACTGCTTCCACGTGTATACACATACACGCATCGGATCGTATCATAAACGTATCCGTTCTCGCGAGTAATATCTCGCGCGTCGCGACTCTGTGTCTATATACCCGCGTATATATTCGATGCAAACGAATGCATATATACACACATACGCACGTGATGCACGCGGATATTTTCTTTGACACGACGAGAGCTACGCGCAAACACACGCGGGTAGAGCCAGCGATTATTTACCTTCCACTACACGGCTGGTGTCGCACGCGTTTGTTTGTCCGCAGTCGCGGCTCTGATACGGCGATTTTGAAAAGTAGAAGGAGGTATATAACGCGAAATACATATAATCCTCGCGAAATTATACACTATCGAGGTGTGTGATCAATTTATTGTGTAATTGCCCGGAGTATTACGTGTAACGCAGCGCGTATAACAATGTTATTGTTCCCTGGTTACGTTACCTTATATACTGATCGTTCGAGGCTATTACTCCAACTAAACGCTCTCCAGAATTACCCGCGTTAAACCCTACATATATGCGTACGTTTGACGCGCGTCTATAATAATACCTTTAAATCCGAGAGAGTAAAAGCTACAGCGCTGCGGTTTTATTCAATCCACCACTGCAGTGTCCCGCACACGTAAAGCACAATGTTTATATCCTATAGGAAGAAGAAATAAAAATCAAATATATAAAACCGACCTCGAAAATATTAGCCTCCTGCGCTCGTTCGAGTCGAAAGAAGGAATTGATGACTGCAGCGCGTTCTCCCTCTGCACTACCTATATGCATTCGTGCGAGCATAATTGTCCCTCGGCGAGAGAGTCGATTTGGCAAGCAGAAAAGAATCGCAACGACTTCCGGCGCAGCTGGCAAGGAAACTGCATTAGAGAGCCGTGCGTCCGGAAGGCCGAAATTCCAAACGGCTAACTTTTTGCTCCGAAAGAGAGAGAGAGAGAGAGAGAGAGAGAGAGAGAGAGCTATACGTGTGTGCTCTTGCCAAATCGACTCTTCGTTCTTATGTGCGTAGACGCGCGGCTAATAGAATTTGTCGCTTTCGCAGAGAGTTAGCTGGAATTGATGCGTTTCTTGTGAATTTCAATTTGCGTGCGCGAGAGCTCATTCCGCAGCTTGGCTGTAAGTATGTTTTTTTTTCCAGTCGGGAGGGGAGCCTTGTTAATTTGAACGGCGCAGTCGTGTGCGACTTTTTTTTCTGTTGAAAGAAAAAGCTCCTAATTTCGAGCTTGCGGGGAAAAATTGCCGAAAAAAGCAAGAAGCCAGCTCGGTTTTCGGCAAAGCCAGCCACAAAATCAACAGACACAGCCTGCAGCAGCGAACTTTCTAAGCCACGTCGGGGTATACACGCCTTAGACTCGGAAACACAGCCCTCCACGACTGCACAGGGGCTTAATCTAATTTGACCTTATAAACTTGGAGCAAGCGTGCACACACACACACACACACAGGTCGAAAAGGTAAAACTAAAGCCAACGCGCTGTACTCTGCAAAGGTACTTAGGGCGATAAGTTGCAGTCGCATCGGATAAAGCGAGAGAGGGAGAGAAGGCATACATTAATCAGAAAGACAACCGCAACTTTCGGGATCGAGCTTGCAGGTCGCATGCTAAATAATCACGTTGTGGAGTGTTACACTCCATATAACTAGATGAGCTAAGTCTCGGTAAGTCGAGGAGACTTGGTTAGAAATTTACATCGCGATGAAGTTAATTATTCGCTCTACGAGTCGAAGAAAAAAAGCTCAAGGTCCTCTAAATCCAGCTTACAGCAGAGATCGAGCGATCTAAAAGAACAACGAGAACACAAGCAGCACCACTGCAAGTTTAATAAATCACCGTGAAAGTTCGCGTCGCTACTCGACTTTTCGCTCCTCCCAACGATGATCGCGGGGAATCCCAGCGCGGTTAGACAGGAACAGAGGAGAGGAGGCTACACAGCGCCACAGCCGAGCCGATACGTTTATTGTCACTGTTTCGCGGTCTGGTAACAAACGCGCGCTGTGCGGAGAGAGAAAGAGGTGAGGAGATATACGTCAAAGCACGCGCGCCGTAGTGAGAGAGAGAGAGAGAGAGAGAGAGAGAGAGAGAGAGAGAGAGGCTAGACGTCGTACACAGGGGAAATAACATGCTTCGTCAACAGCGCTGCTGTAACTAATGGATATTCCGCTGGAATAGAATGAAGAGGGAGAGAAGCGACGACGACGACGACCAGCCCCCAGAGCGACGACGCGACTTCCCAGTAGGATTCTTTCTATGAAACATAATTTACTTTTTTTTTTATATTTATTTCAGTCGTCCCTGCTATACTACTGCTGATGCTTCCCTTCTCCTGTATATGTGTGCTGTGTATACTTCGGAGCTTTTTTGCCCTGGAAATGGCTCGGCGATTAACACCTCATTTCGTCCGAGTGCTTTTGTATGAGGCTCGCGTCGCTTTTTCAGGACTGATGCTTCTCGGCGTTGAGTGTTAGGGGAAGACGTGACTTCTGTGTATGTATATGCGGTGGTGAGATGGATTGTTATCGAAGCAAAAACTAACGCGCGAGAGCAGATGCACCAATAACTGGCCTCGTTTTGAGCATCGAGGCGACTTTGACCGATATACTCTCGCTGACGCGGTTGGAAATACTGCTGAATTATATTCGCTGCTCATAAATAATCGTAGCGAGCATTTAACGATTGTATCGTGAAATTTTTAATGCCTCGCTAATGCAAGCACACACGCGAGTTGATTCACTTGGTCGGTTAATTTCATAATGCCCGAAAACTACACTTCGTTAAATTTATGTGCTTACGCAGCCAAGCTTCGATATTAACGCAAAAAAGCGATCGCGCGGCATAAATTATTAAACCTAAGCTATACACGCACACGCTTGACTGGCAGTGCTGGCGAAGAAAAGCGAACCGATGATTCCTTCGAGCAATTCACGAGCCAGCATCTCTCTCCCTCTTGCTCTCGATTATTAAAATGTCGCCTGTTTTATTAAAAAGGAGCGCGGAGGAGGGAAAAGAAAAAGGATTCATATCCGAGACAGGTGGTTCTCATAATATATCCATAGGACATCGTCGTCTGCGATCGGAATATATCCAAAGAGAGAGAAAAACGGAGCGAAGGGACTTTTAATTTAGTCCCCGGCTGATCGATCTCTCTCTTTCGCTCGCTCTCACTCACTCTCTCTCTCTCTCTCTCTCTCTCTCTCTCTCTCTCTCTCTCCTTCCTCCTGTGCGAATAAGGGTGGACAAAGAAAGAAAAACGCGGCGCCAAGGCTTCTGTTGCCGGCAGGTGGGATAACGCGTTTTGCACACGCGACTCTATCGATTCGCGCACAATGCCGTCGCTCGCCTCCGGCGGCCCTTTTCAAAAGAGGGAGAGAGAGAGAGAGAGAGAGAGAACCCGCCACGCCACCGCTCGTTTACTCGATTTCTGATAAATACGGCGGCGGAGAGGAGGTGGAGGATATAGCAGGAGCCACGTGTTGCTGTGAGAGAGAGAGAGAGAGAGAGAGAGAGAAAGAGAGAGAGAGAGAGAGAGAGAGAGAGAAGCGAGAGTGAAAGGATGGGTTCTCGCTATAGCCGCGACACGTTTTCTCAGACCATTTCATGCCTGCTTTCGTATACGCGATAGAAAGAGAAAGAGAGAGCGTCTCTATATACGCTTAGAAAAGCTCTCGCCCTCTCGTTTTATATGCTCGTTTTTGCAGAGATTCGACGTTGAATTGGACGATGGAGATGTCGTGAAAGAATATTCTCGATGGAAAATGGACTTTCAACCTATTGACAGTAAGTTTCAAAACTATTGGTCTACTCATTGTTAGTTGCATTAATTCATTTTTGGCCTATCACAGTAAAGCACGAGGAGAAATGTGTAATCAAATAATATATCAGTTTATTTGAAACGATATGCGGAAGAGAAGGGCAAACCATATTAAGTATGCGCGGCCCAAGCAGCAGTCCCAACAAGACAATTTTAGCATATAGATTGTACACCGCTATATATGCACTGAGCGCGTCTTACAATGCTAAGGGAAATGAGAAAGTGCCTATGCGCCACCTATCGTCACTAACCAGAGACTATAGGGAGACCGAAGTATCAAGCGGTGTAGGTATGGCAAGCCAGTCCAAAACTATTATGTTCTGCGGCTATACTCCTCCGCCTAGTTTTCTCAACATGCTCTCAAAACCTCGCTTGTATAAAAAAAAAACTCACAAACTTCACCTTGTCGAGAGCAACACTTACGTATAGTCGTTGCACCATCACCAACAAATCAGCCGAGAAATGTCAGAGGTGCAGTTGGCAAGTACCACGACTATACGGCGATCAAAGCTCTGCCGCCTCGTCGTGATACATCTTTGAAAGAGAAACGACTCCTCCGAGAGCAGCCCGCCGCCACGTACGCCTCGACGTCGGACTGCTGCTGCTGCTGCTGCTGCCTTTCTAATCGAGTTCTCGCGCTTCGCGCGCTCGCGCTAACTTTGTAATTTAAATGCAGATGGCTCGGCAATTAAGAGAACTACTTTGCTTAAGCGAGTCGAGTCGCGCGCGCGCGAGAGCTGGTAAAGTCATAGAGAAGTTTTATTTAAATCTTAACGCGCCGCCACGACGACGACTACGCCGATGCTTCTTCTCTGCCTATACACATACCGCGCGTACATGTATACACTCGTACTTACAGAGAAAGAGAGAGAGAGAGAGATATGGCTGTGTATAGAGAAGCGAAAAGTTCGAAGAAGAGGCGCGAGGCGCCGACTGAGCGCGAAATTTGATTTTTAAACGAAACGACAGGGTGGGGGAACGCGCGTAAAATCGGGAGCAAAAGTTCTGCCGAGCAGCTGTCAAACAAGCCAACGACGAAAAAGCCGCGGGAGAAATATAGAATGAGAGAGAGAGACGGAAGTCGTGCGAATAAAAAAGCTCGTCAGGCGCGCAAATCTTCGCTACGGAGGGAGAGGGAGAGTAAATGCGAATAATCGCCTCGTAACGTTAGTTAGGGAACACTTAAAAACTTTTAAGTAGCTTTGCCGTTCCTCTGCTGCTGCTGCAGCTATCGGGTTGTGCTCTTTCTCACTTGTGGCTCTTCTTTTTCTCTCCTCTCTTCTGTTTTGCTCTTCTTCATCTTCTGGATTTTCTACCACCTCGAGAGAGAGAGAGAGAGAGAGAGAGAGTATAAGATTCCGCGGGACGATACGCTGATGATGGGCTTCGGTACCGAAAAATAGGCACGAAACTTTCGGGGAAGTCGATACGCTGAGATCACCTTTCGTTGCTCGGATTTGCAGGCGTAATTAAGCTTCGTGATATTCATAGTTCAGTATTTTTATAAGCTAGGTGTTGATCCAACTTATTAGGAATGTCTGACTAAGCACGACTTCTTCCACTCGTGCAGCTAGTTCATACGCGTGAAATTACAAAATGATATTTCCGTAATGAGCTTCATTAAATTACAATATAATGGCGAAGACGATTAATAACTCAATGACGAAAACTTGTCCCACACAGCTGCCTGCCATCATCGTCGTAATTACGGTCATCAGGCATCCGAGGGCACACTCGCTAATATCGTCTCATTGGTCGCAATTATTTTAATACACTGAAAATCGAGTTTTACCACCACAGCGTCGATCGATCACTCGTTCCCTGGTGAGAAAACGATTCCCTCCGCCCTTCCTCGTTCAATATACTTAATTCGCGAACAGACCGAGGGGGCAGCGTTGCGAGCAAACTTTTCGAGCGCTATTAGCGATGGAACTTTGCACTTGCAGAAGTTTTTATCTCGGGATAAGATGAGCTTGTAGCGATGAAAAATCCATCGGAACATCTCGAACTCTGTGTTAACTGAATTTTCTGGTCACAACTCGCAGTGACTGAAGCGTTCGCTAATCTGCGTCTTCGTAAAAGATGTGGATATTATTATTATACTAATTATACTAATTCTTTATACTCGGCATAGTGGGATGTACCTCGCTAAACAATCTCTCCAACTCATTTCCAAGTAATATGAGCTCGATCCATATTTGCTCGACTCGCTGTCATCTCAAGACACTGCATATCAGCTACATCCCAACTTCTCCCAAAGCCAATACACGCGGTTCCATTTTTCCTCACCGCACACAACTGCATATTAGCCGCTAAAGATGATCATTAGCAATCCACGACTTCATCATAGCTCCAACGACGACGACGACGACGACGACGACGACGAGATTCCTCGCCGCACAAGTCCTAACCACGACCATCAGCAGCAGCAGCAGCAGCAGAAGCGTCGCGTCCTAGAACTCTCGCTAGGAGAGAGAGATCCTCGAGGACGGCGGCGTCGGCTCGACGGCATTATTAACCGAAGCGGTCGACCCCTACTACTCCCCCGAACTTCTTGATGGGATTCCTGGGTCTCTCCTTACTCTCCTCCTCCTCCTCTCTCGCACTAGAAAAGGTTGAGACGGAGCTAACAAAGGGGAGCAAAGGGCTCGACTCCTTGATGACGTCATATCCGGTTGCTCTAACGCGCGTGGAGATTGCGCTCTCTCGCGCGAGGCGCGTAACCGCAAGCGCGTCAACCTTACACTCTCCATTAGTCTCGTCGACGCTTCTGATATCTCTCCTCTAAGGTTCCTTCTCCTTACGTCTTTGTCAGGACAGACACTGCAGCAGCTTCTCAATGCACTCCCGTCATCGGTGGGCGACTGCGGGTAATTTTATATAAGCTACGCCGTTTAATTGCAGACAGGGTGGCAGAATTTAAGGCTAATTAGTCGCACACAGTAGTCCCTGTGATAATCGAAAAACAAGTATATCATTAAATCCCAACGACGACATCGCGCGCGGCTAATTATCCTCGAGCTTTGTCGAGCAGCATCGACGACCATTATCCTGATTATTATTATTTTCATCTCCGGCATCAAACCTCGCTCTCTTGTGATATTCCCTCGAAGCGATCTCTAACCTCAGTTTCGTCGACCGTTCCACCCCCGCAGCAAAGACGACGACGACGACGACGACCAGCAGTCAATACAAGACTCTCTGCAGCCACGGGAAGCATCTTCCTCTCTCTCTCTCTCTCTCTCTCTCTCTCTCTCCTTTATGCGGTCGTCGTCCTATCTTTTAGAGAGAACGACGCCGCTGCCGCCGCCGCGTGTTTCTCGCGACTGCAGAGAGACAGCCCCATTGTCCTCTTAATCCGAGCGTCTTAAGCTCGCGACGAGGACGATTGTCTTGGATCCGGGAGTAGTTTGCTGGGGTGGATGACGTCACACGCCGGCCCCCCCCCCTCTCTCTCTCTCTCTCTCTCTCTCTCTCTCGCTTACTCTGGAATCTATTCAACGAATTAGAGGGTTCGAAATCGCAAATTAACCTTTGGGAATGCCAGTGGGTATATAGTCCGGGCCGAGAGGCTCGCTTCGAGCTGAAGACGTTCGCTCTTTGGTGGTGAGAGATCGGGAATTAATCGAATCTCTGGTGATGATGACGCGACTGTGTGTTTTGTTCGTTGCCTCGGCGAAATGAAATTCTCTCTACCATCGTCGCGATTTAAGACACTTCGAACTCACCGATATGGAAATTCAACACACCATAGACACGACTTTACGCTTGGAATCTCTCTCGGAGTGAGAATTTTTCGAAATTCACGAGGTACAAAGCGTCGCTTTCTCTCTAAAAGCATCTCAGGCAGAAGAAATCTCAGCTGCACTTTTCTCCGGCAGCGAAATTCCAAAATCTTCGCGCGCTGAAATAATCCACTCGTATGAGAGAGAAAGAGCCCGTACTTTAACTTCGTATAAAAGGCGAAGTAGCTGCGAACTGCGTCGTCGTCGTTTCTGAAGTTTCCCAAGGTACCTCACGATTATCCGGCCAAGGGAAAAGCCTCGAAATTTAGGTGTCTTAAAAATAGAAGAGCATAGCCCAAAAGAGCAGTAGATGGTAATATCTCTCCTCTCGGAGAAGAAAGGACGACGACACCAGGAAATTGTAACGTAGCACGAGACTCGTTCATATTACGCTCTCCTCTACGGCATACACACACACACACACCGCCACTCACCACAACACAGACGAACACACACACACACACACACACACACACACACACACACACACATGAGCAGTAAGTACGGAAATCACGGGAGAGTAAAGCTCACGAAAGAAAAGGAAAAGCTTTGCGCGCTGAGGGGATAATCTACGAGGCAAGTTGCAAAGTGAGAAAAATTACGTTAGTTCGCGCTCTACACCGGCCGACGACACTGTTTACGAGTTTTCACCCTGCAAGATCGAGCGTTTCGTCTCGCAAGCTCTAGGCGCGAGCTTTTTAAGCGTTATTAAGCTTCCTTGCACGAAGAGACGGATAAAAGACTGCAGCTAATCTCGAGAAATATAATTCCCACAGTCGAGAGATTCCCTCATTCGGATTGATCAAAGCGTTTCCTCCTGTCGCCGCTCGCGGATACACTGCACAAGAGGAAAAAGCAAAAAAAGGCAGACCCGTTGGTTCATAAAGGACAGAATAAATGTGCGGCTCATTTTTCGCGAACTTTCTCCCTCAGTATACGTCTACTGCTGCGGCTATACGCTGCAGAGTAGAGCGCACAATGAGTCCTTCAACTTGATTCTCTCCTACTTTCGTTTCTTCCCTTCACCGCACCGGCTCTACGTACTTTCCAAGTGGAGACCGCATTGTTCGGACGCTGAATGGAAAAATCGGTGCAAAAGGCGAATTTCATACGGCGCGGCTGGTTATTTAGGACGCGAGATAGATATGGGGGATATACCGACTTTCTTTCGAAAAAAATATAATACATGTATCCTATACAAAACTTTCATCCCTCTACACCGCAAGCCAGACGAAATCCTGGCGCGAAATATCGTCGAGGCTGGCAACAGGTTAGCGGCAGCTATCTCTCGAGTAAAATTCGCAGCGGTAGTCGGAAATTGTCGCGCGCAGCCGGTGACCATTAGTAGTCGCCGAAAATTCGCACGACTGTACTACTCTGCGGCAATCGCACACATACACCCACACACTTTTCTCCGTCCCCCTTAAAAGCTGCAGTAGTATAGCGTTGAGGACGCGACGACGGCGTATATACGCGCGGCTAATCGTATTAAATCTCGTGTCCGGTACGGGGCTTAGAATTAGTGCGGTTTCCAGCTCGCACTGCCGCTTCTTCTCCTTTTCGCCGGCACATTCGGCTTTATCCCTTTCCGCGGAGCCGAATCGCTATTATATGCAATTTCCTCGTACGAGAGACTATATGCGACGACGACGTCGGATTTTGACTTGCGGCTATACAAGGTTGTATTAAAATGGCGGATGAGGGATTTTCGGCCCTATCTTGGTATTGTGTGCTAATCGCGTTTCTGAATTGTTACCTCAGAGCAGGATGAATTCGAAATACTGTAAACAAACGACGAGTGGATTAACAATTAACAATTAATTGAGATTTTCGCGGTCCTAATTCCGCAGAGACTCTAAAAGACACACGTATATAGCGAAAAGAGAGAGCGAGTTACATTACCTTGAGATGCAATTAGAAATAAAAGCGGTGTTGCTCGGCCGGAACACCATAGCCCCGGGGCTCTTTACTTAGCCGCCGACGGCAGCGCACACACACCTTTAGCATATTTCTCGTCGTCCTTTCTCCAGCACGAGAGGGAAGAGATATTCCGCGCGCGAACGCGCTCACAATTGTCGGCTCTACCTGGGGGATGAGGGAAAGAAAGCACGAAAAATTCCATTAAACTCCGCACGCAGCCTGATGTTGTTTTATTCTCTCGCGAGCTGCGAGCGAGCTTTTTTCCGAGTGTGTGAGTTGTGCTCCGGAAGACGCGTAATTTTGTTTTATTTCCGGCTGCCACAATATTTTTTCTCTTCTCTCTTTTTTTTTATGTATAATTGGCGGCGTTAAGTGTGATGAATGAAGTTCGCGCGAGCTGCTCTCATTTGCCTGCTTCCGCCGAAGTATGAATTTAAGCTACTTTAAGGCCGAGGATTTATGACGTTTCTCTCGCGTTATTACGAATGCTGCGCATTTTTGGAGTTACAAAATTAGCGGTAGGCTGCCTAAAAAAAAAATGCCCTGACCCCAACCGAAAGCGAATTTATTCAAATTTTCCACACTAGAGCCGTAANGCTATACAAGTGCAGATTTCTCGATAAAAATGTACGTATAGTATGTACGGCCGGGGTGGGAGTCGCGCAAAAAGCGAGCCGGCTCACTTCTCCCCTTTGCTTTATGGAATTGCGTAACCAGAGAGCCGACGGGGTGCAGTGTATACCTTGCTAGGTTGGAGCGGCCTTCGGGGAAACATCGAAATTAAAAAAATGCCCAGCACTCTCTCTCTCTCTCTCTCTCTCTCTCTCTCTCTCTCTCTCTCTCTCTCTCTCTCTCTCTCTCTTGTGCACGCGTCACATAGCGGAAATTATCTACGTCGCGCGCCGCGCAATATTGCATAAAGTTCCGCCGAGCGAGCTTGCGAGCTTGCGAGCAGGAGAGAGAGAGAGACAACTAACGAAATTCATTACGGTCCCGAGAGTTTCGAGAAAGAAGCGTCGCCAGCGCGAGAGCTTATTGTCGCTAAGCGCCAAACGTTACACCCTTGCTCCTCTTCACTCCACCCCCTCTATAAAGTTATGACGTTATCGCGGAGAGAGCTTGCGCGAGTTGGATATAATGCACGCGCTACTGGCGTGCCTCATCGAATCTGAAATTTTCAGAATGTGAAAAAGAGTACTGAAATAAAGTAAGTACTGTCTTGTTTAGATCTCTCGACTGGCTTTGTTGTCGTCCGCGCTTTTACACCGTATATAGCTACAATACACTCCGATGCGTCGCAGTACGTCGGTCGCATTAATTAATTCACCCCTTTGAGCTGCCGCAGGCGTTGTCGTGTAGCTGTATATATCCCCCACCGCACGCCGGCAGTTTTCCATGTCAACGGCCGGTAATTGAGTTAATATCACGCTTTACATATTCATTACACGATGTACAAAACCGCACGAAGGAGATAAAATCGAGCAGTGCGAAAAAATAGAGTCACGAAATTTAAAACACTCGCGTGTTACGTATAAGTTGCTTCAAAGAAGGAAATTTCGACGGGACGCGCTGACGCTTGGGATTGAAAAGTAAGTGCGTAACATCGTCGCTTAATTATTATTTAGCTCGACGGGCCGTAAGGTCAAAGGGCCTTTCGCCAAGGACACATCCGTTAGGGGTGAGAAAGGGTTGTGACGTCACACCGTTGCTGCTCTTTGTCGCTTGATCAAAGTAGCTTTGTTTGTCTTTCGGCTTTGCGCACACACGCCGACAAGTGCCTCTTCGAGATAAGCTGCAGTTCAACCCCCTTCTCCGAAGAAATGTCGTTTCTCTCTCTCACTCTACTGTCGAGGGTTTAAAGAGTCAGGAAGGGCGCACGAGTCACGATAAAAATATTCGCGCGGATAGAATTGTTTTTTTAGAAGAATAGAAAAGCTCATACACGCCAAGTTTATCAGAAGAAGGAGAAGAGTAAATACAAAAGCTCGTTAATCATTCTCTCGTTTTCGCTTTTCTATCAAAGATATTGCGAGCATATAAGAGAGAACAAAATCGACTTCACTGCACTCGCGCATAAAAACCGGTATCAATCAATCAATCAGTCAAAACAAACAGCGGCGATTTTCCTTTAAAGCCCGCCGGCCATATTATTTCCGCACCTATATACTGTATACCTACAGAGGAAATCCAGCGCTAGTTTCTTCCTTCCTTTGAACGAGAAAAAAGAACGTATGCGCGGAATCTTCTTCTAACAAATATTTGAACGCCGCGAATCGTTCGAAAAAAAAAAACACATCGAGAGAGAAGCTGCATTGTTTCTCCACACGCTTCGGTCCCTTTTCACCCGCCAACGCGTTTTAATTATTACTTTCGAGCAATCAGCAGTTGGAAAGAGAGAGCCAACGAGCTTTCGTTTAAGAGCCGTTGCAGCTCGGGGAAAATAAAGGATTCCTTTGCGCGCGCGCGCGCGCAAAGAAACGAGAGAGAAAGAGACTCGATTCGAGAGGCAACGCGGTGATTATTTACTTTTAATTATGGCGTTGCCGCGCGGCATTGGAGAGTATCTTATCGAGCTTTTTCTCGCTCTCTCTTTCCATCTCTTTCGATTGTGTGTGTGTTCGTATAAGAAAAGAATTCGCTAATTAAAAAACACTATCTATCTATAATAATTTCAGAGCCTTATACGAAAATTCACCGCAGAGCGACAATCATTAAGCGGCTATCTGATAGTGCAGTAGCATCGACGGCCATCTGTTTTTATCACCGGGCCAAGGTAGACCGCGCATGAAAGAGCGCATCAGAGCATGGAAAGGGAGTCAGTCGCGTCGTTCTCCCATCAGCTGTGCGGCTTTCTCTCTCTCTCTCTCTCTCCTCTCTCCTGGGCGAACTCGCGAAATTCGCAATGACGATTTCACAAGGGGATAATACCCCCTCTCCGAAAGAGCTGCTGGAGATACTTAGACACGAGGAGGAGGAGGGCTGATGCTGCACACATCTATATAGTCGGGTCGAAAGCACATCATCTCGCGCGCATCAGGCTAGAATTGGGCGTCTTTTCAGACTGGAAGCGAGAGAGAGAGAGAGAGCGAGAGAGAGAGAGAGAGAGAGAGAGAGAGACTGGGTGCGGGATGAATTCAAAGAGGCAATTCGAGCCGGGCCCGTCGTTACCGCAAGTTTCCTCAAAGTCGTCGTACTGCAGAGCAGTAGGAGAGAGGGGGAGAAAGACAGACGGACAGAAATGAGATGTGAGCCAATGAAGGGGATGCGACGACTTTGCGAAGTATGAGAGAGCATATGGTCGGCACTGATACCGCGCCGACTGTTTCAACGTCTGCGTGTGTGTCTGCTCGGCCAAGATATTCGCACGTGCACGCGATGAAAACTTTGAAGCGGAGAGAGAGAGAGAGAGTGAGAGCCTTTGACGAAGAGACAATAATTAGAATCAATGGTGTGGATGCCACTGCCTGCACATTGATGACTGAGAGAGGGTCGACTCTTGATTTATCGGCGCCCCTGCGTCGAGCTTTTCTTTTGAGTCTGCCGTGCGTCGGCCGTCGGTGTATACTATTGTGTGCGTCATTGCTCACGGAATACGAGGGAGATGGAAGAATTCGTCTGGTAATGATGCTGCCTCGTGTGATTCATGTATATATTTTTGGAATAGCATCGCAATACATTCATCATTCAGCCTCTTGTTATACCAAAGATAGAAAAAAAAAACAAGTGTCACTGTGCCGAGACCCTTTTATCCACTCATCAATTTTTATGAACTTTCCGCCCGAAAACACACAGCAGCAGGAGAAATAAAAAAGGTCTGGCAAAAAAAGAGCAACTCCAGCAGACGAAGGACACACAGCCGTCGTGGAGCTTTTATTGCTTCATAAAGCCGCGCGCGGACAAAAGCTACCCCGTAAACTATATATCCCTCCCCACTACCAGCAGCAGCAGCAGTGGCGTCGTCTTACACCACCCCAACCACCCTCTACTTATCCTCCCTCCGTCCCTCTAATTGTGCGTAATTATCGTTGAGTGTACGACTGCCGCCGCTGGTGCAGTGGAAGAGATCGAAATACCACGATAAGCTTTCGCTTTTTTTTCCTCGTGTATAATAACGAGGACCGACGTGCGTGCAAATATGCGGCGCACGAAAAGCGAGAGTGAGAGGCTTTTTTTTCCTCTAAAATATCATTATTCTCTTTCTTCTGCATCTGATTACCCGTAATTACAGCGTTTGCGCGGTCGAGCGAATCACGAATGGTTTCGAAGGTATAGACACGCGAATGAAATTCAGCGGAGTATAGCCAAAAGAATGTGTCGCGGCGTCGTCGAGAGATAAATCTGCTTTGTTGTGACTTTTTTTAACCGTCTGCGGGAATATATTGTGTATATAAGTGGTAACGAACGTCAATGACGCGTAAAATTATGCAAATTGTCACAGATATACAGGTACGAATAGGTGTGTTTTTGTTATTGGCATTTCCTCGGTTTTTATTATTGGATTCTGACTGGCTCGTTTATTTTTTCTCTCGGAGCGCACGACACTGCGTGCAATTTACAAACGTAATTACGGCATTATTAAGTATAGCCACGGCGTGTATACGTATACACAGCCGGACTTTTGTTCACAGAAATTGCATTTGCATAACGACGCTCTATACGCTCGCTATTAGCAGTGTTTCTGCGCGGCGGTCGAGTTAATTTTTTCCGCAATCGCGGGGAAAATTAATTCTATTTTTCCTAATTGCCGCGCGAGAGGACGATTTTCGTTTTCCAGGAAAAAAATGATGATAGTAATCACGTCGCGAAAAGCCAGTAGTGAAACTGATAAATTATTCTCTCGATGTATATAATTCGGGAAAAAGTGCGCCTATAAACAAAAGAATATATACGCGAAGAGCGAAGGGGAGCAAATTCAGCGAACCTGCGCAGGGAATATAACCGCGTCCCAATGACTCATTCGCGTATATACGCGCGTGCAATTCTCCCCCTCGACAGGCAGTAGTAGTAGTAGTAGGAGCTTTTCAGCCCCAGCTGCAAGAGTAAAAGTGAGAGAGACAGACGAGGAGGAGGAAGAGAAAAAAAAGCTCCCAGCAGTGTGGTATAGTATATATAGTAGCCATAGTATCCAGGCTCGTAACTATGTACGTGAATTACCGGCTGAACGCGCTTATTTCTCCGCCTAGGACGAAATGAAATTCTGTCGAAAAAGAGTAGACGAGTAGCGCGCGTGATATCGCTCTTTCTCCTTTCATTTTCTCTCTCGCTCCAAGCTCTCTTTCGGGCGAATTGCGGTTACCGCGTGCGGCACATAATTCCGATCGAATGGGACGGCCTCCAGCTATAATAAATCACGACGGCTAGTTCTGACCTTCTCTCTCTCTCTCTCTCTCTCTCTCTCTCTCTCGTTCTCGCTCTTGCTCTCTCAAATAAAAGAGGAAATTTATGGTTTGTCATGTCCACGCGCTCGCCGATCGCGTTTTCCTCAAATTTTAGCGTTATTTTTTTGCGAATCGACTACGAAAGACCGAGCGAATGCTTGACTATGGATGCGCGAATGCAAACGCGTATGAATACGGTGGACGAGCGCTCGTGTATCAATCACGTTTTAATATACGAGCGCGGAAGAGCAGAGCTGCCGGAAAGAGAAGACGCTCTCGCTTTATTATTGACGGCTGTTAGCTTCGCTTCGCGGAAAACATCCGAGTTTTCATCGTAACGCGTATGCAGGAATATATTTAGAAATAAAAACCGAAAAAAGGAAGAAAATACTGTATAGAAGAGGAGGAGAGCGCATTGTGCGCAAATTTTTATCCAGAATGATAATTTTTCGCGAAAAAAGCTCCCACAAGTAAAAAACAATTTTTCCTCCATGTCCCACCCACACCATCTCCCTTATTACAAACCGTTCTAAAGCCCCGCACTTTCATTCCTCCGGCCGCGCTCCACTTTTATTTCACCTCCACCACCGCCACTGCTGCACGTCTCGCGTGCACGTAAAAAGCGCATGCAGATACATATATAGTATATCACTGTGGAAGCTCAGAGTCGACATTACACGAGCTTTAATCATTAAACGATTTTTACGGGCACACACGCGTATATATAAAAGCGCGCGGAATTCTATATATCGAGGCGTGCGCGCGTGCGAAATTACTACCGATCGGCCGTTACCCCTTCATTAGGAGCTATAAAGCACCTGTGTGTGCGTTTGCTTTTGTGTCGGTGCTGTAGCTATTGTATCCGTGTGTTCACTGTATATGTATATATACGCAATCTATGAGCGCGTGGTTGTCCGCAACGCGTTTTTCGCTCACCCCGCGGCGGCGCTGAGTTGTGTCGCTCGTAAAAAGCTAACCGGAAGTGATGTTTTTCGGTTTAGATCGACGCGTGTTGGGGTAGTAAAAATGTTTGCCGTTGCTTGGCGATGACGGCGGCATTTTTTTTTTTTTTTTTTTTT
>CM053170.1:9027177-9046048 GCA_012977825.3 Pteromalus puparum | reverse complement strand
GGGGGGGGGGGGGGTTTTTTTTTTTTTTTTTTTTTTGTTCGTTCGTTTGCCAACTGTGTACGCACACGCGTTTTTGCGGGAAGCGAGCTCTCTGTGCGTGGAAAAAAAAAGCGTTTTGGGAGTAGTTTCACGAATCGACGCTGTTATATAACGATGGTCCCTAATTGCGCTGAATAGTCTCACTTGGCTGTTTAATTGTTTCTCTGGCAATTCGGACGGACGAAGTAATAGAAGCAAGCGCGCAAAGGCGGCTTCTCTTTTAAACTTCAAGCCATTCAAAAGCCATACAATGGCCGCTGTTTTGAATTTCGCGGGAAATGTATAAAACGCTCTATGCAAACAAGTACGGTGCGTTTTCTCTTTGAATTTTCCTCCGTTAGTTGAAAAAATAAAAAAGAATAATAATAATAATAAAAAAAATCTTAATTACTAGCTCCCCCTTCTCTAATATTCAGCGCGAAAATCAAACGCGAAAAAAAGCTCCGCATCAAAACGTCGAACGTACGGCGCTCTTGCGCGTCGAGATTGAAAACCGCCGTTCCAAAGAAAAACTCCGCTATGAGTTCACTATTATTCCCCCCCCGACGAGAATCACCAGCAGTAGCAGCAGCGAAAAAAGGCGGCAATCTTGAAGCATCCAGACGAAAGGGAACGACAGAGAGAAGCCGGGAAATCATTCTCTCTCTTTCTCTCTTCGGCTTGGGCCAGTGGCCGAGAAAAAGAAAGCCCGGTAGTCTCTGGTCAAATAGAGGAAGAAAAGGAGCTGCTGCTACCGGCGAAACGAGAGGTTTATATCGATGTTCCATCGCCCGTGGAACTATACTGCCGAGAGAGAGAGAGAGAGACGAAGCTCTCGCGTATGTGTGTGTGTCGCCCCGCCGAGAAAGGAAGCGTAATGGAACGCGTTTCGGGAATCACCCTGTAGCACGTACTTGAGGAAATTCGTCGTTGGACCGGACCGATACGAGAGAGAGAGAGAGAGAGAGACCTTTCTCTCTCTCTCTCTCTCTCTCTCTCTCTCTCTCTCTCGCGGAGGTCAGAACAGACGAGGACGAGGGTAATAACGATCTCGAGGGTGTTTCGCCCTCTATATCCTCTATATAAATACATATGCGTGTATGTATGGAGGGAATAAGAAGATGCAGTGCAGTGTCGAGAGATCCGTGTTTCGATCTTTTACGCTCGAAAATTCGCGTCTCTGCTACGGAAAATGGAAAATTGAAGTCTGTGCGCGCACGAGGATCGTTATCGTCGTTACAAGCCTTCCAGTCGATCCCGCCGCGATCGAAGGTAGAAAGGGAGAAACTGGAGAATAGTAGCAGTATCTCGAGACGACGTTATTTCCGAGATACTTTGGCCCAAAGCTACTGCACTGCTTCGTCTCTGTGATGTGTGCGTATATCTCGCTGAACAATTCCAGTCACGTAATTGCGTGTCTAACATCTCGCGATCGGAAGAGAAATCAACCAAATTACCACAGCAATCAATAATCATCGAGTTAGCTGATTCACACAAATTACAACGCCGCATCAGGTGAATGAATCACCGCCGAGCTAATTATCCACTTCCGCACTTCGTCGAAGGAATTAAAAATCGAGCAACGCGTCATCCTCGAAACTGTCCCTCTCAGAGAATTAAGAAGACTATAGACCTCCGAGCAAGTCACACATCCGATCGATCGATCCGCACACGCTTCGATTAATAGAGCTGGCGCAACGATAAATCTTCGTCACACGAGCCTGCCGCTTCTTTATTTGTCTTTTTTTTTTCCCCCACAGGACCTATACCGATCTCTTCACCCTTCCGGCGTTTTTTTTTCCTTCCTCAGCACAGCCACTTCATCATGCGAGGTTCATTAGGTCGCGTCTTATTTATCGTTTCTAAAATATATAAAATCTGCATAAATTCGTCGATCTAAGCAAATATATCAACGAGCATATAGCGTATAAACTCGGCGTTGCTGCACATATTCATGCGGCTGGCATTTCACGTGCACGCGAGTCTATCTCCGTAGGGAGATCGGAAAGGGGTGGATTTGACGCTCGTTGCGGAGACTGCGCGCTGCACCGACATATGCCGCACTGTACGCGGCTCTGGAAGTTCATGAGTGACGTGTACGAAAGGGAGAGAGAGAGAGAGAGAGACGACCGATATATATCGAGTTCATCGCGCCACGCTGTGGTTAATATGCAAAGTGAGAGGCGCCTTGAGTGTGTAGTTTCGTAGCTTCGGGCTCCTCGAGCTAAAGCTTTTATTTTGAAGCTTCGATGGCGTGTGTACTGGATTATAAATTCAAGTTTGTGCCAAGAAGGCTAATTTATTGCCCTTATCGATGATGTATAAGTATAGCTGCTTGAAAATTTAGCAAAAAAAAAACAAAAAAAAATCAATTTTCACGAACGATTCGTCATCTATGTGTATGTGTAGATTGTACCTCATCACGCGAAAAAGGCTTTACCGGCACAGCGCAAAGTGCAAGTAATCAACGCAATCAATATCCTTGCGCCGACACCATAGTACACAGTCCCTCAGGTGTACGACGCAGCAATCATTCATGACTCACGCCAAAAACTACAGTCATAGTGCAAGAGGAAAGCTACCCTTCATCATTATATCCCGTCTCGAAAAATGCACTTCCCCTCGATTCCGCGAAAAGCTACATGCACACACACACACACACAGCCCCGCACAAACATTCAGCGTAACTCGGACAACGTGTGCGCACAAAGGCAAGCTATATAGCGACAGTCGCGCACTGTGCGAGTACAGTAGACCGCGAGGTAGACCGAGAGATCGTAACCGGCCCACCTTACGTTACGGGAATACTAATGCTTGCATCATCCCCCTCAAGCGTACATACTATTCCAAAGGGGGCAATATACCTACCCGCTGCCACACACGACACCGCACACACGTACGGTTCCGTCCCTTCTCCCTCTCTTCTGAGAATTTTTAGACACCCGCGTGCGCGCTCACGTGTGTGTATACGTATGTATAAACCTACAGCGTTGCCATGACTACGAGGAGCTGCTCCGCACTATCTTCCGAAATTTATTATGCATGTTAGGCTGCCGGCACCGCTGCTGGGACTCTACTCTCTGCGTTTATACAACACGTATCGTCGTCGTCGTCGTCGTCGTCGTCGCATACGCCGTGTTTTAATTATAAACCGCGAGGTGTATACGCTCTCTCTCTCTCTCTCTCTTTCCATGGCTGCTATAATCGATTATCAATACTTTAAGGTGCGAGTGACGCTTCTACCGAGAGCTTTTAAAGGATCGCGTCGACGTGTGAGCCGAAGGGAAAATAACAATGAGTTTAGGTATAGTCGTTAGCATTCTCGTTGCAGCGCACCGCTCGCGAATTTTGGATTATGGGAAAGTGGGACGATGACTCATTAAATTCTCGGGATACCCCCCAAGGGGAAGAGCAGAGGGAGAAAGTAAGGGTGCGTTCAAGTATTTTTGAGGGACGTGGACGGCCTAAAGAAGAGCCCGATCGTGCATTGTTACTCAAGTGATATTAATTTTGGACTTACGTGCGCGCGTACGAGGGTGATTTATTGCACAGCTGTTATTGCCAAGGGGAAGAAGAACTCACCTGAAACAGAAATTGATATTTTGCGTTATTTACTAGATAAATATGAAATATATATTTGATGGAATTAGTGAAAGCGTAAAATCCGCACTCTATACAAGAGAGCGTAAAAAAGCGCAGAAAGCATCGTCGTTCTCTTCCACTTGAGAATTTATTCTACCTAAAACGAAGGTAAACACGCCATCCTTTTTAAGTAACAAGTCATTTCAGACGCCCGTTGCAGCGGCAGGATCGAGAGACAGCCAAGTACCTCGTCCCGCGCGCGAAAACCGTCGCAGCCATTCAACCACCTTTCTGTGTACATACATACATACACACAGCAGAGGTACGTAGAAAGAAGAAGGTAATCGAGCAGCGAAATTTTCAGTCTTAAACAGCGACGTTCCCGTCATTTTCCAGACGTCTCTCGAGAGCAGTTTCCTCTCTCGCTTCGCTGCGAGAAAGCGAACGACCGCATCTTGCCGAGAGAAAGAGAGAGAGAGAGAGAGAGAAGAGCTGGAAAATCAGTAGACACGACGTGCATTGGATTTGCGGTTGTGTGGTTTTTGCGAGCCACAGAAAGAGAGAGGATAAAACTTTATGTGCATGTGGGAAATAAATCGACTGCTCGACGCTTTTACTTAGCGTAGCCGATTTTACGAGCGTCGCTACGCTAAATATAATCTCTAGCTAGTATGGTGAAAACAAATAATAAAAAAAAACAAAAAGAAAGGAGATGGCAAAATAGTTAAACTTTGGCTGAAAGCTCGGACGATTAAACTTAAAAATCACTTTTGCCGGCGGGGGTTAGTCGTCTGGTAAATGGCGGGAACGGAGAGAGAGAAAAAAAACTGCGAGATAAGGAATTAACCCCGGCAGATTTCCCTAATGAGTTCCCTTTTACTTCGTTCCACATGAGCGATGTCCTTCTTCTTTTTCTCGCGACGAACCGTCTCTCCCTCTTTCCGCACACACACACACACACATAGGTCTTTGAGACTATATAGTTACTGCCACAGCAGCGTATACTCTTACACACATATAACGAGAAGCAGCCAAGAGACCACGAAAGAATGAGACTGGAAAAATCTCGGAGCGTAGGTGGCTGTGTGTGCGTGCGAGCATTATTCTTGGGAATTCGGAACTTTTGATGTTTTTAATGACGAGCCTCGACGAACTTCACAAAAGATGTGCCGGCCCGCGCGCGCGTCTTCCTCTACTTTTTCTGCAGTAGCAGCAGCAGCTCCTTTTGTTGCGAGCAACGGAGAGAGAGAGATATATATATGCGTCTCTTTTCTTGCGGGGCTACTGCTCGACTGGAGAAAAATAATTGGAGGCTGCGCAAACATAATTAACGTCTCACGTGCACGCGCGCGAGCGAAAAGAGTTTAAATAATAGTTACGGATGGTGTGCGACTAGAAAATCTCGTACATTTTTTATTATTCCTTTCGATGCAGTATAACGTTGAAAACAACAGAAGCTGTAAAATTTCAACAAAGTCTCTGTGTCAGAAGAAATCCTATACGCGCAATCGTGTCGCTCTCGTTTCCGCGTTAGCTCTCTCTCTCTCGGGCCTGGAAGTGAGGGCTTTACGAGTCCGGGACAAGACGGGGGCGCGCCGCTCGTATAATAGGCATTAACGACGCTGCTGCGGACCGTCGCGGAGGAGGATGGCTGCTGCTGTGACTGGAGGGCGCCCGTTTTGCAGTTTGCGACGCGACGACGCTGTTATAGCGGGAACTGCTAATGGAGAACAAGCTTCGGACTCTCTAGGAATCCATTATTATGGCTGTGTGGGAGTGAGAGGGGAGGATGAATAAATTCGATTGATTCCAACGCTACCCGCGGATCATCCATTTTGCGTATATATCTATAGCAGTGGAGAGAATTGAAAAATGAGCGACGAAGGAACAAAAGGTTGTGTGCGGGGGTGTACCGAGATAATAAGAGGTAAAAAATGTAGCTTCAGATATAAAGACAAAGATATACACTGAGGAGACAGTAGAGCAGCAGGAGAGAGCTTGGAGTTACAGGGAATTAGAGAAAAGGGCGCGAGCGAGCTTTCGGGCTTTATTAAGTCCAACCGCGTCTCTCGCCTTATCTCTACTGCAGAGCTCGCGAGCGCGCGACGACTTCTTTCATTCCAAGCTTCTCTATCTCCTTATCCTCTTCTCTTTCTCTTCTCTGGTGTCCTACGGACTATACGTTATACATGCATATATACGTATATGTATATACGCCGTGTACGGACCGTAAATTCATATCTCGAATAATTTTCGCCCCCGTCGCTTGGCTCAGGCATTCGCGCTTTGGCCAACAGCCAGAGGCTAGCTTTCTCTCTTGCACACGCGCGTTCAATGTACATTTTATATTACCGTGGAAGCGCTTGCGCTTGCGCGTGCACGTCTTTTTTCCTATACCTCTCCAGCCGTTTTTCCAAGCCTCTGTTTCTCTTCCTTCCGCTTTTCTTACGCGCGCTCTTCTCGCCGCCGCCAAATGGCGTCATGAAATTCAAATGTTCGCCTCCCTCCGAATTTATCACTGTTGAGTGAGAGAGAGGGAGAGAGAGAGAGGGGGAGAGGGGATAGAAATGCACGCGTTTAACTTTATTTAATAGGTCGCGCTTGGATTTGAGGCGAGAGCGACGATTCTTCTTATTCGTTTTGCAATTATATCGAGAAGAAAAAAAATACAGTTCGAAAAAAAACTTTGCACAATCACAGAACTACCGCTGTAAACAGAGCAAAACTTCTTCACACCGTACACACAAGCGAAATTAAGAATTTAAAAGAGAAACAAAAGAAAATTAAAGCGTCTTCCGCGCGCCGATAGTTTTCACCCCCGCATACGTATACACACGGCGGCGGCGGAGGCGCGAGAAACTTGCGGCATAAAGTTATGAAGTATGCATGGCTCGTACGATCAGCGCCAAAGAGAAGCTCGCCTTGATACAAGCGGAGCTGCCTAGACGAGACCCTTGAAACTGATCAAAGTTTTCCCGATAAGCCGAGATTTGAAATTACTTATTTATGCGGCATCGATCGGTGGGTGGCTGAGAGAGAGAGAAGCTGCGTTGAGGGCTAAAGGAGAGAAAATTAACGACTTTTTCGCGGCGAAGGATGAGAGACGAGCCGTCGCAGTCGAGGGGAAATTTTAATTTCGACAAATTAGCAGATCTCTGAAGAAGAAGAAGCTATTTATTAGGCGCGAGCTTTTTCGTTTTCAAACGTCGTCTTGTCCAACTCGACCTTTTCTACTGCGAACAGGAACGTTTAACTCTTGGAACAAGTATTTTCGCTACTTCGCATTTTCTCGTCTAATAAATAGTACGAGGGCAGATTATTCAAGCTCGGAGGGTAAAAAAGCACGACAAAAATTGATGATATTATCATAAATTCCAGGCAGGCAGCGTAAAATGAGCCAGCCGATAACGTCCTTCTCGTTATCAAGCCGAGCGCGTAAAGCCCCCTCTCGACAAAAAAAAAAGAAAGCTTTACATCATCCCCTTAACCCTATTCATCCTGAAGCTCGCCCTCTAGATAAATTAAATACCTCGGAAGCAGCCTTCGCCGATAAGAAAAAGCATAACGGGTTACGCACGCGCGTTGCTCTTGCAATCAGCTGTTTCATCGATCCTTAAGCGCACTTGTTCATTATAAATTAAACTACTTTCGAATCAACATCTTCTTTTTATTATATCTATCCTACATTAATTTCGCGTAGCTTATACTTTTTCTTCAGTAAAAGCTCAACTTGCATAATCGTACGTACCGCACCGCAACCAGCAAAACGTTCCTATCCCACACCAACATCTCAACTCCGACTATATACCATACACACTCCAGAAACTTGCGCAGCTGCTGAAAAAAAAACACGCGCAAACCGTACGCAGAGCATTGTTTCGCGATACTTTGTTATGCACGCCGGTGCAACCTACATCGGGGGCACAATGACGCGCGGCAACGACGACGACGACGACGCGAGCTTCGCGCGAACTCGAAAACACGCGCGTCGCATACGTTATGCGCGAGAGTCAATGGCTCGCAGCAGCAGCAGCAACGCGTTTTTTTTTTCGCCACAGTATACGCGCGCATGTTCGGTTCTCCGATTTCTCCGCTCGTGCTCTATACCTCTCTTGCTTGTTTTTTCTCCGCTTTGCCGTGTTTTTCGAGTGAGCGCTCGGGTTATTGCGTCGAGTTTTTATTCGATTAATCGAGAGCGGAACCTAATTCCGATGATAAATTTATCGGATGTTATTTCGAAGCGAGTTTTCGCAGCGCTTATGATTTTTCGGTGTATTTTGTACGATACGAATCTACGATCATACTATACGCAACGTCGTCATCTCGGGAATGTATTACGATGACTAGTCGGACGGAATCTCGTGTTCGACGACGCAGCTCTCAAAGGGTCACGAAGCAGCAGATATATATATATATATATATAGAGAGAGAGAGAGCGCGGTTTTCGCTAAAATCTCGATCCCCCGAGCATCGGTACAGCGAAGCACTTCATCTTCCCTCTCTGATCTCTCTCGCTCTCTTCTCCGTCTGGCGTTCGAGAGCACTCTCCCGAATATCGAAAACAATTTCAATTTGAAAAGTTTAAATACTCGAGAGCTGCTCTCCCCCTGCGGATGTAATACGACGGAAGAGGCCAGAGGGCTTTGAGGAAGCTATTTCAAATTTCCTTTTAATTTGAAATATAAGGATCGCGTCCGGAGCTATGGCTTCTCCTTTATATACCTCTCTTCTATACACTTAGAACTCCAGTGATATACCGCTGTTTGCGCGAATTTCATAATCTCGTCAATAAAGCACGCGATACATAATCCATCCACCCCCCGTGAAAAAACGCTATAGAAAGAGAACAATGACAAAGACTTTTCTCTCTCCGGAACGTGATATCTCACACACGCACGCGCTCACATATATAGTTTCGCGAATTTTTTTTCTGGCCTCCCTCCCTTAACAAAGTTGTTCATCAAAAAGTTTGCGCTTCGAGAACTCCTCGCGCTCGCGCTACTCATCCCCCGGCGTCTTACACTCACCCACACGTGCAGTGGCAGCGCCGCCGGCAAGTTAATCGAAAAGTAAGATTCTCTCTCTCTCTCTCTCCCCCTTAGCGAGAGCGGAAACTTCAGCGCTCGCTCGTAGACCATAAAGTCCGCGGAGAGAGAGAGAGAAGGGCAAAAAGATCTCCGCAGTGGTGCAGCGGAGCGTTGAGCTAGTGGTTTTTGCGCGGAACGCGCGCCATCTTCTCTCTACGCGAAAACATTGTCGTTGTGGTAGTTATCCTTCGAGCAAGAGCGTAGCGTCTTTTAAAAACAGCAGTTGGAAATTTCTTGCGACGGAAGGAGAACCGGATAGCGGAGTTCATTACGAGCTATACGGAGACAGATTCTTATGCGAGAGAGAGGCTGCTTGTTTTTTTAGGGGAAAAATGTACTTTTCGCAGGGAAATCGAGCCTCCGAATCGAGCAGAAGCCGAGAGAGATAACATTGGGTTGTAAATCATACACGAGATCCTTGAAAAGAATGGCATATAGACGAGTGTGTTCGCGGTGGTCCACTTGGGAAAACTTCGTACCAGATGACGAGGAAACTTATCGTCGCCTATAGTCTCTCTGTTGACGTCAGACTGCGGAAGAAACGCTTCGAGACGTATTTGGAACACGCGAGAGCGAGTTTAGCGAAAAACACGAGGTATACACGTATAGGTATAGTACACGCGAAGGACTAATTTGAATGGGAGAGACTCTCGTCGTCGGCGCAGAGACAAAGAGATTTATGCAGCGGTTGAGCTACTCGAGCGAGAGTAGTTATCCATCCGGGATATTCGAATGAACTTTTGACGAGAGAGCTAGAATATAACGCTCTCTGGCAAAAGTTGCTCCTCTTGTTATCCACGGCGACACTTCTGCTTCTTCTTTTTCCACACGCAAGGAGATTCGCCCTAACGATGAATTATTAACTTCGCGCAGTTGGAAATCCCGCGCATTAGACTTAATATGCGCATTGGGAATAAGTTCGTGTGTGTGTCTTAAGCTGCTCCGCTGATAAAAGTTTGCTTATATGTTTTCCGCGTTTAATGCACAAAGAGAGATATAACGCAATAATCCCCACGCAGTCAACAGTTATAGTCGCAAATTACTGCTTCGTTATGATATATACACGCGCGAGTTCTAATTACAGATGGGAGTGTTGGTAACAAGCAGTGGCTAGTTTACATCAAACTGCAACTATATATACACACAGTTGTACGTCTGAACAGCCCTTTCACTACACAAACTCGAGCTATTCAGAAGCAGTTGATTCAGCTCTAAAACTCGAAGAATCGTTAACCCAATCAGTCTCAAGGTCATAAAAGTCAGCCCCTCGTGGTAAAGCTTTTCTCCCCGTCAAGCTTCTCCCTCGTAGTGTCGCGCAGATTCTCCCGCTCACAACACGAAGGGGTATAAAGTGCTTCGCCGGCGCGTCGGAGGCACGTTTAAAGCGCCGACAATTAAATTTCAACGCTCGATCGAGTGCGTGCGATTATGAATATATACATATATAGAGAGAGGGATGTACACAGCGGCAGGGAGAGTGAGTGCACTCCGAGAGAGAGTTGATGCATTCGAACGGGGGGAGGAGTATACACTCGAGGCTGACGACGTCGCGACCCTTTGACGCAATCAGGGCAAACAATGGGCCACGATTGTGTGTACATTGTTCGAGTGTATACGTCGGAGCTTGATGAGAGTCGTCGTCGTCGACGGAGGGACGCGGTTTGTGTTGTGTTTTTTTGTTCCTTCTCTCCACTCCGAGGGTGAGATCAGAGGAAGCTTTGCGGCGTTTAAGCTTTCCGTTCGAGCCGTCGAAAATTTTTCAAAGACACTCCTTCACTAATCACGCTTACGCACTACACTCTCTTACTGATGCGAAAACGCGATATAATTTCCACATCACTTTCTCGTATAAAGCTCGTTTTATATCTCACGCGAGATTTTTCTCTCTCCATATATATATATATATATATATACCTACATAAATAACACCCCGACCGCATATAACCGTGTGTCCCGCTTTTTTCATGATTATTAAAAAACGACGCGAGGGAAGAAAACAAGCGCGCTTCAAAGGAACTCCCGAGGCTAGAAACAAAAAAAAATTGGCTACAAGCACGAGCTTGCACGTCGACCGCTATACACTCTCCCAAAGGGGATGATGCTTGCCGACGTATCCCCGGAATAACTATCCGCGTTTAATTAACTTCGCGCAACTCCGATTTCGCAAGCTTTCACACCCCCGCCGTCCTGCGCGCGCGCGCGCGTCTACCGCGGAAAATAATTGCCGAGCGTAATTACGGGAGTTTCCTCTCACCGACTTGGCTCTTTTTCTTTGGCTTTGACGCTACTACTTACTTTCGGCCTCGTGGCTGCTGTGGTAGTATAGCGCACTCATCAAGCTCCCGCTTATTCGATTTTCAACGTAGAGGAATTCAGCGCCACAGCGTCTGCTGCTGCTGCTGCTGCTGCTGCATTAAGAAACGAGAGAAATCCGCAAGCTTGAGCTTAATTAGTAATAAAGAGGCTGCTGCTATAACTGCCGCTCTCTCGCTCTTTCCCCTTTTTTTTTTTTTGTTTCGCTTGATTAAGTGCGCGCAGGCCGCGTTTTCAATTACTCGAGCGCACATTCGTCAAAAGACGCTAGAAGGATTCTCGAACTTTGCGGCTCTGCAGAGCAGAGAGACCGAGTGGGAGTAAGAGAGAGAGAGAGAGAGAGAGAGAGAGAGAGAGAGAGAGAGGGAGAGAGAGACAATGGCGTCGGCAGCGGTATGAATGAGGCTTAAAGGTCGTCATCCTTCTACCCTCGTAACACACAGAGAGAGTAGGGAGCGACGTCCTTTGCGTCTCTCATTTTCGGCCGACCCCGGGAAATTCTGCGCTTCCGGGCCTTCTCGTCGTCACCGCCGCTGCCGCGTTTGTACGAGAGAGGAAGCTCCCCTCTCTCTTGAGTAAAAGTTTCTTTCGAGCTGCGCGCACGTGTGAGATGCATAAGTATTTTTACCATAGCAAAGGAAGACTCGTATGTGTGTTGCTTTGAAGAGTTGTTAAATTGCGACGAGATAATATAATTTTAATGCGACAAAGTTATGATACTGTGTAGTTTTTAAATTAATCCTATAGGTATACTTTTCAGAAAATTACCTCGAATATCCTTCCGATCGATATCGTACCCACTCGATTCAGCCCTATATACGACTTCGTCATCGCATTTCGTCGCGTAAACATTGCTGAAGAGAGAAAAAAAAGAAACGAGGTCACGCACATCGCGAGCTTTTTCAATACACATTAGTCGTCGAGTCAACTCGAGATATGCGGCGCGCGGCTTCGACGGCAGGATAATGACATTTTTCCACTCGACCGCGTCTCTCTTTCATTATACCGGCTTTTTTTCCACGTTTCAGCACGCTCCGCTCTCGAAAAAAAAGGACGAGGGTTGCGTTCTAAAGGGTGTGCGTACGCGCGAGAAAAGCCGGACAGTGACGACCGCAGAGACACGTCCCTCTGCTTTTCACGCTGACGCGATTTCGCAATTGAGTTCAACTATTTGATACGAGGGAAGAGAGAAGCCTGCTAGTCGTCCTCGTCGTCGTCGTCGTCGTCGTCCTGCAAAAACAATGACTGACGGAAGGATCTTTGGGGGGAGGTGTACACGTACACGGGACGAAATTAGTTTTTTGCTCGCTCACAGCTGTCAAGGATTTTTCAAGCTTTTTTCTCTAGCGGAGCTTTGATTAAAGCGCGGCTTTTTTCGCGCGCGCGGGACTTTTGAAAGTGGCGCTTTCGGATTAAGCGCGTGACGACGCTTGAATTTTTTTTTCCGAAAGCACAGCGGCTGAAAAATAAATCGACTTAGCGAAGAACCAGATTACATCGAGCGCGCGTTATTTCGGCGCCCGACTACATCGCGTGGTGGGGTCGAAAAGTTTTCCCATCAATACATATAGAAAGCTCGGACCCCCGCTGGAGTAAAGCTCGATAAATCAAAAATTTCCATCAACCCACCCAAGACAGCCGTAAAACCATAGCCGTCCGGCATCAGATAAAAACTCAATCCTCTCGCGAGAGAGCCCGCTTTCCTTCCGGATCCGAGCGATTACGGCTTGTGACGCTATGCTCTCATAACCGATTTCCAGCGTAGCGACGCATGAATCGCCTTATTCTCTCTCTCTTTCTCTCTCTCTCTCTCGGGTTATCCACGGGCCAATCTACGAGCTCTTATCCCCGGGTAGTTGTTCTACACGCGGTTAAGTATATATATATACGTATAGTCGAAAAGAGGCGAAGAAATTCTGCGATAGCCGGAAATCGATTTTCAGCTAGGAGAAGTGGGCTATGGTCGTCGAGAGAAGATATCCTCGATTTTAGCGGAATGGCCTTTAATTAACCTCCGACTTCCGAGGGAGCAAACCCCGTTATCTCGATCTCTGCTCGGATGCCAGCGGGATCATTGTCTCGTGGATTTTGGTTACACGAGGAGGGGCTTAGAGTCGGAATCGCTCGTCTTGCGGCTTCTTTACGAGCATTTCAACGAGGAAATAATTTACGAGCTTTCGCTAATGGCGAAAAATACCGAGATATTACTTCGCCTATATTCTTATGCATACACGTATATGATGAAAAATAAACCTCGAGCAACGTCGTTTCAATCAGGAAATACTCGGAAAACAGCCCATCCGGTATTCCAGCGGTGCATCAGCTCTTCCGATAGACACTACGCTCGGAATCGGAATACAGAAGAGAGAAAGCTGTGGGCGCGAGAAAAAGCGAAGCCTCGCGCGAGTGTCATGAAAAAGAGAGCGGCAAATTACTCCTGCGGGAAAAAAAAGAGACGGAAAAGTAGGAAGGAGAGAGATAAATAGAGCCCAGGGGTGCGCTAGCCCTACCGGACTAGGGAAATGGCGTGGAGTTCGCTCGTGTGACGCCTCTCTGCTTCTATATGTACTTTGAAAGGTTTTGCAAGCTCCTCTGCAGTCGGTATCACGTACGTTGAAAAGGTTATGGCATATATCCTGATATTTTTCAAATTCTCAAGGAACAAACGTCCTTCCATTCTTCCGAACGAGCGATAACGATAATAGTAAAAATTTATCAATGAGCAGGAGGGTGTATACCGAAAAGAGAGAAGTAGCATCGGGGTGGAAAAGAGAAGCTATGGATATATACGAGGGGTGGAGGCTTTAAACGGAAGCAGTACCGTGGAAAATGAACTTTCGCCGCAGAAATTTCTCCCGTCGGTCGTTTCTGTTTCGATGACGCGACACATAACAGACTTCCCTCTCTCTCTCTCTCTCTCTCTCTCTCTCTCTCTCTCTCTCTCTCTCTCTCCCCGTGTCTCTTCTATTTTAAAAATTGCCTCGTCGGCCGTTCTACTTCGTAAATCGATGTAATGAAATTTTCATTCGTCCGAGTGTGTGTAAGGGACATACACACATCGTTGGTTATACAGGCCATTACGCTTAATATTTAAAACACAATTGTCGGATTGAATCTTTGAGTCTAACGAGCTAAATATTTCAAAACCTGGCCTAGAGTCGAATTTTATGCCACATCTCTTTATTTAACGAGCTCGGTTAACAATTCAAGTTGAAAAAATCATTTACGCATACAGTATACACAGATCGTTTCGGACAAATTAAATTCGAGACTCGAATGAAATACACGACGACGACGAGGACGACGACGACGACAACGAAGCAAAAAGATGCTTCCATGCACGCATACAAGCCCAGCAAAAAGCGAGCTAGTAGCGAGCACTCGCAGTAAGTGGTAGAGTCCACGAGCAAACACGAGAGGATCAGTGGAAAAGCAAGTATACGTACACTATACAGCAGCATAGCGCGTCCGAGCGACGGCTTTTTCCTTACCCAACGCTGCACGCATTTCTCTTTGTCTGCTATATATATGTATGGTATATATATCTAGCAGGAGAAGGAGTGGAAAGAGAGAAGAAGCGTTGCAAGCCGGCTAATGTACCTCGTAAGACGGCGACGTGTCCCGGCATATTAAACCGGATTTTCCGCGCGCAGCCGCAAAATCGAGGCGACCTTATGCAACGAACGACCCTCCTCGCCGCTCTCGGGTATTATACCCTATCTCGCGCGCGCTTCGTCTTTATCTTTCTCTCTCTCTCTCTCTCTCTCTCTCTCTCTCTCTCTCTCTCTCTCTCTCTCTGCGTCGAGGTATGAATATAGTGTGTGAGCTATCCGCGGGGATATACACAGAGGAGAGAGAGAGAGAGAGAGAGAGAGCGAAGATTTCGATGGATCGGGCGAGGGACACGCTGATGGAATCCCTTATGAAGTTACGTCGGAGTGATCGACATTTTTTTCGAGCTTCTCTTTCTTATTTTTGCAAAGAACGTATAAGTATCCAAGGGAGATAAATTTTTCTTGAGTCACAACGAGCTTTGCGGGAAAGAGGGAAGATTGCCTCGTCGCGCGAGCTTGACTTCGTAAAGTCAGCTTTTCCCAGGAAAATTTGAAATAGTACACTCGCGCTGCTTTATTGCGTGTGGTATTACACTCGAGCCACCGCGACGTGTACTGTATATATCTTGAAACGAATAACTTCACTCTTTCCGCGTAGAAAAGTCAGCTTTTGCAAATCGCATTTATAACTAACGCCAAGAGGAAGAATAAATATTTCCACTCCGCCTTAATCGACTCGCTTCCCCCTAACGACATTTAAAAAGACGAATTCCCTGGCAATTAAGCTTCGGAAAAATCAGCCCCGAAAAAAAGAGCACAGAGGTGTGAGTTAATTAACGACTGACGAATACCCGAGAGACTATAGCTCTACACAAACTAGCACAGAGGACCCCACCACTGCTGCTACTGCTGTTCCCGGCGACACCGGACACGTCGAGAGGTGCGAAAGCTCGGCTCTCATATAGTTACGTTCTTTTTAAAAAAGCTCAAGCCGGAAGAGAGCAGCAGCCAGAGCAGCGAGAAACGGAAGGGATTTACGGGACTTGCGGGATTTACGAGGAGGAGACCAGAGAGCACCAGTCCCGAGAGTAACAGAGAAAGTCCATTTATAAGGTATAAGACTTTGCGTCGAGCTTTTTTTTCTCCCGCGCACTCGTTCTCTTATTTCGCGCTGCTGCTACTACTGCTTTTTGACCAGTGCAGCACTCTTCGAGTTTCGACGGGTTATGACGATTTACGCCGTCGCGGTCTGGGAATTTCCTCTGCAAGCTCGCGTGCGCCGGAGCTTTTCTGCATCGGCGAGTCGAAATTTTTCGATCCGTCTTAGTGGTATCGAAAATATATATATATATATATATATATATATATATATATATACGTGTATACCGTATACTTCGAGGTAGATTTATCAGAAAATTTCTTACGGCCACTTTCACGCCCGACGATAAACCAGCGCTTGCACAGTGCCCCCGTCCTTTCCCATTACAAAGTCGGCAAACGTAACGCGCGTAAAGCTCGCCGCTGTATACTTCCGCTCATATACATATAACGCGAGCGCGCGCTCTCTCTCTCTCTCATATACTCTTTACTGTCGCTCGTCAGCGAAATTCACGCCGCGAAAGGTTGCGCTTTATGGCGATACGCGCGCGTGAGCCTATATAGGGAAGAGGATATACACCGCGTGGGGAAAGCTCTACTAGGAACTACGCACGCGGGGCTGTTATTAGAATAATCGCGACGGAGCTGGGGATATAAAAGCATCGGCTGCAGAGGAAGTTCGTGTAGCTGGAAAAAAAAATCCTCCCTAAACACACGCCTGCACATGTTCTCTCTCTCGGCAACATCTCTCGCAGCAGTAGCAGCAAATCACGTCGTCGCTAAATCCTCCGCGTATAGTAGAGGATAAAAAAAAACAACAACGGGACATCAACCCCTTTTTTCCAGAGCACAAGCAAGCAATCAGCCGGCAACAAGGCACCAGGGCTCAGAGAGAGAGAGAGAGCCGAACTCGCGCACGTGTACAAACACGCAGCAGTAGCGCGAGAGCCACTCTCTGAATCATCGCAGATAACGGAACATCGCAGCGGCTGCAGCATCACACTGGCAGTAGAGAGAGAGAGAGAACAGTATAGAGCGAGCGAGTTCGAGCAAACGCTGCGCGATTCCGCGGCTGCAGTGTCATTGATCCTCCAGCCCCCCCTGAACCGATTGACCGAACGTCCGCAGAGCTCTCGTACATACTACTGCTCTGTAACCCTCCGACATCTCTCTCTCTCTCTCTCTCCTCTATATATAACGTCGTATGTGTGTCGGAGAGAGCTCTGCGCGTGCAAATGCCAGGCGCTATGCTGTAGAGCAGTGTATACGCCTACTACAGCCGACACAGAACGCCAGGCGCAGAGATCCATTTATTGTCTAATCCCTTTACACGTCAAGACACGATTTAATTAACCTTTGACTCGCCGCCGCCGACGTTTTCGTCTACGTGTTGTGTACAGCGAGCGAAGCGTCTATAGTTCTGTCTGCAGCCTTGTACTCCGCGTAGACACGCGGATGATGCTGGGATGTAAGCTGCGATGCGCCACAGAATTAATTTCATCTCCGAGTCTCTTGGTGAAAAAGCATCGCAGCGGATGCAACGTTAACTCGCGCACTGCGAGCGCACGAGAGAGACCGTATTCAACAATGAGTGTATTATATATACCTGCAGTGTTTTCAGGAAACGCGACGTTTTGACGTTATGCTTCTCTCTGTAAACGCGATGCTGAAGACTTTTGTTTGAAGTCGCAACGACTGCGGCAATGTTGTTACCGAGAGCCTTTATTTTCTACCTTTGCTTTTGATCACTTTTGTTCCTGTAGCTCACATAAACCGTTTCGTAATAAACGTGTTTCTTATACTTGCAAAGTCGACGAATTGGTTTGTGTACACAGAATTCATATAATATCGCGATTAATTAAAAATTTAATTGGAACGAGAGTGCTTGATAAATGTGAAACTAATAAATCCGCAATTTTAATTAGTCCCGCTATACGAAAATCATTAAAAGTTGCCGCGGCTAGAAATTCCATCAAATTAAAAAAAAAAAAAAGATTGACTTTAAAAAGCCCGCGCAAAGTAAGCACGACCTCGTTCTCCTCTCAAAGCTGACTCGAAACATTTCTTTAATTGCACGACGACGGCGACTTTTTAAAAAATCAACAGAGTGAGAGCAAGAGCAGCCCGACGACGACTCATCAGAGTGAAATTTTCCGTGTACTATTGGAAAAGCATTACGCTAAAATGACTCTACCTCCTATACTCGTAGTGAGTGTACATCTCCTATATATACACCCTCGGAAAGAGAGAGAAAAGCCCGTGGGAGTCGAGCCTGCAAAAAGGCCCGCGTGAAATTCGATTTCTGATACTCCCGGGACTTGTCTCTCTCTCTCTCTCTCTCTCTCTCTCTCTCTCTCTCTCTGCTTAGTCCGCAACAATCGCACCCTCCGCGCACGTGCGTCGATCGAATTTTAAATACTGCTGATTTCGCGCGCTGTGCAGACATCGAGCTTGAATTTTTTTTCCTTCGTCGCGACCAGTATTTTTTTTTTTTTTCATCGTCTGGAAACAATCCACTCGCGTAAAAGTTCCTCGAACCCTTCATCAGCATAGGAACGTACGCTTTGACCTACTTTCACCCCAGCTCGTAGCCTACTTTTTCGCATCGACGCGCCGCAGACGGGAAAAACAGAAATTATCCAGCGCGCTGATTAGAAACACTGCGCAAACTCGATATCGAGAGTCCGGTGTATCATCGTCTCATTGGCCCAGATTGACCATGTGAATGGGCTCTCCGATAAGCATTGCGTATTTACGCTGAATGACCGGACGGATTACGGGCAACCTTTTCGCGAGAGATGTATGCGGATGCAGACGTTGAACTTGGAGAGATGATTATAGGGCTGAAGCACAATAAGAAGATGGCTCACCTGAAACACAAAGGATAATACGTCGTTAATTTCCTGGTCATTTTGGCATTGCAATATCGGCATATTCATTTATATCCTAGTGTACAAATTTCCCGCCAAAAAAAGCTCTACCAGCGGATTCAATTATACCAAGCTCAGTTGGCGAAACTGCAAACACCAAACGAAGAACAATAGACCCGGGTTAAAAAAAAAAGAAGAAACTTTTCTCCCTCAAGCATAGTATAACCCTCTCAGCGCGCGCCATAATTGGCCAGCCATTTATTTAACGTAAAGTACACTTTCAGCTGCAGCAAAGCGTCGGTGCTGCCTCTCTCTCTCTCTCTCTCTATCTCTCTCTCTCTCTCTCTCT
>CM053170.1:8964437-9026472 GCA_012977825.3 Pteromalus puparum | reverse complement strand
GGGGGAAGAGAGAGAAGTTTAAGCTCGGCGAAGGGCTCGAGAACTACAAGTGCTTAAAGTCTTGCTCGTTTTCTTATCCAAAATGACGCCGCGACTACTTGACGAGGGCGGAGTAGAGGGACACAAAAAAAGGAGGAGGAGGACGGTCCGCGTGCTTTTGCACCTAGACGCTCTTCTCTGCTGCTGTTGCTGCTGATGCTTCTTCTTCTCCTTCAGGCGGAGACACTTCTCTCTCGCGAGAGAGAGAGAGAGAGAGAGAGAGAGCTCCGCGTGTAACTTGCGCGCGAGAAACTTTTCCGTCGAGTCTTTGTTTCTTCTCGACGTTGGCGAGGGGTGACTCAAAATTTTTGTGTGTGTGGAGAGAGCGAGACAAATGGACGAGGGTTTGGAAGCTTTTTTTGTCGCGTGAATTGTATAACGCGTTATAGGTGTGTGTGAATTTTTATTTATTCTCTAGCTAACCGATTCATCAGCGACCACAAAAAGACCCAGAGCCCCAGAAACAAGAGACAAGCCTTTCTAGGAGACTACACACAAAACCAACCTTATTCCAGTGCCGCAAGCTCCTCGTCTTTTCAGCCGCCTCTCAGCACTCGAAAAGCTCTCAAGCACGGGCCGCTTCTTTCCTTTGTCTCTCCAGGACTTGCGAGTTGCAACAACACTTTGCAGCGTCATCTTCGAGAAACCGGTTCGTGCGTGTATAGAATCGCATCCGCATTGTCGACGCGCGAAAACGAGTATATAGTTTTAGCGAGACGAGCTTTTTTATTCGTGCGTCGTCGCTGCTGTTCGTTCGTTTTTTTTTTTCGGGGAGGAAGTCGTTGATGAGATTTTCACGATCGTCGCGTGTGTGATCGTAAAACGATTTTAGCTCTCGAGCTCTTGGAAATAGCGGAGGGAAAGAGAGAGAGAGGAGGCAGCTGCGAGTTTAAATCCAGCGCAACTTGCTCTACTGCTGATTTAGCTCGCTCGATGGCTTTTTGCAGTTGCTCGTGTAAGCTCAGAGCGAAGGAAAAAAAAATTTTCGAAGTGGATACGGTAAATTATGTTTTAAGAAAATTTAAAATTTTTACTCTTTTGCCTAGTTATTGATTCTTAAACATGAAGAAGTAGGGCCTACCTAATTTCGCGACAAATAACGCGCGGAGTTTATAGCATGAGCGGCCGAAACAGTAGATCAAACAAGGCAGTTTTGACATAAGTGGCATACCGCTATATGTAGAACTCAGCGCGCATATTGTTATGAGGGAAATGGAAAATTGCCAGTGCGCCACCTATTTTCACCTGCCACAGACACGGAGAGTTTTGGCGGTGACGAAAGAGCTTTGCTTTGGTGATTGATTGAATACTTTGAATTTTCGAACAGTCAGCTATGACACTTCTAATAATAAATAAATAAAAAATGGTCTGTGTTATGGCAGTCAATCAGAGAATGATTAGAATGATTTTATAGATTAGGTAAAGCTCTTGTAAAAATGAGTGCACTACACACTTTTTATAAAATCGTCATCAACGAACCGTAAGCAATATAGAAGACTAAAGTTCCGCGAAATGAAAAAGGTCATCGTAGACATGCATCGTTGTCCTCTCTAAAGCGTAACTCCTTCTCCGGTTAGCAATCGCAAAGGGCGGGAATTCCCTTGGCCGGGTGGTTTCGTCGCGGAAGCGGAAGAAACTACCGGCGAGACAAGAGGGGGGTAGAGGAACATCGAGACGATCGAAGGTCGGCAAGACGACGTCGACGACGACGGAGGGAGAGAAAAGGGAGGCTGGTATGTAGTACGTATATATAGAGCTGAGGGGGGAGAATCGATTATCGTGTCTTGCGGTTACTGTGCGCAGAGCTGAACACGAGAGTGTCGTCGTCATCGTAGAAATTTTTGGTCAGTCATGTCGAATAGGGCTGGATTATTCTCAGGTGAAATTATTCGCGATTTTGTACACGTGCAAAACGTGCAAACGCGCTATTTGAAGCTCAGACCGTAGAAATCGGATTTGGCGAATTTAAAATATTTCACAATGTTTGCAATGGTATAAATGAGAGAGAGAGAGAGAGAGAGAGAGACAAGCTGACGTTATTATTACGAGAGCCGAGGGGTAGAATATGGATCAAGTCGGAGCTTCTCGAATTACAGGTTATATGCGGCTTTCAATTATTTACGACTCCGTAAATTTTAAAGCGCGTAATAAAAAACGCTTGTGTTTCGGATTCACGCACAGCATCAGAGAACATCAGGCTAATGCGTCAGGTTTATTATTTTTAAGTTTAATGCCGCCCACGCGGCATTGTTAAACAAGATCTGCTTTAAAATCTGAACGAAGCTGCGTACGGATTATTAATTTACTTTAATATGCCATCGCGCGCGCGCGCGTTACGCGAAATTCAATCCGACGTGATTTAATAATTTTTAAGGTCTTTAAATCTATATAATATATAACTACTTTTACATCTATATAATATATAACTACTGAAATAATACTCCGCGCTAATTAATGACCACGTACAAGCTTTATCCATTTATACAAAAATCAATTTCGCGTAATTTCCCCGGATAACAAACGAAATCAGCGAAGCGTGAATATTCGGGCTCTCGGCTAAAAACCGAATGCCAATAATCGATCCCTCTTATATGCTACACGACGATCAACAAAACACCACCTGCTAATTAAGACCCGAAGCTACCTCCACCAAAGTGCTATGTATAGCTATGCATCGATTCCTCGTGGTGGTCCAGCACCGCACACATCTCCTTTAAAAGAAGAAGCAGCGAAGGAAAAAGATAAGCGCGCCGAGACGCTCGTATCGATTTCTTGACGCGGCCGCGTATATCTATTCGTGCCTCCCTTTCACGCGCGTACCGCTGCAGACGCGATCGCGAGCTTTCACGGAAATCCTCTCTCTCCTTCCGCCGTGATTCTCGAGCTTTGACTGTTTATCTCTCACTCCGCGAGGGAATTTTGAAAATTTAATGCAACTTAATAATTTTTAAAGTCTTTGCCGACTTGATAAATGGCTCACGTTTATAGGAAACAAAGTCGATCGCAGCTTGCACTAAAAAATCGAGTTCAAACTTTGCACACACTCGTCGTTTTTCTTTCGCGGTTCTCGTCCTCCTTTGTGATTCCTGCGGCATCATTGTTTCCCAGATCCCTTCGTTTGGCTTTCCCTTTATACGAGGCTTAACAAAGTTTCTCCTGGCCGAGCGAGTGAAGGCGAAACTCTCGGCGACGTGTACCTTTTGCCAAATCGGCGAGGAGCGCCTCTCGTGCTTTCGAAGCTTGCGCGTGTACGTGCCTTAATATCGGGATTTTTTTTAAGTCGAAGCGTGAGGTGATTATGAGGATTTTCTCTTTCGAGTTTCTATCGTGATAGCTATCGCCTTGTGCAGTAAAAAAAAGTGAGTACAGAATGTTACATAAGCAGCGGCGAAAACTGCGCAGCCAGTAAATAAAACTAAATTTCCTTTCGGCGCCATTTGAATTTCGAGCATCGAGAGAGCTTTATCGGCACTTCTCCGTTCTGGCGTGAACCAAAGCCCGGGGAAATTTATTCTTCCGCACCGCTGCAAAAATGAGCGGCGAAAACTCCGCTGCGCTGCGTTCACGCGTCGAAAAGTGTCGATTGAACTCGACATTTCGAGAGCTTGAAAACGAACGACACGACGACTCGAAGCTCGTAAAATATTTCGGGCTCTCTCTATAGCGATCTTTTTATTGACGTACTTTACGAGAAAGAGAGACGTACTCACATTCAGCTTATACATAAATGCCGCACGTGTACGATGCGCTCATCGCTGCTGTTGACGTTTTTTTTCTCTCGACGCTGGGAGCTTTTTGAAGCTGCGGTATATGCAAGGCCTTTTTCATACCGACTTTCTCGCTGAGCTTTCGCTTTTCACGCAATCTGGCTTTTCTCCGTCTTGGCTTTTAATTTTCCTTTTCCCTTTCTCCTCCTGCTTCTTAATATCGCCCTTCCTTTTACTTTCTCGTGACTTCGGCGTGTTTCAAAAAGACGCATCTCGAGAAAGCACTCCAGAGTGAATATAACGAATTGAATTCGTATAGTGTACGTCAAAAATCGATCCTACACCACAAAAAGAAACATTCGAAACGTAGAGAAGCACTTTCACCAGCTCCGCTCATTAACCTCTCCCTCGACTCACTCACTCAAGCTCACACTCTCTCTCTCTCTCTATTTTGTTTTCCTTCCCAAATCCACGTGGCGCGCGTGCAGTAACGAGCGGCGCGTCGGCTTCATAATATCGAGGGCTGCTACTTCAAGCCGAGACGGGTGTGTGTGTGTGTGTGCGGGCGCGGAAACTTTATCCCGCCACTTTTTTCGCTCCAATTCCTCCGAACCGCGTCTCGGTCCTTTGCCTCTCGCCCTTCTCTCCCCTTCCTCCTTTATCTAGCCCCCGACTACTGCTGCTGCTTTCGCTCTCGCTTCCGCCTCGGCTTTTTTCCCTTTTGCGCTTTTTTTCGTTGCCACCGCCGCGCCGCTGCTTTTTTTGCGTAGTTCTGAGCTGCCTTTTTATACCACTACTGCCGCTGCTTATTTACCGCCGCACGGCTAGACGCGAGTTTCTCGGTGGCGGCGTTATACACGTGTAAGCGTAGAATTCATATACGTGTATACCGTGTAGACACGTGCGCGCATAAATTCGCAAAGCTCCGAGACGCGGATGCAAAGTAACGCTCTTTTTACGTGCGTTATGTCTTACGGTATATACTCGTTCGTCTTTAAACTCTCGCTTGACGGCGTCTGCTCGCGCGGTATATATATAGTATCCAGACGATGTATATCAACTGCATTAATTACGCAGAGAAGCTTGCGGTGTATACAAGGAGGGGGTAGTAAACAAACCCCCGGAGCGGATCTTCGTCCGCCGCTTTCTTTTATTATACGGGCCGCATTGTACTGTCTTCTTGGCCTCTGTCTTCCCTCTCTCGCTCAGATTTTTTTTTGTTTTGTCCATGTCTCTTCTCATCGTCGTCGTCGTAGTCGCTGTGTACGTTGTTTTGTACGCTGCTTGCGAGAGAGGCTTTAAGCGACGAGCGTTTGCCCATTTCGTCACCCTTTAACGACGCTCTACTCCCCTTTCATTTCGAAGTAGACGTACACGCGCGGAAGAGAAAAAAAAAATTAAACTCAAGTGTTCCGCTTTGTTGTCGTCGCGGACGTTGTGCTGTGGCGCATTCACGGGGGGGGGGGGGTATATGGCAGTAGGAGTAGGAGGAGAGAAGAAAAGGAAAGCGAGGCGGAGAGACAGACACGGAAAAGGCGCTCGCGGCTGAATCAAGTGTTTGTACTAATGAGAAGTATTTCGAGTAGACCCTTTTCTTCTCTCTCTCTCTCTCTCTCCGACGAAATACTAAGCGGTCCGCGGAAGAAAGTTGTTCTCCGACCCCCCTACAGCTTTTCTTTTCTTTTCTTCTCCTCTTCTTCTTATTTTTCTTCTTCTTCTTCTTCGTCTTCGGCTTCTTTTCGTTCTCAATTAAGAGCATGAATGCGGAGATTCGACCATCTTTCTTTTTCTGTACTCTGTTTTCGTGATGCACACGATGCCGCTGCAAGTCGAGCTTGCATTCGGATGAGGCGAGCTTTTTCTTTATACTTTCGTCTGGTTCAAATTTGCGGTGAGCCAACGTCATCTCGCTTTCGAAAACGAAGTTTTTATATTTACTTCACGGTACTTTTACATGATAACAGCCGTCGTTATATAAATCTTTTTTGTCAACTGAGCAACAAACGATTCTGACACAAAAGCTCCAAAACACAAACAAGCGTATAATTGCCAACGTGAATGCAACCGCGAAAAAAAAACCAACCCTCGGCAACGCGCACAATACACACATTCACCATAAGCCCCATTCATAATTCAACTCGTCCCAACCCGCTATGTGTGCGCGCGTATATACTCGCCTGCATCCACGTCACGAAGAATCGCGAGAAGGACACAAAAGGAGTCTGGCTGTGCCGCCAGCGGCGCAACGATAACGACGTTATCAGTGCTTCCGCGTAAACAGGCTCGCGAGAGAGTAGGGACCCTCGAGCTGGCGAGAGTTACATTGCCACGCGCGCGCGCGGGTCGCCACTTCATTAGGCATTAGGGCAGCCACTCGAGTTGCAGCCGATGCTCGCAAGAGAGGGAGAGAGAGAGAGAGAGAGAGAGAGAGAGAGAACCCGAGTCATTAGGAGCGAGTATGTACGGCTACGACGGCGCCCTCTAGCGGAGTGGTAACCGTTGATACCTACTACGTTTGTTTCGTTACTCGAGTGGTTACAATTTTTGCGTTAGAAAAAGAAGTAAAAAACTTTTGTATACGCAATGTTTCTTCTTTCTTTTTTCAGCGAATGAAAAAGTATATATAGAAGTGGTTAGAGAGTGCAATCAGACATCTCCCCTCTTGCTTTTATACGGAGCGAAGATCCGGAGCTTTTTAAGTATTCAACGACAATTTGAATATTCTCGTTCTTCCCATAAGCGACGCTACCGCCGCTGCTGCAGATAGTCGTACAATTTGCGGACGTTATCGTAACGAGCGATTAGCAGCTACAGCGCCCGCACACGTTCGTTAATAAGGCCTTTTCATTTTACGATTATTCAAAGACATCTTTGCCTCGTTCGAATCCGACCGCAAATTTTACGAGGTACAATTAAGTCTCTATTCGGAAAAAAAATTGCCTCGCGGCCGTGCGAAAATCGAAGCGCTGCGCTTGAAAACGTCTGGATCTGCTTCGTTATATTAGGATTATACCTCGGTGGAAGCGATGGATGGAAAAGATGAGCTTATGCTTTTTCGATTATACGTTGCTAATAACTTATAACATAATTCGAGCTCTCCTATTCCCGATGCATAGTTTTAATTAAAAAAGATACGCATCAGGAATGAGCATCGGGACCTATACGTATCATAAATTCAGATTTTTCACACTAGCCGTAAAGCTTTCTTTCGAAAAGAAAATCCAAGCAGGCGACTTGATCTAATGAGAGAGACGTAAAACAAACAAGCGCAATTTATATGCATAACAATCGTAAACACTTGCGATGGCTTTCTTGCGAAACGTCTCTGTCTCTCTCTTAGACTCAACATACCTATAGCTAGAAAAGCAACGACGATGACAGAGTCTGGGTGCGAGTAGTGCTCATAACGCGCGAGACCAGTATACACGGCCCAGAGGAATCTCCCTCGTAAAACGCCGAATCACTCCAGCTCGTCTCGTCCGCACGTATATTGCCAATACTATATACAGCGCAGCAGCAGCAGCGGCTCTATAGAGTATCGGCTTTATCTCCGCAAGTTTCATAAATTAGGCAAGTCCCGTCGCCATCGTATAAGTGCAAAATCGATTTCCCGAGCCTATACGCTCTCGCGCGACAGTGAAAGGCTTTTCTCGCTGCTGGCTTTTTTTTTCTCTTGCTCTACCTATATATTATGGAGAGTATAAAGTTCCGTGAATTATCGCGATCGTCGAAGTAGGTAGTGATGGAATCGATCGCGAGAGAAGATTGTTGTATATCGATCGATCGATCGGCTTTGTGCAAGAGACGATTTTTGTTTTCATCGGGGAAGGGATGATTGAGTGTAAATTGGTTTTATTGTGGGGCTATAAATTTTTCAAAGTCCTTGCAAATTGAGGCGCGATTGTTTGGATAAAATTACACGATGAAATTTGAATACGAGCAATGAATTGCCTGTCGGCGGTGTGATGATAAATTAGATGAACGTTTATGTTCGCTTCCTCTCGGTGCGCGCAGCAGTTGCTTCGAGATTTTATTGACGAAATAAAAGTAGCTTCACACACAGTGCCGGATCAGTTTATATAACCGTCGAATGTATAAATTGTATAGACGAAATCGTAAAGTGAATTAAAATATGACTATGTTTATAACTTTCCTATGAAATTGCGTCTGCGTCATAAACGTTCGCTCAATTGATTATATCCAGAAAACTTGAGATTTAAAAATTAATCACCACACATACTACACTGTAACTTTCCGGCAAACTATACCTCTAACTATACGTACACTAAGACGCACTACGTTCCCAGCTATATCCGCGTATACACGATCCGATGTGACTGGAGCTCCAACAGGTAGGTTAAGCAAAGTTGACAATACTCCGTCGCATTGCAGTAGTATACCTCTGGCCCCGCGAGTGCATCTCACGTGAAATCGTCGACTGTTGGCAGCTTTTTATTTTCGCCTCATCCCTCCTCAGACCTCCTTGACTCCCTCACTCTTCAACGTTTTATTTTTTCCGCCGCCTTGTAGCTGGCACTAACTGACTATTTGCTGAGAAGAAACGCGATCATTGCTCCCGAAAAAAAGGGTCAGCCAAAACTCGTTGTTTTTCGAAATCGCATCGAGTTATCATACACGTTGCGTAATCACTTGGCGCGCATCAGAGACAAGATTAATTTCTCCTGCCTAAAAGTCATAAAAACAAAGGCGCGCGAAAAGAGATAACCCGCAGAACCATAAAGCATACGCACAACAGGCCGTCTCGCGGTGAAATCCGCGGATAAATCAAAACAAAATGAAAATACCTTTCCATCCGCGCTCGCGCGGCTGCTCATTAAAAATTAAACGCGCAGAGCTCGCTCCAAAGTGCAGAGAGAGAGAGAGAGAGAGAGAGAGAGAGAAAAGTGCGTTGCGAGAGAGCGAAGAGTCGGCTAAGATAAATATCAAGACACGTAAAAAGCAGGAGAGAAAAATAGCCGGAGAGGGTTGACGCGAAATATTCGTGTGTGTATAGTGGAGATGAGAGGAGAAGTATCTGCCGAAGCCGCGAGAATTTCGAGCTGCTACTTTATATTATTCGAGATGGAAAATGTCGTGGCTTGTGGATTTTTGAGAGACTAGGTCGTCGCTGAGAGTGTGCTAGATACAAGATTTTAATTATGAAGAAATTTGTTTGGAATTGTCTTACCATTCGAAGATAAACCTTATAGAGAGATCTGGGATATTTACCTGTAACAGAAAAAAGAAAATAATTGTTACTCAAGAGTCTTTATAAAAAGATTAACAAAACCCCATCCGCTTTAAAAGCAACCAACTCGCTCAAATGATAACTCAATCAGTCCCTCTCCCCCACTTCCTCCTCTGCCATTTATGCTCTTTCCGCATGCCGGTCGTTATACCTATACGACTTTCACCCTCTCCCGAATTCACGAAAATTCCCCGGTAGCAGACACCTTATTTGCTCTCTCCCTCTCTGCAGTAGCGAAGAAGCTTCGATACTGCTGCAGAGAGAGAGAGAGAGAGAGAGAGAGAGAGAGAGAGAGAGAGAGCGTCGCGACGGATTCCTACCTTCTGCATTTTGCATTTTCCTTCGTATAGCAATACACGTCGCTGCGCCGTGCCTCGAGTGCCTCCACTTACGAGCGATGCAGCAGCAGCAGCTGAGAGAGGACACGATGCGCCTCTTTTTCGAGGGAGAAAATATGGGAATCGAGCGAGAGAGAGAGAGAGAGAGAGAGAGAGAGAGAGAGAGAGAGAGAGAGAGAGAGAAGTGGTCGAATGGATTTTCGATTTCACCGAATATAAAATTCGCCTTTTTAGCCAAGAGCTTTCCTTTCAGTCGCCGCGTATCTGTGGCTGTTTTATACATGAGCTCGAGAGAGAAGGACTCGCCGAGAATTCCGGGAAAAACATTCTGACAAACAGTATATTCGTGACGGCGCGGAGAATAGCCAGCCCCTTCGGAATATGATTTATGATAAGCGTTGCGCTTCTTGCGGTATTTATGAAATTGCGTGCGAGAGCCGAAAGTCGCTTCTTTTTTTGGCGGGAAAGATTCCGCAAATACGACGGAATTGCGTCAGGTCGACTTGTTCCAGATAATTCGAGCCGATCCGCCGTGGCATCGGAGAGGAGAAAGTTATGGGTTGAATTCGAGCACGTTTTTGCGCCCGAGGGGCTATTAATCCGCCGAGAGCGAGCCAGTCGGGCATGCAGGTATATGTGCCAAAAATCAACGGAGCAATGCAGGTAATGGAGAGGCGATCAATTTTGTCGAACGACCGTTTAGTGGTCGTCGAGTGTTCGCGAAAAAAGTTAATAAGTCGTTTAATACGAGTTTATTATACACAAGATGATGGAGGTTTGTTTACGGTCAGTCGTTGTTTACGAAAAGATATTCTGGGCAGACGAGCAGTTTCGCTACGACTACATATATAAAATAACGTATGCTAATGTCGTGTCCCGAAATTCCAAAGGACCCCATGTAAATTCAGACCTAACCGATAATCCCCGTCATAACTATATATGTGTGTGTGTGTGTCCCTCTAATCTCGCATACACGACGAGCGAGCGAGCGCCTCAATCCAAAGAAGAGAAAAAATTCGAAGAAGCGCACGCTCTCCCTGAGCCGCAAACAAACGTTCATCGCCTTCAAATAAAGAATTAGCATATTTCCTATCTAGCAAATTCTCGATCGTGTCCTTGACTCAACGTCGGCGGCTAGGAAGACACATTCGATTATCGCATATATCCCCTCTCTCATCTCTACATAATATTATACGAGCCTAAGCGTAGTGAGGGAGAGATAGGATTCGCCAAGCAATAAGCAAGAAGAGGAGGAGAACGAATTCATTTCGCGCCCATGCAGCGGAGGGAGAAAGAGAGAAAAAGAAAAAGGAAAGGCTGCACGAAGATGAGAAACTGAAAGACGTCGTCGTCCACGCTAGCGTATAGTGTACGAGAGAAAACGGCAGAACCGGTTTCATTCAACCGCCATTTAAAAATTCCCGCGAGAGAGCGAGCTATGAAAAATAATCAACGGACGAGAACCGCTCGTTGCGTAACTCTCTCTCTCTCTCTTCTCCCTCTTACACACACGCTTGTGTATCTGTATATAGTCAGAGTATATAGAAAGCCGACTCGAAGAGGAGGATGAGGGAATGAGGAAGAAGAAGAAGAAGGACGCAGTCTGCCCGCGATATGGTAGTAGGCCTCTCGGCGTCTTTTTACAGAAAAAGTTTGTTTTTGTGTGTGTGTGTGTGTGTGTGAGAGAGAGAGAGAGAGAGAGAGAGAGAGAGAGAGAGAGAGAGAGAGAGAGAGAGAGAGAGAGAGAGAGCGGTATTACTTGCGTAAATTTTCAAGCTCGTGCGAATACGATTCGAAATTCAGGAGGGCTCGCTTGCCGCTTTTTTATTTATTTTCAGCCTCAAGAAATCGCGCGCTGCTGATTACGCGAGCGGCCGCTGATGAGGCCAAAAGTTTATAACGTTGTATACTCGTATAGCTCTTAGCGCGATGAATATTTCAGCGTTAAAAAGGAAGTTGCAGTGCGATCGAGATTGCCGCAAATTTTTGCGAAATATACTCGGGAGATCGGGTTTTAACGCTCAGTTTATATTGTAACCTTTTTCCTGATTCTCCAACGATGTATTATCTCATGAAAGATTTATTCTTTAACGAAAAAAAGCATGGCCTCGAGGGCTCTCGAGCTAAATCTTCGAAAAACAAGCTTCCAATATTTCATTTACAATGAAAAAAAAGCGTAGCCATATAATTTATAAAACTATACTCGAGCTCGTATAATAACGCTTATAAATAAATCCCACCTTACGCATCAAATCAACAAACAACACACCCATACTCTCGAACAAAAGAAAGTGAAAACCTCGCAGTCGTGACTTCACAGGAAGACACACCAAACAAAGAAATAAAAAAAAAAGAAAACAGGTCTGAAGTCACGGCCCTCTCTCTTCCAGAGAGAGAGAAGAAGCCTGCAAAGCAAAAGGAGAAGATCCGAAGATCAAAAGGGAGGATGGAGCCAAAAAAAGGGACGGCCTCGGTATTTATGTGTGTGTGTCAGTATACGTGTGCGTATATATATAGCTCCGAGATTTCACGAGACGCGCCGGCTATATCTCGAGCCGATCGCGACTTTCGGGGGAGAGAATACAAAACTTGACGCGCCGCGGCCTGGAGAATCATCCGAGCGTGAGCAAGAGAGAGATGGAACACGTCTCCCTACGGAAAGTCTACGAGAGAGAGAGAGAGAGACGATCCTTTGTGCCCCGCGGGCTCTCTCTGGCTGGCCCTCCTTTTACGGTTTATCGACGGGTTTCGGAGGTGGGCGGCGCAACAGGAATGTGGAGACGGCACTTTTTTTCCAGAAAATTGTTTAGCCCGAGCTGCTGCTGCAGTGATTATTTTTTATTTCACTCTGCTCTCGAATACACATTTAAATATCGATTATTATATCCTTGAAATTCGATCGTTTATCATCTTATACACAGCGACATTTGCGATATCAAAAATAAGGCTGTAACTCAACGCAGTAACCTCTAGGATGAATTTTCTTCTCTACTTACTCCGTCTCTACACGAGAGTTGAAAAAGGGCAGAAAATAAGTAATATATCACGAACAGCAGCTTCCACGGGACAAGGATTTTAAGACGACAGCTACGCGGAGCCAGAGCAATATATTTCACCAAAGCGGACGTTCAAAGCGTGGGAGCAACGCACTTACAGCCGTGTTTTGACTCCGCGGAGAGAAAGTACGCTCGCATGTGCGTGTAGGTGGGCGATTCGATCTTGGTATATATAGGCACAATGCTGTATTTTTTTCGTTTGCCGAAAAATATCCTTTTTCAAAGCGACGATCCGTTGAACACACTCTATGGTTATTCGAAACGTAAAAAAAAAGCACTCGAAAATAATCGAGCTTAGCGAGTTTATGCATATGACGGGATATAGAGTGGGTACTCGGCTTCGATCACTTGTCTTTTTTTTTCTAAAGCGCGCGGATGGACTGACTCTCTCGGAATATTCGCGGGCGTGAGTTTATAGCGGCAATAAATTCCATTGTGACGTCACCTCATCGCATGATTTACAAGCATGACGCGTGTTCAACTCTCGATGCCATTACGCGATACCGTTAGGCACATAATTTATTTGCGAATATTCACCTGACAGCAGACAAATATTTAGAAGAGACTTCTGTAAACGTCAATTCGGCCGTCTAGTTATATACACTTTTCTCTTGCTTTTACCCTAGCACACAGCCGAACCGACATGTGAATTAAGGCTTCCAACGAATCCCACCTCTCTTCGCTCTCTTTCTCTCTGTCTCTCGTTAAGAGGCAGATTTCGCAACAGGCGCGCACTTCTGACCCTCGTCGGAGCAGCTCAGCATCGCTGCAGAGAGAAGAAGACTCACCGGCCGGCGTGTGTTTCCCCCACCATAACGACGCGCTCTATATACCGGGCATTACGTACGTCCGTTAATTAAGTTAACGACCTTTAAAGTACCCCCGGAACGGGGCGGACGTAATCTGCCCACATGCGAGTATGTGTCTGTCCGTTCGTGTATGCATGCGCATGTGTATTACTCGCGAAAAGAGAGTGCGAAGTTTAACGACGATAAGTCACGTGACGGAAACAATTACTCGGCTTTCCGTCCGCGTTCTTTTTCGGGGAGAGAGAGAGAGAGAGAGAGAGAGAGAGAGAGAGAGAGAGAGAGGGAGAGAGAGAGAGCAGTGGGGAGGATTATGAATTCGTCGTCGCGGCGCTTCCCTCTGGCGCTGTTTAACCTCTGGCTGATGAATTATTATACCTGGGCATATTTAACTTGTAATGAAGTTCCACAGCGAGAAACTTTACCGCCGCAGCGAGTTGGATATCGTGCGTGTGTTTGTTCTCTCCTCGTTCGTTTCTTTTCTTTCCACGAAGAGAGACATTGTCTCTCGCGTTATAATGCACATATACATCGGGATTTCGAAACGCACACGTGCATCTTCTCGATTCGATGACTCGTACTTTTCACCGCATGCAATTATTATACATAACATGCAAATATTGTATAATGGAAGCCTCTCGAGGCGGCGAAAAATCCAATTTAATTTTCAAATCTTGCAACGACCTCTATACGTCGGACCACGACTGTATATAACCGCACGGCGAAAGCTCGTACGTATATTCATATTTATCTTTTATTAATGGCTCTCGCTATAAACACCGCGTTGCTCACGCCTGTATATATACACGCTCTCTCTCTCACGGGTTCGCGTTACTATATATGCACGCGCATATACACGTACACCAAAGCAGCGAACCGGCCGAGCTCGTATCTATTTATAGACTATGATTAGATACGCTGGCGATCCGATAATCCCTCCGGCGTCGGCGGCGGCGCGCACTTTTTATACCAGCCGAAAATTCAGCAAGGGTCAAGTTCGCCGCTTCGGTGCAGCAGCTATCGCTATAGAGTAGTGTGTATTCGGAATTTCCATTGTTTAGAGATTGGTTTTGCAATCGCTAAGAATTAACCGACACAAACACACATGCAGGAAGCGTTTCGCAACGGCGTGTGAAAATGGATTTACCTAAAAAGTTATGCGAGAATCGTGCGATGTTGATACAGTCGGTAGCCTATTTTTGAACGGCCTTCGCGCGAGATGAAGCAGCGGAGAGTACAGTGTATTATCTCAGCGTATGTATAGAGCGAAAACGTCTGATACATGCTACGCGTATGTAATTATGCAATTTTATGAATCAGACATTTTTTTTCTATATGTGCATAGATTCGTCGCGCTAAAAAAATTACTAACCCATAAACGAGCGGTGAATGAAAAATGTTGACTCGATCTTTATATTCCGCTCAATTGCTCGCGATCCCGTGAGAACAGATCGCGCACATACCGAACTGTGTTACGTAATCTGTATATGTATATGTATCGACTGCATCCTCGTAACTGTAGGCGCTATTTTCAATTCGAAACGGCCACTTTGGCGCGAGCGGTGTCGCGTGATGGAATACAAGCTTATCAATCTAGTCGACTTTTTTATAGGTTTATTATTTCGATTAAAATGGCCCATCTATAATACAAGAACCTATCGATCGAAACCTCGATCTTTCCGCTTGTTAATCCCTCTACAAGCTTGTCAATCGCGTCTCCTCTCGATACGAAAACAAACTCAGCCGCATGAAAGAATCGAGAGTCGAGAGAGAGAAAGAGGAAAAAATCGACAAGAATCCTTCCAAGTGCTTGAAAACAAGCGGTCATCATTGCGGTCCAACCGACCTTGCTCTCGAGAGTCTCGCATAAGTACACACACACGTCCACTCGATTTCGGCGCTGCAGGCGTTCTCGTCCGCTCTGTCTACCTGTCCCCCTCTCTCACTCCTAGTGTGCATATATGCACGTATATATATAGCATCGTATAGCAGTGCACAATTTGCACGCGCAGCGATGGCGTCGGGCCGGAACGGCGCGTTTCATTATTCAGTCCGGCCTATTTGCTTTGTGGCTGCCGAGTCAATGGTCCAGGCGAGAAAGATGGCGGAATTCGCGCGCTGCGGCGCACTATGCAGTGTTATTCCATCCTATATATATACAGTTTCTGCGCAAAGCGAGAGCGATTATGACGACAAGCCGCTATATAGCTATGGCGATCGAGCGGCGACAATTTTCAAACGTTGCGAGCATACGTTATATGTGCGGTTATATAGAACGTTTGCGATCAGAGAAAAAATGCACTGTGGTAATATTGGCGATAGATCGCGAGGCATGAATGCTGCAGATATAGCTCAAAGCGCGTGGGTTATGCCAGCGATGTATAACACGTATAAGTATATACGTATATGCGCCGGAAATCTGGGTTAGCCCGCGCGAGATCTCTTTCGCAATTAGGGATTCGCCGCGAATTCCGTAAAATACATAGTTTGAAATAGTTAAGCGTTCAACCGGACCAGAACAGTGTGTCGGTGTATACACAGTGGAACTGTTACAGCGGAAAGTTTGCCGATCTCTAATTTTCCATCCGGAATACTATATATACCTACTATATACCTACGTTATACATTAAAACAAATTTACACTCATAGTGCGGTCGCATATATTTGCAGATACTACCTCCAATACAATTCCAGCAATAATCCAAAACTCCCCAAGATCTATACATACATCTCAATTAACATCTCTACACATTTCTATAGCTCTTCATATATTGTCCCGATATTAGTTTCGCCTTTGGAATATCGAAGGACGACTTATCCCCTGAAGGAGGGTGAAGGTATATATGTATATAGCTAACCTATATCTCTCATTCTTCGAGTCACTCTCTCCATCCAGTACAGCCGCATATCGGAACGCCGGAATTTCCGCGGGGTCGCGTGACCGCGACCTATCGGTGGAATATTGGATATGCCCGGCGCTATATGTATGCAGCTCTATACACACAACCGCATGGTTATATATAGGCTCTACGATGGAATGCATGCATTAGATTACGCACATCGCACACGTGGCGAAACGACTCCGCGAGCGTTTTTCGCAATTTCCACCGTTGAGTATTTAATACGATAATATACTCTGGAATACATAGGTATATATATGCAAGCGATATGTCTAAGCGGAGTTGAAAGATTAACGGCGACGGAGATTTCGTTCGAAGCGTGTGTTATAAGCGAACAATGCGCGACAGTAATCGCGTAGTTTTCCATCTTAACGTATGCGGCTGGTGTTTTAACATAGAGGGATTTCGAAAGACGTACGCGAGGAGTAATAAAAGTGGAAGAAACTTGGTCAAAGATGGAATGCACGTCGGGGAGATGCGCGAAAGAGTTCACGGACGCGGAAAATATGCAATAAACTCGCGACATTATACTGTGATGCTTCGAGCGCATGCATACACGTATGCATATGAATTTTGCAATACCTTCGTAATGTTTGCAAAGATTTATCCGCTTTCTTCGTCAACCGTAGCGTAGGTAATCGGAAACTAACTTTGCGATAAAAAAAACAACATACTAATCGAAGCGACGAGATACAGATCGCGCCAAAGTTAACGAGCAAAGCAACGATAACGAGTAAACACATACACACACACACACACACACATGCATCGAGGAATATCACGCGGCATAAGTGAATAACCGCACGAGTGAATGGATGGGAAGCAGATATATAACTGAGTGAGCGCGAAAGAGAAAGGGAGAAAACGATCGAGAGTATATATACGAGTATAAAGAGCCGTTGCCGCGCTGATTCAATGTCTGTAGCGGGCATATTTGCGAGAAAGAGAAAGGACGACAACGATGACGACGATGATGTGGGTAGACGAGGCCAAGGAAGAGTTGTTAATTATTCGCGCGACACACACGCTGCCGTTATGTGTGTGAATCCGCAGTCCTTGAAACTGTCTGTCGAGCTACTGTGCAGAGGAAAAAAAAAACACGAGCCGAGAGGGATTATCGTTCCGTCATGCGCGACGAGAGGATGGCTCTCTGTTTTTTTGCAAGTGTGCTTCGTTCGTCGTTTGTGAGAAATCGAGAGCGGAATTTCGAGAATAATTTCGAGTGTCTATACTTACGACAGTTTGAATGGAACGTCAGTTTAGTTTGTATGAATCGAGAATTGTTACGTACCTGAAACACAAGAAAAAAGAAACGATTAGATTGTAAAACGATGGTACATAACGGTTATTTCATATATAATATATTACATGCGTTTACAGTATAAGCGCCTCTCGTATATTACGTCAGACGGCCAGCGCGTTAATACTTCTGCGCGAAATTCTCGCGCATACGTGATAAGCGCGCTAAGCAAAACCAAGCGGACATGCAATCTTTCCGTGGCCTCGCGCGCGAAATTAAAAATCCAGATACATCAGCCGTGCGAAAATAATAACACCCGCGGAGGAGAAACTTTACGAGGCTGTGCGCTGGAATAATATCTGAACAAAAAAGATGGAGAAATTTTTTGACGAAACACGCGAAATTTTATTGGCGCGTGGGATAAAGTTCAATTTATAAAAGCCTAACGGATGATGACGTACGCCTCTCGGCTCATCGGCTATAAAAAATCGTATCAGCGACGCAGTGGCGGCGAATATATACATTTTTTTCCATCTCGCGCGCTTTTTTTCCACGCGCGCTCGTAACTTGCTTATAACGCGCGCGCGAAACCGCAAAAAAAAAAAAAAAATCAGCGACTGCGCGTGAGCGCGCGAAAATCGAGGAATGAAATGCGTGTGAGGTGCGAAAGGAGGAGGAAGATAGAAATGAAAATGAAAATAATAGGTACACGATTGTTTTTGATTTTACTTATTGTTGGAGGTATCCGAAAATTATGAAAAATTTTTTACGCATCAGTATCAAAAATGTTTCATATTTTGCATAAAGTAATTTATGCCAATTGCAATTCAGATAGGATTATTATTCGATACCGTTTTTTTTTTCGATTATACGATTTAAAGCCAATTTACCGGGAAGTCGCATTATTGACCCGATGAAAAAATCATCCCCTCGAAAATTCTGCGAAACGGACACGTAATTACAAAAGGTACAACGTTATATTTACATAATATACAAAGCCAGGCGGAATATTAACCAGACCGCAGCTATAAAATATTGACTTCGCAGCAAACTTCTCTCCCCATAGAGACATACACGTATATACAGTCACACACACACACACACACACATACACGCATGCGTGCGAATTCCCGCCGCAGAAAGAGCGAAAACGAGCGGGACGGCAAATGCATTTTGTATGAGGAGTGACCGACGCCACCCGCGCATCTGGCGTCATCGGTTGTTCTGCTCTTCTCTCTCTATCCCTCTTTTTTTCTACTATACCATGACGTCGAATTTCGTATTATACAATACATAGTAATTTTCTACAGAGGCGACAAAAAAAAGAAAGAAATTGCCTTGTCTCGTGTATAAGTGACAGAACGAAATCCGTCCCTTGAAAGTCGGATTATTATGCTCTCCAGAGTAGAATATAAAATTTTCCTCTTTGTATGCGCCGCGAGAAATATTTCATGTGATTGACCGAAAACCCAATTGCCGCCGATATATATATATATATATATATCGAGAATGAACTCACCGAGTATATAGGCCTTTACGCTCTACTGTTCCTTCTTTTTTTTTATGCACGAGATCGCGATACGTTTGTCGGTTGATTGATTTATTCGCGCTCGCGGTAGATATATACGTGTGCAGCCGAACACGACGGCTGCTCCGATAAAAAATGCCGAGGGCCATCGACGTGTAAAGATAATAATGAATGTTATTAATCAAACGTTCATTATACGTCCACGAGCGAAAGCTTTGAGTGTTTTCAATGAAAATATACGAAAAAAGCGGGCTTGCAGCTATGCATTACATTTCACTTTATATATTTTATGCGAGCGTTTCATTGCCGACGGCTAATTGAGCATATGCTCTTTGCCTTTTATGCACTTTTAATGAATTTAACCGTCAGGTTATTTACTTTTCCGTAAACACAATAAATGTTCATTACGAGCAAACACCATCGCTCTCGAAATAATTACAATGAACAAAAGCGCGCAAAATTCGAAAATAATAAATCTCATCAATTTCCAGTCCTCATCAAGAATCGGCATATATACAGAAAGACAAGCGAACACGCTCGAAATCGACAAAAGAACGTCGAGGCTGTCTATACGTGCCTGCCTAAGCGGAAAGCGAAAGCCAGAACGAAAATATCGACAGCCGCGCGTTTTTCGAAAGATCGACGTTGCTCTCTCTCTCTCTCTCTCTCTCTCTCTCTCTCTCTCTCTCTCTCTCTCTCTCCTGTTTCGGTTCATCGCATCGCACACCCGTTACATCCGCTCCCGAGAATCAGTCCGTATAGTCGTCGCATCGATCCCGAGACCCAGCGTGTGTCAGTCGCCGTAGTGTTACCTCATCAAAGCCGTGAATACAGGTTCATAAAAGCGATTCGCTCATCCTCACGGCGAATTAATTTATCGACAGAAGATCCTCAACTTTAAACAGCCTCTCGTTTCTATTTCAGGAACAGTGTATTTCAACTCGAAACGAACGACACACCAGCGCAGCCAGCGAAACGCAGCCCGGCATAACTAATTCGATCTTTCGTCAGCACCGAAAATTTCCCGCTATATGTATACGTATATACACACGCAAAATATGAATTATTCTACAGTGCAGTGCGGGCAGCCAAGCATAAATTTCACGTTCGCGCGCAGCAACGACGTCGTCGCATAATCCGCGTATAAACGCTTCTCGCACGCGTATACATATAACCGAAGGACTTAATTTAATATAAAAATTTCGCTGGAATTAACACGTTTCGCTCTTACGAGAGCGTAAACAGCGCTAGCTACAGTTTCTATTGTTGCGTTATCTCGGCCGGCCGCGCTGACAACGCCGTCGACGCTAAAGTTTTTAAAAGCGACGCAGGGCAGAATAAAAAAAAAAGCGCGTCGCGGTACAACTGCGTAAACACAATGGAAGCTTCTCTCTCTCTCTCTCTCTCTCTCTATTTTTTTTGTCGTAGTCGAGGTAGAGCGCTTTCTTTTCAGCCGCGAGCGTAACTTCTAACTGCAACGCATTGATAAAATTCTCGGCAGGTATTATGCGTTTATGCACACTGTTGTGCGAAGATGCACCGTGTTGCGGTTCTGGGGAAAGGCTGCGGTGACTTTTTAATCCAAATTTTTTAGCGTCGCTTGCGAATTTCGAGCTTTTAATTTTTTCTTTTCGACGTGAATACAGTACACTGCAAAAAATATTCGCATGAAAATAAAGAGAAAAAAAATACGGTACCGTGTGCGTCAGTCAATAAATGCACACCAGTATATAGGTATGGCAATAATAATCGAAACCGACGAGCGTCAGCGCGCGCGACCCGATAATTCGCAATCGCGCGCGTCCGTATACAATCGCTTGTTAATGAGACTAAAAAATTTCATCCGCGCGCTCTGCTTCAGTTTCCCATACATATTTTTCTCTCTCTCTCTCTCTCTCTCTCTCTCTCTCTCTCTCTCTCCGGTAACTGCTGTCGCACAGGCGAACACGGCGATGCAACGGATGGGCAATTAAAAGTCGGTATAGAACGGATGCCTCTGTGTTGCATCTGGTTTTTATTTTTGCGATAGCTATATAGCGACTCCCGATATGACGCGCAGCTCCCGTAATTACTTGTAAACACACGTGTATAGCGTTGCTTCGTGTGACTCTCTTTTTCCTCCCCTTCTCGGATCATCCGTTGAATTCATCAGGGCTACTGCTGTATAGCCTTTTTAATTCTGGTATACCCGAGAGTCGCGTCTTCATTAACGAAGTTAAATGACGCTGGCTGCTGTCTGTCTCGTTGCGCAATAAAATTTCGGAGGGACGAATGTACGTTATACACTCGGTGAACTTTTAATTGTCGACGTTGACGATAAAGTGGAGAGCTTAAAAAGGACAAACTCTACGAACGGAAGCTCTCGATATTTATCCGTATGTTTCACGCTTCGGGCGTTTAGCGCAACAACAAAACTGTAGTATGTAGTGGTATCGAAGACGCTGCGGCAATAACGATACCAGAGTAGTTGCTCTCGATTTATCCCTTGCTTTCCGGGTATCATCATCGTCGGCGTCGCGTCATTGGATACGTCATATTAAGTCCTGCCGTGAGGGAGAGAGAGAGAGAGAGAGAACAGGTACCGCAGCCGCATGTCGGATCGATTCCATATCTCGGGACGCAGACTATTTCCGCTCCGTCCGATCGGATCACCGGCGTAGCGCGCTGCAGTGTTGTGCACTTTTGCAGAGAGCCTGATGTTGCCGCGGGTGCGATGAACTCGGGTGCGTTGATGCTGGAGAGACGATGATGATGATGATGATGATGATGGGGAGATTCATTGTGGGAATGGAGCGACTTGATGCGGGGGGCTGTGTTTGTGAGTGAACGGTTTCTTTATATATACGGATGTTTGCGTTATTTTTAAAGCTATAACGTACAATTTGACTGGGCTTAACAGCATTATCCTAAGAGTAATTGATTTCGCGCAATAATCATACTAAATTTCGGACGATCGCAGCGGACGTTAAGTCCCGTTTTCACGTGCACAACGTGTAATCCAAATCCCTAATAGAATCGCCGCTCGCTCGACCATTAGGCTCAGATCCAAAACGGTTTACGCACATAATCTCCTCACTATAAAAGACACCTAATATACATCAGTTAACTAACTTTATATTCATTAACAATACCTTCATCGATCTTCCAAACCCAAAAGAAGAATCACCACTAATCGTACCTGTGCGAAGGTCCATTCTGTATAGCTCGTTTCGACGCGACAAATTAGCTTTGACCGGTATGCAGGCTCCGCCTCGAAACTCAAACACATCCTCGTATAGCATCGCATGACGAGCCTCTCTCTCTCTCTCTCTCTCTCTCTCTGGATAATTACGTAGCGAAACATCGCGGCAACTCCATATCCCCACACGTGCGAGCGCGCGCGCGTGGCTGAAATTTGGTAATTTTCCGACCGCGACAGATAAGCTCTCGGCTCTTCCGGCATAACACGGAGGGAAATTCCGAGGGGAGAGAGAGAGAGAGAGAGAGAGAGAGAGAGAGAGAGAGAGAGAGAGACTGACGTGCGGAACGGGAAATTCATCCCGATATATACATATAGTGTGGTAGTAGCCTCGATTTGCGAGCATTAAATCAAGTGCTCGTTGATTACGCCGAATGGGATTTTATTTTCGGAAAAGGGATGGATGCATGATGAAGATCCTCGTATAGTAGCAGCAGCGTGTAAAACGAATAATCGCTGATGCTCGCGAGCATTTCGACGTTTGATGATAACGGATGGGTCTATCTCTCCTGTGCGTGTGTATATGTGTGTGTGTCGGACTGATGCTGCATTTATTGGGGATGAAAATGAAAATGATTCTCTCTCGCGTGTCGAGGGCTTTTGCCTGAAGTGCGTCCGTAATATTGGATATTCCAGATACTTGTCGGTGCATATGCGCTGCACATGCGGTTATTAATGAAAGATATTTCACGATTGAAAACTCTCTATGTGTAATATAAACCAATGGATGTATACTCGTAAAAATCCTACGTTAAACTCTCTGTGCGTAGGACGACGGGACGAGGACAGTGAGTGTAAAGTTTTAACAGCGTCTGTGGTCGATAAATCTCTTTCAGGCCGTATGGTCGTTAAGTCGCACGACTCGCTGTACAAGATCTGAAACGCGCGAATAGTTGTCCTGGCTGATTACGCAGCCGATCGTCTCTTTCGCTTATCGGTTGATCTCGAGAGAGAGAGAGAGAGAGAGAGAGAGAGAAGGCGAAGAGTATTAAAGCCTCTTGTGCGAGAGGCTGTAAACGAGCCGCGAGCTCTAATTGCCCCCTCGATCATCCCCCGCTTCTAATTTCCACGCGCGATTTTCGAATCGAGAGCGAGAGGATTATAAGAGGAATGATAATATATTCCGGAAGAGAATTTTATTGGGAACAAATGTGCCGCAGCTTCAGAGAGAGAGAGAGAGAGAGAGAGAGAGAGAGAGAGAGAGAGAGAGAGAGAGAGGTAAAGTCTTATTTTTATGTCTCTCGAAGGGATGCTAATTAGCTGGATTTTTGTTTCTAGTTAGCGAGAATATTTCCAATTCCGATTTTACAAAATGTTTCGACTTTATCCGAGGATTTCTTGTATAGGGCAATAAGAAAGCTTCGGTAATTATTAAACGAAGAAAAACTCAGCAGACGTTTACGAGCCATCGCAGCGGTGGATTTCCAAGGGCTCATACCGGGCGCATAATCTCTCGAAGATAGTACGACGAGCGTCGGCATATTATACATATTCCATCAGTGCATACGCGAGAAGATCCTCGTAGCAGTAGACGAGTGAAAAGATATCCAACGCGTTCTTCGCATAAATTCAACGGGCACCTGAGCGGTAATATCCGGAACTGCGCGGAGAGCTAACCCGAAAGTTTTCTCGAGACTGCTATAGGAGTAGAGAGAAATACAAATCACGCGTGTGTGCCATCAACTGTACGCGGATAAGATATGCTGTATATATGTATATACACGTGTAGTAGGAGGGAGAGTCGAAGCGCAGCTTTTTTATAGCCGCTAGACTGCTTCCTTTTTCATTCCCGACACTTTCCCTCTTGCAAAATTGAACGATCTTATCGAATCTTCTCTTAGCATATAAATCGAAGCGGCTGCTGCTGTTGCTCTGTGCCGGCGTGTATTATAGCGGGACAAAGAGAGAAGAAGGTGGAGAGCAAGAGCGAGAGAGAGAGAGAGAGAAGTACGTCAAGGTCCTCAACGACGACGACGCCGAGGCACTTGTTACGCGGCCTCGTACTGCTCTGGAGAGGAAGGCACGTATAACCAAAACATTTTCCTCTCGCCTCTGACTCGAGGAGTTGGTGTGTGCGAAGCAGGTAGTGCGATAAAAATCGGCGAATATTTATTGCCGACCTATTCGCAAGGAAAGATCGTCTAATATTTTTCTCCTTAAAAGAAAATAATAAGGAACGTTTATCATATATTCCAGAATACTTCCATCTCTCGAGATCATCGAAGTTTAATTAAAATTCCCTCGCTATCGTCGTGTACCATAACACTCGATGTACTCGACTCTCGAGCACTTTACCGAGCCAATAATCAATCGCAGTGTATAGCCTGCATAATAATAATCCCTCATCCTCTCGCGCATGACTCTCTAATCGGCTGTGTTTTTTCACAGAGAGTTACCTCGCAGCGTCGTCTCTATTTTTATTATAACTATACACAGGCGAAGCACACCTGCATCGTGGCGCTTCTAAAAATGGAAATCGTGTCACGCCACCACCGATTGCTCTCCAAGCGCGCGCGAGATGTGCCATAAAGATGCTCGAGAGCCTATAAGGCAGGCAAAAGACGGATACATGCACGTTGTGTGTATATACGCGATCCGGTCCGACAATGCATACGAGAGCTGATGTGTGTGTGTGAGTATATGTATATTATACAGAGGTTCTGTGTATGGATATACGTGTATATATAGGGAGTCAGGCCGCAGGTGGTTGCTGTTGTGTAAGCTCGAGGGAGACGACGATGTGTGTAGAGGGTATATATATATATATATATATGGTGTCGGAGTGGAGAGGAGCCGAGGGAGGGAAACAAGACGCGATGACATTGTTGCTGCGAGTGAGTCTATACAGTTCCCTTTCTTTTATTAGGAATCTATGGATGAGATTCAGTATAATATTAAAATTCGTTTCTGTAAACATTTATCCGAACGTTTACAAGCACAAATCCGAAAAAATCTTATACACAATGCAAGAGAGCCAAGCGAGCGCTCGGCGGTTATATCATCGAAAACCGATTCCCTTTCAATTTGTAAAACAAGATCCTCTTTCTCTCGTTCGCTCGCGCCCGCTGCGCCGATCATTTGCATAATCCCGGCAAAATTATCGCTCTCGCATAATAAACCCGTTCTCGCGCAGCGGTGCAACACGCGCCAAAAAGAGAAGCTTTGCGAGAGAGAGCATCGGCATAGTCCGCCGCCGCTGGTGAACAATGTGACGCGAGATTTGCGAGGCGAGATTTTCTGCGACTGCGCGTACATAAAACTACACGTATGCACGGAAGAAGAAGCCCCTACGAGCATCGACTATATACTAGTCGATATTTCCTAATAAAAATGCAAATCGCCCGGCTTCGGTAAATCAGCTGATGTGTCTTATTCTTTTCTCTCGCGAGGTTAGGTCTTAAAGATGCCGGTGGCTGTACTTTTTATTTTCTATACGCTGGAGTAGGCCGTTATAACGGGGAGATAAAGGAATGAGAAATATAGTATACGCGTATTATAGGAATGGCAAAAGAAGAAAAAGATCTGTGTACAGTAAATCACTTAGAATTCGAGCCGTAATTCCGAGAGCGTTTAGTGCTTATCTGCTGCAAAGTTTTTCCTTTTCGGAAGCCACACAGCCATGTATCATCGCGTGCCATTGTGAGGTAATGAAACGACGTGTAATCATCGTGTATGAGCAGAGACGTAGCGTCTCTGATTATTACGTGCCGTTTTGCTCTTCGTGCATGCGGCTAAAAAAAAACGATGGGCATTGCGCAAGAAGCTTGCACATATTCCATAACGCCTCGCAAGATCTCTGATACGCTCTGGATACGTTTCCGATGCATGTGTGTATACGAGTCCTAGCGATCTTTCCCACCGGCTTATCAACGTAAGTGTTTTACACACCTGCACACACCTCGTCGTGAATTCCAGCATCGGATTTACGATCGTCGCGAAAATCGACAGTCTGCATTCCCACACACACATCGCGTACTTCTTCCTTGAACTCTATACGTTGCATAAAATCACTCTCGTAAGTTATCTCTATACAAAATGTCTCTTCGTCCGCAGGAGAGTATTATCCCAAGAACAATATCTCGCGACTAGAGACGCGCTTTCGTATATATATATCTATACCCACGTGTGTGTGTATATACGAGTTAATTAGAGGCTGTTCGCATTCCGACAGGTTGGTTAATTTAGCTAAAGTAGCCTGTCAACGTGTGTGCGAGCGACACGCGGGAGAGGATTTCGCAAGAGAATGCAAATTGCAGCTGAGAGTATAAGCACGGAGAGCGTTAACTGGCGCTGTATTCTGGTTTTTCTTCTTCGTTTTTTTCGCGCGGATAGGTCCTGGAAGAAATAGACGTGACTGCAGCCGCCGCATGGTAATCAGCAACCGATCGATTCTATACGTATATACACGCCAGCGTCGCACGCTAGTAATATACCAGCTATATATACACTGTCGCGTAAATTATGTACCTCTTATATACTGCCGCCTAATTAAAATGCCGCACAATCCTGTGTTATTCTTACATGCGCATTATCTTTCAATTTAAATACCAGATTTCGCATTCCACAAAGAGAGAGAGACGATAATATGCACGTCTCTGGGATTATCTCTCAATACACGAGACACTATACAAGTCACGGAGAAGAAAACGGAAAGTTACGTATACGCGCGCCAAAAGTCGTTGCGCAATATGGTATACATGTACGCCAGCGGCGAATAGCTCACGCATACATGCATATTCAAGAGGGACGTTTGCATCTTCCGAGAAGGATGATCTGTTATATACCTCCGCCAAGGACGGCTGTAATTCCATTTTCGCGTATACGCGCACGCGATGCTCATATTGCGCGCACGAGGATAAGAGAAAAATTACACTCGACTCTGTCCGGGAAATGACTCGTTGATGCGAATGTTTGGAAAGACTCGCGAGAGTTTCAGAAAAACGAGAGGCTGGATACGAGATGAAAAAAAAAGTCATTCGCAAAGAGAGACGCTCGTAAAACGCAGCTCTAACGAGCGGCGAATGAATTTAATCAAGCGATGCGCGGTATACACGAGTGATTAAAAGGAAATTCTCGAGGCAGTGACAAATTAAGAGTAGTCTCGAATGAATGGGATTACACGGCGTGTCTTAACGCGCCGCGCGATGTGCACGTGCAATGAAAAGTTTTTAATATCAATTTTTTAATTTCATATTTACCGCCTGCACACTCGTCGAGGGACGATATTCTCTCGTAGGAAAGTTTTGAAGTTAACTCTCCGGCGTGTATATATACGAGCGTCGCGACTGTCGTAAAAAGAGCATAAGTTAATCACGACTGGCCTAAGCTCATTTTTGCCGAGAGAAACGAGTTTTTGCGCCAAGTGTGCGTGTATAGGTATAAATGAAAACAAACTCGCATCAGCAGCGAAGGTTACGTCTATACAGTTTTTCGTTGACAAACATAAAAAATAACAATTTTTCTCGTCTTGTTAAATTTTGACGTATTATACAATTCTGGCAGTAGTCGTCCTTCTCGAATTCCAAGCCATTTGTCACACTCGCATATCTAGCTCGAAAAATTCTTCCTTCACAAACACATACACGCGATTCTAAAGTCCTGAGATCATCTCGAGAGCCGCTGAAGCGTATCGGCCGCTGAGAGTCGCTCTCTGCGCTGCAAAAAAAAGGCGAGAACGCGCGCCGGCAACATTCCGTACCGGCTCTCGCGCAGGTGCACGAGCCGGTGTGTGTATATATATATGCTTGTGTGTTGCGCGACTACTATATACGTTGCGATATTCCAAGAGGGGAAGCTTGATTGATTAATTTGGATATTTTAAATCGCGATTGCTGGGGGCAGAAGACGCGGATTGTAATTGGAGAGGATTAATGATGTGTGTAATATGATTGGCGAAGTGCTGTAATGTCTGTATTGTTATTTCTATAGTAAATTCATTATTATACCGAGTGACAATTTAAGAATGAATGATTTCTTTAATTGTAATTAGAGAAATCGTTCAATTCTAAATTGTCGTAATAGCAGGCCAAACAAGGCAGTTTTGGCATTGGTATACACCACCGCTATATCTAGACTCGTATACGCATATTGTTATGAGAAAGTGTAAAAGTGCCTACGCGCCACCCATCTTCACCCACCACAGACACGGAGATTTTTAGCGGTGAGGAAAGGGCCAGCCAAAACTGCTTTGTTTTGGTAATTGGTATCGCTCAATATAGCGATGCACAAGTAAAACTATAAGTTTAATTTAGACTCACAACAATACAGTAACCTAATACAATAAAAATGTTTGACACATAAATTATAAGCTTCAAATTTTGATTTAAAAAGGCCACGATTTTCACGATAATATAACGAAATATGTACGTATATTTTCTCAATTTTCACTTTTTGACGTTAGGAATTCAAACACACAGATATTGCGCGGTCAAACAAACACTGCAGCCAATCAGATGAAAAATAGAATGAATACCATGTCCTTTTTAGAGTAGGATACTCGATGATTGATTTTATGTGTCTCCCATTTTGTGTCTAAAATACGAGCACATATATCAATTATCGCGTAAAAATTCGCAAAACTCACAGCACTAATGCGACTAATATCAATGGCCTCTTATTCAGCCAATTACGCAAATGAACCGTTCCATTAATCAGAGCGGATTAACTCCACGCGTTCCTTTTCTCGCTCAACCACGTCAATACACCTGACTAATACCCCTTTACCCGCACATATCTCAAGATAACAACGCGTAAAAATCTATAAGCTCGTCAAAGCGAACGGTGCAAAAATCCGATACTCAAATTTCCCTTTGAAAGACGCGCTTTACACACGAGCATCGTTCCGCAGCCGCGACTTCCGTGTGCCACATATTACGTAAGCTTGCGAGAGATATAGGATATATTTTTATCCGAGAAAAAAGGGCTGCAAGAACCCCTCTATACAACGCGATTTCTTGGCAATATAAATTCTCGCGATTTCAAGCGGAATCGAGCTTCCGCTCCCACGCGAATCGATCCGCGGCGACGCGCGACATAATCGCTAATTAGACCGGCCGGAGTATATGCGGTGTGACTCATATGTGCATAATATACACACAGATACACGCGTCGTGAGACATCTCACGAGCGAGCGTTCACTTAGTCACGATCGCAGCTCTTTTTTCCTCTGGTTATAGGCTATACTCGATGGCTGTTTTTCCCGGCGATTATCGTCGTGTGCACGAGTAAATCAGTGGTATGAATATAACACATAGTGCGGTGATTGATTCCAACATCGTTGTACTGTATTCTCAGCGTTTGTTTATCGACGGACGAACCACTAGTGCAGAGAGTTATATATACGTATAGCGTCTGAGTCATTTTGTCGCGTCCTATTGAGGGAAAGAGACGCGCGCGCGCGCAGAGAGTTATGAAGGATATGCCGTAAAAAAAAAAAAAGAATAATGTCACGTCGTATAAAGCGATGATTGCCGAAGGCTTTCCATGCGCGCGCGAAGCGTATTAGCATTGGAGATGGAGTCTATACTCCTTTTAGATTTTTACCTCCTTTATACTACTGCTCTAGCACTGAGCGATGCATTATGAGGATTTTTTCTCGATAGCAAAAATTTTTCATTTATCTCTTTCTCTCTATCTCGCGCGCGTGCGCGACGTATTCATGACTTCTGCGAAGTGCGTCGTGATTTAAAGCGCGGCAGGTCTGAGTCATTAATGAACTGCTATAAGGCGATGGAGGAAGCTGCGATGCATAATTTTTTGATTTTCATCGCTAGCTGATCGCTTAGATTTGAATTTCCGTGAGATTAATTATCAGGCTCATTGTGAGTATTGTAATTATTGTCATGAAGAGGAAAAACTGCGAACAAGATTTATCGACTGCTGAAACGTATATATTGGATTGGGATCACCGTGGGAAACTGCGCGAAAAAAACAAATTAAGCAACCATCAGGCTCTCGCGTATACATAACTAGCGCATAATGTAGCTTAAAGGATATATATTATGATGAAGGGATCGAGTCAAAAGAGCGAAAGTACCCTCGGCTAAATTTCGCATCAGAGCCTGAACGAGGAAATCGAAAAAGTTTTACAGCTGTCGTCATCGTCGTCGTCCCCTGCTACCGCTTTTACGATGTAAATGTAATCACTCTTTTCTCTCTCGTGCGCTCAGAAAAGTGAGGGTATATACGCTTAGCATATATATATATATATAGTGTATAGCGTGAGCCAAGCTTACTGGGCAAAAGTCCGAAATTACGAACGACGACGACGACGACGACGAGGAGGAGGACTAATTGCACGCGATATCTCACTCATTTTCGTGGCTGAAAGACGCGTAATTACGTGTGTCGCGCAACGGCAGGTCCACAAAATTAGCCGCATTAATCGCTCCACATCTACGATTATGCACGAGTGCGCAGATGTGCATGTGTGTCGTGTATATATAAGCTGTTTCGGCTTTTAGGAGGGGCCAAGAATCGAATTTTCGCGTAAGAATAAATTATACGGTGTACAAGTGTGTAAAGTGCAATTCAATTTTTGAATTATACGAATCCAAACGTGGAGAGCTTTTTAACTGGATGAAATTTTTTTCGGGAGAAAATAAAAACTGAAATGGAATGAATCACATCGGCTGAAAGCTCGCGCGCGTGCTTTCCAACTTCCGGGAACGCAGTTAGCGTCCCGCGAAATTCGATGCTGTATAAAAGGCTCTCCCCGTATGTCCATCCATTATAATTAAATCAATAATCATATCTCTCAAGCAGATACGAAAAATTTCATCCTCTTTACAATTAATTTTCGCGCGAACATACGAACCTGAAAAAATTTCGCTGCAGCGATATCTCATAATATAAAAGCTCGCTTGATATAAAAATCTCATAATTCGAAACAAAATTCCGTCTCTATACGATGTATAAAATATTCATTCACCACGCGAGCGGACGGATCTGTACAAGCCGCGAAAGGAATAATCCCCGCGCGAAATTCGGCCGAACTGATTAGCGAAAATCGAAAGCTGCAGCTTCCGCCGGCACTTTCAATTAAAATTCCCCGTTCCACTAGACGAGTATACCCACACACACACACACACATACGAGGTGAGGAGGAGCAAATGGAAAAAGCTACAACCGTCCGTTGACCGTCTCTCTCTCTCGAATTTGAATTTCTAATTGAACGAGCGAGATTCAATTAAGCTCTCTCTCCTTCTTATTCCTCGTGTACTCTCTCCGCGCGGGTATAGATAGTCGTCGTCGTCTACGCACATACTACTTTGCATCGGTCGCAATGGCCTATTTGTAAGAGGAGGGAATCCGAGCAGTTATCGCGGGTCGGGTCATAACGCTTTGATCGTGAGATAGTTCGCTCTTGAAATTCCGGGGAAACCAGTTCGACGATATTACCTATCTAGCAAGCGTGAAAAACTCGAGTCGTAATAATTTGATTTCGGTGAACGTAGTTGCGCGGCGAAAATACTTCCGATTGAATTTCCCGAGCAGCTCTCGCCCTATATCGTGAAAATATCGATGAGAGAGGATTTCTCAAAGTTCGAAGAACTCTGGAACGATTCGAGAGATAAGCTGGAATTTTGAAAATTTAATTTCGTTAAAAATAACGGAAAATTAACGCTTTGCTCGCGTATAAAAAATTTCTTCTATTTCGCAAACTTCTCGCGCACGCGTTCAAAAACATTCTTCATCTTTCCATTTCGCATCGCTGCGCAACTTAGGAATTTCAGCCTTTCACCGCTCTTGCCCCTCGCGCGCTCTCTCAGTCTACTGGCGCAGAAGGAAATTCATTATTCCTTTTCTTTTTCTCTGCGTAGCGTAAGTCAGCAAGCCGGCATTTCAAAGGATTGTAACACACGCGTATACCTATTACTTCCGAAAGTCGATCTTCGCTATTTAAACGCTTAACGACGAAGCTGATTAAAATTTTCATTCAAAACAGTAGTTAGCCACGTGATGAACGAGCAAAGCCCTATAAATGTTTCGGAAATCAAACTTTTTCAACCGCGACGTGTCGGCGGCTGGGAAACTTGCCAAGAAGCATAAACGACGCGATGAGCCCATTTTACCAGCTCGAAATATTTTATGAACTCCGACGGACTGCCTGAAGAGCTTTCGATAGTGTAAGCTCTCTGTACTACCCATTTTTACGATTTATACTCGAAATTTTCTTCAAAACACAGAAAATCAATCGAAATTCCTAGAGAGACACCCGGTACATAGCTATACGCTCGTACGAGAGCGACCATGAGTGAGTACACACGATACGCACACGAGAAGCGAGAGACGAGAGTTCCGTTCGTTAAGGCAGTCATTGAGCCAATGAAAGGTCGAGGTCCTCAAAGAGCGACAACCCCCTTCAGTCACTTAAGAGTCGGCGGCGGCGGCGGCGGCTGCCCGGGGCCGTGATAATGGCAAAAATGTTAAATGGGAGCCCTTCAGCTGAATTTAACGACGAGACGCTTCGCTATTCTATACGTGCTCTATGCGGCCTCGACTTCCTCTCTCTCTCTTCTTCTTCTATATCCATACTCGTATTCTTCTTGTTTGAAGATCGATCGAAGTCGGTCTTTATGTCAGTATACGAGATAGAAGAACCGCATAAGGACGATGTGCATATTGAGAAATATAAGCTCGAATTTTCCTAAGCGCAATACGACGCTTATGAAATAACTCTTTCTCTCGCGACGATTTCAAAGAGCGAAGCGAAGCGAAATTACTTAGCCGCTCCGCTGTTGCTCCTGCTGCGAAATCTCCCGGCCAAACACTTTGTCATGTAAATCCCGGGCGTTATAATCGCTCTCCCTCGCCTCCGCTCTTTGCAGCGTAAATCTTGCGATGTCCTGTCCTCGAGAGCCTTTTCCTCTATCTTGTGCTGTGCAGTGTCTTATTATACACAGCCTCGGGAGAATTCGGCCAAGCGACGAGATATAAATTTCTTTTTTTTTTTCGAGTAATTTTTAATAACTAGCTCATCCCGCCTGCGCTCGCGATAAAGTCCTCCGAATTCATTTTTTAATGCCTCTGTGATACTGCGAAAAAATGTTCATCCCGTAGGATTTTGAAATTCGCGCGTCGTGAAAAAAGGCATTACACGCACGCGAATTCCGAGAGAGCCTATATTCATTAAGCGAACGATAGCGTTTGTCGCCGTTGCCACTCGGACTCGTTTTGCGTATCGCGCGAGTATTATGGAGAGAGACTCGTCGAGGCGCTAATGGGAATAATTGCGAATGAAAGGTCGACACGCGTGTGTGCATCGAGATCCAATCGTGGGAAATACTTCTATTCGAATAACTCGCTCTCTCGACGAGATCGATGTGTATTTTTTATGCCGCAGCTATATTTCCTTGGAAAAAGCGATCGTCGTTGTGTGAATCACGAAGGCTGCGAGAGTAAAAAAGCGATGAATTTGAATTATGCGCGCTTTTGATTTATGCATCTTAAAACTTTCCGCGCGCGCTTATACCGAAGAAGATTCATGATTATCGACGTGCGCTTATATTTATTAATATATTTTCCAAGACACGCGACCTAAAAATTAAAATTAACTCGTGTGTGTGACTTAATTTTCAATTGAGGCTATAATATTGCGAGACGTTTATTTAGCGCTGTTATACGCGAGATATCACGCGGCGTCTAAATTTATCCGCTTATTAAAGCACGGAATTACACACAGCAGTCTTGCGTCATCGAAAATTAACGCAAGCGTGTCTACTCCTTTCTCTCTCTCTCTGTTCCGCAAAATATATTAAAAAAAAAAAACAAAAAAACAAAAACACAACGGACGGTATACATCAGCGCGGCGTCGTCGTGTACAGTCGAAATTTATTCAAAATAAACAGCATCCTCTCGCGCGAAACGAGCAATTGACTAGCCTCGAAAATAGCCTATAGAGTCGTCGCGATGAGGCAAGCGAGATAACGAGTGGGCAGTAAAGTACGACGAAACCGCAGAATTTTTCAAAGCCAGTTAATTCAGTAGCCAATCCTCTGTGTTTTCTCTGCGTTCGACCGCAATCGATGCGTGGATGTACTATATATACAACGCTGGCATAGTTGAGCTCTTATAGCCCGGAACATTGGAAAATAACATCTTTGCCCGCTCGAGCGAGTAATTGAACGATTCTCCTTCTCGATCTGTCTCTCGAGCTCTTGTCTACTTGAGATTATTTGCGCTCGACGGCTGAAGCTAAATTATAAGCCCCGGGAGAGTAAAAGCGCGTTATTGTTTTTCCGTTCGCACGTGTATGTTTGTGTGTGTTTGCAAGGGATTAATGAATTATATATGTAATTCGTATTATCGTGTTGCGAGAATTTCGCGTTATTGCAAATATCTGCAGCGTAAGCCTGTGCGTGAAAATCCGCGATGAAGTATGAAATTCGTCGCATGAATAATTTAATTAGTTATATCCGCTCGTGTATTTGCAGTGAATTTATTAATTAAACGTAGGATTATATTATGCAAGCGTTTAATGAAAATTTATGCATTTGGTATTTTCTCTCTCCGTATAAAACAAAATCATTAGTTGTTCTTAATCAGTTTATACACGCGAGCGTTCGATCGCGCATAAATTTACGTTTCACTTGATGAATTGCCAAATTCATCGATTAATTGGAGATGATTTAATCATTTTTGCTGCTGGTTCGAAATATTCCGTAGCGGAAACAGCGACATTAACAGCTATTCGAATAAGGCTCGTTCGATAAATTTGTTAATAACAAATGTTCCGTGTGTAATGATCTTCTTTTGAAACAGTGATGGCTATATATATATTGAATAAATTTTAATCAATTAACGGTATATGATAACTGCTAGTAATTACAAAATTATCTGTTAACGCTGAACTTCGGAGCATCGATAAAACAAATTCGTACTGACCCCGAAATACATCGTCGCTCGAGTATCCGATAAACGAGCATCAATACAACAAAAGAATACAAATGATTCCACGCGACTAGAAAAAAAAACCACATCTCTAGAAAACCTCAAAAAAAGGAAACAAGAGTCAGCTATACTCGCGCTTGGCTAGTTCTTTTTGGTCGAAGACAAATTGGTTATAAAAATAAAGCGACAACGACGCCTCGAGAAATGATCCGAGAAGCGAGTCACGAAGCGCGCGGTTAATGACGTCGAACGTATAGCATCAGCGCCAGGCCGTTTAAGTGGCAAGGCGACGTCAGGAATTCGAATATCTCCGAGCTCTACGCGCTAGAGAGAGAGAAAGAGTCTTTTTAACCTCTAACCCGAGGTACTACTGTGTTCAAGTGCGCTGTTACTATACTACTACTACTATACCAGTACTGAATCGCTCGAGACACGAGACAGCCGAGTGTTTCTGTCTGATGTTCAGCAGAGATGCTACTGCTGCTGCTGCTGCTGCGTTACTTGAAACTTTTGTGGGAGTTGCGGTCTGGGGATGCTACTGTGCGCGGCGTATGGTTCGCGTCATCGCGTTCTTGTGTATAGGAAGAAGAATTTTGAAACATAACGGCTGTAAATTGTTGACACTGGTAATCGCGGGGTCCTTGGATATATCGATGCTTAATTTATACTCATCCTCTGAATTATGATTATAGCTGGACTCCACCCACCTTCGATGATCGGAATTTTGAAACGCTCTTTACGAAACATCAGTGACTTCGAAAGCTTCGTCGGAAAAATTACCATCTGAAGCTCGTAAAGAAACAGCAATCGATACAGCAATAACAAATCAATTCCAAGTCACTTCGCGAAATATCCGCACCCGGACCTCGTCCAACAAACAATACAACACACATCGACAAATCGTTCATTTCCGCTCTGGTACATATAACACTCCCACTATTTTCCCTTGCCTCAATTTACAGTTTAGCTCTCGAGAGGCATCCATTCATACTCTCGCGCACACGCGTAATATATTGTAAGCACACTTTTGCTTTTCATTAACGTCCTCTCCAGCCGTAGGCAGTAAATTACCGAGTATAGTCGGCATGTGTAAAGAATATCTGCGGCTTGCGAGGATAATGCCGCATCCGCGGATATTTATCGAGTAGAAGAAGGTGGATATGAATTACGGTCGGAGATATCGCGAGTAAGTAGTTCGTGATTATGTCGCGGTTCTCTTTGCTGAATTTATCGAATGACTGCGTGTGTGTAGAGAACGCGAGGGATTAGTCGTTAATAATTCGAATCCGATTAGCCAGACGTCTCGGGCGTATATTTATGTGGGAAAGTCGAGGTGCGGAGAGGTCGCGAGGATTTTTATAACGACTTTCAGATATATTACACGACGGATTGAAAAATCAATCGGTTCAGTATAAAACTCTCGAATTGGTTATGCTTGAAAAAAAGTGGGACATGAAACACGCTGTTTATACTTTACATTCGGTGAGAAAAAAAAAACGTCGGTCTGAGGGAGAAGAAAGTGACGCGCCAAGAAAGAAAGACAGACGGGAGTAGTTCGAGAGGGCGAAGAATGGCGTCAGTGTTCTTCTTTCGAAAGCTCTTTAGGGCTGTATATACGCTGCTTCTACTTCTCGGTTGGCGCGTAACTCGGTAACGAAGAGCAGAAACCGCGCCACAATCGATCGCATTGTTTACGCCTGGAAGTTTTCTTTTACTGCGCTCTGCTCTCGCTCGAGCCTCTCGCTTTTTTTTCCTTCTTTCTTTCCATTCCCGCAAGCCTGATAAAACGGTCTCTTGTTAATGAACTTGATATCTCTCTTTTGCGTCGAATATACAGCGGAGATTACGAGCGTATATATACTTTACATCAGCATCCACATCGAGGGCGAAATATCAATCAGGAACAATCCCCTGATTCTGCATCCAATCATTTCCCCCCCAAAAAAAAAAAAAAAAAAAAAAAATACTCGAGTGCAAAACCCCATCAGCCGATGTGCAGATTAACTCGTCGTCGAAAAAGAAGCAAAAAAAAAAAAAAAATTGTGCACTGAATAATTGAGTCGAGCGGTTACGCGTCGAGCATGTGCAGCTCATTGTCGCGCGTCGCGTGGTCGCGCTGCTGGCGTAGAGATACGGTGGCGCTCGGTGGTGTCTATTTGATAGCCCTGCAGACACCCACGGGAACGTAATCGAGCCCGCATTAATGAACGGCTCAAGTGCGCCAATGGCTGGCTGGACCCTGGAGAGCAGCGCGCTCTCGAATGTTGCTTTAGTGTGCGTATATGTGTATGTGTGTGTGTGTTCATCGATTAGCTCATGTATTTTCCTTTGTGTGGAAAAATGACTGCCATTTTTTTTTTAAAGATACGTTTTTATTTGTATAAGTTTTAAAACTATTTGCATTCGATTCTTCGGGCAAAGCATTTAATGCTTTCGAATAGTCCTGTTACAAGTGTGTTACGGCTGATACACGATGAATTATAACTTGTAACAAGCAAATACTAGAATACCCAAGAATAACACAAAAGAATGATCTTATTTTATGCATATATGCAGTTGTAGCATAAACGGCCGAAGCAGCTGCAACAGGACAGTCTCGGCACGGGTGGCAGACAGCTATATCTAGACTGTCCGCGCAGAATAATGATAAGGGAGCGAGAAAAACACCTGTGCGCCACCTATTGCCGCTAACCATACACTCAAGTGCCAGACATTTCAAGCGCTAGCGGTATAAGGCCAGTTCAAAACCATTTCATCGTATACGGCAACACTTCCTTCATAATAAAAATCAACAAAACTCTCCACTAAATCAAACAAACGCAATACAAAAATCACAGACTCACGCACCAGCTCAGCACCGCACAAAATAGCCCGAAGATATTAGCCGCATGCATGTGTGTGTGTGTGTGTATGTGTGCATCAGCAATAGTCTCGTCGACGTCTTGCTAGCTCGTCGCACATCAAAGTCGAAAATTCATCAACGTCGATGCCTCGCAGCTTTGAGCTAGCAGCCGGCCTCCGAGTCGATCGGCAAACTCTACCGGTACGCGTATACATACATACATATATATGTATATATATAGCACTACTACGTCGTCTCCTCGGGCTTTCCCCCTTTTCCGCTCTCGGCACGCAGCGCAGCGGCATAATGGCTCGCCGGTAAATCCACGCCGGGACTCTCTCTCCTCTCTCTCTCTCTCTCTAAACCCCTCGCACGCTCGCGTTGCATCATTCATGGGGCCAAGCCGAGGGCTGCTTGCAGGCTCCTATACTACTGCGCTACCCTCAGCTCTTGGTACTACTCATCCGGAGCCGCCCTGGGAGACGACGTGGAGGTGGAGAAGCTATTTGTTCATTAATCTTATAACACGACTAGGGCAACGGCGGCGCCGGCGTTTCGCGATGTATGTAGCATGAATTCGCCAATCCTCGTGCGTGTGTGTGTGTGTCTGTGTCTCCCGCGCGCTCCTAAGGTTCTCTCTATATCTCTGCCCTCCGGTGATGCTGTCTCTCGATAATACCGACGACGGTTATTTGCTTAGCTGAGTTTCGAGGGTAGGCGTATATATTCGACAAATGCCACGATTATAGGAACATATGGGAAAGAAATTGATGGCTTTGCTTTTTGACTTTCGGCTATACGCTCGACTGTTGATTGAATTCGGAATTGGCCATCGCTTCTGCTATGACTCGCTCAATTTTCGTATACGCACAATAGCTCGCTTACATTTTTATACTTCGATGAATGATGCACACGCGTATATCGCGAATGCAGTCGTTGAATCTTTAATGGAGCTTCTAGTACACCATTACAGCACACCGAACGGCCTCCTTATACCAGGAAAAAAAACTGCGTCGTTCTTTCCTTTTTCGCTCTTTTCCTTAAAGAATAAGCTAGCGCAACTCTCTTTCCGGAGAGAATTCATTTAAAAGTGCAGCCTCTCTCTCTCGCGCCCAATATTAATCTTTGAGATTGCCAGAGAGTAAGCTTACTTCGCGGACTGGTCTTTAAGGTAAAAGCAAGCGGAGGCTCTGCGAGCAAGTAGGAAGAGAAGCTGCAAGAAAGCGGGAGATTTGCAATGTTACACTTCAAGGAGAAGGAGGAGGAGAGAGCTGGGGGGGGGGGCAACTCACTTGCGTGTGCATTTTTCATGAAACTACCGTCTGTCGGTCGGCTGTAGAGCTGAAGCTCTCGGTTCTTACCTGGAACAGAAAAAGAGAAAAACGTTAATATGAAACCTCGTTCAAAAATAATGAAAATTCCGCGCGCTAGCTGCAGAGAGTGGATGCAGGGGGGGGGGAGGAGGAGGGAGAGGGTAAAAAAGTTGGGCGTACCGTGCATTATTTACAGCGAGAGATTCGTAGTAGTGTGTACAAGGGGCTGCTTCGTGTTGTATATAGTCTTCTGGAGACACAACACAGCCGCTGCTTTTTCTCCTGCGCTTCCGGCTTTTCCTCTATACATATACAATTATACACGCGCTCGGAGAGTTGTTTTCGCGTTTGTAGCTCTTGTTCGCTGCGTATACGCGTGATCTCGACAGGGAATCGATATCGGAGTACGTTGTTGTTAGTTGACGCTCGTTTTGCTATTTATCCTAGAAGAGAAAGCACACTCGAATACCGATTTTACGAGCGTCTTGAAACGCATTTCAATGGCCACAAGAGAGAAGCCATGTCCCACGAGAGACACGCACACACGCACGCACTATGTAAAAATCTCTCTCCATTAACAAATTAACGCCTCTCCCTACTTCGGCAATCAATTATGCAGCTCGCATGAGCAACAAAGCCGTGCTAGAGCAACAAAGAGGAGAGAAAAGAAAGAAAAAAAAAAAGAACGAGTCGAGGTTGAAAAAGAAAATGCTGCTGCGAGAGAGTTGCGTGGCACACTTTACCGCGAGGCTTTCTTTTCGCGACAATGCGCGTCAGTGTATAGGGACTGCTGCTGCATCGCAAGGGCCTCGTGCGCGTAATATGAAACTCAGCGTAAGCAGCCCAACTGCATTATACTTGCGCGCCGCGACGCTAGCGCTTATAAGTCAGATCTTTCTCGCGCGCGTGGCTCTTTCCTGCCCCCGCGCGATCCTGCCTTTTCTTATTCGTGTCTATGTGTATATATATATGAGTGAGGCGTAGTCCTTTTTTTCGCACTCTTCTTCGCTTTTTCTTCTTTTCGTTATTTTGCATTGTGTGGTCGCATGGGAGAAATGCGACGACGACGGAGAGAGCTTCGTTATGGAAGCGCTGAAACTTAATAGTTGCGGTTTCGAGAGAGTGCTATGGGTTGTCGTTTTTTCTTTTGTTTACTGATGTGATGTATGTGAGTACCTATGGGACATACTACATCGAGAGTCGATTTTGAGGTATAATCGGTTTTTGCCGCACTTGGAAAAACTTATCGTGCGCTATCTCCGTAATTAAACGTGTGCGAGCCTTATTCATTCGAGCCTCGCGTGTTTATGAGTTTAAACACCACACCTTTCGAAATAACGCTAGAATATACACCACACACTCTATAATGATAGAGGAATACTCGACGGAGCTCTGCTCGCGCCCAGAGTCTCAAGAATCTCTATATTCCCGCGCACGCACCTTTTTATCTCCCTCCCCTGCATATACGTCGCTTTATCCTCCTTATTTTCGTGCCCCGCGCACGTGTGTACACCTATGTATATATCCCATGCACCGCACGCGCCCGTAAAGAAACGGGGGATCGTACGAATGAGAGAGAAAAAAGAAACGCGCAATCGATGACTGCAACTCCGCACACGAAAACGCACGCACGTTTTCGTGCCCACATCTAAGTGTATAGTGAGTATCCCATTCGGGAAATTTATCGCGCAGCAATCAGTCGAATACAAGTGCGCCTACTAGTCTCGTTATATTGCCTCGTAACTTTTTTTTATTTCTTTTTTGACGCTACGCGAGCTCGTCGATATTATCGAGTGCGCGACTTTATTAATAGTAAATGATGAGAGCCCTTTTTTATGAAGAGGTCCAATAATTATTGTAAATAAATCTTTGTAAACAAATTGTAAATCACTTAACAGGATTGGTAAAGTGCAGTACAGCATAAGTCATAGAGGGTGTAGCATGAACGACTCAATAACATCAGCAGACTAACCAAGTCGGTTTTGGCATATGGGTGTCTCACTGCTGTTTATAAATTCCGGGCACAGATTCTGATGAGGGAAATTCAAAAGTGCCCATGCGCCACCTATTGTCGCTAGTCGGAGACTTTATATTAAAAACCGAAAGAATCAAGCGGCCTGGGGAAAAGACCAGTCCAGTCCAAAACTGTTTCGTTATATCTATATAAGGCTTGTAAGTGTATCAGGGCCCTTTTATCTCCGTGTGTAATGATGCAAAAAAGTTTCAAGAATTATAAGACGCAATTTATATACCTGCGTCTATAAGCAACTTCTTCAAAACTGAAAATCCCAACGCGCAGTCTCCTCATATTATAAACGCTTATAATCTCAAAAATTACCGCGCCAAAGAGCCTCTGATGCCGTCGTCGTCGCAAGTCTCCAAGTAGAAGAACAAGATGAACTCGAAAAACGAAAAAAAAGAGCCGCAGCCGCCAGGTAGAGACGCACGCGAGCGCAAAAAAAAAAATAGAAAAAGAAAGTCAGCCGCGCGTTTAGCCGAGGAAATATACCTACGTGTGCGTCGGCATACACGTGGCAACGTCGCAAAGGCAACTTGACCCTGTTACAGTACACACGTACGCCTACACACACACATATCCCTCCCCCTTATACACTTCTCTCGTCCGTCTCGCTGCCGCTTCTATATACGCTGCCTACGTTGCTCTCGGGGTACACTCTATACCAGCCCTATACGCTTCTCTCCCTTGCCGTCTCTCCACCGCCTGACTATACACACACGCGACATTTCATATATGAGGGTGCCCCCCCCGCCCCTCCCTCATCTCCCGAGGGGACGCTGTACACTGCCATATAGCTCTCGGGCGTGAGATAGCTAAACAAACTGGATTTAGGCTGGCTATGGCCTGCGCCAAGACTCGTTTCTCTATCTCGCTCGCTTGCGTACGGAGTTGAATTATCCATACTCTGCGAGAAAGACGATGCGGATTATGGGATGGATTAGGGGGTCTGCGTGTGCGTATACGTATATGTCGACGAAAGTTCCAGTCGTATACGCATATACTGACTGCGATGCGCTTTAGCAGTCGGTTTTATAAAAAAAAATAAATAAATAAATAAATAAAAATAAAAATACACGAGGAATTCGAAATTCAAATGGACGGTCTTAAATAGCGTAGAGCATAATGTTCCTGCCTGCAGGGAATGTATTCAAATGATATCCGCAATGGAGCTTGAAGCGTAAGCGCGTTTATTCATAGAACGGAATTACAAAACTCCTACGTCTTACTTAAACCTCGCTGAAATATACGGCTCATTTAAATTGTCTCTCTTTTTATCCTGCAGCAGCAGCAGCAGCAGTGGAAGCAGCGCAGCAGTAGCCAGACACGCAGCTTGAAATTTCCATTACAAGTGCTCCGGGAAGATTGTTTGGAGCAGTTAGCGAAATTGCCCCTAGTTAAAACAATGTTTCCTCTTTGAGTAAGCACAAAAACCTTTTGACTCTGAGTGTATTGCGAGCTTGTGTGTGTGTGTGTGTGTGTGTGTGTGTGTTTATACCTTCTCTCGTCGTCCTGTGTATTATAAGCTAAAAACGCGCGTCATGTACCCAAATTTCAAAGCTCACGGAGAGTAGATTGTATAATTATTGTTACGCTTTTCGTGAACTAATACTGCTGCGTTGACAATATGTTGTTTTGGTTGTATACGTAGCTTAAATGAAGTTAGCTTATAAATTAAAATACCGAGAGTAATAATAGTGTACAAGAATTAGTTATATCGAAAAAACCTTAATATAGCATAAAAGGCTCAAGCAAGCCGAACAAGACAGTTTAGCACAGGTGACACGCCGCTATATATAGACTGAACGCGTCTTATAATGATGTGAAAAATGATAAAGTGCCTCTGCGCCACCTGCCAGCGCCCGCTAAAAGCTTGCAATTCCAAGTGGTGCGAAAGGACAGTCAAAAACTGTTTCGCTTTACGGCTATATATACGAGTAAAAGTATAAGTAGTCCACTACATCGTGGATAATTTTAAACATTAAACGCTGAACATCATAGTATAATATATTGAATATCACGGCAAAATAATACTAATTTTTAATTTTTTTTTCTTGAATTACCTCTCGCACTACAGTTTGCGTACAAACAACATCACCCTTATCCAACCATCGTCACATAAAAACGCATAGATATACTAAAAGCCATAGCACAGTTTTCCCATCCGATTCCATCGTCTACACCCCTGACGTTCACTATAACACAGCACAGCCGGGGAAAAAACCCATCGACTCTCTCGCATTCGATACCTCTATATACACCAAGGAGACCTTTTTCTCGGCGCCTGCTGCAGCTTCCTTCTTAAAACGAAAGCGACGGGCCACAGCGCTTTCCCTCCTTATCTTTTACAACGCGTTAATTCGCTGCGAAGGTGCGCACCCGCAGTTTTTCCCAAGAACAGGAAGGAGAGACTCCCGACGTTGATGTTTATTTTATTTGCCTCCAGTACTATTCGTCTACGAATGCTGATCGAGTTGGATCCCGAGCTGTGGCTTCCTCGTATAAGATTCGGGCCGATGTCGGGCTGAGGATTGATGCTGTGAGTGGGTATTGTTGTAGTGCAAACAGCAATTTTTCAGAGGATAACGTTGTGGAATAAAAGCTATATTAATTCGAGAACAAACTCCGCCATCGCTGCAAAAAATCGATACCTCTGTTAATTCAATCGCTTCGAATTCCTTATCCTCACCTCTCTCACGCTTCCATATCCGCTAATTCCATTAGACCCTTTTTTTGCGCCAACGCCGCCGCGTCCGAATGATACTTTTTTCCCTCAATTAACAGGCACACACACATGCGCGGCTGAATTCTCAACTTTCCGCGAGCAAACATACGACGAATATATATATATATATATATATATATATATAAAATATATAATATATATATAGAAGGGAGAAAGAGAGAGAAGCCAGCGACTCTGCTCTCTGCGGTGGTGCATATCTCCGGACCGTTATCAGAGGTAAATAATCCGATCAGGGCGTACACACGGCTGCACCTTTTTCCGCTTGCGCTCGCTCGCGATATAAATTTCGTTTATCGAGAAAGCCCTCGTTCGTTAAGACTTCGCGCTTTGATATTTATCACGATTTTGACTGTTATATAGAAATCGACGATCTTTTCCTGGGATTTGTGAGATTATCGCGATCGATTCGAGACTGACGTACGGGACTTGTATGTGTATAATACGCTGCGTTTATCTATCATCGGTGAGATGCCGGAGCAGGTGTTGCAAAATTATATTGTGTACACGGATCGAGAGGTGTTTTACGGTCAGTGTTTTGTAAATAAAGGAGCAGCTCTCACGAAGGTGCGAAGCAGTTATAGCTAAATATTTAACGAAATTCGGTTTTTTCCTCATCTAAATTATCCAAAAGCTGCTGGTACTCGAAACAATGTTTCCATCGCTGATGAAGCGCGTAATTAAAAAAGCTCGTAATGTGTATCTTATCGAAGAGTACCACAGCGATGTTAGCTCTAGATAATCAAAATTCGTCAGACGTGTTACATCACTCGTAACGCAAAAAAAAACGAACGAAAAAAGAAGAAATTTACCGAACCGATGTAAAGACGTATATAGGTACATACATGCACTTTTGAAGTTTCTCGACGCGCGCGCGGGCTTTACTGCACTACTCTCGTATACTTAATTTTTCGCGGAGCGCGTTTCTTTTTCGGCCACAAATCCGGAGTGTAGTAGAGACGAAGTGGAGAACTCGACCGACCCAGTTTCCCCCTCTCTCTCTTTTTTTCTCTCTCTCTCTCTCTCTCTCTCTCTCTCTCTTTCCAACCCTTTCTACCGCTAGCCTCTTGCCTACGAATAACATCGTCGTATTTTCGCCAGAAGCTACTTAAATAAATCAGCAGTAGCGGCGCACGTAAAATCGATGCTATATACTCGACTCCTATACGTAGTATATATCTGTATACACGTCCGAGGCAGTAGTCTCTCTCTCTCTCTCCCTCGCGAGGAATGAAAATCATCGGAGGGAGAGAGAGGAGAGTATGGCGGAAGAGCCACCACCTACCGGAAATTTACTTCCTACGCCGGCCGGCAATTGTGCGGTCGAAAATAAAAGGACCGAGCGAAACGCTGAATTAGCCAGTTAATTAACGAAACGAGCCTGAAGAATGCAGTGTATGCGGCTTTATTCGCGCTTGCGCATAGGGACGAAAGTATCGGTTGTTAAAAAAAAATTGTGGACTCTTTAACGATAGAGAGCGCTCGATAAGTGATACTTGCACTCGGTGATTTCTCGCTGGGCTGCTGCAGTGTATTGTGTAAGTATAAGAAGAGAAAGAGAGAGATTCCACATTAGTGGGTTATTGTATACGAATATAAGGAAATGGAAATTTCGGCGATGGTTCATTGTTTCTTTGTGTAAACATAATTCTCTTTTACTTTCAATAATTATACGCTTAACAAAAGAATGCATGTTATGTATGTATGTTAAAGCTACAGGTGCAGAGAGCATATTATTGACTATTAAAGTATGCGCGACTCAAACAGATCAAACAAGGCAATTTTGGCGCAGATGGACGACCGCTATATATGAACTGATCGTATCTTATAGTGATGAGGGAAACGAGAAAGTTTCTATGCGCCATCTATCGTCGCAAGTCAGGGACTAGTGAGAATCAACGAAATTTCACGCGGTAGGGAAAACAGTCAAAAATTGTTTTGACTTGCTCATGCTCGCGCACTGCTAGCATGCTGGCGGCTCATTCTAAACAGTTTAATTATGCACGCAGAATATTACAGCATTGCGTTCTGAAAATTCGAAAAATGCCTCTCTCCTGCTGTAATTCGAATCAAAGCAAAAAAAATCAGGTTAATCTATACGTATATAATCATCCACTCGTGCACTTACAAGCCGCTATCAATCAGCGACCCCTTTTTACTCTCCTCTACAAGCTTCCATACACCTATATACAGGTGTATAATATACGCCTACAACCAGCGTCGCGTGCGCTTGCACCTAACCTCAAAATTAGCGGCTGTCGCGACTATAATGCGCAACAGGCATAAAAAAGCAGTTCCGATCGCTTGACGAGATGAAATTTTGCGGAAATCCACGAGCATGTATATGTGTGTGAGTAAGTAAAGTCGACGACGCAGGTATTTATACTCATTAATCAATGACACAGATCTCCATCTGAGTGCGACGCGTCGCGCACGTATTATAGCCAGCTTGTGTGCACGACCCGATTGTGCAGCAACAACAATCGACTTTAGCACGGCATAATATAGTATATAACTTTTTCGCAGAGAGACTCTAGGCTTCTGCGGTTAGCTCCTTTGTTTTCTCTCTCTCACTCGAGGTGACGCCAGATATTTTCCAAGCTACTCGTGTATTGCGATTTTATACTCTCGCAAAATCGAACATCATATTATAACCAGCCCAGCAACAACGAGTCTCTCATTCGCATCGGTGCATAATTTACGTGTACATCGAAATCTGGGCTAACTATCCATCGAACTCGATCCAATTCCAGAATAAATCCTCGCGCAACGACGACTCGGAAAAATCGAGCCCAGACGTGTATACAGACACTATATCACATAGCAGCAGGTCAACTCTCCGCGACGAAACGATAGACACACACACACACACACACAGAAAGCGAACTTTTGCGCGACACGCAATTAAACTCGCGTCTGTTTTCGATTAGCGTCGCGGGAGAGCAAGAAACATCGAAACGACGCTTACACCCCCACGAGCACAGGCTTTTTCCCACTGCGCGAATTAAGGACGCGCGTAAGAACGCGCGCTCACGAGAATTAAATTATACACGCGCGAACGACTCGCTTGCGCTACATGCGTGCGTATGTATATATATACGTATACACTAACGGTGCGCAGATTAGATAACGTTAATGGGCCAGATTCTTATCTCTCTGCAGCGGCAGCAGCAGCAGCAGGAGAGCATTTCGCCGACAAATGGCTCTTCCCTGCCACCGTCGTCGTCGCGGTGTATATATGCGCACTCTTTTATTGCGCTTCGAGACGACGTCGAAGATTGCTTTTTCGAACGTAGCTCGTATAAATAATGTAATAGATCACGTTAACGTGCTTATTGTTGGCTTTAAGTGCTTACGCGTTCGCTCGCTCGCTTGCGCGGGGATTTTTGCGAACTGCATCAGCGCTTAATGGCATTTTCGAATTATCGCAACTGCTGCCGTATGGGATATCTCCTTTTTATCGCTGTAATCGTTGTTTATGGCTGTATTAACATTCGTTTGTAAACGGCGACGTCGTTGCGAGGCAGTTTGTATTAAGCGCGAGGAGAGAGAGAGGGACAGGACTCGTATTGGTCTATTAATTTGCGATTCCTCCTCGCGCATGTGTGTGTGTTATATCTCGGCGATAATCGCTCTGGAGAACCGGTCGACTCGCCTAATTGACTCTAAACTATAACGAACGTTTATATGCGTTGCGGAGTTTCGAATGGAAAAAATTAATCATCATTACGGGACACGAGCATCCAATTATAAACGCTCGATCTCTCTCCATCTGAATTTCATCTCTCTCTCTCTCTAATCTCTATACCTCGAGTCTCTATCCGTGGCTTCAACTTTAAATTCCGACCGATTCATAAGCTCTAACAAGGACTAATTTCAGCGAGAGAGAGAGAGAGAGCGAGCGAGCGAGTTCTCCCGCTACTCTGGCGGCGAAAAATCTCTGCGTCTGACAGGCCAGGGAAAACGACGACGACGAGACGGTGGAATTAAATCGTCGGATCCTATCGCTCTAACACACCAAAGTCTACGTGTATATATACATACAGAGAGCAGCGCATTCAAGCTTCGGATTTCTCGTTCAATTTTCGCATCCGTACGCAGCAGCAGCAGCAGCAGCAGCAGCTGGCGCTGAAGTCTTAAATCAATTGCCGTCGGCGGGCTAAGCCTCAGCTACATAATCAGTTGCTCGAAGACGAGGTGCTACGACGACGACGACGAGGTGACGACACACTTGGATTTAATATCTCAACACGCACGCGTCTCTCACCCATACACACGACCGTTATACGTTAATGCTGCTGCTACTACTACTGCTAGCTATTGGCACAGGGCTGTCTCTGTGTATAGTGTTGCTCGATTCGGCTCATTTCGTGTATATGTGTGTGCGGGAGACACACGCGCGACAGCTCATTTCCGCACACGACGCGTCGTCTGCGCTGAGGTGGAACCTGCCATCCTTTTTTGACGCTAGTCTGTATACTATAAATTTTGATGTTCGCGACTATGCTGATAATAAAGGACGAACTTGTACCAGACAAAAAGTTCGAAATAGATATAACACGAAAAAAAAAAGAGAAAATAGAAAAAGAATATCCCGAGGATAGAGAGAGAGTCTGTCTCCGAAACCCCGGCGCATCACATGCGAAACTCACTTTCGCTCTGCGGCGGTTTCTCTCTCCTTCCCGCTAACTTTGCCGAGCTTCTGCCTGATGCAGTGTGCGCCGCGCAGCCCGTCGAATTTCCGGGCGTTTCTACGGCTTTCAGCCTCTATTTACGTATATACCGCCGCCCGGCGCGCGCTAGCTTCGAATCAAAATCCCCGATACCCGCGAAATTCGCAGAACGACGAGCTGCTGCTACTGCTGCTACGAGCGTGTTATCAACTTTTTCTTTTTTCTGCTGTATATAGTCGCGACAGAGGGAGGAACTTGCTTGCACTCCAGTGAGTACACACTCGCGACATCGGCGGGAAATTTTTTCTTCTTCTTTTTTTTGGAGTGAATTTTATAGATCTGCCTCTGCTAGAGAATTTTTCGTTTTGTGAAACTAACGTGTAGGATTTGTAATGGTTTTAATGGTAACAAAAAAAAAAAAGAAAAAAAGAAAGAAAAGAATCGATACACAGGCCAGAGTCGATCAGAACCAAAAATAGAGCCAAAGCTGTATTTAGCTCTTCCGCCATCAGAACCACATCGCAGTCGGATCGACTTTCGTGAACTCGTGATGCTACAATTGCCACCGCAACGGGGCGAGTTCCGCTCACTCGCGCGGCAACACGAAGCGAAATGGTCCGTCATCGTCGTCCTCCTCCTCTTCCTTCCAATTATCCAACAGTTAATGATCTAATCGATTGCGTAACTCTGCGGCGAGGCCACGACGACGTCACTTGGTGCTGCGCGTCTTATTAGACGCTTTAGGTCAGCCGGTTATGTACGTGTCTTCTGATCTTTCATCCGTTATGTTTTGTTGATGTTTTTGCCAAGTGTCTAACGGCAGACGATATTAAAAGCTGTTTGTTGCGCATTACTCTCCACTGTAGGCTTCGAGAAAGAGCTGAATATTTAAACTGGTGTCCCTTTATCTCTTGCGCAGGAAAGATACCCGCTCTGCCTCTCGTATTTTATTTCGCGCGCGCGCGCGCGGAAAACATTTCACATCGGGAGAGCAAACAAAGCGAAACATGCTTAAAGTGCTCGAAAATATTTGTATTGTTGACAAGCTTTTATTCGATTCTCTTTTTTTTCTCTCTCTGCATCCCTCCGAATAGGGCATGTATTTTTCATAAAAACACGAGTTCTGTTTTAAACATTTTATTTTTGTTTTACAGATAACACACGAAACTCTCGGTATAGCACACGAGATATGTTTTACATATACCAAGCGGGAATGACAAGCGCGAGACTTTCTTTTAAAAAGCTCGTTATTCTATTTACACAGCGGCGCAACACAACAAGCCATAATTCATTATCCGAAAAAAAACTGACGCGCGCAGCTTGGTAAGAGTGTGTGTGTATATATAGTCAGTCATCAAAATCAAAATAAACCGACTGGCGGGATCACTTAAGGCGCCGGGAAAATCCCGCCCCTATTACGACCACCTCGACGCATCAGCGCCGACATTCAATCTTGAAATTTTTGACAGAAAATGATCTATTAGCATCCTAATTGAAAGCGAAGAAAAAAGCGAGATCGTCGGGCTCCCAAAGACACGTAAAATTCAGAGAAAGAGGAAGATAGAGAGACAGATCACGGTTTCCCGTAATTTCCGTAAAGAAGCTTCGGGATAATCGGATATTGCGCGAGGCTTTGCTAATAAAGACGCGCCTCTCAATGTATATATACCTATATATACTACGTCTAATACTTTCCTCGCGCGCTTGCGTCTTATTCTTTCTCTCCCTCCGACAGGCTTTCATCTTCAGGCTGCGCGATATCCGCGAGCGAGAGCGAGAGCTACATGAAAGCCACTCGGGAACAAGATTTAAAAATAGAAGCCGCCCCTCCCCCCCCCCTCTCTCTCTCTCTTTCTCTCTCAATTTCAGCGGAAGCGGATGGAAATATCTCGCGCTTTCAAGGTCCACGAAAGCGGCGGCAGTCGTGTATTTATGAAAAGTTCAAGCGTAGTCGTTTTGCACGTCAAATTTCGCGATCGTCTCTTTTTGCGACGCTTATCGCGCCCCTACAGGTGATAATCGCATCCTGTTTTGCTTGGGGATTTGTTTTCAATGTCTGCTCTTTTTCTCGTAGAGCGAAGCTTTAAAGCTCTGACGCTATTTTGAAGGATAAATGAATTTTGCTCAGAATGAAATTAGCGCAGAGAATTGTAACGGCTAATGAAAGCTAAACAAGAGTGTTTAAAACGCCGGCAAATATTTATCGAATAATCACGATTAAAATTAGCTGATTACAGCAATCCGAGCGTAACAAACGCACGCGAGTATTTACCATAGGAATTGGCGCTTTAAATTCAGCGACATGTGTATGCTGCTAAGTTTCGCGGCTGTCAAAGAGAAATAGAGAATCAATAAAGTTAATTACACCGTGGCGCAGCAGCGAATAAAAAAATACTGTAGGAACAACAAATTAGAGTGTTCGAAATGAAACTAATTATCGCGCGCGACTCGTTGGCGTAATCAAGTACCTCATTACGGGGAACAAACTGTTGTTATCACAAAGGAATTCGTTTCAGTAATCACATGATTGTTTACGCCAGTAGATTTAAATCACTACTGGGGGAAGCTTATTACTCCTGTTTGCTGTGCACAATAAGAACATAATTACCGTCAACTAACCTGTCCTATACTGCTCTCTGCAGTGTAATCAATGGACGTGAGTTTAATGCGAATCGTGTGGTTCGAGAGAGAAAAAAAATGTATAGTACGTATGCCGCAGTTTTCGAAATGAAAACGCGATTTATTCAGCGGGAGAAAAGTTTCGAAAGAATGACGAAGAGTATATATAAGGTAGGAAAACCTGATTGTACAATCAAAAAAACGCCGAGACTTTCCGATGAAAACTTGGCGAATATCTAACACTCGCGACCTTAATAAAAAAGCAACTTCCGCGAACTCTGCTATAAAAGCGGAATTTATTCATCTTTGAGTTTTCCCTGTTCTCTCCTTGTACCTTTCCCCTGCGATGTAAGAAAAAGCAAAACACGAGAAGAGAGGGGGAGAAAAAGGGACAAGAATTTTTTCCGGACTTTCATTACACGCACACGAGCGCGCGCTCAAAATTTGCGAATATAAAATTACAAAAAGTTTCCCTAGCTTGCTTGCAAGCGCGCGGCGAAATGGATGGCTTGTTTTTTAGATTAAAATAATACCGCCAAGCGCGTACCCGAGGACCCAGTTGGGTCTCTTTCTCTCTCGTCGGCGCGAAAAACTTTTGCTCGCAGCGGAACTCGCCTGTATAAATCTCAATGACGCTCACTTCGCCGCGTTCGGCCAATAAAACATTAGAGCTTTCGCCTGTGTCCGCCTTATCTTTTCTCTCCGTTTCCGAATTTGAAAGCTCTCTACTCGCGCGACCGGCGAAAACAAGGACCTTGAGGGATGTACATAAAACTCGAGGTTGGTTGCGTGATACGAGCGCAATTTCACCGACTGTTTTCGCATGTGATTTCGCGTGTTTTTACTCCGGGGGAATATTTTCGAGGAGAAATATTATTTTTCCGCGAATATAACGTACACGTGTGCACGCTTGGGGATGTTTTCTTCTGCCTTGGTTTCGAAATCGGATAATTGCCAATGTGCTTGTATGAGCCCCACAAATCTTTCGCGAAACGGTTCCCAGACGTACTGCGACAAAGGCTCCGTCAAGCGCGACATAAAGGACTGTACATCGTGGCGATAAAGACCAAAGACTCTTCTCTCTCTCCCCTATTTATACGCCTATAGTGGGGTATAGAGCCGCACACGAGCCAGAATCCGGATGCAAAAGCACGCCCGTAAATATTAATTCTATAATTGGCCGGGTGCAAAGTGATTTACGCGGAGCGTAAAAGTTGCCGGATATTTATAGCGGACGACTACTACTTACTCAAGCGTACACACACACGCGGCTGATATGTACAGCGTATATAAGCTCTCTTTGCGCTCTCGAACTGGGTTATACGCGCCCTTACGGCGCACATGTGCGAGCGCGCGGCTGCTGCGCTTTTTTTTCGTGTTTGCTTAGGCTGTATACAGAGAGAGAGAGAGAGAGAGAGAGAGAGAGAGAGAGAGAGAGAGAGAGAGAGAGGAGCCTCGTGTGCGCCATGTGTTGGACATTTCGTGCGGTTTATAAATATTTTCGAGGCAGCTCCTTTGCTATCTTCTTTTTTTCAAGTGCGAGATGAGAGAAGGAACGCGTGCGGCTTGTAAATGACAAGCGTATAAGGGACATCTTCTTGGAAGGTTAATAAATTTTGCCTTCGTCGATGCTGTGTATATGGATCTGGAGCGGATTTTTCTTCTCCGGTATTGCACAGTGATAAATGATTAATCGAGGCTTCAGTACTCTGACGTCGGTTTTGCGTGGATCGAAAGATTCCGCAATGAGATGGGTTCGATTGAAATCGTTTGATTTTTCGGAAAGTATTAATACGCCGAAATTTTCTCGATAAGGAACGAGAGACACAATGTGCTGAGTCTGGGCACACCAAAAATTAACAGAGTTCGCTTAGAAGACTTAAAAAATAAATCTAAAAAGTGACTAGTTTGATATATATGATAGTATGAGCGGCCTATAAGCAGTAGGTCTAACAAGGCGACTAAGCATAGTTGGCACATCCTTAATAGTAAACGAGGGAAACAGAAAAGTACCGATGCGTCACCTGACGTCGCTGGCCAGAGACACGAAGAGTTTGTAAAACTCGCCTCGGCGGGGGAAAGCGGACCAGTCCAATACTGTTTTGATTATAAGCTTAACGATACTACGTCCAATCTTAGAAATACCTTCGAAATTCCGCGACCCTCCGACGTCGATCGAAGCCAGAAAAAGCGAAAAAGTCGCACCGCTTGAAAAACGCGCTAATAACGAGGCCGCGTGTCGCTTAGTAGCTTTTGAGCGCAGATTGCAGGAATTCGTGTCTCGTGAAAAACCGATAAATCGATGCGGTTGCTGTGGCTGCTGCTACAAAAGTGTGTGTCCAACGTCACCTCTCGCGCACCTACGTCATCGTCGTCGTCGTTATCGTCTCGAAGACTAACACCGTTGGGTAATTGATGGCATTAATATTAGATCCCGGTGACAATAACCACATCGCTGCTGCTACAGGTTGTTGCAAGCGCATGAAGATGTATACATATGTATCATATACGTGTGTTTGTACACGGCCGTTTGGGTTTTGTCTCCGGCGCGTAGGTTAAGTCGACAAACGAGTCGCCGCGCGAAGCTCATTTGCATTTTACTCTTAATTGAAGGATTTGGAACGATCTCCCGAGTGCGCGAACACTTCATTGTGTGCTTAACTGTGAACTGCTTCTGCTGTACTAGGTATGTATGGGGGGTATAGAGAGACGACGAGAAAATGTGTTTGAGTTGCTCGCTCGGGTATAAGCATTGTATTAGCTTGCTAGGCGGCCACAAAGTGCTCAAAGTTGCGAACGTTTTATCACGACCTGATAGAGTTGGAGGTGTATAACTTTTATTTACTTGGCGAATTGCGCGGGCATATAATTGTGGCGCTTCAGCATTTTCTCACAACAATTGTACGCCGTTCGCTAAAAAGCCTCTAAATTTTTCAGGTCGATTTGAATGAAAACAATTAGAGAGCTCGCTATCGAGTTCATTTCATCCCATTGGACAGCACAGTTCTTTCTCTCTCTCTCTCGATAAATTCCTAAAATTCTCCCGCAGAGCAAGCGGCAATTTCTTCGGTCATCCATAAAATCCAAGTCGCGCCGACGACTGCTACACGCTCCTCTCTCTCTCTAATCGATATATAGCTATATAGTCTTGGTAGTCGAGCTCCTGCGCGAAATCGATTAAAACACACGACTCCTTGCAGCCCGAGCGAACGATTCCGTTAATCGCTCCCCTACACAGAGACAGAGAGCGAAAGACCATTTAAATGGTTATACAGAGCCTATATATATACGTATACAGAGCAGCGATAGAGTCGTGAAAGAGACATCCCGCGGTCGACGGCACGGTATATAGGTATATATATAAAGCCGAGAGCAAGAGCTGATAAATGATAACGAGGGCAGCCGCCGCCGCCGCGATCGGGGAAATTTTTCGCTCCGGCGATCATATTCCTATATCCCTCTACCCCCCGTAGCTTTTTCTTTCGCTCGACTTTTGCGTTCGATTGGCGCGCGCTGCACGGAGCTATAACGAGTTCTTAACGAGCCGCGCGCGCGGCTGCAATTAAGTCCGATTCGGAGGGACTCCGACTCATCCCAGGAATTTTCGGTTATGAAGAAAGTTCGCCGGGGATATTAGCGCTCGATTGACTCTCCCGCACTGGATCGGTAAGTGTGCAGTGTATTATAAACTCAAGATATTATTATACGAATCTTTTCTTTTACAAAAAAAGAGGTATAGGTTCAAAGAAACAGTTTTTTTTTTTCTACTGCACTGAAGGCCGCGAATTTACGACTGTAGCCATTAATTTACTTTTCAGCCGCACTGCGGATAAATCATGCAGACAAAAAGTATACAGTCCAGCAGTATAGTGGCGATAGTTCATAACTTGTGTGCACAATAGCTGATAAGAGACATCGGGGCTACGTTAGTCGTAGCAGAGCAAGCCTCTACTACTGCCACTGCTGCAGATTTCAATTAACAGCTAGCCAGCGAAATTTGGTCACGGAATTGCAGTTCTATCTTGTCTTTCGCTTCCTGCAAGCCGCACACGCCAGAGTACGAGAGAGTTAGGAGGGGGAAGGAGACACTTGGATTTACAGTCGCTCGCTCGGGAGCGAATTAGGTCGAAAACGACGTTTTCATCGGGCTCGTGCGACCCCGAAATCATACAGTAGCATCTGTGGTATACGGGAGAGACGACTGTAAATCTTTGCTCAATTGACATAGGCTAAAAATAAATTTCAATCTGTGACCGATTGGATTTTCGTCGTATGGAAAAGAAGTTTCATTCGATTGCTGTAGCCTATACTCTTTCGTCATTCGTTTACAAAATAGACATTGTTCTCAAGTGCGACTATTTTTACGATATACCTCGTGATATTCACGGCGAGATTAATTAATATTTGTACAGCATCTCTATTAATACATAGGTGCACACAGAAAAAAGTAACTGTTTACGCACGTACACATAATACGCTGCAGATAAAATCGTGGGATTGAGAATCGAGTGTAACGTGCGCGTCGTTCCGTAGGCTGGCTCGCGCGGGAAGTTACAATGTGCCCGTGACATCACATCCGGAATCAATTAAGCGACGCTTATATATACGTATATACAAGCCAGCGGAGTGTGTATAAGTAGGAAGCCAGTAGGTCTGTAGGTTGGTAGGTATATACGCGCATATAGCGACTAGACGGAAGCAGCAACGCGCACAGGCATTTAATGCGGACTCGATGCGTGTTACGTAAACTATACACTATGCAGCTATTGTTTGTTTCCTACAACTGCTGCGGATATCATTTTTTCTTCTGTTCTCTTCTCTTTTTCAGGGACTCGGATTTGTTTTGTTGTTGCGCGAGTTGTGTGGGTTTTGACGGAAGGGTGTCTGTTGTGAGGATGAGATAATTCGGTGTATTCTTTTTTTTATGATGTGTTGCGGAGTGTTTTGGTGTATCGGTAGCAGACAATTATGCTTATCTTTTAATCTCGTACTTACTGAACGCAGAGCGTAACTCATCAATGATATGTTTTCACAACTCACCTGAAACAAAGAAAAATACTCAATTACTATCCCGATTCAAATACACATTTCAAAAATAAATTTTCAAATCCACAAAGCATCCATATACCTCAAAATCTCAGCCAGAAAACTCTATGCAGCACACTACTCTATACTTTCACGGACTCGCTTGAAAAGCGCTCGTATCCGCAATATCATCCCGTTCGTGCATACCTGCCAAGCTCCAGCAGTCCCTATCGCTACTCCCGTACGCGCCGGAAATTACAAAATGGCGTTACTTTCCCGACTTCCGGAACGACGTCCCAGCCACGCGCATCGACGCACCACTCGTCTATTTCCGGGAATTAGCCGATTCTACCCCCGATAAAGAACGTAGTCTCTGTATACATCTGCATAGATATGTATAATGTGTAATAAATGCATATTACACTTGTAACGGGAAATTGCAACTACCACAGGGGGACAGTCTTTCTCGTTCTTGAGCTTCATTGTTTCGCGCGCGCGGTTTAACGCCCGCGCCTCGTTTAGCTTCGTCGTCGTCGTCGTCGTCGTCGTCGTCGCTGAAATTACCGCCCGCTGCTGCTGCTGCTGTGTAACCGAGTCGCGCTGAGAGAAGGAGTAAACGATGCTTCTTGTGGCTAGATGTGTATATATATTGCGAGAACGGGAATTAACGCGACTGGTGAGATTAAGAGGCGAGTCGCTGGTGGTGATGATAATTTAGTCCTGTGTAGATCTCATGATATCGTATTGTTAATAATGCTATGTATAGTTGATTATTTCGTCGATGCAACGTTAATTGGGTAGTTATAGATTTTTCGATGTATGAGAATAGCTAGTACATACATCGCGAAATTGTTGGCAATTCAAACTCGCGGGGCAAGAGCTGTTAAATATTCAAGCAGGAACGAGCGAGAGAGTAGAGTCCGCAGAGAATCGAGCTAACAAGATAGAAGATATACACTCGCAATGTGCGAACAGAACGAGATCCATGCGCCTAATTTCCTCGTTGCGCGGCTCTAACAAGAGGGTCAGTTGCTGCTGCTTTTGAATTGTTTCTTACACGCGCCAAATTGCCTCTAATCAGAGACGACGAGATATACACCCACGCCAATCATATAAACCATTCTAAGAATAGAAACGCATAGCGTATATACGAGAGAAAGAAATCGATGAATCCCAAAAAATTTCGCGCGCGTCCGGCGTAAAAAACGTGAGCGGAATCCGACCTCGAAAAGCACTCGCGTAAAAAAAAAAACGTCCAAACGAGCTTCCTTCGCACCAGCTGACGCATCGCCGCATCCCCCTCTCGTTTCATGGAAAAAAAAGAAGATAATGCATAATGCGAGCTACGCACGAACGAACCGAAAAAAGAGCGGCACGTGCGACGCTTACACACATGCGCGTCCACTGAATGGATGGACTCGGCGACAGTATTTCCTAATGACTGTCGCTTCTTTGTATACTCAGCCCGAAGAGAGACAGGGAGGATTCTCCTGTGTGACGATCGATACGTTATATATAAACGTAGATATACTGGAGTACTAATGACCGGCGACGGTTTTTTCCCCGATTAAAAGTTGAATTATATACACAGCGACCGTAGCGGATTTTTCCAAATGCGGGAAGCTTTCGAAAGGAGATTTTTATTAACGCGGAAAAACGAAACGAGAGCTGGAAGCATACCTATATATATATAAAAGTGTTTCGTAATGGCTTTTATTCCCTTCGGGAATTGCGTTACGCGTGTTTTCGAGTTTGAAAAGGGGAAGGAAAGAAAAATACGCTCGTTACAATTTAATTACATTGAATCTCATTTTTGCAAAGGGATGTAATAAAGGCGACGTAATAATACTCTGCCGGCTTAATTAAAAACGTGACACTCGCGGAAAAGGAATGGGAAAGGGAGAGAGAGAGAGAGAGAGAGAAAGAGAGAGAGCGTAACGCTCCATTACGACATCGTATAGAAATACAAAAATTCGTCGGCTCGTGTTCTGGACAACTGCTTCTTTATCTCTCTCTCTCCGTCTGTCTCGTTCTCTTCGTATTTAATAATGCAACATAGCGACGAACGAGTAAATTGTTCCTTGAGCTTTTTTTGTCTCTTTTTGACTGACCATCGATTTACGGTGTATCTGAACATCGATAGGTGGGTAAAAAAATAATTGTAAATTATCCCAAAACTAATAAAACACAACCCACTGTATTTTCGATTAAACAAACGTCATAAGCAAACAGATAGAGAAAAACAAAGATAAATAGCCAAACTAGAACATACCCCGGCGAATCGAGATTATTAATAAAATAAAAGTTAAAGCAGCAGAAAGCGAGCTTACGCAAAGAGTGCCGAGTAGAGCGAGAGAGAGCTAGAGAAGAATCTAACGACGAAGAAATGAAGGCAGAAAACGTTGAGCGACGGCGCAGTAGTATAGTATAGGCGAGTGGAACTGAAGAGAGGAAGAAGGTGACGGAAGGGGAAATCTCGAGTAGAATGAAAAGAGAGTAAGAGTGAGTGGGAAGATGGGGGGAGGGAGTATAGCGTCGAGGGAAGAGTAAACGAGGGCGCGAGAGAGAGACGGGAAAAAAGAGGGCCGAGCTGTATATAGCAAAGAATGAGAATCTTTGCAAAAGAGAAAGAGACAGACCGAATGCACGTGGCCTTTGTTACGACGGTATATGTTATATACACGCGCTCGGTGGAATAAAAAACTGTAACGAATTTAACATCGTCTCTCTGCAGTGAAGCTTAATCTAATTTGATTGATAACGAGCGGTTGGGTTCGAATATCGACGTGTAATTTACATAATTGATTTTTTTGCGTTGTATCTGTGTAAAGCATCAAAGCTAAAAATAAATATAAAAATTTTCGATACTCATCGTACACGTACAATATTCCGAGAAACAAAGTAAACATGTGCCCGGAATCGCGTCCCTCTCGCAACGGCAGGTCAGCTTTAAAAAGTATTCGCGTGTCTCCTCTCCGTCCATTGCTCGCCCGACGACCACATACATACACGCTTTTACCTTCTCATTTTGGTCTGATATTTCAGCGGTGGTTTACCGCAGAAAGATGGTAGCCAAGGGAAGACGACGACGACGAATGAGTCATAAATGGGGACGAACTTGAAAAATGATTCCTCCTCTTTACTGAAGGAATACAGTCGAATGACGCCAGAATGTATGAAAAGAGGAAAGACAGCGTCGAAATTTTTCCTGATGCTTGTGTATAAAAAGAATCCCTATAGAAATATATAGTCATCCCTATAAAAATATGCGGATTCTCATATCGAGCCATTTTTCATCTGCGGGGAAAGATTCCTTATTACTCTTGCCCAAGTAAACACGCAGTTTTTTCTCTCATATTCTCTTGGAATCAATGCTAATGTCGCTTCTTGCATACAAAAACCCTCGAGATATTCGACGTTCGTCCAGCATAGTGTACACTGTTTGCGGAGAGTACGATTCTACATAGTAAACAATCTAATAATAAGCGCAACAGTCGAAATTGTCTCTCGAGCAGAGTATATAGGTCTGCTGCTGATACCGCAAGGTCCAGCAGTCTGAATAATCAACAAACAGCAGTGAGCGAGAGAGTAATACGGGCCAATCTGGGATCCTCAATGAAATGAAAATCCCCTTCCACCTACACAGGGCATAGTCCTCTACAAACTATGTACCGCTGCTGCTGCTGCTGCTGCTGATGCATACACGTGTGTATATATATATATATATATATATATATATACAAGATGCGCGCAGCGTTTGAGAAACCGGAAGGATGCTAAATCATGTAAACCGAGTGTTAAATCGTAAAGTCCGACGTGTGCACACACGAGCGGAAGCTTCAACTCGAGAGACGTCGAGTCACGAGTTTACTCCGCGCTGCTGCTGCTGCTGCTGTTGCAGTTGTATCTGCGTGTATACACAGGACGTAAATTTTGTCCGTGGAACGGAGAGCTTTTGCTTGGCTCGTAGATCAAATTGCCTGAGCAGAACCACTGCTGTATAATTCCTTACGTTATATGAGCGATTTGTTGGGGACGACGTTTTCGAAGAATTCGTAGAAGTCAATTAATTCGTCGCTGATTTTTCCGATAAAACGCGCGCGGTGGCATTTACATATTACTGCAAAGAGAGAGAGAGAGAGAAAGAGTCTCTCCGATGATAATTCATTAGGCAGTTCATTTTGTTTCTCTGCGGATATACACGCATTACACACACAAGCGAACGAGAGAGAGAGGAACTGGTTTTGGAATGAAATTAATTTCGTTACGTTCGAGATGACTTATATACCTCGGCACGAGAGTACACGGCAAATTAATTGGCAATTATGTCTAATTGGTCGACGGGGCCTACGTGTAATAGTTATTACGATGTACCCCCGTGCGCGCTTTTTCGTGAGAATTAAATCGATTTGATTTATACGCGTTTTTCTCAAAATCGCCTCTTATTGTATAACAGTATTATACAGAAGAGCAAAGCTCGAAACGCAGACAAAACAAAAAAAAATCGATATCCCGAGTCCGAGTATATATACAATATAGGTTTGCACACAGAGAAAGCAGCAACAGCGAATCGATCTCTTCGCCGCGGAGCAAAGCCCCGATAAATTGTTTCGCGGCCGGTCCGACCAACCGTCCATCTTGCCTCCGGCTCGTGACAAATTCGCGGCCGTGCGAGAAAGAGAGGAAACACTGAGTAGGTATATACACATACACGTATACACGTATATATCTATATATAAATCATACAACAAGAGAAAAAGCGGTTCGCGTGCCGTACGCATGAACGGAAGCTTATCTCTCGCGCCGCATCGGTGGGACGAATGCAAATCGCTCGTGTGTGTGTGTATATGCGATGCATTTTAATATTTGTGCAGAGCGGCTGGTTTTTTTTTTAATTCTTGTTTTTACAGCTGAAAAGCTTCGAGGGGGGCTGTACGTTACAGCGACGTTGTCGAGAGGCTGCGTTGAAGTATTAAGTTATTTGGAGTGTGTGATATTGCGCTGATTTTTTCGATGGGCTTTCGTGTGCTTTCGACGTTTTCGATTCGATTGCACTTGGTTTCGCGTAATGGATCGCAAACACGAATCGCGAGTATATATATATAACGATTAAAGCAATTCTGTGTTGTACGTAGATACGTGGAAAAGCTCCTCAGCCAATAAATATAAAAGCTTTTATCAAATAATTAGCCATCGCTCTACTCTCTCCTCCAATAATCCCCAGAAACAAATTTCCACCACGACGGCCAAGCCTCCGGTATAATCGCTTCTTCGATAAAAACTATCCGAAGCGTAAACATCCGGGAAGCAAAATCCAAAAATAATTCGACCCCCCTATATATTCTATCAACGCAAACAAAATTTCGTTTTCCTAGTTAGCGGCACCTCTCTCGTCATTAGCATAATAAGTGTGCAGTGCGTACACACACGCCTCACCCTTATCTACTCCCGACTCGATTGTTTACACTCTCTCTCTCCTATCAATCGACGCAAGAGACGCGACGTATTTTTTTTTTGTCCTCGGGTGAAAAACGATTTTACGCCTCCGTTAATCGCGATGCTTTGAGTCCGAATTACGAGCAACGCGCCACGTCTCTGATGGTCCTTTTTGTCGACGGAGCAACGCTCTCTCTATGCTGAGACTGTATTTTATACGGCTTTTTAGGAGACGCTTTATTTCGTCAGTGTCACTCCTCTCACTCTGGCTCGTCGAGCTGAGAGAGCTCGTTACCGCGCTGCTCTCGATTCGATTTTTTTTCGTCGCGTCCTCTCTCTCTCTCTCTCTCTCTCTCTCTCTCTCTCTCTCTCTCTC
>CM053170.1:8927098-8963718 GCA_012977825.3 Pteromalus puparum | reverse complement strand
ATTTTTTTTCCTCTCGCCCTCTCTCTCTCTCTCTCTCTCTCTCTCTCTCTCTCTCTCTCTCTCTCTCGTAGAGATATTTTCATGACGGCATAGAAATTTCCTACACGGCAAAGTGTCATCCCGCGTATTGTTGTCGTTTCGCGGAAACGATATACCACGCGGCATTTACGATCCGCGTAGCAATAAACCTGGTATAATTGAAATATCGCGCGAAACTGATTTACAGCATTCGATGTATGAATCGAGAGAGAGAGAGAGAGAGAGAGAGAGAGAAAAACAATCACGTACCAAAAATCGAGTCAAGCATCGGTTCTCCCTCTTTTTTTTCCATCACCCCCCACAAGAACCGCTACTACTTCGCATACACATAGAGCCGCCCTCCATCTCTGTCGGCGTTTCTCGTTAATCCGCGAGTTTCAACATCGCAGCCTTCATCCTCCTCTAGCTCCTGCTATGCGTTAAGCCCGGTCCGTCCATTAGAGATTCGACGAAAGATGGATCGAGCGCGTCTAACGTTACGGGAGAGATTTCCTCTCTCTCGTCTCTCGCTTGTAGGAAAATTCCTCGTCGAGCTTTTATATGCATCTCCAAGCGCACGAGCGTGAGGAGATGAAAAATAAAGGCAGCAACACGACGACCCCTTTTTTTTATACCAGGCCAGGTGTAGGGAAAAATTTTACGAGAGTCGGGCAATTATTTAGAAGACTGTCGCGCAGCGTCGATAGAAAATTTTCGTCGGGTGTAAAAAAAGCTTTATTAAATTTGTTCACCGCCAGAATTTTTAATATTCCAAGCTTGTGTATATAATAAAAAACGCTGTTCTTTCGCAGCGACGATGATATGGCCGGTAAAAAAATCATCGAGTGACTGCATACTATAGCACGAGGTTCGCGTGTGCTCGGGTATATAAAATCGCCGAGAGAGAATAGCGGCCAGTTCGATACAATACGACGTACACACACGCGATATAACTGTATCGTGTGCAGTGTGTAGGACCCGTAGCAGGAGCAGCGGGAAAAGAGTAAAGCAGCTTCCCCGGCGCAGCAGCAGCACGAGAGAGAGAGAGAGAGAGGGACTATAGTGCAGTACCAGCAGCGGTGCAGCAGCTCCATGATTTATGTCTTGCCGGGGCGCACTGATACAATGGGAGAATAATGAAGGTGTGTGCCCCTTGCCCTCCATTCTCTCTCTCTCTCGCTTGTCCGAGCTCCCAGTGGAGGCTTAGGCTCGGCAAATTAGAAGGTGCGGGGGAGGGAGAACGAGCGGAGATTGAAAAAGCGGAAGAGGAAAAATAGAGTGGACCGATGTAGTGAGAGAGAGAAAGAGAGAGAAAAGATGTTATAGTACTTTCTTGTGAGGTCGACGTACGACTGCTCGCTGTACTCGGTGTATTTTATGAACAAGAATAATTTTGCTTGTTTTTATGACACTGTTGTGTGTTATATGCGAGCTTTGATAAGAAAACAATTTTCCCGCTGGCTCCGGGAAGGTAAGAGGATCGAAAAGGAGGGATAAAAGCCTCGAGGTTCTCTCCCCAACTAACTGATTGTCCTAATTAATTACGTATCCTCGGCTCAATTGGGGCAGCTCAACACACATATACTCTATATACGCAAGCGCGCACAGCTGGATAATTTTCCGGACGAATTGATTTCCAAGCTTTCCGAGTCTCATCAGACTGAGTGCAGGCGAGAGATAATACGCCAGTAGCAAAAATTACGCGAACGATCCGACAGGACGTGTGTTTTGATGGAGGTGCGCGAGATTAGGATGCACCCCCCCTCGTATAGTGATCGTAGAATATTGATGGTATAGTAGCAAGGAATTAGCTGCTGTTTTTCACATCGGTTGAAAAAATTGATGGAGGCTCTTGAATGATCGATCTGTTATCGATCTGTTATTAGATGATGATTCGAGTGGACTCAGAAAAGCCCGAAGCATCAAAAAATCAAACAACATAGACATATCGCGTTACGACGCTAGTCTAAACTCCCATCCGCAGGAAAAAGCGCCGGTCACAACAGCCCAAAAAAAAAACCAGCCCGCCACAACACACACAATACGCGTTCCCCCCGGCGCGCAAACCTTCCCTTCCAAAACCATTGAGCGCTCCTCCTTCCAAAGTAGGTCAGCCGCCTTTGCCGCAATTCCAACCTCGTCCCCTCTCGTCCCCAAGACTCGCCCCAAGACATCAAAAGCCAAGAAATTCGTCTGGCTTTCCTTCCTACAACATATATATATAGTATACAGCGAGGGGAGAGAGAGAGAGAGCCGCGAAACCGTTGCCTGCGTCGCGACTACGTCACAGGCGAGCTACCACAGCGATGCGCACCTGTTAGCGTATATCCACCTGCTTCCTTTGTCTCGGACTCTTATTCTCTCTCTCTCTTTTTATTATTACTGCTGCGCACGGAGGCAGCCAGTTCTCCCGTTTTATTCAGGTGGGAACCCCGAAATGCCAGCCATTGTCTGAGCTGCTCCGCCACACCACACGCGGGATATATAGAAAGAGAGAGAGAGATAGAGCAAAGGTTTATGTGTACACACGCTTTTGTTGTGCGCAAGGTGACTCGCGCGCTTGCTTGGTGCAGGCGGTAGCGGCTCGCTTACGCTCGAGTAAACAAGCGTAAATATATACACGCGAGCGATTCATTGTTGGGACTTTCTGGGCTTCACCTGTTTTTTTTTATCCCTCATGTGTCCTCATAAGCAGCTTGTAATGGAGTCAGATTGAATTTTTTTTTTAAGTTTCTTTTATTTCTTTTACATTCTTTTTTTCAGTGCACAAGTGGTGTGTTTATTTTGCTCGAAATGTGCTCGCTGATAGTGTCGCGTACACTCGGCGTTATCGATAAGACGCGCCGCGGCGTTATCTGAAAAAAAAACACGCATACTGCAATCTGTACTCGGGCAGGTTTTACATCGCAGAAACGCGAGAGTCTCTTATCGCAATACATATACACACGCATTTCGTAATTTCGAGCGGCCGAAAAGAGTCTTAACAGCCTGTATATACGTATACGGACGAAGCGCTTTCTTTCGGCGTGCAATTATACAATAAAGCTGTTAACCGAATCCCCGAAAAAAAAGAGACACGTATAGTATACAGTTTAACTGGAACACACATATATGCGATGCTGCCAAGCTGATAAAAACGAACGAATTGACGGCGCGCTTTGCGTCACACAGCTGTAAAAAAGCGAACCCCTCGTAAAATGATTAAACCATATATTAAGAGAGCCTGTGTACGTATACGAATTCCACGCAGGCGTCTCGCGCGTGAAGAAGAAAAAAAGAGTCGGCGTTGTATAAACGGAGGAGATATTGCGCAAGATTATCTCGTGCAGTACAGAGATAAGCCGAAAAAAGAGACCGACGCTCTTTAATTTGTTTCGCTTCGTTGCTTTGAGTTGATCGTCGCGACTGATTCTTTTACGAAACATCGAATAGTGTATACTTTAAAAACCAAAATATAAACAGTTTTATTTTCCTTAAAGTCTGCGGTCGATCGTTAGAAAGCCGAAATAACGGGTCGAAGTGAATTATAGCGAGCGAATACAAAAGCCTTGAAATCCGAGATTCGCGGTGATCACGTGAGCCATTATTCTCCGCGTTATTCACAGTCGGCGTGCACTTGGCAAACTCTTGGCTGAAACTTCGGACTCGATCAGATGTTTCTGGAGCGTTTGAAAATTGGCGCATTTTTAAACTTTCTTCTTCGTGCGCTAGCTCTGCTCTTGCGCGTAATTTGCCGCAGTTTTCGCATCAGAAGGCAATAAAAGTTACACAAACTATCCGCAGCTTATTTTTTTCTTCGCTTCGAAATTTCATGCAAATATTCAATCAGCTATTTCAATCGCGTAAAGTTCCGTCGAGTCGAACATTCTTGAGTGTTTATACACCGAATTTCGAAAATGAAAAAATCGAAAGAGTGGTGTTGGCGTTCCTCTCTCGTATAACCAATTTGACTTTCGTTGATTTTAGAGAAAAAGTTTTTGCAGCCGCGCGTATAACTTCTCAAGAAGGAATGGAAAGCATTTTTTTTCTCTTATTGGAAGACCGCTGCGGCTGATTAGCCCAAAAGATGAAACTATATATATAACGTGGACGAGTGAGAGGAAGAGAATATACGCCAAAAGAGAAAGAGCATAATAATTCAGACGATGAAGTAGAACTTTCGCTCTGCGGAACTTCTGAAAGCGTTGTGCCCTCGGGCACTGCACCTCTTCGCAGTAGTACAGAGTTCTAGTGAAAAAATTCCGCCTATTCACAAAATCCATGTATCACTTCAAAAATTACCATAACGTATAATCAGCTCCCCTTGAACGTTCGCAAAAGCAGCAATGAAGTAGAAACTTAAAAAAAAAAATCCCTCAACCCTTCCTGTCTACCAAAGTATATCGCGGCGGCGTAGGTATAGCTCGACGTGCACTCAGAATCCTCTTAAGTTTGTTTATCGCTGTTTCGCGGGAGCGAGCGAGCAAGCGTGCATATATAGGTTGAAGTTTGCCGAAGGCGTGTAAGCGTCGCTTAGGTAAACCTAAGCGCAAGCGCTCACTTACACGCCTGCCAGCACTTACGGGGCTTTCGCGCGCGCCGTACTAGCGACAAAGACGCCAGTAGCCACGAGTAGTAGTGCCTGCTGATAGCGAGGGTGTGGAGAGAGAGGGCGCGTTCGATCGCGTGAGAGGCGCAAGCTTTTTGTGCCATTGGGATAATCGAGCTTCAAGACTATAACACGGCGCTACTTTTTTTTTTTTTTTTGGCGAATGGTAATATGACGCTGGTAGAAGCTGTTGAGAACATTTCAAGCGCGCCTTTAAAAGTTGAAATAAAATAACTGGATTACTCGCTTAAATTTTTGACCCAACGCAATCTCTGAAGATTTTAATGAACTTTTCCGCTTGATCTTACGGACGTAAAAAGCCAGAGAGAGCAGAATTCTTCGAACCTTTTTTACCCAATATACAGCACCTTTAACTAAGTCGGCTTCGCTGCAGCTAACATCAACGAGAGGGCCGTTAAAGACGGAGTAGAAGTCGGGGAGAAATAAAATTTCCAGCGACGCGCGTACAAGACTCAATCGGTCGTCGTTGCAGTCGGATGTCGTGCACTGCGCTCTCGCGTTAAAGAAAGACGAGAGTTTAACTTGGACTCTGGGAAAGTGTAAGGCAAGAGGAAGAAGAAAAAAAAACGAGCGAGAACTTAACGGCATCACTGGCCCAAAGAATCTCGGCGCGGAAAACGAGGGGATGTAAGGAGAGGTTTAACGCCGCGCCGAAAGGGGAAAATAAATGTCGGGTCTTGGACGAATGAACGAGAGCAAGAGAGAAAAAAAATGCTCGAAGTCGAGACATTTTTTTCCTGTTGCGATGTAATTTTACAGCCGTGATTTTTAATCGTCTCTGATAACGATCATTGGCTTTGATTTAGCAACTGAAAATCGAATTAATAATTTGAATTTTAAATTGCAGCTACCGTGGAGCTCGAACTCGGCGTATAAGATAAGAAAGAGAAAAATGAGAAAATAAAAGGGAGGAAAAATTGAGGCAGCAGCGAGAGCAAAGGAGACATATTATAACCAAGAAAGCGCTGCGGCGGTGGCAAGTTTTACCGGGCGCGCGCGACCCTTTATACGACCGGCCGCCATTTCTCAACTTTCCGTTCCGCCCTCGCGAAACCTCATCCGATTAAGCGACTTTACGATCTCTCTCTCTCGCGTATAGCTATACCTATATATACGTAGACGCGCGGCTAAGGCTATAGCGCAGAGAGCTAGAAGGAAGACTAGCCCCGGCTAACTCGAGACTATATATATATACGATACAGTCGGCGGGAAAAGCGAGGAAAGTCACGAAACGGAACTTACGATGTGATTGGATTGTATGGGTTTGTTGACATAATTTTTTTGCGGGCTTTCAGGGGGGGGGGAGCCTGTATAAATAGCCGCTCTTATACGTGATCGGAGAATAAGGGCAAGAATTAAAACGGTCGAAGCTTGACAGATTTCTTATTTCGTTTGCGATATGGCATCGATTTATACGATTTTGAAGAAAATTGTAAGCGTTGGAGAATCTGTCTATAAAAATCTCGGTTCGCCCTTCGAAGGCGACCTTAAATTGTAATCGTATCCCTTCGTCGTGACCCTTTGCTCCAATACACGTACTTAATTTTTTCCTTCTCGCTCGCGCTCGTAATATTCCGTCCCTTCATCACGTCGTCCCCGAGAAAATTGTTTTTAGCGATCTTTTTAATCCCAAAGCAGCCCTTTTCGATTTTCCCGCTTAAATTACACCATCGCTCAACGTTTTCGAATCTCTTTGATTACACGTCCGCTCGAATCTAAAAGTCCAGCGCGAGATTTTATTTAATTAAGATAAACGCGCCGGAGAGTAAAAGTCTCTCTCTCTCTCTCTTTATCTCGCTGAATAATTCAAAGCTCGACTCGATAATTGATTCGCGCGAGCGCAGTATAAAATTTAAATTTCGCGCGAATACACAGCTGCACTCGATCGCGCGGGGAAGGAAAATTTACATCGTCGTATAGGTAGTCGTCGCACCCTTTATCCGCGTAAAATACTTTCTCGCGAACGCGTGCAAACATCTATACTATATACATATATCTATCGTATATATACGGGCTGCTGTACTGGTAGGTAATGTAATTACTCGCTTCGGTCGCACTGCGTGTAGTGCACTCACTCGATAGGAAATATCTCGTGAAAACGCGGCAAAATCGGATCGGCAGCCTGATAAGGAGTGTGCAGTAGCAGCAGCAGCGCCATGGGGCGCGAAATCAGAGAGCTACCGAGCGGAATGCAGCTGCGAGTTTCTCTGCGCCGCTGCGGGAGTATACGGGGATACCTACTGCCTACTGCGCGCAAGAGAGAGAGAGAAACGCTTCGACGTTATATTTGAGTTAACGCTTATTATCCCTATATATTATTGCTACTTTTTTCACAAGACGTTTTCGTATAAAACGGCAATTACCGGCGAGTATATCTATAGTACTTTTTTCCTCTTTTAAAAAAATGATGGCCTTTGTTGTGAAGCATTCAATATGTGATTCTGTACCTGGTTGCTGGTTGGTTGCCTAGGCAACGTGATCAGAACCGTGCGCTTTAAATTCATAATCTCAAAACAGTCATAACCCAGAGTTCAGACATCAGGGATAGAATCCTAGTTTCATCCTATCCTTCATTCCTAGTTGGGTAAAAATTCAATTCGATCGCGAAGGGCCGTTTTATTCGCGGCTCGCGTGAGCGTGAAATAAAGTTAGAGTCAGTAGATTTCCTTTTTACACAGTGAGTGTGTCCCAGCCGTTTTAATAATAGAAGCGAAATTCATCGCTGAAAATCCATTTAACGAATTCTATACGACTCTCGCAGCTATACAGCTCACTACCCTATACGCGACACTTCTATCTTGATTCCTCTCTCTCTCTCTCTCTCTCTCTCCTCTTTTTCTCTTTCGCGCCGCGTACACTCCATCCGAAGCATTCGACCTTCAATAAAGGGATTTAATTGGAGGAAGCGCTCTCGCGTATAGCAGCGAATTCTCTTTCCGTTCTCTCTCGTGCTAAATATAACGGCTCTCTCTCCCTCCGTGTCTATCTCGAGGAAAAGGGATGATACGCTCGAAATTTCCGTTACGCATCTCAAATTTCACGCTATTGTCTTGGATGTATAATATCGGTGATTCCATTTCGTATAGAGCTTGAGAGAAATGTAGAAAAGCTCTCTGGCGAATTTACAAGGATTTCCGTCGATGTTTTACCAAAGCATCGAGAATGAAGAAAAATAAACATTCCACTGCGTAATTTCAGCGTTAGCACAATGCTACGCGCGGGGGCGTCCCATTTAAATTTTTCAAAGCACTCAGCAGACGGCAGTGGCATTTAAATACCGATTCAGCGCTGAAAGAGAGAGAGAGAGAGGGGGGAAAGAGCGCGGTTTTATCAATATTTCCGTTGGCGCAATTTCCCCTCCTTAAATACTGCATCTACTCTTCCTCGTGCTCGGAGGGGGTAAGTGCCTCCTCTCGGCTGCTTCGACAGGTGCTTCGTTTCTCACGCGCGGGGGTGGAAATCTACTCGCTCCAAGCGAATGTACACGAAGAAGGCGCTCGAGCAGTCGTTTACAGAAAATATTTCAAGCGCAAGGAAGCGTCTTCATATTGTGCAAGTCTGCCGATTCCAGAAGATTTTACTTTTTTTTCTCTCTCTCTCTCTTTCGCGCTTTTCCGTCACTTAGCATTCGTGCATTTGCAAGACGACGTTTTTCTCGCGGTAAATTTTAATTTGTCGAGCGGGTATATATTTCGCGAGTATACAATCACTGAGGAAGAATCGTATTTGTATATTCGAAGAATGCAAATGTACGCGTTATTTTCTCGGAGAAATTCGCGCTTGCGTCGATTATAATTCGAGCTTCACGTTTATAGAGAGCCTGGGAATACATTACCAAAGCAGGCGAAATTTTGAAAATTTAGCTTCCAGTCACACGAGCAAAAAAAAAGCGAAACCCCTTCCTGGAACACACGAACGCGCACAAACAGCCAGAAACGAAAAGCTAGCTCATCCGTTCTCTCTTCCTCTCACTCGCAAAAATCGTCTAGCCTCCATAAATTACGAATTAAAATAACAAACACGCTAATTTGCATCGCGACCGCGCCGCTGCTGCGGCAGGATAATGACCGAAACTTTGTTACAAAGGCGCGTAAATAATGTGTCCGAAGCGCCGTAGCCAGCGTAGGTGTATACATGTACACCTACGCGAAAGAGAGAGAGAGAGAGAGAGAGAGAGAGAGAGAGAGAGAGAGAGAGAGAGAGAGAGAGGAAGAGAGTGTAATATTATATCCGTATTTGCGCGAGTGCAGAAAAGGACGAGCGAGCGTCAGGCGAGCAGCGGTATAGAGGTGCAGGAACCGAAAGTTGGAAAGCGGGATCGCGGGTAATCCTCGGCTAATGCCCGATAAGTCTTTCTACGGTCTCCTGGAAAATCTAAAGGAGGTTATGGTATATCTGGCGAGCAGCGCGCGACCCTGGGTTATATCGTCTTCGATGCGCGTTTCTGCGGCTGTTTTACTTTGGACTGTATAGTATAAGGAATGAGCGTTTTGGTAGGTTTCAGTCGATTTGTTATTATGCAGCAGAATAAATAATGATTCGGATTATTCATTTTCAAATATCTTTGAATTTCACGTCAGCTTTGCATTTATAATTTTGCTTCCTTCCTAAGGAAGCCTTGTAATAGTAATTTTTGGAGTTTGTGTAAAAACATGTGGGAAGTGTGTTTTGGTGAATTTTTAGTCGAAAAATGGTGTTTTTAGAAAATGTCCGTACGGATGTATGTGTGTGTGTGTGCGTATGTATACGCCTGTTTCTCAGCTTCTACTTGGTGGATTTTAACCCACCAAGTCTCATTTTCTTTGTTTTTGCTAGAAGATAGTGGGACGAAAGTCCGTTTTTACAATTTATATACGCGTTTTTTTTTTATAGTGATTTTTTAGTTTTGAGATTTCAGTTTTTGCCAACAAAGTTATCGGAAAAGTTAATAAAAGTAAATTGCTTAATATGTACCTGAAAGAGAATAAAATTGCCTATGTTTTTACCGTGAAAAATTTATATTATCGTTCGTCGTTCTTTTATTATACACCATACAGTGCAATTTTTTAAAATCGTTATAACTCAAAAACTAAATAGCGAATCATTCTAAAAAAATATATGATTATTGAAGGTAATTAGAACTATATACCACTTAAATTTTAAGTCATTTCATGGGGCAGATCCTGTTTTTTAACATGATAATAACGATCTTATATAACACGCCCTCGTACAGTGCAGTTACAACATAAGCGACCCAAGCAGGCCGAACAAAAGGCAGTTTAGGCATAGGTGGCAAACCGCTATATGTGCACCGTGCTCGCCGATAGGCGATGAGGGAAATATAAATATACCGATGCGCCACCTATATCTTCGCGGATGAGAGACACTAAGAGTTTAAGCGGTGGGGACAAAGTCCAATCCAAAACTGATTAGTTTTGATGTATCACCTATACGTACAAACCGAATATCAAGTTTAGGTCAATATTCAAAAAGCAGTTCGAAAAGTTTCAAAAATATCACGAGTTCAACTGAAAATCGTAAATTGAAGCACGCAGTCGCACACAGTCCTATATACTAAATCGTTTCATTTTCAACAACGAAAACCAATCCATAAGCGTAAAGCCCGCGTGCGAAACAGTTAGCGCAAGCCCGTTACACGAAGAATAACCCCCGTTTATCTAGCGCATCAAGAGCACCAAGAAACAAAGTAAGTTACACACGCGCTCAGGCACTTAATCGGGGCGCAACGGCCGGTTATTCTACCGCTTCGATTCCTAACGGTCGTGCGCTTTATGCCCTCGCACCGATAAACCTTATATATATATACGCGTATTATACGCGTGTGCTCGGTTATATCGGTGATTTTACAATGGAGATGATGGCAACGTGCCTGTGACTGACGTGTTTAGCTTTATCATCATGACGCTTTTTTCGCTGGATGGAAATAACTCACCCACACGTTTCCAGTAAACCTACGTCCGAGCAGCTCAATTGCCATTATCATAACACACCGACCGTCCAGTTCAAAAATCCCGTGCATCACACCCAGTCGCACGAGAGATACACAAAAAGACTCTTCCAATAAACATCGAACGCGTATATCCCCGCGGTATTACTCGGATATTCTCCGAAATATCTACGAGCAACAGCATATCACACAGAGAGAGAGAGAGAGAGAGAGCGAGCTTTAGCTGCAGCCCAAAGGAGAGCAAATTACGCGCGGCCTGTGCCTCTCGACGTTACACATAATCTCGCGCCTGTGGCACTGGGCATTAAAAGCATTGAAATCGCGGCTATTATAATCCATTGAAAATTATGCGCTTTACGATGTACACGCACCTATCCCGCTGATGCCGACACCGCCGCTCCACATACATACTAAACGCGTTAGCGCAAGCTCTCTCTCTCTCTCTCTCTCTCTCTCTCTCTCTCTCTCTCTCTCTCTCTCTCTCCGATTAATTGAACGGCCGAATAATTTATTATGCGAGAATGCCCAGCCGCCCGCGCGCTCGCGCTTGTTTGCCCGAGCCATTGTGTGCACGCACTCTAATGAATCAATGAGTTACAACGGTGCCACTGCGCTGCCGCTGCGCCGCCTCGACTCTCCCTCGAATCCAATTAATTCGCGAGCGCACTAATTGAAAGATGAGTTAGCGCGAGCGCAAGCTCTATGTGTGATGGGTCCTGAAAAACTTTCGGATTTTGCCGCTAGAGCTTTATACGTAATAGTTATATAGCTTCCGGGGGTAGCGAAATGCAAGTGCTTTATTTAATCTTTCGGAAAACATCGCGCAGTAGCGCTACTACACAGTTGTATAGTACGACTGCGACGATGCCAACACCGCAACGAGGCAATTAGCGTAACGATTATTGGCCGGCCGCAATTAGTCGGACAAATCGATTTAGATGCAGCACCCGGAGACGCGCGAGAGAGTCTAGTTTGCGTACGTATACGTCGTGAATGTGTGTTTAGGGCGTTGCGAGGAAAGGTAAACTTCATATTTTTCAATGGCATAGACACTCCGGAGAGAAATCGTCTTCTCTCATGGTAATTTCGAGGACTCTTAGCGGGATCGTGGAAATTGCTTGTGCCAATGTTTTGAAAATAGCTGCGTCGAAATGAGAAAGCTCAACGCGTCGATACGAGTTACGTGCAGGGATATACGGATATTTTCAAAAGAGTCGTAATTAACTTTTCGCGTACACACACACACACACACATACAATGTAACTGGCACTGCACACGACTAGCTGTTAAACGCCGTGGCAGCAGCAATTCGCGCTTAATTCGAAAGCCACAAAACGACGGGCCAAAAAAGCCCGACGACGCGCTTTACAGCCGATCACCGCGCTAAACCGTACGGAAAAAACACGTGTAAACTCTCGCGTCCTGCTCTCTCTCTCTCTCTCTCTCTGTCTCTCTTCGTTTTACGTCTGGTTTATCACGTTTAGTGGTAGTGGCCTCCCGATCCTCTGTAAATATTTCAAACCACTTGCCAGGATATACCTATGCCGATCGTCCTCTCAGTGCATCGGCTGCTACCGCTGCTGCTGTCTCTATAAATATTTGGGAAGCTTGTTTAGAGGAGGCCGCCTTCCTCGCGAGATTGCGACGTTGGAAAAACAAATACTGGTGTGGAGAAGGGTCTACTTCCTTTTTTTTTGGATGGAGAGTGCTACTGCTGTTGTTGTTGTGCACCAGGGGTGGATGGACGAAAAGAAAAATAAATTTGAAGGGCTATAGACGTGGTTAAACAAAAGCTATTTGCCACTACAAGCACAACTCGTATTAGCGATACTTTCGACGCGCGCAGTTCTAGCATGAACGGCCGAATTAGCATTGGTGGCACAGCGCTATAACTAGACTTGGATCGCATATTGTTAATGAGGGAAATGGAAAAGTGTCTATTTCACGTTATTATCACGTTTTCTCAATTTTCACTTCTTTCTTCAATGTCTTTTTTAGAGTAGAATTGCTCGAAGCTTTGAGCATTAATCAGCCCGGATTTTTTCAAAACTCATCACAGTATAGCTAATTATAAGACTATTCGCAAACGGTACATTTACACCCAGAAGTCTACAAAAAGACTACCAGAAGAAATTTTCTTGTACCTCGTGCGATACACGATCCTTCTCACTTCGCATAATATACTCACCTCGGCTTCGATAACAGCTCGCAACACACGCTATATACACACACACGTGCACACAAGCAAACGATCCAACTCTGCATTCAACGAGCATATAGCGCTGTAGCTCACGCGAGGACGACTCACCTGAAACAGAAAAACAGACGTAACGGTTTTACTAAGGCTTGTATTGCAGAATTGACGGCTGATTTATTTGCTGTAGTGTTTTTGCGCGCCGCTGCCCGTGAAAATGGGCTCCGAGAGAAGCGATAAGAGATCTTATCGCTTCTGCTCTTAATTTCTCTCTTTTGCGCACCGCTCGCCGTGCGATTGCTGCGTGTGCGCAGTTCTCGCCGACAATTTTCCATTGCGTGTAATGTGAGAGGTGTGGAATATCGAGGTTGTGATTATATATGTTTTTTTGCATTTCGCGCGGTGATTTTGTACTTCGGATATAATATGTTGTTAATTAAAGCTGCGCTGATTTGGTGGAGTTTGAAGAAAGAGTTATGAAAAGAGATGAGGAAAGTGTCAGCTTTTGTGACGTCGCACCTATTTTTGAAATCTATAAGTGCTATGAGTATTATCAAAATCATAAATCAGCACGGCCGTCTGTTTATACTTAATTGATATGAAGCATTAACGGGATTTCGTGTACGGTAGTTGGTTATCGATAAAGTGCGATTTATCGTTGAATCATCATCGTTTGCTAATTTTCCATTTATTTATCAGATATCGTAGTTTATGACGGTGCATTTTGATTAAACTGATTTCAGGTCATTGTGAAGACATAACGAGCAAGTGTTCATTAAGTCGATAAATGAATAACAAAACTACTTAAAAATTTCAAACAATCTGTTCAAACCTGAAATCGCCCAACCCAATTCACTAAATCATCATAAATCTATAAAATTACCTTTCGAACTTTCTCATTAATACATCAGAAAACACTACAATCAAGCAGCACCCGTCTTCGATAAAGTTTCCAAACCTGCAGCTTGCACAATATACCGCCGTTTACACAACAAAACTTCGCATGCATCATAATAAACTCTTCGAAATAATTAGCAAAAAAATCCAAGGCATAAATTTCCCCGATAACAATCGCCCACCTGGCACTCGCACACTCGTTTCTCAAAAATAATTGCTAAAAAAAAACAACTAAACTCTCTCATGATATATACATCAGCAGACCCAATCAAAAGTCAAAGAAGCCTCTCTCTCGCGAGCAAAGTTTGCGCAACGTCGTGTGTGCAGTGTGTATATACACCTAATCGCGCTCTTCGGCCTCGAACTCGATGATCTCACACACGATGGAAGACTTTATCGTGGTTTAATTGGCGACGCAAGCTGCAGCGAACTTTCGTGGCACGTTATACATACGCGATTATTTGCAAGCCATACAGGTATATGTGTGTGAGTATACATACACATATAGATATGCGTGTATACGTATCTAAAGAGGCTCTCGGCGTTCTATACAGCTGACGTAAGCTTTTATACGCGTGACTCAGGCGTTATATTCGCGTAACGAGCCGGAGGACGAAAAAAGATTCATTATAGTGCGGATCGCGATGGAAAATCAGATATGCACCGGAAAAAGACGTTTTCATTCATATGGGTATATATGCATAAAACACGGAGGAATTAAATTTCTTTCGATACATCGCGTATTAATACACGATATGTTTTTTGCGCACAGGCTAAACGACGTCGATAATAAAGTTGAAAGCTCGTATACCTATATAAAATTCGGCGGAATTAACTCACGGTTCGTTGCGCGCTGATAAAGACTGCACTGCGAGAGCGAGTTGATTGAATTAAATTCTCGCGCACATAAAGATTGCGCGCGCGAGGAGGAATTCGAGAGAGATTAAGCGTGTCTATAGCACTTTGCGACTCGTGTCGAGAAAGATAGAGATATAAGTATACTTCAAATGGAATTTTTCGAGTTATTATACTCAAGCCTAATAATCTCCGTGAATTATTATTCAATTGAATATGCGTATTGTACACGTTATCTCGAGGAATTTTGTTACGACACACGATCCTTCATAGAATTTTACCGATGTAACCTAAAACAAGAGCTAAATCAAACGTTTCGCGAACATACAGGTATATCAATCAGCTGAGCAATAGCAGCGGCAATTCGACCTCCTCTTTTCAATTAACCTCCTCGCGAGAAGGCTAGGAGAGAGAGTCTGCTACATAATCGATAAGTCGATCGACGGCTACGAAAGAGAGAGAGAGAGAGAGAAAAAGCGGGAAAGCTCGTGCAGATTGAGCTGACGGAGAGCGGCTCGATGATCGATGTTATTGTATATATACGATCGCGTCCCAAAACGCGCGAGTATTCGGATATACGTGTACAGATAGGTATGTAAATGCGCGTATAAGCGTATGCGAGAACTCGTCAATTATCGGGACAGTTATCGGGCGGTGATTGATGCGTCGTGTGGAGTGTCGGGTATTTCGAGTATTCTTTGCGAGAGCTAGTACTTCAGCAGGAGGTAGATGGATATGTACCTGATGTGTGACGTGTGTTTTGTTTTCTCTAGAGGTGACGATGATTTTTGGATCGATGGGAGAAAGTCTGAGGTTGTAATGTTGGAATGATTGTATGAGGAAGTTTTGAATTATCGGTACACGCTGGTGTCTGGTACTGATAATCTCTAAAACTGCTGAACTACGTGTATAATTTAAAAATGAATTACACAGTTACATCACATTCAGAATCCGTTTATTACCTCTATAATTCCATATCCGACTACACACTCTGACTCATACCCCCATTTATCTCTCTTCATCACACACAACATCTCACCAATATCCATCCCGTTGATCCGATAATAGAGACATCACGTCGCATTAGCTACAGCGTATAGGCCTTTAAAAAACCTAAAACTGCACTTTCACCAAACAGCGCCTCCCATCGAATTACTAAAAGCAAAAGCAAATAATTCCCTCCCCCCGAAAAAAAGGAAAATCCAGGCGAACCCGAAGCTCCCCCGAAAGACAGCAGCTCTCGTACGTGAAGAGAGAGAGAGAGAGAGAGAGAGAGAGAGAGAGAGAGAGAGAGAGAGAGAGAGAGAGAGAGAGAGAGAGAGTACAGCTAAAGCGAAATCAGAGCCGAGCTCGAAAAGCAAAAGGACGAAGGATGGTGTGGCGTTACCTTTGACGTCACGGAGGTGCCAGAACATCAAAAAGGCTGCTGCTCTTCGCTCCTCACACACGTGTGCAGCAGCAGCAGCAGCAGCCTTTCGGCATTACCGCCGACTACAAAGTGAGCCACCGACGGCGTGTGTAACGCCGAGATGCTTTCACGATATTACGACGCATTATGGCGCGCGCGAGCGGACAATTAATTATACCCGCCGCCGCTGCCGCTGCTGCGAGGATGTGTATATATAGGTATGTAGTCCCCCGGGAGAGAGAGTACAAATGATTCGCGATCTTTTTTTCGCAAGGGGAGAGAGCCGCTCTTTGTTCGGGTAATTGGATTTAATTTGGGAGAATAAAAGGTACAGGAGAGGGAGAGAGAGAGAGAATGGTTTTTGGAAGGGCTTTTGAGGTGAAGTGATTTGTAGCTGAGAGCGCAGGATCGAGTAATCCGAGTCTTTTGAATTTTTCCGAGGTGTGAAGAGAACGCTATACATTCACGTGCGGAATTCGATATGCTAATTCATGCCGAAATATTCCGTGAAATAGTAGTGTGAAACGACGACGGTTTTTTTTTTCAAAAATTCCAGAGCTGTATGTATTATATTCACGAGTTGAAAACTCAGCGTATGAAATTAATATTCATGAAACATTGTCGTGTACAGCGCGATGCACACACCAGGACGTTTCCGTAAAAATCCTGACTGACAAGCCTGCAATATCAGAGCTACATTGTCTAGCGTTATACGGACACAGTACGATGGCGTATAGATACACTCTTCTCTTTATATACATATATAGAGAGATATAGAGATAGAGAGCTGGCGACGTGTAGTACGTCGTCGGCAGCAGCACAAGCGCACGTGGAGAGAGCCGACTACACACTATAGACAGTAGTAGTATAGGAGAGAGTAAAAGGGATAGAACACGAGGAGGAGGAGGAGGAAACCGGGGAAAACGAACAAGGGTATCGATGTTACGCTTTTCCTATCTCTCGCGAAAAGCTGCTGCTGCGCTCCCTCACCCTTCCATTTCTCTCTCTTCCCCTGAATCCCTTTGCATCTACCCTCCTCGACTTTCTGTCTCATTACGCGCCATCTCTCTCTCTCTCTCTCTCTCTCGCTCTGTCTCTTATTCGAAAAACGCGCGCGCGCCGGGTCGTCGTACGATCGATCCGCGCGTTGCTCGTCGGCTTTTCTTCTCTGGCGAGGCTTTCGATTGCATCGGCTGCTGCTGCTGCTGCAGACGATTCGTCATCCCGAGGCTAGACGCTCATAACGAAACGCTGAGGATTCGTCTCTTGAATGAGCGGCCAATTCTATATTATTATGCCAGCATGTATATAGGGGAAAAAGACCTCTTGGCGTATCGGTTTTCTTCTTACTCACCGATGCACTATACTGTGTATAGCTTTTTCTATAAGGAATTTATTCCAGGGATGGGGAGTAGCTTGAAAAATTGAACTGTCTCGGAAAAAGTAATAATATTTGTTACATTGCGTCGGTGAAATTAGCTGGCTTGCGTAATGGATACGTATATTTATTACGACTTCTTGGTATGATCGCATCGATAAAGGCTAAATAGTCCAATCCATCTGATTGCATTACAAAAATCAGCAATCCTCCCCGCCCAGAAAATTAATTTCCATAGCAGGCCAGTTTCGCGCACCACCGAACACCTCGAAATTTCCATCCACAATTAAAGCTCGCTCATCAGTCCGCGGACAAATCGCCGCGTATCTCTCTCTCTCTCCCTACCCCGGAAAAACATCTCCCCCGATAACTAACGTCCGTCCATCCGTCTCTGCCTCCAATGGCGCTCTCCTCTATACATCTCAAGAATTTCTCTCTTCTCTCAAGACGCCGACGACGACGACGGCGGCGCATCTGCCGGAGGGACTTATTTAAAGCAATGCTCGAGGCAAAAAAGAGAACATCGCGCCAGAAGCTCGTATCCATACACGTGTTCGCAAAAAGCTAGCGAGAGAGAGAGAGAGAGAGAGAGAAAGAGCAGCAGCTATATGGCAGCAGAGAATCTCTAGCTACGTATACCTACAACGATAATACTAATTAAATACGAGTCTCGGTGACAGGAGTCGCGCGGCGCAGCAGCAGCTTCTCTCTCTCTCTCTCTCTCTCTCTCCCTCTCGCGTTCGCCTAACGAGGATGGTAATTACGCCGACGGCTTCATCTTCGCGAAACTCGGCAAAAACCGGCGCGCGCTCGCTCGCTCGTTCCGTGCCGGCGTGGCTCATTACTCATGGGTTGTACGAGAGAGAGAGAGAGAGAGAGAGAGAGAGAGAGAGAGAGAGAGAGAGTACAGTGTGTAGTAGTATACGGCAAGGGAGCAGTGCTGGAGAGAAGCAGACGGTTTGTAAGATTTTCGTGGCCCGCCAGACATCGAGCGTTAGACGTTTCGCCGCGCGCGTGAATTTCTAAATATAGGTGTGTATATAACGTCGGGATCAATTCAACGTACAGCTCGACGCGTTACAGATCGGCGACGCGAGAGAAGCGAAAAAAAATTCCAGATCCAAGAGAGAGAGGGGGAGAGCTCCATTGAGAAACTAATAACAATCAGTCAGGCGTCGATGTACCCTCCATCACCGGCGCCATTCACACCTGCACGAGAAGAGAGAGAGAGAGAGAGAGAGAGAGAGAGAGAGAGAGACGTGTATTTTTAGCACTCTCTGCACGGCGCAGTAATCAATTTTCGCCGACGCGCCCCTCTCTCTCTCTCTCTCTCTCGATCATTAAACCTCGGGAGAGACACTCGTCGTGTGTATACGTACTTATATATACATTATACCCACATCGAGCTGTATACTGCTCCTTGATAATTTTTCTCTCACTCTCGCTCTCGGCGGAAAAAACACGAACAAGTACGGCGGTAAAGACGACTATGTATATACGGCGACGACTCCGCGCGAGAAATGAAAATAAATGACGGCGACGCGGGGTTTGCGAGTAATTAATTTAGCGGATGAGCGGGAACGCGTGTCCGCGAGCGCGCGCGATGATGTTTCTGAAGGAAAAAGGGGGGGGGGGGAGAATTTTCATGATTCGCGCGACGCTGCATACTGGATTATCGCTTTAAATGGGGTAAACACTCGGCTGTCGCTTCCAGCTGCGCGATTTTGCACACGCGGATCAAATGTCATGGATGAATTTGCGAGGGGATAACTAATTTATTTTTGAAAAAAGGTGGGATGGGAGAAAGTAGAAGAAAGTTTTTTGTGTATTTGCAGAGAAAATACGAAGAAAACTTCTATTACGGTGAATTTTGCATTTTGAAGCCTTGATAACGCAGAAAATGAAATATTCTTCCCTCGAGTTTTATATACGGCGGAGTTTTGAAGTTTCATGAATGGACTTTTCAATAAAGCTTTTCGAATCCGAGCTTGCGTATGTAATCATCACAGCTTTCAAAAAAAGAGCAAGCACGGTAACAATAATAATAACACCCTAAAAATAAAAAAGCTCAATAATTCCATTTCCTTCTCTCGTGCCGCTAAAAACTCTCGAATATCCCGCCTCTTCCTCCTGGCGCAATAATTCGAACTTTCAGCCAGTGCGAGAACAAGAAGAAAAAAAAAAACAAGAAACCTTCCGTAAAAACTGAAATCACGCCGGGGACGCGCGAAAAAAGAAACAAAAGAGCGAAACGCAAATTAACCCGCGGCGGCAGCGCAGATAAAATAGCCCTGCTGCGCTGCCGTCGTGTGCGCGCGCGCAAAAACGAGGAGAGAAAAATTCGAGCCAAGGACATTAGCATATCACAACAACAGGGGAAGAGAGTAGAAAGCAGTATATAGCCAGAGGATGAACAACGGAGCGAAGAAAAGAGAGTATGTATGTATATATATATACAGCATAACGCACGGAATCACGCGAGCTACCGCCGAGATTCTTCGTGTGTATGGAAGCGAAGTTCTCTCTTGCTCTCGCTCTCATCAATTCTCGCGCGAATTACACATTATACGGGAGCAGCTCGCGAAACTGCAACCCGTTAAGCGTAGCGCAGCTAACCCGCACAAAAGGGAGCCGGGATCTTTTGACCTCGTCGACACGCACTGCGCTCGGTATATACGCTTGTGTGAGAAAAAAATTTCGAGGTTGCTACTATACTGCTGTTGCGGTTATTCGTCTGGGATGGAGGAATGATGTGTTGCTTTTTATGAATTTTTGAAACGCTCGCGAGCTTTTTCTGTGTGTGTGTATAATATGTGTTAATTAGGATCGTTGTTGCACGGATGCTACTTAATGTAATAAAAGCTCTCGAGCGTTGGCAGAGCTGTTTAATTGAATGCAATGTTAATAATAAATGGCAAGCAAGCACTGTAAGCTGATGTTTCGCGATTATCCGATCAAATCATTTGCGCTGAATTATATTTATTAATTTAAATACCTTTCGTAATCTATGTACAACACTGCTCGTAACATTTTAAAAAATTTCTAAAGCTAGGTTCTCGCGTATACGCGTACAATCCTGCGTCGCGGTATATGCACCCAAGTTCTTGGTTCTCGATGCGCAATTTCGTGAAAATTTCCGGGTATTGTTGCAACGCAGTGCAGTCGAGGACGACTCGATTTTCGCGGGAGAGCCGGATGAATCCGTATGCAGTCGCGCACATTGTGTGGATTTTCGCAGAAAGCGAGGCGGGAGCGCACTCTTTCCTCTGCATTTTTAATGCTTGGAAAAACGTTTTGTTTTAGAGAAGCTAGGGAGAAGCTTCGCGTAGAAATTTAGATTATTGCGTGTAATATTAATAAGATGTGATACAGTAGCAATGGTTTTGATAATTTTTAACAAAAAGGGCAAAAAATAACAATAGAGGAAATTTTCTTCAAAAACTTCTTTAGCAAAATCACAATTCTCTGTTCTAACAATTATGTGCTACATTCTCTGCTACTAATTCCTTAACACTGTTTAAACACTTTTTTGAGCTTATAAGTAGAATCATGTTCCGTGTTTCTGATAAATTTGTTTTTCTAGGAAGCGTATATAGACGCGCTTTTGTCAAAAATATAAAAATTCTCGGAATGCCAGAATTGACTTTGCTTACATTGAATGAAACAAACGTGATAAACTAAAATTGGGTTTCAAATACAAAATCCCCAGGTTTTTGATCAAAATTCATACAACCATCTACCTCGAATTCTCCCATCCAAATATAACAGCTTATACAAGCAACCAAGACCACAAGCCTTAATTAAAAAACCTTCGCGCAATATAACTCAGAGTATAGCGTATACCTCTCGATTCTCAAAGCATCTCTCGAATAAACAAGGCAACATCCGCGCGCAACGAAAGCTCTCGAAGCCTCTCCCGTGCAATAACACAAACCCTCCTCTCTCGCTCTCTCTCTCTCGCTTTCTGTCTCGTTCCCCAATCAACAACAAGCCCCCAAAGCAGCAGCTAGTCTACTCCTCATCACGCTCGGACAAATAATTAATTTCGCACGAGGGAAGATCGCTCCTAAACTGTACGCGCGGCTGCAACAGCGTCACACAGACATAGACGGACTCATTCCGTCTGCAAACACGTGGCGCGATGATAGCCAGGGCCAACCGCGGCCAGACGCGCGCGCGCATAAGAGGGAAAGCCGCGCGCGCGTGATTTTACGATCCCGCGAACACACACACACACACACACACACACACACACACACACACCGTCGAAATTAATTCGGACTTCAGTTCACTCATCTGCGATGACTATAATAATAATAATAACGGTGACGATGATAATAATAATAATAATAATAATAATAATAACGCGGAGAGGGCAACGGTGGCGATGTATAATCGCAGAGCGGAACGTGGTATTAGTTTTCTACTCGGCTAATTGTAAATAACAATCGGCGACGGCAAACACACGAGTGAGTGCGTGTTTGTTGGTCCATCCGCTTTTCAGCGCGCGCGTCACACGGCTTGGAATGCTGTCGACGCCGCGAGTCCAATTTTCACCCCTACTGCTCCTGTGCGTGTGTGTGTGTGTGTGTGTAGGGGGGGGGGGGATGGCCGTATGTGCATTTATTCGGATGGATGGATGAGGGACGGATGTGGTAGCTTTATGCGAGCTTTAGTTTTTACAAAATTTAAATTTCGATGAAAAGTTCAAAGCTTTAAAACTTATGGAAATAAATCACTTACTGCCATCAAAGAAAATCCCGGCAAATCCGTCAACTCTTTAAAAACCTCCCGCAGCAAACATCGACTCCTCTATACACAGCGCAACACCTCTCGCAACATCCCGTCGTCGCTCTCATCGCCACGGCCGTAAACACGTGCTCGAAAATCCCCGTAAACCCGCTGCTGCCAACTGCCCGGCGCTTCGACACTTCATCGCCAAGACCAAATGAGCTTGAAAAGCCAGCGCTATATATATATATATATATATATATATATATATACCGTACACCGCTTTTCACGTCGAGCGAGAAAAAAAGCGAGCATCGACGCCTCTCGTATAACCGCGCGCGAGCTTTTTTTTGACCTCTCGTATTACGCGGTGCTCTTTCTCTCTCTATCTCTCTCGCTTGAGTGTAGCCTATAAATTAGTCCTCATTTTTGCGCGAGTATGGCTTGTTCGAGAGATTAATCGAGCTACGGCAGCAGCACAGTTACGGGAGAGAGAGAGAGAGAGAGAGAGAGAGAGAGAGAGAGAGAGAGAGAGAGGAGCTGTGTATCTAATGCAGACTGGGACGTATACGGTTTGTAGGTACAAGGGTGTGTGTGCGTATGTACCGTTAGTAGGTGATATGGAGTGTGTGTGTGTATATCTAACTGACCTTTGAACCGACGAGCGTGTAAAGAGTTGCAACCGGTGTTTCGTACTTTATATCTCAGAGCTTCGATAAATAACTCGTATTATACACGCCTAATCTCCTATTAATCTCTCTCGGCTATACGTATTCCACAACGATTACATATTATATACACAGAAAACTGCAATTGTTTCATATGCACACACACACACACACAAAAGTAAAAAAAAAGCACATCAATCGTGCAGGTTCGATTAAAAATTCCCTCTCTGGTACACACCATTAAAACAGGGAATGTCCCGTACGGCAATTTCGCTGCCTCTCGCGCGAGCACATATAGAAAAGCACAAACACACGCATATACGCCGGGAGCATGGAATGCGCCATGGCTAAATATACCTGGGAGCGAGATAATGTTATTTTTCCTGCGCAGCGGCGGCACGCTTGGCTATACCTACGTCGATAGGGAAATTCGCTGCAGTAGCAGCAGCAGCCGATGATCGTATCGCCGACGAGAGAGAGAGAGAGAGAGAGAGAGAGAGAGAGAACGCATATATACGCACAGCAGTCGCGGGAGCTTATTTTTAGTGTCGCGTGTTGCGGGTCAATTTAATTGCCACGCGAAGCGCTGTTTTTGCGCCGGAATTTGTAGCTTTGACCCCTAGCTCATTCCGCAATTTATACCTGTGTTATCTTTCATTTTTTTTCTATCTCACACGGAAAAGGGGGAGAAATTTCATACACGATATGGAGATCCTACTCCGATACGGTTTATTAAGATCAGAGCTATATAGAGACTTCATTATGCTAATTAATCGAAGAGCTCCGAGTAGAGGTTCTTCAAAATTATTAATACGCGATAATGCGCGTGCAAAACCCGTTTTATAATTGACAGTCGCAACGACGATTAATCCCCGTTCGATTCGAGTCGTCCATATTATACCTGGATAATAATTCATCGGTGAGTCGAACATCGTCAGCACACTCTCGATAGATATAGATAATAATTATAGGTATATACGTGGACGTAAAGAATATAAAAATTTTCGGATGCTCATTAGAGAAAATATTAAAATGCGGTAATAAAGCGACTCGTTAATTTATTTACGACTAAGGTAATGCGCGCTTTCTCTGCGGATTTTTCCGTTGCAACGCAGACTCTCTTTCTCTCTCAACAAGGACGTTGGAAAAAAATCCGAGGGACAGCTGGCTACGACGTTGCGGATCCTAAGCTCTCTTATATCGAGGTCGCTGCTCGTTTTGTTGTCGCGTTCGAGATTGTTTCTTTTTTTTTGCGCTGTATAACGTTGCTATACACGTTTATTGTATACGCGATTTTCAATTAACGCTTTAAATATAACGAGTGTAGCTTTAACGCAAAATTATTACGAGTATATCGAGTTCAAAGAGAAAACGCCGATGATGCGCTGTGTGTATATCGAGAAAGCGAAGAAAAGACTCCCTCGCGTGTGTGTTTAACAACGTTGACGTTCTCCATACAGTATTTCAATACATCAAGAATGCTTTCAGCGCCCGGAGCGCAACACAATTGCGCTTCTGTATACTGCTCTGCAGTGTGTATTTTCATTTTCCATCGTTGCCAAGAGCGCAACGAATATCAATAATATAATAATAATGATAATAAAACGGCGATATATACGCGACGAAATTTCGAAAATTGTGGATTTTAATAGGAGGCGAAAACACTCATTATATTGCGCAGCGTATATTTCTAAAGAAAATTCTTCATGCTATACAACGCTGTACACAGAAAGCGAGAGAGAGAGAGAGAGAGAGAGAGAGAAAATCCAGCAGCAGCCCTCGCAATATTGATCTCCAGAGCCGGCATCTCGCTTCTCAAAATGATCACGTACCGACGCTAACGCAATAAAAGTTCAGAAACGCGATTGCGACGCGACGCCAGCTGCTACTGGGCCCTTCCTTCCTTATTCTACTGCTTCCCTCTCTTTCTCGGCAAACTTAATCAGTGGCTGTAGCTTCACGGCCTTAACGAGCCTATCGTGTTTACTCATTCCGGAGCTGCTGTGTATAGAGCTTAAAAAACGAGGTAAAGCTTTTTCGAAAAAGCTCGCGGAGACACAATGCTTTCGCTTCTCTAAGCGACATAGCTTTCGAAAAAAAGTAGCCGAGATACGAGTATAAATTCACGGACGCACGCGACGCGCTTGTTTTCTGGGGAGGGTTGAAACGGGGACGATCGATTTTTTTGCTACGCTCGATCTATCAGCTCGTGTTATATACGCATTGAAGTACCGGAGTGTATAGTATACAGCCAATGAAGCTTTAGGAAACGGTACGTTGCGTTTTTAAAATAAAAAATCCGCGCTCAGATGTACACATAGAATGCAAATTTTTACGCAACACCCGCCGTTACAGCGTTTAAAAAAACGCATCCCTCAATATAGAAAAAAAAAGGAAGCAGTATAGCCTCTTCCGCAAAAAAAAAGAAGAGCAGAGCGAGAGTTTAAACCCCCATCAGCATCCAGGCGAAACCAGCAAACGCAGCGTTCCATTCGAAATCACCGTGTACGCAGACTCTCTCTCTCTCTCTCTCTCTCTCTCTCTCTCTCTCTCTCTCTCTCTCCTATACTGCAGACAGAACGAGTACACACATCAAGCCGGCTTGGAAAAGTCTGGCTCGCGCACTATACATACACGTATATATATATATCGGTGTGCACGTGTGCGCGTCCGTCCAAAAGGGAGCGAGAGAAGGGCGAAAGCTCTGCGCGAGTGCGTGTACACGTACACGTGTTATTGATCGGAGGCTACGGGGGGGCGTCTCTCTCTCTTTCTCTCTCTCTCTCTCTCTCTCTCTCTCTCTCTCTCTCTCGAGGGTGCCAACCACATTCACCCGCTAACTCTATTCTCTCTCTCTCTTGCTCGCTTTTCCTAGTCTGCGCGTTTGGCGCTCTGTGCAGTGTTTAGCCCTCGTCGAAATTTCCGAACGAAAACTATTCCCTGTGACAGTTGCTTCGATGGGGGATCAATGGAAAATTTGGTTAAGCGCCGAGCGCAGGAATATGAAGCGGTATATGGTGGTGCTGAAGGTATTACAAACGCGCGCTTGCGATTCTCGATAGGGGATTATTTCGGTGTAACGTGCGTGTAATGAATCGATACTAGCTTTGTGTTTTGTTTATTTATTCTTTTTAGGGAATATTTAAAGGTGGATTGTGAATGCTTGTGGATTAATTGGCGGGAGTTAAGATGACAATAACGCTTGCGTATCCTTAAAGTCTATTTGACAAAGGTCTATTCTTAACGACCCGACGCGTAATTACTTTCCCATAATGAACTTTATTATCGGTGGTATAATCTTGGCCTGGCGTCGCGACGCGCTGAAATGATATTCATAAAAATACGCGTCGGCTTTACGATCGAAAAGCGCTCGAAAATTAAAAATCGCGCATTGTCGGCGTGCAAATTTCCTTGATTAAAATTTCCATCACTTTTATATTATACGTCCAAACTATAATGCCCGGTAAATTCAGTGATTAATTTTTATCATTATATGGCTTCACCACGAATACATAAACCGCTAATTAAATGATTCAGTGGCTCGTATGGACTGCTGCTTCACGTATATATATTATAATATTGGTATAGCTGAAATTGATGTGTTTTCAATCAACACCCAATTATTATCGTTATATGTACCCGCACACGTAAGCCGGTAGCAAAAAGGAATTAAATTAAACGCATCCTTACAACCGTTCTCTCTCTCCTACTCCGATGATTGTTCATTACATCGCACGTTATATTTGTTTAGTTCGTCGAATAATCGAAATGAATAGCGAGTAATTAGTCGTAGGTGTATACGCAGTTGTCGAACGAGAAAATTGATAATTACACAGCGAATAACTCTCGCAGCATATTGCATAACAGACGTTATATCTGCACTACTAAAGAAGCAATTTCATATAAGGCGATTAATGCTCTCGTCCGACAAATGAAAACCCAAGACTCACTCTCTCTCTCTCTTCGAATCCTCGTTATTTCCCAGCCACTCGTTTTTCTCCATCTCGCTCAGCCCCATTACCGTTCCGTCTTCTTCCAGATCTTTTTTGCGGCCACTGCAAGCGCATCTCCTCGTAAAGTACCGTGAGACTACATATTTTCTCTCTCTCTCTCTGGAATATTATGCATTTCCGCCCTCCGCTAGCTGGCCACTTGGTAATTTCGCGCTCGCTCATGCGCGAGACTGAGAGAAGGACGAGGAATTAAATTTAATGCGCAAACGACGACGAGATTTAGGAGAGACACTGCGTTAATTTTTTTTTTCTTCTATACGTTTTCAACGCTGTTAAAGAATGCGACGACGACGGCGGTATAGTGAGGAAGACAAAGGGGAATATGCTATTCGATACGCGGGAAAACGACGTGTACGAGCGGAAGAAACCCGAGATATAGCTGGCGTTTCAACGTCTTTGCGCGCGTAGCTTTAAGCCGTTTAAAACACTTACGAGTGGAGTTAATACGCTGCAGTTTTATATACGTGTGTGCGTGACTCATACCTGGAACAGAAAGAAACGTTTCGTTTTAGAATTAATTTTACATACGTAGCCACAAAAATAAAATATTCTAGGCATTCGCATAATCGGATACACCAGCTCTAAAAATCTCCTGCAGTAGCAGTGTATATATAGAAGAATCGCGTGTGCGCAGCTAGTTCGGGTTCCAAAAACGGGTAAACTCTCGGGTAAACTTAAGGCCGGTAATTTCGCCCCGCTCACGCGGCACTTCAGGCAGGCGCGTGTGCCCGCGCGCAGAGCGGCAACCGATGTAATTTCATCGCCAGATAGACGCCGTCTACGGTTTCGCGATACAAAGCTCTCTCGTAGCGGAACGCTCTTTTCTGCGTTTCTCGCGCTCACGCGGAAGTGTTTTTCGAACTATATACTATATATATATTTTTTTTTTTAAACGATATATAATATTGATATTAAAAAGGAAAGCTGAAGCGTTTGGCGAAAAAAGCGATCGATAAAGATGCAAAATCAATCCGCTTACACGCAAACATCGTTAGGCGCTAAATCGATCCGCGTTGTATATACCCCCTTTGGCGTCGACACCAGCAGCATATATAGCCTTATATACCTATCTCTCTCTCTCTCTCTCTCTCTCTCTCTCTCTCTCTCTCTCTCTCTCCCTCCTAACTTTAAAGCAAAGCCTTTTAACACCCCGATCTCCGCAAAGTGGATAAAGGAGAGCGCGCGCTGCTGCTCAAGAAAGAGAATTCAATTATTCAGCCGCATTTCCCATCAATCCCGACAAAAATAACCTGCCGAGCGAGCGAGCGAGCGAGCGACTTAATTCACGGAACACGATGTAATGGGAATAAGCCGAGCCGTAGTAGACGGGTACAGAGGATCCCGTTACGAAAGATGGAGAAAGAAGGTACTGTACAGCAGTATAGGGTCCTACATCCTCATCCGCTTGGAGGTAGTTACCCCCCGGAGGTACAGAGGAGAACGCAATAAAGAGAGGCCGTTGTCTTTTCGATTTCCCGACAACGGCGTGTGTATACCTGTATAGTACACACAAGTTTGGCTTATTCGAAAGAACGACCGATCGAAGGACTAATGGGCCGCGATTAGCTTTGTGAAACGTCACGACGACGACGACGAGCTCTCCTTATACACCCCGAGAGCTGTCGAAGCCTCGAGATAAAGAAAAACGACGTATTCCCTCTCTCTTGGCTCTATACCCTTTTGTTCAATCAAGCACTTCTTGTACACATATACACACACACACACACACACACACACACAAGCTCACTCGATCGCACGTACGCGGCATTGTTCGCTCTCACCTCTCTCGTGATTTATTCTCGCGCGAGCGGAGCATCAAGTTTTAATGGACGCGTCGAGTTTTTCGCGCCGATACGGCGAAAATCAAACAGTCGAGAGAGAGAGAGAGGAGGACAAAGCTCCGAGCGAACAATCGGCGTCAGCGAAAGAAGAAATCTGCTGGATCGCCGAATTCGGCCATACACATACGCTAAAGCGGACTTCGTGTTCGCCGTCACGTGCGAGCCGTGCAAATGTATGAATTTCATAAGGTGAGAGAGAGAGAGAGATGGCTTCTACTATTGCCGCAGTGCGAGGGAGAAAGAACGGGATTATGCTGGGACGTTCGCGTGAAATTTACGTGTGATTTTTAACCAACGAAGCTTTTATCGCAAAAATGTGTATTTATAAGTCGTTCGTTCGCTTCCATCTCTCTTTGAATTTAAAAAGCTCGACGAGGAGAACGAAATTGCTGTGCGGCTATTAAAATCGAATTATACTCGAAAAGTTTCAGAAGTAAATATAATATAAAAGCTTTCCGTGCACGCGGTGTATACGTTAAATCCGGAGGCAGCGAAATAGCGGCTTGTTGGGAAAGTATCTCCGTGAAACGAAGTATAACTAAAAATACATCAACATTCATTGATCTCGTTATATACCATTCTTGGCTCGCTTTTGCGCACTCGCCGAAGAAATTTCCAAGTTGCTCAAGTTATATCAGCCAGTGATAGCATTTTTTAATATCATTCCGAACTTGCTCTCTCCTTTCGTTGGGAGAGAAAAAAAAAGCGTAAGGTATATAATACACCGGAACTCATCAGAGTGCGCGCAACTTTTAACGCCGGTGCATATTCGACGACGAAGAAAAATTACAAAGTCCGCATTCGGGGAAAAACTCGCGCGCGAGGAGAATAATAAAAGAGGCAAACGAAAGATGAGTAATGAGCGCGAAATTATGCGAAGCTCAGAAAATAAAAGCTCGTGGAAGGAAGAGAGGGAAAGGAGAAGAATGCGCTGTGCACACACGTATACCGAGAGAGAGAGGAATGCTCTTACGATGCATCCACGTGCGCTGTGAGTATATATAGTAGTGTTGTGATGAAAAAGAAAGAGTCGACCCTGTGTGTATACGCCGTGGAATCCGATGGTACGTGTCTCGTGTATTATAACACGCGTTGGAAATCGCTCTTGGATTAATAAATTTTGAGAGAGGCCGCAGTGTGACGTCTATAGGTAGATCGTGTCACCGATGGATCATCAGGGAAGTGAGCGTCACGCATAGCAACCGCTTTGTTTTAGGTTTTATGAGCATCACGTGTCCATAAGGGTGTATATGTGTGGGAGTTTCGACGCAGGTATACGCACGAATTCATTATGGAAATTGAAGAATTTGCTCGACTGCTTTTTACGGCTATGCTAATCGGATGACAAATTCGTGCGAATACGTTCGTACCAAGAGAGTTTCTCGAAGAAACGCTTGGTATCTTTTGCGACTGCGGACGGATCGCAATCAGCCGACAACGAGTTATCGCAAGGCTCTTAACCTAATGAAATTTCTCGACGATAAGCTACAATAAATTCATTAAAGATATGTGTACCGCGATAACAATCGAAAACGTTTTCCTCGCGCAACGAATTCCTTTTGTCCTCTCTCATATATAATCCCCCACTGAGGAGAGAAGCCAAAACGCAAACAGTACGCGCCGCAGCCAAAGTGTAACAATATGAGGGTTGTATTTCACGGGAGTAAGGAAAAAAAACACACACAAAACGCGCGCCGCGTCGTCGTCTGCGCTTTTCAAGTCGGCCTTTCATTCGCTGCATATTCGTACGCGTATAAATATCTTCCGGCGCATAAAGATCCTTTGCATTATTTACGGGTTATTTTCTCTCTCCAGGCTTCGAAATTTACGAGCAAACTTCGCGCAGCTGAAATTTACATGGCTCGAGAAGCTGAATGACCGACGTGCAAGAGCTGTAGTAGTTCGTTTCGAGCAGGAAGTGCTCCCCGTGTGTGTACTTGGCTATACGGAAGATAACTTTGTAAAGGAGAGGCTGTGTGTATATGGAGGCTTTGTCATAGTCTTCACGATATAATACTAGCGACTTCGATGCGCTTCGCGCAGTTACAGAATGAGCGGCTAAAGTAGCGCCAAACAAGGCAGTTTTAGCATCGGCGCATCTATTGTTATGAGGGTAATGGAAAAATGTATTTCGCGCCACCTATTTTCACCTGCCACAGACACGAAGAGTTTACGCGGTGACGAAACGGCCGGTCAAAAACTGTTTTTTTTTTTTGGTACTGATATCGCTCTAACGTAGTCGTTCATGTATATTAAAATTATACATGAACGACTCATTCATAAAAATCTTTTTTTAGTATAAAAGTGAAATTTTCTTCTAGTCAGAAAGTATTTTCTTTGAGGTTCTAAATTCATACATACAAGTTTTATAGGTCATGTCGTGCACTGCTTGAAGTCATAAAATTCTAAATATCAGATAACTGTTAGAATATAATAAAAAACTATCCTAATATCTCCTTTTTTTGCTATACTTATCATTTCTTACAAAATTTATTAAAACTTCGAATTCAAAATCGAACCGCAACCATTAATATTCCATATTGAAAAATCTCCGATATACTCCACTCAACGCACTGTATAGCGAAAAAGTCTACCCTACAGATACTCTAACCCTCGAAGCTCACCCGCTCTTATCAAAACACACTCTACACATACCAACCCCCATCTCTAATTAATATTCCCCATCCATCTCATCGATCGATGAAAGCTCGTCGAACGTATCCGAAAAAAAAACTCCGCGCCAGAAAAAAAAATCCAGTGCATATCGCAGCGCGAACGGGATAAAACGTTGCCGACACACACACACACACCGCGAGGAGTAACAGCGCGTAGAGGCGATAAGCGCGCGCGGCTGTGCAGAGCCGCGTAATCGCGGGGTAAAAATAGAAAAACCCGGAGAGAGAGCAGAGGATTGATCGGTCGCCAACGTGGATTGTTGACAGTAGAGTAAGCGGATTCTTGAGAATATACACGATTGGAAAACAGGACGATATCTCGCACTGATTATACAGCACAGAGAGAGAGAGAGAGAGAGAGAGAGAGAGTAGAGCGAGCGGAGATTGCTATCGTTGTAAACGACTGCCGGAAAACTTGGCCGAATCAATTACGAGGGGGGACGAGGCTTTTCTCTCGTGATATGCGCGTCCGAAAAGTTCCGACCGCAGCATCAGCCGGCAATTTCCGAAGTAGGCTGATGCTGCTATAGCTGGCTACTTTTCCGATTCGACCCTACTCCCCTATATAACCCTCAGCTGCCGACGAAAATAAAACGTATTTGTGCGCGCGCGCCGGAAAAAGACACATTACGCCTGGAGCATTAAATATTCCCTTTTCCGAAGAGCCGCTATCCACTGAGGCTACAGCGAGAGAGAAAATGGACAGATGCGCTCGGCTCTTCCGGGTTTGTATCGAGGGACGATTCGCCCGTTTATTTATTCGCTCAGAGCAAATTGATGTATATTTATACAATTATATCTACGTCCAAGTGGTATACATTTCCATCGGCTGTATATAATTAAAATGAATCTTCGCAATCGATAATCGACTGTACTGCAGTGTAAAAACGCAGTTTTGACTATCAGAAGAAAGCCTGCAACATTTCACTCGAACTGACAACTCTCCCCACTGTATATCCACGCAGGACAGCGCAACACACATCAATCCCTCCCGGGAAAATCCAAGTCGCCCAACAATTACACCTTTTTCACGCTAGCTAGCCTCTACACTATATATAATACTACACTCACGCCGAGCACCAAATCTCCGGACGAATAAATCAACGGCGAGTCGGGGGTTTCTCCGGGAGGAACGTCGCTATACGCGACTCGATCCGTCATTGCGCGACGTACACGGGCCTCTGCAGGCCGCAAGTGACGCGAGACAAATCGAAGGCTACTGCGCTGTACTGGCCACTGGTATACACCCCCGGTATACATCCGGATAAACTTTACGCTCTCCTCTCTATACTATATACATTAGCTTTCAGTTCGATTCTGATTTTCCCTTTTTTCTACTCTCGTCGCTCCCGAGATTCGAGAGGATTTATCGCTATACGGTTGCCTCGACTGCTGTATAGGAGCTGAATTATTGGCTTTTGATACCGAGGGTGTGACGTGAAATTTTGACGCGTTTCGTTACGCTCGTGCGGACGCGAACCTAAATAGAAATCGATTTTAAAATTTAGTACGAAAACGAAGGCTCAGCAGCAGCTGAAACGAACACAGTAATTCGCAAGCAATAAAGCGATAACTCCTGCAGCAGCCGCAGCAGAGCAACGGTACAGCGTCCATTAATTCCCACATTACCAGTGTCCAGTTCAAATCTACGGGCCGTACATTTGTTTCACGCGCCGTTACAAGAAATTTTTCTCTCATTAACTTCTCCATTTTCCCCTGCGAGCTACTGCTCGTAATTTTTCCCTCTCTCTCTCTCTCTCTCCCTTTTTTCTTTATTTTTCTCATCTGTGCTACTACTGCAGCCCTATACTCTTACTTTTCTCGTTTTCCAGCCACAGCAGTAGCATTAGCAGCAGGAGAGGCCGAGAGCCAATAAATACATCCGAAAGCAGTCTCGAATCGTTACTCGATACACCTCGCGAAAATATATCCGGCGCGAAACTTGGAACGATACGTCTTCCGCTCTCGGGAGTTGCAGAAAAATAAAGGAGAAGCCGAGCCGACACGAGTCCGCGCGTTGGGTATGGGTATACGTGTATATATATACAACGAGAAGAGAGAGAGATGGGAGAATGAAACGAGAAATCTAATACATTTTTATCTCGATCCGTGGACTCGGGGAAAAAAAAAGTTGCGATGTGTATACAGCGCGAGCGCTCGCGAGAAAGAAAGAGGGAGTTTCGCTTGTGTATACGCCGTAAAATGCGAATTACGGAGGTAGTTTTACGGTTTGTTTTTAAAGAATACTCCCCGGATGAACTTTTCTCTTGTGTAACGCATGCTTCGATTTGCCTCGGATATACAGCGCGTGTATATCTATTTGCTTTAGAAATTATTTTATGTGTAACGTATGGTTCTTTTTAATGAAAATACATTTTCAGAGAGCTTATTTTTCACTGCATCAACGTTTGTAGGGAACAAATCGATTGTTAAGTAAACATAACGTTATATTTGCGTTTTTCGCTTTGGTCTCTTTTTGTTTATTTTAATTTGAACAAATAAATCCGTACTTTATTTTAATCTGTATTGTGACTCTTCTTAACTGTCGTTCCTAATAAAACGAAAATATTTTAAAATCCTTATATAATAAGAGTTCAGTTGCACTGAAAGTCGTTTTGCTATTATGAAGACGAAAGTTTTGTTCTTTTTCCTTCTCTCGAAATTCAATTTGGCTCGCAATTTGGTTGCTAACGAAAATACGGCCAAGCCTTTCGTGTACAGCAAGCACTCGATCTTGGAAGGTGTGGCTATTGGCTCGGAATTGAGAAGCGGAATTCAACATGCTTATTTGTGCTTATAATATACAATGTAATATAACTGTTTATGCAACGATTAAAATATAATTCAATAAATTATCATCGAATATTAGTCTTATATCAGACATTCCTACTTGTAAAAAATAGTCGATATTTATTTATTTTTAGCTCCCTTCGATATCCCATTATATCTGCATAACGATTTATACGATGCTATAAGTTTATAACTCAAAAGTTTGCCGAAACGACTTTTAAAAGTAAGGGGAACGGCATTCGGGGCGTGTTCTTCACTTTCATAAAAAGGGGTGTTTCGAATTTCTTACGCCAAGGGTGCGAAAAATCAATACTTGAAGAAAAAACATATCTTCTCCGAACTCTATATATGCGCACGAACTTTTTGAACCCCCTATAAATTCGTGGATGTTGTTGCCCTAATATCATTTTTACCCTCTAACAAATTCACTTACTTTACTGCTCCTCTTTCGCGCGTGAATTTCGGCAAAGTTTCAATAAACTATACACACAGTGTAAATTTACACCGCAAGCGAATTGAAAATTTTACATAATACACCTGCATTGTTTTCCAAAAACTTTTCCTCTACGCCGTAATCCTCTCGCGCAGCTCGCAGAAAACAAACAAAAACTTATGCATCAAGCGCCCCTGCGATCTAAAATTAGGATCCCGGGAGTTGAAATTAAAATCATAAATTCACGGGCAACCTCGCCCTCTCGCTTATAAGAAAACCCGGAAGCGTACACGTAGCACACCGGCGGGTACCAGGGGTATATACCCGGGGCGAGTAAGTACGTACGTGTGATATCCTCGGACCAATCGCAGCTTTATTCGCCCGATGCGTCCAGCTGGGCATGTACATACATACATACATACATAGCGTATACACAGAGAGAGTCTGGAAATTCGAGGGCAATTTCGAAGATTGCTCTTTGGCGCAGGGCTGGGGGCAATGACGGAAATAGAATCAGCGCGACGGGAATCTCGAAATATAAGAAAATAACAACTTTGAAAATTGCGCCGTGTGCTAGAATTTTTCGAGAGCGAGTGGATATATATACGTTACAAATAATTAATTTTTGCCAGTAATAATAGCTTGACCGAAATAAATAAAAGATAAAATTTAATTCTCATTTCCTCTCGACGACGTCCACTTTCTAAAAACGACGAAATAGCTATCTATAAGGAAGAGCGCCAGTACACCTTCACAACATAGACACAGGCAACTCGACGAAAGATAAATTGCCCAGCGCTTAGATTCGCGCTAGTCGCGTGACGCGAAGGGCCGAGATATCGGTGGCGAATTCTCCTCGGGGACCCAGAGTATACAGCACACACAGAGTCCGTAAAAAAGAAAAATGAACGAGTCGCGATTTCCCATCCTTTCCAAAGCTCTCGCTCTCTCTCTCTCTCTCTCTCTCTCTCTCTCTCTCTCTCTCTCTCTCTCTCTCTCCCTCCCGCTGCTTTCGCTCCTGGCGCAACTACCAGTCTGGATTAATATAGTGCGCAACTCCCGACGCTTTGTCATCTATAATTATTTATATTTTTCATGTTGTTTGAGTGTGTCGTTCATAACGCGTATTAGAGCACACACGTACATCGCCATGTCGGGTCGGGAATAAAGAAACAAAGTGGGTGTTTAGTTTGGTGGCGCGCGCCGCAGCCACCATCCCACGTGTGGTGAGTGATTCGATGCGGCGAATCGGGAATACGTTTCGTTTCGTTACCGTAAGAGGCGCGAACCCTCACCTGCGCGACGATCTTGACAGACAAACTCGGTCAGACAATATGGACCTGTATGCGTGTGTATAAACGAGTCCGAGTATCTTGTTGACAGCGTGCCTGTATTTGCTGCCGAGAGTGAGAGAGAGAGTGGAGTGAGATGATCCCGACGAGGTGGAGCAGGAGAAAGACTGATTTTCATCTTCAGGGCAAAAATCGAGCTGCTGCGCGGCTCAGCGCACCTGCATCGGCTAAAGTGCCCAAGATTGAAAGACCGTGTGAGATTAGAGTCCCGCTGTGCGCCGTCGGTAATTGCGAGAGAGCAATCTTCGGGGAGGATGATGCTTTCTATCTTGCTCGACGAGCGATTATAAAGCGATTTTTTAGTCCGGTTCATACTTGCTGTGAAGCTGCTTTGATCCTGCTGCTATTTTCTCGGCTGACGTGCTCACTCAAATTGTCTACGAACGTATGGAAGCTCTAGACGAAAAAAAAAAACATCGAAAGATTTTTCTCTAACGAAACCGCGATCGAACGTAAACGGCTCTGCGTGCGAGAGAAAAGTAAGCGAGGTTAAATTAAGTTAGCGAAAGTAAAACAACAGCCTCATAAAAATAAAATCTCACAATAGCCCTTAGCCCCATTACGCTATAAAGCTCTCGGTCGAGGCCGGTATATACAGCGCTAGAACTCACTCTAACATTGGAGCTAGAGCGCTAGCAGCCCGAATCTAATAATACTACCTTCCCAGTTAATTATACAAAGCCGCAAGCGTCGGCTGCTTCTCTCGATCCTTTATTTAGGGAGAGAGGAGAGAGAGAGAGGAGAGAGAGAGAAGAGAGAGAGAGATGAGAGAGAAGAGAGAGATGAGACTAGGACGAGAGATGAGGAGAAT
>CM053170.1:8904362-8926998 GCA_012977825.3 Pteromalus puparum | reverse complement strand
CGAGTTTTGTCCTCGTCAAGTCGTCGGCGGTGAGGGTTCGCCCCTCTTACGTACAAAAGAAAAGTATTCGCTCGACACTTTGCTGCGGCGCCAAAACGCACAATTTGTTTTCTATTCGATGTGTGTGTGTATACGTTATACACTAAATGAAAATTAAATATTATAAGCGTAGTTGCGCTATATTAATGCAGTAGTTGCGCAGAAGCATAGCAGCTGCTTTTATTCTTGCCTTTTTATTTTCGCCGTCGTCGATCTTTCTCTTATATTCTCGGAAAGTTAATTTCCGTCGTCGGAACGATAAAGCAGCAGCAGCCGAGCTCGAGCAAACAAATTATTAATAATCTCTCGCTTGCTCTTTCTCTCTCTACTCTCTTCCGTGTTTCGCGAATTTTGCGCCTTTAACGCTTAAAGCTCTGCTAGTGATGCTTCTGATGCCGGAGAGAGGAAAAATCTGGTCAGCCCTGTGTATTCGACGATGGAAATTTATAACGACGAGAGAGAAGGTTGCCGCCTTGTTCCCTTGTTTTCTTAGCATAAAGTCAATGAGATTCAGTGTCACGTAGAATAATGAATGCTTCGTTTTAAATTTCATATTTCACAGGCTCTTTCTCTCTTCTTCGTTGACTAGCGAAAATATTACGCGTCGATTTATTTTACCCTAAACTCCATTAAAAGAAAAAGGCACGAATCTTCATACATCTCCGACAACAACAGCGAAAAAAAAGAAGGTTATAAACCCTCGCAACGTGGCGTTCACTCTCTCTCTCTCTCGAGAAACCTTTTTGCTAATCACCCTGTTCGCTCTAAAACTCTCCCACCGCATAGCGGCAACTCTTCGTCGATTTTTCACTCCTCCCCCTCGCGAGCAGCAGCTATTCGACGGGGCTGTTTATCAAAAACAAAACACACACAACCCTCCCTGCACAGGCCTCTTTCTCTCGCGCTCTCTCTCTCTCTCTCTCTCTCTCTCTCTCTCTCTCTCTCTCTCTCTCTCTCTCTCTCTTTTGGTAAAAAAGAAAAATATATGTATACGTATACAAGCGCGCGCGGCGGACGAGGGAATATAAAAGCGCGCAGCCTATTTCTGCAGCAAAGAACAAGGAGCTGCCGCTATGCCACGACAAAAGGAAAGAAACCCGTCAACTTCAAAGCAATAACCGCAAGATTACCTCGCCGCTACACATACGCGGGAGCTGCTGCTGCTGTGCGCATTTACATCGAGTTTTCTCTCTGCACCACAGGGTGTGTGCACCGAAAAAAAGCCAGGGTATATGTATTACCCCGGCGTTTGGCTTGAGATTAAAGGAGGAAATTTCGAGACGCGTACGTAAGTGATCAGCTGTTTTTTTTAGAAAAAAATTTTTTTAAAGAATAAAAAGTCACACGGTCACGATGCTTTGCAAGTTGCAACATAATCACAAGTTAATTACTCAATAGTTGAGTTACTCTCATCCCTAAAGCCTAATACGTAATACGCCCCCTCGAAATTACTACGGTTATTAAGCTTTCTAATTAACTAACGACGTCAGCTGAGGCTTTCTTTCATTAATTAAATTTTTTCATTAGTTTACGCAATATTACGAGCCGAGTATAGTGAGTAGAGAGAGAGAGGGAGAAAGAGTCGACGGGTGCGCAATGAGGGAATTCGTACCTTTTGTATCATTACCGGCGCTTTGCGTTTTTAAAAGGGCTGCATTATAACGACATTTTCATTTAATTAAACATAAGTTCCAACCAGCGGAGGCTGCAGTAAAAAATTGCTATTATATAACGACTATAATTTTTACAAATTAAATTTCTTCTCCGGCAAAGTGTCAACTCCAAACAATCTCCTACAGAGTGAATATAAACATTCTCAATATTTAATCGCCCAATTACAAAAAATAAAACGACTTTGATCTCTACATTCTCTCTCGTCTGCGCATAAATACACACGTCCTCCGAAAACAAAGTCTTCGCAAACGACGATTCGCCCGAGCTAAATATTTAGCCTCCACTGTAACAGCAGCAGCGCAAATCAAGTACGCGAAAGTCCCCGAGACGACTCTCTCCCTTCTCTTTCTGCCCTTTTGTAGTGCTGCCTTAATATTCGCGCGGAAAATAGGGAAGCGAGGAGTCAACACACACACACACACACACACACACACACACAGCCGGGAAAAATAATACAGAGAGAAAGAGGTGCGGGAAAAGCAATTCCACCGCCTTTCTCGTACTACTACTACTGCTATTTTTTTTCGGGGGGAGTCTCTTTCAGTTTCGTCGATTCTCTCATTGGGCTGGAGAGTTCTCGGTCTGCTGAAATTGTTGCGGCTATTTGTATGAGCAGAATTTTTTAATAATAATTCCGAATGAAATACACCGCGAATCGCATAATTACCGCTCGAGCGAACGCTGTCTGCTTTTTTTTTTATCTGAGGAAACAATCTTCCGTGTATACGCGTGTTATTTTTCAGCGATGTGGAGCTTATTCCACGAGCAGATACTGCGGTGAGCAATTTGTATTATCAGTGGCGCAGGGCTTTAATAAACGTTTTTTCAACCGGAAGTTTAATTTGAAAGAGATCGAAGATATACACAACAAGAGCGACGGGGCGTTCGTTTAACTCTGCCGGCTTTATTTTTAACCTCGTTTTTAACGTTATATTATGTTTTTCGGGCGAAATTCGAAACGATCAATACGGCCACGTATATATACAGCAGCATTACAGGTACTGGCGAATCGGTTTTACGAGCGTCTTCGATATACGTATATACACGTCTTATCAGAAGTAAACACACGACGTGCGAGCATCACGCAATCAAACGCTTTTCGATATTTATGGCACCGTAAATAAACCGACAGCTATTATATACTCGCAGGTATTGAGAGAGAATATTCCCGAATTTATCAAATAAACGAAAATATAACGTTAAAAGAAAGCAGCGATCGATCTTAATTCGAAACTCCGCCCGGATTTCTCTCCTCGTCGAAAACACACTGTACATCGGGGTCATTCACACTCGTCAATTTAAAATAATCTCACATACGCAAAGTCACTGGGCTGCTGACCCGTTATTTACATGACACGTTTTCACTTATAATGCACACGCATACACACAGCACCGCGGGATAATCGCGCTTACTTTCCTCATTCTCTCGCTGCCTCCTTTTCTTCGTACATTATACACCTGATGCGTATATGTAATATATGTATGTACGAGACGAGTTTCAGGACCGTCGTCTCTCTCGCTCACTTCGTATCTCCTTGCGTAAACAAGGGAGTTGCGTCACGCACGTGCAGTCACGACTCGCCTCTGTACTTAATGTGTGGCTTCTTCCTTTCTTCTTGGATGTGCGCATGTGTGTACAAGCTTGTTTTCACCTTTTAACGCACGTACCATACGCCGATAGCTGCATATAAGCTGAAATCTGTGTTTGCTTCGAAGTCTGAGCACGACGACGATGGTGTAGTAGTATAGTAGCTTTGACCGATAGGTGTCGTATAAGCTTTATTTTATCGTTGTGTACAGGAAGGAGGACGACAAGATGCGTTGATTCATATCCGACGCGAATAACAGAGGAATGATTGTTTATTTGCTTTTATCCGTCGAGCCTTGAAATTATCAAAGATCGAATGGGATTTCTGATCGTTGACAAATCCATCCAAGCACAGAGAGACGCACTATGTTACGATGGAATTTTAAAAATACACTCAGCTTGGGTATACAAATAGTCGACGTCATCGTATAAACGTGACGCAACTCTTTTAGTTTCCTGTATTAGCAGCGAATAAGCGCAAAAAAGAGAGGTATTGACTGAGCCATAGCGAGAGAGTCGACTACAGCGAAATTATCGATATTCAAATACAGCACAAATCAAACACGCTCTGGCAAATAAATTGCGAGCGAGAGTTACCGAACGAGTTACAGGTCGTATCAGTTAAAACGTCAGAGCGAAATATTTTGATAGGTGCATGCAGCCGCTCGTAAAAATATCTTGAAAACTACGCGCTGCTTTCCATCGTAAATTTTTCTGATTCCTCAATAAAAATCTAACAATGGGGAGAACAATGATTTTTCTCCGTGAAAAAAGTTTGCCTTTTTTCAGCCGACAGTTGTAATGGACCAGTCAATAAAATGCTATTAGCAAAACGGTACGAGAACGGATGTGTCTATATTGTAATTTGTGTATATTTGTTAACGTTTAGTCGTAAGCTGAGTTTTCTCTTATTTTCGGGTTTTGTAGTATAATGAACTGACGCAACCTCGGCTTTATGACAGTGACGTGAAACGTTTTGATACATTTGAGCGGCTGATAAGAGGGCGTTTTTTTATTATTCTCGTGTTATGCGTACCCAGACTTTCGTGACTAAGCAAATGTTGTTTGAACTCTGTGCAAGATTCACTGGAATGTTAAACAGTGTGGTATTTTTTCCTCAAAAGTCGCTTCACTTCTTCAACTTTGAAAACTCAACTACATCAGCGATAACATTGTAGCAGTAGGTACATTTTAACTACGACAAAACAAATAGACGAACTGCTTTTTACTTCGACTAATAATAGCTGATGAAAACGTCATTTGTCAAAACACCTAAGACCACCATAAAACAATCATTACGACGCGTATTTGTCACCGTCGTTTATGATTTTAATCCGGCATTTCTCTCGTCATTTCCAACTAAATCAAACGGTCATCCTTATAATCCAAATCCAAAGCCGATTATTAGCTCCCAGCAAAATTCGTCTTTCGAACGCACATTTAACAGCTTAATCCGACAGGTACATCTACAGCAGCGACGCGATCGATCCCTAAAATAGACCAAACATCTCTCGATGTGCCTCCAAGCGCTTTATATATACATATAACACACCTTGAAAATTACCATAGCCGAACTCATCCGTCTTCGCTCTTTGACTCCGTACACGAATCGGGGAACCGCGTTCGATCAAGCGCTGAGAAATCTCGCTGTATCCAAAGATAAATTTTATTTATAAAAAAAAAAAATACATAGACCTATACTTTCTGCATCCGGAGTCCTAAATCCTGGACTATGCCATTGGCAGTAATGGAGGAACAGGCACTTTGCCGCACAAGTGGAAACACATGCATCATCGCACTGTATAGCCAACCATAATTCAGAGAACAAGTGCCAGCAGCGCGAGCACGGCGCAATAGGCTCTCTTTCTTTCTCCTATTTTTCTGTACTTTTCTTGCAGGCGCCAAGTGGCACTTTGCTTGTGAAAATATCGAGGTCGAAAAGGAGAAGATCCGAGCAGTTAGCGGCAAATTCGCTGTCCGAGGAATGCTGCACAGTCTCTCGTTTTTTTTTTTTACTCTTACTAGCTCAAGAAAAAAAAATCCCCGGCAGACAGCGTCGAGAGATGGGCCGAGAGAGATAGAGGAAAATGGCACTCGAGAAAAGGTCTTACTCGCGTTGCGCTGGCGTCGTCGACACTCTCGTATACGCACACGAGGATGAAGGAAAATTTCGTGGCGCGGAAAAACGACGACGATGAGAAGAGGCTTAGGATGAAGATTAATTCATTGAGAGAGATATTTTTTTCGGAGCTCAAGAGACGGTATTAAATAAAATTATAGGCCGGTAAGGCGAAAGCTGAGTTTTTCCAATTTAAAAATCATTTTTTTTTTCCTTGAGAGTGTCTAATAGGACAAAATGCACGCGGGAGAAAACTTACGTAACACACACACACACAGACAGAGAGAGCAGTGTGGTGTCGGAGAAAGAGAAAAATTGAAAGACCCAGCAGCACGTAGTGGGGGCTGTATCCCCCTATACCTCTCACCTTAGGCCCCTCCGGCGCTTGTCTTTTTATACCAGGCTCCTGCGCAATGATTTATCATTCTCCAGGGAGAATAGAGAAAAGAATTCTCCTCTCTCGGTCACTCTCGCTGCTTTTCCGCATTCTTCTCCCTTTTTTTTCCGGTACTTTTCGTTCTCCACCGTAGAGAGGACTCGAAGAATGGAAACGCGGATTATATGCGCTTTGGAATCGATGGATCGTAAAAAAGTTCATACATCGAACATCAGAAGTATACGAAGATTATTTCGAATCTCATCTCTCGCTCTCGCGCACGATATACGTGTCGTTTTGTACACAGCCATTCTGTCACCGAAAAATTTCCCTGATGCTGACAGAGTTCTCTCTCACAGTCGCGCTCGCGCGCCTTTTCCAGCTTCGAGTCCTCAGCGGCGCGCGCTTTTACACGCAAACTCCATTAGGTGGCCCGGAGAGTTCACCCCGAGAATGCCGTATTATGACACCGACGAGCTGCCGGCGGAAGACGACGACGCCGGGAGATAAGAAGGGAGAGAGAGAGAGGATCTCCTCTCGGAGGAGCAGAGATGTAGGTGAGGCGACGATAAGGTGATGCGCTGCTGCTGCTGCTGCTGGTATAGGAGGAGAGAAAAAAGTCTGTATAAAAAATGTCACAGCGAGGCTTTGTTGCTGTCCTGAAAGTCTGTTTTTAAGTGGATGATTAATTTTCTAATTTATTAACGCCGCCGCCGACGACGACGACGACGACGATGATGATGATGCGAGAGCTGTTAATGCAACGTTTCCATTAATTAAGTTTTGATGAAGCGCCCCGAAGGTCTTAGAGTGCCCGAGCCTCAAAATATCGCCGAAACTTTCGGAGTCATCGATCTGCCGGAATATATGCAAATACTTTGGGCTGTCTTTTTTTTCTAGACGTCGTCTTTTCGTCTGCAATAAAAGCGTCTGTACATTAAGCAGAAAAAAAAATACAGTAAACCCAGAGGGGAGGTGTAGTAGAAGAAGCATTAACGGGATATTTATTCGGCTCAGCCAAATCGGCAAACTTTTAAAAAAGGAACTACTACTATTACTAGCTACTTTCATTTCCCGCGGCCGTATAAATACACGATATATCCTCAAACTCTCGTGTATGCGTATATACACAGTGGAAAAAGGGGCGAGCGCAGTAACGCCATAGCTCATCCCCAACTACGATGCAAACCCCCTACACACACACATACACACTCAGAGATGCGTCTTCTTACGAGCGTAATTCCCTGGAAAAAAATTTTTCATATTATATTTACGAGGGGAAAAACGAAGTAGTAGGCACCCCCCGAAGGCGAGTTTAAAGCCTACTACGCTGGGACTCTTAGAAACTTTCCATCTCATCTCTCTCTCTCGTGGATTGCTGCCGTATATATATATATATATATATATATATATGTATGTATCCCGCTCCTGGGTGACCTATCAATATTTATTATCGGAATCCCTTTAGTGCCGTATGCTGATGCTCGGGAAATCTTGTATTAGTTCTTTCTAATCCACCTTGGGACACACACGTATATAGTATACACAGACACGCGCATATAGCACCGGTGGAAAACGTTTTGCTGAATGAGCGAGTTTTATGTGTACGGGAAACGGGATGACGTATGCGTTATTTTTCACTCGTCTCTATATATTCACGTATCGCCGACTCGTATCCCAACGGCACTTTTTACTCCATTACACCGAAGAAAACGCTCTCCCTTTCGTTCTTTTTACGACCGGGCGTAAAAAGCTTGTTTGTCGTGCGTGTGTGTGTACGGAAGATTGTGTTTTTCGGCGAATTGATATGATATATATATATATATATATATATATATTCGCAGAAAGGTATTTTCAGAAAAATACACCGCGCGACGAAAGAGCGAATAATGCTCGGGAGAGATAATGCGATACTAATGGCCAAGCATTAGTTGGCCAATAGGTGCTATTAGAGTCTCCTCTACGGCCCTGCCATTTGTGATTTTTCTCCGAGAGAGGATAACGCGGAATTTCTGGCTGGATGATTAACGCGAACGGAGCTTTGTTTTCAGTCGGCGGTTAATTGCGGCTCTTTTTTTTTTCTTCGATCATCCGGCTTATATAATTAGTTCGGAGTAAACCCGGAACGTACTTACGGTATAATAGCGTCAATCGACTAGTGCGTCAAACTTCGACTCACCTGAAACAGAAGAAAACAATCGACGAATTAATAAACGCAATCCAACAACAACAACAACAATAACAGAGTAAATCCCATTCACTCGGTAATTAATCCACTTTTTCAACTTCCCAATCGCGAGGAGACAATGTAGCCTATCTCGACAAGCATCAGTATACGAGCGAGGGTAGTTCGAATAAAACCGAAATCAGTTAATTCCTTATCTACGCAGCATTGAATGCCGGACTAATGGGGCCGTCTTTCTGTCTCTCTCTCTCTCTCTCTCTCTCTCTCTCTCCTCCCTTTTTGTTTACAACATGGGAAATCGAGGCAGACGTCTGAAGCTTCGGCTCATGCGTACTCCCTCGAATTTGCCCCCGAGAAAGTTAGCTCCCTCACTTAAGGAAACAGCAGCGGCGGCGGGAAGAACTTTTCCTCCATTCGATTCCATTCCGTTCCGAGAGAAAGAGAGAGAGAGAGATCCGTCGCAAGAGGCATGACGAGAATCGATAGTTCGCCTCTCTCTCTCTCTCTCTCCTCTCCGCGAACTTCCTCGCTATCGCTTCGGCAAATATTCTCGCCCCGTTCTCTCTCCCGCCCATCTTCTCTGTACATATTTGTGTCCCTTTCTTTCACTTTTTTTTCAATTTAAGGCTCGCGCCTCCTCCACCTCCTCTAGAATCTTCTTTTCTTCTCCAGCCTTTTTTCATCTCGTTCGCTTCGCGGTTCTCTCTCTTTCTTTTTTTTCCTTTATCAAGAGCTTCTTTTCCCATAGCCCCTTGGGCGAAAAAAATACAATCGATTCTTCCACGTGGCGGCAGTGGAGATGAGGCAAATTATAAATTTATTATCCGTATAATGAGTTTTTGCGCGGCGCATAATGATCGCGCGCGCAAGAGAGAGCTTTTTCATATTGCCTCGTCCCGAGAGAAAGTTCGCCAGAAGTTTTATAAATAGTCCAGGGAGTTATTTAGCCTTTGATTAATTTTTGCCATCCCCCGGGTATATCCATTCTTATAAATATACACCCAACTATTCCGTATTACGCAGTAAATAATCATTAGCCTAGAGAGAGAGAGAGAGAGAGAGAGAGAGAGACGACGCGCATAGTTTAAGCTAATGGCTCGCATCGTTGCAATGGGGATCGCGACGAGGCGCCACAGATAAAATCCCGTCGTCGTTCATTAATTTTTGGCTTGTTCTCGAGCCGAAGCAAACATCCTCATAAATCACACCCCTATACTACCGAGCGCGTAATTCTCGTCCGAGATTTATCGAACCGCAGGCATCAGGTGACGATTCCACACACGCGTCTTCGAAGGAAAAACAGTATAGACGACAGGGAAAGTGGAACATCGCGACTCTTTTTTTCCCATTACATTACCAAACGGCAACCATTGCGTTGTTGTTTTTTTTTTTTTTTTTTCAACTCACGACGAGAATCCGGGTTAGCTCATGCTCAGCGCCCGTAACCGCGTCACGGTCAAGCGAGAGGAGAGCGAGCGAGAAAAAGCTGGAAATATATTTACTCGAAACGTCACGTGCGCGACGCGCGGCTAACGAAAGAGAAACACTGTGCGCGCGCGCGAGAATTGGAGGGCGGAAAAAAAGAGCTGCGAGTTGAAAAAACACTAGCAGGAGAGGGAGGGAGTGTTATATGTGCTGCATCGCGGCCAGGTTGTTTACACCTCTTTTTGCGGTTTTCGAGAGATGAAAAAGGTGTGAATTTCGAAATAGCCGCGAGATATACAGCGCATATGGATATCTCGTTGAGTTTACCGTTGCTTCTCTTTGATTCGAATTCTCGAGAGAGAGAGAGAGTGTATTCGATTTTCCGAAAAGTCGCACGGACGGACTCGAAAAGACACTCTTACGACTGTCTACGTATATATATATATATATATATATATACTCCAAAGAAATTAGTAGCATTTCCCCGAGAGGTTCCCAGAGCGCACAGACAAAAGGCACGTCCCGTTAAACCAAGCCGGCAATTATACGAGGACGACGAAAAGCATTATTTTCCACATGCGTAAACCTTCCGCTTTCTCTCTCAGTCTCGTCTCCGCTTCTCAGAGTCGAAAAGTCGAAAATCACACATACGAACGCCCGCAGCCATACTTACTCGCAAACAAGCTGTCGAACTTACTCTCAGGAATTACGCTGCGCATAAGTCCCCTCTGAGTTTTCCCACAGCCCGTGCTTCCTGATATTTGACTTTCCAATCAACGCACCTGCGCTACCACTGCCGTGTCGCGTTTATACATAGTGTGTAGGTATACCTGCAGTATAAGTATGTGTGTGAGTGTATCTGTGTGCAAAGGTGCGCTTGCTCCAAGCCACGAGTGGTAGAGCTGACTTAAGTCTGGGCAAACTCTCGAAAGTGAGCACGCAGAGGCTGCTCTCGATGTTCTGTAACTGCCGTGGGTGCAGTGCGTGCGCTCGAGAGTGTAATAATTCGTTGTGCACATTTAAGGGGGGATAGCACGTTGTTGAATTTGTTTTAGGATTTTTGGAGGTGTTTATAGAAAGGGTCGGATAATTATACGTGTATAGGTTCCACCATTTGAAAAAAATAAAAAAATGCGTACGACGATGATGCGTTTCAGGCTAAAAAACAGCACACCTCATTCCCAGAACGACGAGTCAGTCCGAAAGATTAGCATTCGTCTGATGGAACGAAGAGAACGAGAAACGAAAAAGCTCATTAAACATCTATCTCTCTCTCTCTCCGAGCTGTCCCCTCAGCACAGCAGCAGCAAATAAAGCAAAGCAATAACAATAAAGGATAAAGCCACAAGCCACTATTAATTTGCGAAATTGGTTTTCGCATGCAGCGCCAGTACTAAAAACAGACTGCGCTACTACGTGACCGCTGAAAGCTAATGTTCGCTGCAGAGCCTATAAGCAAACGCAGGAAACACACCACGGATGTAACGAATAAGAATGCAGAACGACACGACGTCGGGCTCCGACGATTTATAGCGGATTTTACTACATAGCGTCTTTCCGGTCGCCTGATCTCGATGTCCCGTGAAACGAGGCGCGATAATTTATTTTTCGCGAACGAGCAGAAGTCGCAAAATGACATTTTTTTCATTAGCTACTGCTGCTGCTTTGGCTTCTCATTAATGTAAATTACCGAACGGGATGTAAAATGCTCTCGCAGAGCGATAGAAACGAGGTTATGCACACTTGCGCACGTAAATATACCCAGAAAATTCATTTGCAGAAGGCGGTATACCAGCTATACGGAGAACAAACTGTTGACGATGAAAACGCATTCGTTAATTTACTTCTGCTGTAGCCGGACGTTATTTTTTCAATTTGCCTCCGCGCTCAAAGGGAAATTGAGCTCATTCTGTAAGGACTTGCAAGGGAAGAATTGCGTTTGTCGTTCGAGCTTTATTTGTTATTTAGCGGCGGAACAGAAAAGATTGATAATGAATCGGAAATGTCCAATCACCGGAGAACGCATCGAGTACTTGAATTATACAATATCGACGATCGGTTATTAAAGCTTGAATAAAAAAACCAGGTCAACGAGTCGTAAATGAACGACGAGATTCATTAAAATCTAGACTATATACTTCCTCACGAATGACTAATGCGATCGATTTTCTTCTGCTTAAAAATTTACAAAACTCTCTACATCCGAAATCCAATACACCAGAGACTCGTCGTCGCTCGATTGATTAAATAATCATCTCTCGCGAGATAGAGCTTCCAAGTGAATTATGCGCGTTTATCGAGGCGTCATCGCGCGAATCCGTTAATTAAATTACCCGTCTTTCGCGCGCGCGCGCGCGAGTGTAAAAACTGCCTAGCAGCAGTATAGCACCTGAGTCGCTATGCTGCTGCTGCTGCTGCGCTATGCGCACAGCTAATTACATTAACGAACCCGGAGAATGAAACCAACAGGTGAGAAGCCCGCGGGAATCCTCGGGCCGTGTAAACGAAATTTACGAGGCCTCAAAAGCCTTGTGTGTTGAGAAAAAGAAGAAGAACTCGAGAGGTGATAATGATGGTGCATAAAAGAAGTCTGCGAAGCTATAATAATATGTATAATTTTTGTATTATTCCCTTCCACTAATTTAAAAAATACGTATGGATTATGCGCTTGCAGCTTTTCTAAAAGTATTTGTTTATAGATTGCTTTCGAGCGAAGCGCATATACTATAGGGTGGCCATTTTGAATTTCAAATATTTTAGAGATTTAAATTTAGAATCAGCTAAGCGACAAGCTTCGCAAAACCAATTTCCCCCTGAATTTCGAAATAGAGAGAGCTTTGCCCGACGTCCAGTCTTCCTATAATATCGATTCGAGAATTTTCGAGTAGAATTTTCATTTCAAATGCACACACGTACGCCGTACTTGCAAATATATCCCGACCACCCGCATTATTAGGACATTAATTTTCATGCCGCGAAATAGACTCCACAGTATAGTGGATCAATCGATCCGTCCTAATAATAATGCACTAATCAAACGGTCGAAGTAGGTTCCCGGTCTGGTTTTTCAATTTCGATATTTGAATAATTTAGTCGTACATCCTCTCGGCGAAGTCAAAGTAAAACCCAATTACCGGAACATCGAACACACACCGGCGACCCACTTGTTCTCGTAAAAAAAAAAAGAATCGCCGCAAATCATTACCCTAATAAAATTCCAACCGCATCCGCACCTGTCACATCCGGAAGCCCCCCCCCCCCCCCCAAAAAAACAACAACCCAAAAGTACAAGCCTCACGCGTATCACGGGTTAAAATCTCCATCAGCCAAGTCGTCGAGCGCAGCTCAGTCGAAAACGGTATTTTTCGCGTCAGATCGATCTTGTAATACCTCTGCAGCTTGCTCCAGTATACGTTTTCTCGATTCCAAAGGTGCAGCTGCAGTTCACGCGCGTACGATTGATGTTACGTTCCGTTGATAATTTCCGATAAGTGCTCGAGCGTGTTAACTGGAGCGACGGCAGCGCAGCAGCGTTTTATAATCCGAACGAACGGCTGTATGAAATTGCATTTAAGGCCGAGAGCGCCGGAAATTTACGGAGCTTTCCTTCTAAGCCGGTGTGCATCTGTGCGTGTATTTCGTCTTTGTGTTTTATGCCTCTGCAGTACGCGCAAGGAAGTGAGAGAGAGGGAAAATTTTACACGAGAAACGCCGTCTGCCTGCGGGCTTTATTACGGGGATGTATAACTTGCGCTCGCGCGCGCGAGAGAGAGAGAGAGAGAGAGTTTCTTCGTGCGAAATGCGAAGTTTATCGCGGCTTCTGGCACTGCGGAGCTGTAGTGTGGGAGTAGGAGAGAAAGGAGGCTTTTTTTTGATGGAGCACTGTTACGCGGACCACGAGCTTTTTTTTTGAGCTCGAGCTGGGAGATCTGTATCGTAGTGAGAATTTTATACGGAGCTTTCAAGTTTTTTCGGGGTAAAGCTAGTGGTGGTAAAAAGAAAATTTATAAGTATAATTCAATATCGTAAAATAATCAACGAATATCGTCCCTATACGCAAAAGCACACCCACACACACACACACACACACAACAGTTCGCGAAAACGAGGCAGCGGCACCGAGGAGGTCGCTTCCGCGTTCAAACTTTACGATCCCGCTCTCGCTCTCAAGTCGTTACTCCTGATTTGCATTTGTTATTATAATTGGGAATAATCGATAGCCAGCGAGTATAACAAGCCCGTTATGACCCAGAGGCCGTCGCCAGCAACGGCAGCAGCATCGCCTCGAGAATGGATCGGGACAATTACTGCAAACGACCCCAAGCTTCGTCCTCTAATGCGCGGCTAACTTACGCGGACGATGCTTCTCTCTCTCTCTCTCTCTCTCTCTCTCTCTCTCTCTCACCGCGGGATATCGCGAGAGCATTTTTTCACGTCAGCATCTCGTGTGTCTTTATTAAGAGTTTCAGCGCGGCTGTATAAGCGGATTAGCCGTAACACGGTTTGTTCTCCCTGTCGCATATAGTACACATACACACAGTCGCGAGCTGTATATACTTTCTGTTTTTCGATTTTTTACTCGCGGCCACGGTTTTGATTAATGAGCGCGGGATTTACCTGAGAGAAAGAGCGTTGCAGTAGTTCGAGCTTTTTATGGAATTGAATTTAAATTCGGTTTTATCGCGAGGCGAGCTTTATTATTGCAATAATCGCGTTGAAACTGCCGTTTAAAACTATCACCAAGAGGTAGAGGAATGAGTCTTGCTATAGCACTTGGGAGACATTGTAATATTTATTAATGGAACGCTGCAAGCTCTCGAGTTCGTAGAAGTTAGGCAGAGAGTGAGAGAGGAGCTTTTATTAAGATGAGTGTTCTCCGTTCATATAATAAGCGTAACGGAGTTACTCAGGATTTCGGTGGTACTTTGACAGGCTTACGTTTAAGTTATGTAAGCGATGTTTCCGGAAAGTTAATATGCGTCACGGGCTGAACGCCTAGAATACGGCTGAATTGCTCTCTTTAGCTGTGTTGCAGTATATATACACGAGTACATTTTGTTTTGGAAAAGGGCTGTGCTGCGTGCGTGCACGAGAATTAGCATCTCTTACTCCCTCTCTCTCTCTTGCGCGCCCTTTCCGCAACGTTCTAATTTATGTTGAATAAATTACGCCAATTTAAAAGAGTTCTCCCAAGAGGAATATCACGTACCTCTTCTTCACTGCGTTTATATTTCGTTGGAAGTAAAGACACTCGAGGTGGATCAACCCTATATAATACACAGAACAGCCAACTTCTCATTTTCCGCTGAATAATTAAAGCTCGCGTCGCAAGCTCGCGCGCGCACGAGCGATTAACAGATGGATCGCGCTCGCAATTCAACCGAGCGTGTAATTAGTTGTTTTGACAATTTATGGCTGCATTCCAAATCGTAATGGCTCTCGATGCATATTGTAACGCAGCCGCCACAGCAGCAGCCGAGGCATTAGACATATCGCGCGTCAATAATTTCCCGGCGGACGCTAATTTTCGCGGATACGCTCTAAACGACACTAACCGTCTCTCTCTCTCTCTCTCTCTCTCTCTCTCTGCTCTAGCATCGATCGAAAGTAAATCATCGCTCGATAAAAATCGCGACATAAATACGTTCGCGAGGATAAGCATAGCTGTAAATTTCCTCGTCACTGAGTGCGCGGCGACTGCTATTTTTCGGTGCTGACCCCGATTCGCTCTATATACACTATATTCGGCGGAACAATACCGCGAACCGGCTCCAATAGGATCCTCAGACGATGCTCTCTCTCTCTCTCTCTCTCTCTTGCTCGCGATTCTTGCTGACCTAACACACGGAGAGTAAGAGAGATCTTGGAGATTCTCATAAATCTCTCCGGGGGATTTGCCTCCTTCATTCATCCACTACTCCTTTCAATGCGTCCTCGCTTTCTGCTCTCTCTCTCTTTGGCAACTGAGATGATGAAAGAACGGGTAGAGACTGAGGGAGTTTCAGCGCTGATGGTAGAAGAATTAAATAACAGTCCGGCTTCTTAATTCTCTTTCTGCGTCGTTAATTGAGCCGGTCCTAATTCAAAGGCTGGTGTCATACGGGAGAGAACGAAATTCATAGTTTGATCAATTGACCCTGTTTCCAGAAATAGTTATATAATACATATTGCGAAAATGTCCGAAGAGATGAAGAAAGAGATTAGCCGCAGCAAAAAATCATCCCGACAGGAAGAAGTATAGAAGAAACACAGGATAAGAGCGAAGCTTGCGCTCTAAAAATAGCGGCGGAGGGTAAAAGTTTCGATATACGAAGAAGAAGCAGAAGGTCTTTATCGATCTCAACTGAATAATTGCTCCTCGTGCCAAATCGATTATAAATAACCCAGCATCCTCGGTTGCAGAACTCGACGAGTTTTCCCTCTTTTAATCCTTCGCACTTGAAAGCCCGTCTTTAAGGCTGTGTACTCCATAACGAAAGCTTGTGTATTGAAAATCCTTCCTTCAATATTTTACTCTCTGCCCAAGTAATTGCACGTTCAAACCTTCGTCTCTCAAAATCTTGTTATTTATAGCTAGTCGTACGGCAGACTGGCAGCGGTGTGTTTTTTTATTAAACGCTTTTATTAAAAGATTAGCTATCAAGCCGGCTAAACTTAGCTATTGGAGACCTTGATCCTTGTACTCATACGCGCGTGAGTGATCAGCGTTGATTATTTTTATAGAACGGCATTATCATTGTTGTACAGTAGAGTTAGTATATCTTTTACAGTCCACATTCTCGTATCTCCATAGGCATCAGGTAATAAGAGTGAAAACTCGAAGCGGAAAGATTAAGACTTAAAAAGTCGTTCTACCTATTTACGCACTTGCAGCCAGCGCTATCTAAATGAATTTTCATCACGAGAAAGATCTCGTAAAGAGAACTTTGTTATCGCTCCCCTATTTCTAACCTGTAGCGGAAGATTTCCTATAGTGCGTAACCAAGACGGCTCTCGTCGTAAAAAAAAAAACCCAAAGAAAGATAATGGAGTTACGTGTGAAAGTTTGATGCTTCGAGGCTGGAAAATAAAAGCAGCGCGGAATCGTCTCGCTTTAACGCCCGATACCGAAGTGATAAAACGCCTGAGTATCTTGTCTATACGCATGAGACGAGGTTCTCGAAGGCAACTTTTGTCTCCAGCCGTAAAGATTCATCGCTCTTATAAGTTGTTTTTGAATATACCTGCTTCGAGTGTTTTTTTATACACCCGAAGGCGAATTGATTAATCAAGGAAGATACGGCAAAAAAGTTGAGGACAATAGCGAGACGTATATAGCATATACGTATAACCGAGAGTTTATCATCGAAGAGTGGCGAGGAAAAATCGCATATAAATATTCAGTAATCGTCTCACAGCACACGCGCGCGAGTTGAACGTTTATAAATATTGAAAATTCTGAGAAAAACTGACAAAGACACACACGCGAGAGAGAGAGAGGCATAGAAGAGACTTTTCCTAACCACATTTTGCTCAATATTCTCCTCGCGCACAAACTCCGCGTGACACTTTTCCGCCTAGCGCGTTTTTGCGGTCTATTCGTCACGCGATTATATGTATGTGTGTGCATTGAAAAATAATCATCGTCAAGACTATAACGCGCAGCACAGCGGCTTGACTCATCGCCGAGACTGTGACTAACGAGACACGAGTTAACATTCGACATCCGGTGAATGAGCAATGTCGCAAGGAATTTTCACTCGCGGCTATAAGGCTCATAATAGGTACAAGGAAACTCGCTTACGAATTATGGAATTCGTGCCATTGTCGGTAGTTTTCCTCTCGCTAAGAAGAAGCGATTCTTATATACTGTCGCAACTGATTCCCAGATTCATACGACGTTTTGTTTCTATACGTCCCACTGTATATCCTGATGTTCTTTTTCAGTGACCTGGGAAAAAAAATTTTCTGAAAAGTGAATGGTCTGTTCGCGTTAAATAGTATAGAGGGAAGAGTTAATAACGAATATGACATCACTTTGTTCCGCTGAATAATTCCACAAATCATCCGTATGAGATTTTTACTCGTCGGTCATAAAAGTCATAAATAATGCTTTTTACACACACGCGCGCGTGCACTGCTGCAGAAGTTATAAACGCGGACTTATTTATCGAAGCTGTTGATGCAGCTGGTTTAGCGGGACACTGTTCGTCAACGGTTACGTACTGAAAACTCGATATTTTTATTGCTCCGAAGCTATAAATGAACGCGGTATGTTGTGTGGGTATATATTTTTTATCGGAGGCATACGCAATGTCGCTCTTTCGATTTTCAGTTGAAAAAAAAAGACAATCGTATTGTTGAGCTTGAAATTTCATTTATAAATACCCGTGTTTCGCAGTGTACAATTGTTGTCAAAGTAATCAAGAAACATGAAAAAGCGTAGAAAGCACATTTACTCTAATCGCAGCATTGTCCCTATGAGAATAACCTCGACACACAGAACAACAACCTGTTATCAAATAATTCAGCTATTCCCACATTAATTTTTTTTTTCCACAGGTTATATACGAAAACGAAAGTTTCTCGGAAACTGTCAACGCACACAGAGAACCTATACACACAAAAGGCCTTCCGAAATCGGTCAAAGTTCAGCGGAATCGAGTCTACACGTGCGGCGGCACTCGGAGGGATTAACAATAAATTAAGTCCCTCGACGCTATTTCAAGGAGACCGAGAGAGAGAGAGAGGGGGAAAGGAAATCGATAGATCGAACAGTTAAGATCGCGAGGAACAGCAGTGGCATCAGCTCCTCGTGTACTCTATCGGCGTGCGAAAAATAAATCACGTTAATAGCACGGAGAGAGAGAGAAAAGGCACTTCTCGCTTCTCGCGCACACCAGTGACGCGTATATACCTGTGTTTGCGACGGTATATATACGCTGTCAGGAAACGACCTTATCTACTCTTCCACCCTAATAATGCCGCCCTAATCGCCTCATGTAATCCCCGAATATCGATGACTCCCCGGCAGCAGAAGCACTTCTACACGCAGAGCTGGAGTCGAGCAGCAGCGGGATAGCTATATGTATATTTTCGGAAATGGCACGATGGGAGCAAGAGAGCAACTTATACCTACATCGATTCGATGGTCTTCCGAGCGTTACGCACCGAATTGAATTCCGTATAAGATTGAAAATTTTCAGCTCAGCTCGCCAGGTTCCTCCACGTGTGTATGTATACAGCAGCTCCGCGATATCCATCCTTCATGCAATTAGCCGCGCGGAATTAATTGAAGAGGTATAGAGGCACACGCGACAATTATTATGCGAGCAAGAGAGAGAGAGAGAGAAGGAGATTAAAGGAGGAGAGGAAGCTATAGTAGGCAGAGCACCGGAAAATTTAATCGAAAGCCCACCGCCACCACCGACGACGAGCAAGTGAGTCTTCAGACGTCCTCGTTATATTTCGGGCATAGGCTTTCTCTCTCTACCTCTCCGCGAACTTTTCGATTGCATGTGAGCGAAAGTTTAGGCGAGAGAGAGAGAGAGAGAGAGAGAAGCTATATACCGCCCTCGAGAGCCACTCTCCGCTGTATATAGGGGCCATCGAGTTTGGCTTCGTGTCGAGCGAAGAAAATTAATTTCGCGATATACCGACGCACGGGGGAGGACGTTGCCAGGGTAAAGCTTCGATTTTTGAGGAGAGCCGAGAGAGGTGAGAATCCGATTTCGCGCGCTAGAGATGAAAGATGCAAAAATTATGGAGCTAAGAGGGAAGATAGTGTTTTATTGGCTGCTATTCGTGGCCCGCAGGCTTCTTAAGTGCTTTTATCGAGTAATTTATTAATTTATTAGGGCTCTAATTTCATTTTAATCTTCTTTCCCGATTTACTTCTCCGAAAATAACAAAGTTATATCGGCGAGTGAATTACGACGTCGCGAGAGCGAACTTCGTGCTCCAATAATGTGATTCCGTTCCCTTTAAAATAATCGAACTATATAATGTACACCAGGCGTATCTTTATTTTTAAAATCGATTTTGCATAACAAAAAAGCTAATTTCGTAACTTCGTTTCGCAATCGCGTACATTAGTCAAAAGCTCGCGCGCAGAGAGCAGAAATATCGCCGATTTTCAATTAGCTGAACCATTAAGGTCTTCATTCATAATTAGTCCCGCGACCGTTGTGGCGAGCTAACGTATACGAGAGCGGCGAAGAATAACAATAATCGGCGCGGCGGCGGCGGCGTCGCGCGCACTGCACGCGATAAGTGAAATACGCCGTCGCGACTCTCCTGCTTTAAATTTTGCACTCGCATTGTGCACATATCATAATTACATCTGCAATCGTAACTCGCGGAGTCATAAATCTCGCAACACTGCTCTGCTACATAATACACGTGTATAAGCTCTGCACATGCAGCGGAATATCGGAGCAGCGCCGAGTATAATACGTGTGTAATCGCGAGGATTCCAGATACTATAGAGTCTCCGAATTAATCATCGTAAGTCTGACCTTGACTATAGAATATATCAGACGCTAAAGTTTATACGATGGAAAAAATTCATCTTTCGAATTTACATTCGAAAGCTCCTTTCTGCAATTTCAGATCTCGGAAATATAATGCATAACCGCACCACGATTTCGCGCGGAGATGGATTTACGACGATCGTCACAAAGGACGTGCAGACTCCGCTGTCTGTCGCCCGCCACAACACAACACAACGTTGGGATCCTCATCTTTTCGCGTTTTTCTTTTTGCCTCGCTACCTACTTCCGATGCAGCCATATTTCTCTCGGCGTTTCCGATTATTCGCTATACGATACATGTACAAGGAATTGAAGAGGGTAGCGCATTTCCTGTCCCGCGTGAGGATAAAATACTGCCTGATCTTTTTTGCGAAAAACGAAAAAATCCCTAAGGATATTTTTTTTCCTCCTGGTGTTTAGTGGTGGTGTAACGATGATGAAGAAGAAACGTATTTAGCCGCCACTGAGAAAAAACCTTAATTGAGTGGAAACTAACGATGGTGTTCATATATGCTAATTTGTGCAAATCTGCTCTCGTGATTAATTCATCTTCGCCTCGCGTGCGATTAGTCGGTTCAAAAAAACTCGATTATCCCTTTTCCGGTAAAACTTATCCGCGACGCAGTTTGCGAAAGCCCTTTTCGCACACAATACAACCGCATCAGAATATATTTTATCCAACTATAATACGTTACATCCTTCAAAAACCCACACATGTGCTGCTTCTGTGTAGGAAGTACATAACGCGCTAAGGTTAATCTGCCAGCCGATAGCAAAATCCATAAATCGACAAGAGCCAAGAATCGCGAAAAGGGAACGACGTATGATATGCAAATCCTCGTTTTGCTACTCTCAACACAAACCCACAGCTCACATCAGACACGTTCTCACGAGACAGCGCGAAGAGCGAACTATTCTTGCAGGCGCCTATGCCTATTCCCTGCATAAATGCATTTCCAAGAAAGGGAGACGGCGACAACGATGATGCCGGAGTGCAGAGGCGAGGCTTCTTTTCTTCAGGCTCTAATGCAGCTGTCCGCGCGCGCGCGCGCGCGCGTTGTTGAGGCGCCAGTCCGATCTTTATACACGACGGGCTTTTCACGTCGACTTGGATTTACATCTAATTACCGGGATTTTCGAAGCCACTGCGTGTCTACTCATTTTTACGCGGCTAATAGAGCTACCTGTTTATGACTTTATTGTAGCGCTGATGCGTGCGGAGTCGGTCGCTTTTGTTTTCTTACGTTTATGAATTATGCATTGATAAAACATGGCACTGAAATTTTTTTTCTCATGTTTTCGTAGAAAGAGGCTCGAGTGTCACAAGGGCGTGTATTTGGAACAATACGGGTTTGTTTACATAATAACGTTCATTATTTTCCAGCGTCGGATAATAATAAAGTATATATAGTATCGAGAGCTGCGGCGCCTCGAAATAACTTGTCAACCGGTGGCTTTTGTGCACGACGGGTCGACTGTGTTTACATCTAATTATCTAAATTTTAGCGTATACGTTTGGCCCTGCTTTTCACCAACCGAAAGCATACGCTTATTATGTTACAACAGCTTCCCGCATATTGTTATTGAATTCTAGCGCGATTATAATTTGCAATTGCGGGCGCACTGTGAAGTGGAGATTCGAAACAATTCGTTGTACCGCCGCTGAATTAGATTCTAATGGATGAATCGTTGTAGTGGCTAATAAATATGTGTGTAGAACTAGTTGAAACGGGGATTAATTATAGTTGGCTATTATATTCGGGCGTCGATGGAATTTAATAATAGCAATAACAGCGTGCAACGACGAAATAATTTCGAATCACTCGTGTAAACTTGTCGGCTGGATTACACACGTTCCCTCGAAATTTTTCCTAAAAATTTGGACGACTTTAAAAAGATCCCTTAAATTTCCAGAGGTAAAACCGCGCAGCGCTAAAAATATGCAATTGAATTATAATAGCAGAGCCGCGGCTGGCTGACTATGCAGTAGCAGCAACCGGCTGTGAATGTATTATCATTTTTAATTCGGGACATAATTCAGTCATTTGTCAGTAGGCAATTTTGATGCATATTCAGTAGCCGCAAAAGTGTAGGTGCGAGGCACTGTACTGTATATAAAGAGTTGCAGCAATGTATGCGTGTATACTATGCAGCACTACGGCGCGCGTGCATTTATCTCTACACTGACTCACCGTCTTATCGCCCTCAAACAGTTGGCTTCTTAAACAGACGCGTGGAATTAATTTAGAGCGTTATACCTGAAACACACAGAGGAGAAGAATGCTCAATTTCACATCGTCATTGATACAATAAAAATAATTAAAATTCATGGAAATGATGATTCGGTCAATTTTTAAATTTCCACACGTCGGTATACCCACATCCTCGAGATTTCCCGACTCACCCGCATAGAGTATAAAACTCACATACTCCACCCTAGCAGCAGCAAATAAGTACACTTCAAAAGCCTCTCGATCGCACACGCCAGCCATCGATTAACGTCAATGAAGTTATTAGCGCTATCGGCGCCGTGCATCCCGTAAATTACACTCCCCCTCCACCACCTCCTTCTCCTGCTCTCGGGTAACTTTAAAGAGAAAGAGAGGCCGGTGTGCATTTGAATATTTTTAATATGCACGCGGCGTTCGCGAGCGCGGCTAACTAACCTCATATAATACGCGTGTCTCCGCTCCTACCGACGGACCCTAACTACGCTAAG
>CM053170.1:8892705-8903486 GCA_012977825.3 Pteromalus puparum | reverse complement strand
AAGCCCCCCCCCCCCCCTTCTCTTCGTTATAACGCTTTTCTCATGAATTTTCGCCCCGTGGTTATGTGTAATACGCAGATGGCTGCGTGGTCGATTTTTATCAAAACTTTGCGCAAAATTTCAAAGTCCATCCTATATTCCATTGTTTAAACAATAAATTTCGACAAAATGAATGTATAGATAAGACGACAGACAATCGATAAATTCAAAGTACCCCCCGTACCGCACAGTAGGGCCACACACAACAAAATAACCGCTTAATCATTCAGCTCTCTCGCAGTAGTAGTAGTAGTAGTATTCTCTCTCTGGGAAATTTCGCCACCTGCAGCACAGCGGCGTGTCCTCTCGGGCTGCTGCACACGACAACACGCAACTTTTGCTCCTCTCCGACGCCCGGAGCGCTGCCGCTACTGCTTGTGGCCGGAAGTTGCTTGGCCCGTGCGCGAAATTTCAAATGCACCAAGCGGACTGCGCGTAAATTCCGGCCTGCAGCTCTACACCGCGCGATTAATGCGCTTGGCTTCTCCTCCCATTCCCTCCCCTTCTCTCTCGTGTATATGTGTGTATATACCACTGCGCTGCTGGTGCCGCTGCGTATATAGGTATGTAGAAGGTTACACTGCTGCTACTGCTGCCGGTGTGTTTGTTTGCTAATCCGCGCACCGCTGGCTAATGCCTTAAGACAAACGTGAATGAATTTTGATGCGGGTATTCGAGGCTGACTCTCTGATGCAGGTCCGAAGCTGCTGCTGCTGCTGCTGCTTCAAATTTTAAGCTGTTTGCCAGGGATCAACTTCTTTTTTGTATAACGTGGAGGAGAATCGATTTTGTTAACTAATACGAATCAGTGAGAGTCTTATCGCACACGTGAATCTGACGCACGTATATAAAAATTGGAATCTCTTCTGGAAATCGCGGGTCGATAACGAAACGCAGGCGCCTTATCGCCAGAGAGTATAACGTCGATGTAATCAATCGCGTATGTATACGAGAAACGTCTATAAAACAGTCGCAGCGTATAGAGCATCGTTGGCAGAATACTCGATATGCCACCTGCAGTCGAGTCATCATCCTGCCTCGCGCACACACGGCATTGTTGTCGTGCATCATCTGTAGGCAGGAGACGCGATCGCACAGGAAGAGACTACTGCTGTGTATGGATAAAATCTGTTAAAATACAGGTTTTGCGAGGCGAAAAGATTCGGAAAATAACTTCTGCATAACTCTTTTTTTGCAGAATTGATAAAAATTTTATAACAAACCTAAATTTCACGATCAGCCTCCCAAGCCCACTTTGTATGCATCAACACGCTCGAAGAAAAAACCAAAATTGCGTTTTACGCATTGCGTAAAACAGTTACATTCACGGCGATTTTCGTCGGCACTCATTTATCGTCGCTCGTCGTAAAGATTGCGCTTGCAAGAAGCATCAGCAGCGCCCGCTGCGTGCAGAAATAAACGCGCGCTCACGCGAGAGGACGAACAATGGCTCAGAGAAGGTGGGGTGGTATAGATATGACAAGAAGACTCTCTCTCTCTCTCTCTTCTCTCGTTGTGTATTTTAATGCCGACTGTCCGTCTGTTTATCTTTTTCTTTTGTTCGCGGATGTAGTCCTCTGCGACAAGAATTTCGGGAGAGGAGGGAGTGTGATTTTAATGTGGGAGAGAGAGAGAGGGCCGGAATTAAAATTGCATTGTGTATGCCGAGGAGAGAGATTGTATGCTGATAAGTTGGGAATTAAAAATGCGGGCGTCGGCGTCGTGTTCCGCATATTGGAGGCAGAAACGCTCTTCATACTGTTATACGTATACATATGAAAAAAGGGACGAGAACCGTTTCCAATAAATCCGTTCGTAGACACTCGAAAAAACTCAACGATCCATAAAATAAACAACAGACACAGCCCGAAAAAAAAAATATCCTTTGAACAATGAAGGGGGAAAAAAATTCGTGTGGAGGCTCTCTCACAGCTCGTAACTCACTCATCGGTCAGTCGCGAGAGCTGTGTGCTATGCACGTCGACAGCGTCAATCGTCGGACGACATCTGGCACGCATCCTCCCTCGGTGGATTTTCGAGGGTTCAGAGAGAGTATTTCGAGAGAAATCGGCGGAGGCTGTTCCGAGCATCAGCTTCCTGCTCTCGCGCTCGTGTCTTTGCTCGATGCTGCTGATCGCTTGGGGGTATGGGATAAAGACGGATGTGAGATTGGCGAGATTCTAGTGGATTGATCGAGCAGTATTAGGTACTTTTGAGTTTTAAATATTGTATTTAATGTTTAATCAAAATTCACTTGAAATATGACAGACTTTTGAAATTGAATTCTTGTTACGTCCTTACAATAGCGTACAGAATGGATTTTCGTATTAAAAAGTATTGGTATTAGACGTAAGAATGCATTATTATTGCCCGAAGTCAATAATACTTTCCTATTGTGAATTTATAAAAGAAGAACTAAATCAACTTGGATACTTAGTATTGTTCATAGTTTTTTGCATAATATTTATAAAGATAGTAAAACAAAAGTTACTTAAATTTCCCGTTCTCATAATTATAAAAAAAAAAACTCGCATCAACCCCATGATCGTATCCACTCCCGCACCACTAGCACATAGCCTCTCTAAAAGCCAAAGCACTCAAAGCATATTCGCCTCGCCCTAATCATCCAAGCTATCGTCGCGCACATCGTCATACAATACCGCGTCGTCTCTCTCTTTCTCCCTGAAAATAAGCCTCGTTCGCATAACCCACTTCCAAACGCACCACACCAACAACCCCTCGCTACCATTAATTAGCTAATCGACCAGAGAGAGAGAGAGAGAGAGAGAGAGAGAGAAAGAGAAGGAGAGAGCATACTACTACGCCTAATTACTCCCGCGCGCGCGCGCGCGCGCCCGAACGTAATGCGAGCCTTCGAAAGAAGGAAGAAAAAAAAACAGAGAGTCGCGCGGCGCCATCGGAAAAATCCGGACTGAATGGGTACGCACGCGAGGGAGAGAAAAAGCGAGAGGTGAGTGAACCCCCTCTGACGTAGCGGCGCCGGCAACTGCGTTTGACCCCTTGCTCTCGCGTACGTTCGCCTAGTTTTCGATGAGTCAGGCAGACTGTGTAAACGCGCGGTGTGTATGTACGTATACGTATATATAGCTATATACGTATATGCGCAAGATGAATGGGTGCACGCGCCGACTCGATCGATACTCTGTGGGGCTTTTTCGAATATGAGAGAGAGAGAGATATATATATATACGCGCTGTGTGTATTCTGCGCCACTGCAGCGGGCGAAATTTTTCGGAAGGGGAATCATACGTATAGGGGAGGTTGATTTAAAGGGCTGACGCGCTCTGATTTGCAGCTGGGAATATGATTTCGGACTTTACGCTCACTGAGTTATGTTTATTTTCCGTACAGCGTCTATACGCAGCGATGATCGAAACATATTTCCTATGCAGTCGTCGAAAAAAAAAAGCGATGTATAGCTCCGCGCAAACAGATCGTTAATCAAACGGCAAAAGTCATAAGAAAGCCATTCATCGAAATGCAAACATCGAATATGCAACAAAAAGAACAACAGCCGGCTCTAGCGTATTCAGCATCAGCGACCTTGCAGCAGCGGGTAAAAAAGCGCCCGTCAAATTAAATCGCTGCGCCAACAGCAGCAGCGCACTCTCGAGGCATCAATTAATTTAATACCTCTCCCACTATATACACTATACACGTAAACTCTTCTGCGCAACGAAACTCGTCACGCGGCAATTAATCCGTCTCACGGACCGACGAGGGCGAATATATTACGAAGAGCCCAAAATGTTATAATTTATATACAAAAGACGAAAAAAAAACAACGAGAAGATAATTCGGTTCGTTAATAAGCGAGGCGAAAAGATGCTACTCGGGCAATTACATTGTGTCGAGCGTCGCGCTCTTTTTCGCGAAGCAGCAGACAGAAAAGACTCGCCAGGGTATATTAATTTCAAGCTCGACGCTCCCGGGAAATGTGTACATGTATATATATATATAAAAAGGGGGAAATATAACGACGGAATCGAGGATGGAGATTTGTTCGTGCGAGCTAAATGAAAATTATCGGCTCCGCGAAGCGTCAAGAGATAAAACGCAGCTCCGAGTTTCAACCGATGGTTTTTGTTTTTGTTTTTTTTTTTCGCTTCCTTTTCGAGAGGGTGATGAGCGCGAGAGTGATATTGAAGTATTTTCGTTTTCGTCCAGCTGGTGCACTGGAGAGACAGATATATGTATACATAAAAATGTCGAAGTCGAAGTTCGTTTGCGCAGTGCATGCAGTGTAGTGTTTTTTTTTTTTTCATGTTTGCAATGTTTTTGACGTGAATTTTCCAACCGGCTGATGCGAGCGCGTTGCGGATTTTCTGTAAATGAAATGGAGCTTCGTCGATCAGCAGCGTGCAATATCGGGGAAATGAAAAAACGCTTGTTATTATATCATTCGTGATTTTCTCACGAAATCGCTGCAGTCGCTTCGCAAACACGTTTATAAAAATCCCATTTTGAAACACAGAATTCTATCCTCGAAAAATCTCGCGCAAGCCCTAAAAGAAACATTAAAAAGCACGTTCCATTCACCAACGAGAAAAACTGACGCGTCGAACGTTTTATAAAACTCTTTTCCCACTTGAAGCGCCTCGATTTCCGCGCGCGCCCCCGAAAAAAGAGAAGCTTCTCTCGCGTCGAAAAAAGCGAAGCGCACGATGTACGGGGGATATAATAGAAGTGGCGAGAAAAGCGTCGAGCCGAATCTCCATGTCCAGTAACGGAAGTGCGCAGCGGAAAACGATCGCTACTGCACAGCGCAGCGTTCCTTCTCCAGTTTTTCTCTCTTCCTCTCGCTCTCCCCTCTCTCTTCATCCGGTTTGAATTACTATCATCCCGAGACAGAAAAGAGCGCGCTCGCATTGTCTATTGTGGCGGAGAATTATTTTATTATCGTCCGCTCGTTCGTCCTTGTCCTTTTTACGCTGCTACTACTGCTGCTTCTTGTGCCCTTCGATTCGCGTTTGTGCACGAGGGAAGGGATAGATGAATAGGAAGCCGCGAACGGTGAAACATTTTTCTGGTATTACTTGTGTGGATGGGGAAGAGTTACGGGCTGGTTTTTTTCAATAATTCTTTGAAAACGTTGCCGGGGATTAAAATTTCTACTCTTTTTTTTTTCGAAAAAAAAATTCTCTTTTATCAATTTTAATATTTTTTTTCGAATAATAAAAGAATAATTCTTAACGGCATAGCTGCATGTACATACGCGCGTATAAGAGCGTCATCTGGCTACCTCTAATACAGCTAGCGCACACACGGCGCGAGACGGTCAAGAATGTACACTATTCTCGAACGTGCTAATTTATTCGCTGGCGCGTATATTCGCGCTACATGTGTGTAATACCTCTACGCGCACATCTTTCCGTTCAGTTGTATACCCATACACTACACACACGACTTTCCAATGCACGCTTCTCGTTAACATCGATGATGTCGGTGCTGCTGCTGCGGTGTGTGCAACACACCGAGGCTGTGGAATTTTACCGGGAAGCGCGTGTTTTCTCTCGCCGGAGATATTGGGTCTATTAGCGGAGACTCGCGTGTAAACAGGAAAAATTTCAAGTGTTTTTTTTTTTCGAAAATATTACATACAGTCCGGGCGATATTTCAATACACAGAGAGAATTATGATGAGTCTCTGGAATTCCAGCGAAAACATACTTTCACATTTCCGAAAAGTTAAATCCGTCCCGTCGTTATTATATCATTATACGAAAGGTATACACTCGTGCGCGTAGTAAATTCGTGCGATAATTGCAGCAGCAGCCGACGAAGGTTTCGGCAATTATTTAAATAACGTCTTCGAGAAACTGGTTCCCACGCGCTGTTTGTGTTTACACGCGAGCGAAACCAGTTCGCCCGTTATTTATTTTTTTTCTTGGAAAAAGGAGCACTGCACCGAACTCATTTATAATATCGCGAAACTTACGCGTAAAAAAAAAGCGTCATCTTAAACGTGCAATTAATTCCTCTTCCGTGGAGACAATAAACGATTGAATCCTTAATCAAGGAGAGAGAGAGGGAGAGAGAAACGAGCGATAAACAATGAACAGTACGAGACGACTTTTATAGTCCGAGTCCCCCCCACGCAACATAGCGAGGCTCTTTCATTTAAATTCGCATAATACATATATCTATAGAGGCTTCTTTCCTTCTCTGAGCGCGTCGTCGTCCCCCGGCGCTCGAAGCGACAGCCTAATTAGGATTGCAGTCACCGATCTCTCTCGTACGCGCAAACGATCCTCGCAGAGAAAGAGAGAGAGAGAGAGAGAGAGAGAGAGAGAGAGAGAGAGAGAGATGGAGAGAGAAAGACGAGGATGAGTATATAGTATAGTAAGTACGGCGAACAACAGAGTCTTTTAAGTCATCAGACGAGCGCATTCCACGACGACTTAAACGGCCCTCGCTTACTCGGCAAACCAGAGTGACGCGCGCTTCGAGCCAAGGCTCGCTTTATCTTTGCTTGCGTATGGACTTTTGGAGTTGCTACTGCTGCTTCTTCTTCTTTTAAACTTTGACGATTGTGCGCTGCGGAGAGAGAGAGATAGAGCGAGGATCGAGCGATGATCGATCAGTTTTTTGGGATTTTAATTATTTTTTCTCTCTTTGTCGAGTGTACTGTTTTGATGAAAAGTATTTTAAAAAGAGATGAAAGCTAGCGAATGCGAGATAGTTTTGAAATTTACAAAAGCCGTGTGTACACTTTTTGGCAAAATATTCGAATATTTGCGGTATGAGGTAAATGAAGGATTAAAATTTCGGAATATTCTCTCTCGCACACACTATTTTATCTGCGGCCTTTATGTGCCCTGTACAAATACACACAGCACAGAATTTATTCAAACAAAATTATCTTTTGTAACTCACAATGCTCGAAGCGTAATCAAATACCTTCCAAAAAAAGAAAATTATAAAATCCTATTTAAATTTCAACAGCAGTACCTATATATAATTTTCGCAAAATTCACCCGAAATCTAACTTTAGCCTCGCGGCAGCCTCGGTTCATTCAATAGTTTACGCCAGGCTTTCCTTGAGACTTACGCACATACGCGCTCGCTCGCCGAGAAAGCCTCTGGCAGTCACCGGCTGCTCTTTTAAATTAAATTCCCCGTCGCTCGCTCTCGCGCGCGCGCGTATTCAAAACACAACACTGAAATCGGCGCTGCGTGCCCCCCGGCTCATTTCATCGGCCGAAAATAGCCATTTGACGTTTTACAATCAAGCTACTACTATACTGTACGCTTCTCTCTCTCTCTCTCTCTCTCTCTCTCTCTCTCTTACAACACGGAGCCGATTCGTTATAACGACCGGTAATATCCAACCGATTGGAAAATACAAAACATCAGGTATTTTCGGCATCAGTGCAGATGTTTTAGTATATAGCTTCTGGAATTTCTGTTTGTTGCTGCAACATAACCGGAAGCGGATTATGAGCGATTTGCCAACGCGTTGCTCTAAAAGCGTATACGTATATAATAAATTTTCTTTCTATTTTAAAAAATCGAATTGCCAGAAAATCCTCTCTTCATAATTATAGTATAGAACTTGCGCGGATCGATAGCCGCAAATCGAACGCAATCCATTACCCGCATCTTAATATACCTATACAGACACACCGTCGTGCAACTCCTTAACAAGTGCTGCTGCTGCTGCTGCTGCTACAGTGCACACGTTAATGGCTTTCAGCTCGGCAAATACATTTAGGCGGCAGCGCGCGCGCCCGTTAATCGTCGTTATACGCCTCTGCGGATTCCGCACGCGGTTTCGCGAGAACAGGTATTATAACCCCTCTCCCCCTTCAGACGTGCGCGTGTAAATCATCGGAGCTTCTTTAAGCGCTCTGCCTATTTGCCCTGCGTGTGTGCGAGCATTAACGCTGCCAGAGTGGTCTGCGCACGTTTTTCGCTTTTGGAATAAGTGCTGCATAATAGTGTAATCGATGCTCTTTTGTTCCTTTTTCGTACACGAGGATGATCGATCGGCAGAGTTTTCGGCGGGGGAAAGTGGGTCGACTTTAAAATTATAGCACAAAAATATTGTCAAACGTCTTATCGCGAAAAAAATATCTCTCCGACGACGACGCCGACGACCCAAAAAGCAGCGAATCCCCGCTTTTAAAAAGTCACAAATCAAGCCTTCGTTTCGCGACTCTCGAGTGCATCATAATCATCATCATCAGCAGCAGCAGCAGAGATCCACCATACATATACGTATACGTGTATTATACACAGCGCGCGCGTATAACCTCCTTTCCCCCGCGAAAAATTTCTCCACATCCGAAGAAAAAAGAAGAAGAATCATCAGCAGCGTCGCATCGCGGAAAAAGGTCAGACCTCGAGAGAGAGAGAGAGAGAGAAAATAAAAAAGAGACTTTCTCGCGCTCACTTGAGTATTATACACATCATCAGAGAGAAGAAGGGGAAGAATTCATCCGCAGGTATCACATCGCGGGAAGTATATAGAGGAGGTCAACGTCCGCGCGCATTATATTAAAAATTGCCACAACCAGCATGCACACACGTATATAAATGTCCGTGGGTTGCAGCAGCAGCAGCAGCAGCAGCAGCAGCAGCCGCGTGCGGCCTCTGAATAATGAATGACGTAAGAAAGGAAAGCCGGCGACTCTCTGCGCAGTCAATGGATATCTGCACCGTTGCTGCAGCTGCAGCAGGAGAGAGAAAGAGAGAGAACGGCGCCGGTTACTCTCTTTGCCTTTTTAAGACGGCCGCGGTCTAAAGTTAGGTGTGCTGCTGCAGAGACACACATGCTGCTGTCCAGGAAAACCGGCCGAGAGAAACATGTGTGTGTGTGTGTGTGTTGCCACTGCTGCTGCTGCTGGCTGTCTGAGGTGTGCGGTCGAGATGCTGCGGTCTAACGGAGCAGCGTAAACAAACAGAGCGAGGCTAGACGCGACGTATAGTCTCACACCAAATTACTTTGCGCGAGACGACCCTTTTACCGCCGCTTGGCTGTATATACTTGCTCTCTGCGGGTAAAGAAGAGAGACGAGGTGAGGAGTTTTAATGTTTTCGTACCTCGGATGCGCTAATAGCCTTTTTGGCGACTGCCTTTTTTCAGTCGGTTATATGGTATATTTCGAATTGGAACAAAAAAAAAATACGAAATTCGTACACAAAGCGATATCTTTCACAGACAGGCAGACACTATAAACGCACGTGAAATATCTCTCGCGAGATGCCCCGGCATTCGGCAACACGCTAGCATAACACTTTCACTCGTGCGCGCGCGCGGACGCCGTATGGCTTTAATACCTTGTCATGTTTCGTAATGTATTACTTGTGCGCTATACATATACCATTGTTGTCATATTGACGAACGATTTTGTTGAACGCACGCGCCTCACTGAAATAAACGCTCCGATCGATCAGCGCCTGTCGCTCTCTTTGTTTTTTCTCTCTCTCTCTCTCTCTCTGCAATCCATTCCCCTCTTATACGCCTCTGTATTATAGAAAGCAGCAAGCGGTGTCCCTTAAAACTCTCTCAAACTTGACTTTTTGCGTGATAAAGTGGCTTCGTATACGCTGAATTAGGCCGACGTCGCTGTTTTAATATTTTTCCTCCAGCTTTTGTCGTGTCGTAAGATTGGCAATAACGTTGATGCATCGCTGGTAATTCGTATAAAGCAGAACTTTCGAATCCTTTTTAAATTCATATTCCTTCGTGATTAATCAACAACCGACGCGTCTACGTCGACAAACAAATCTGTCCTCCATCTTCCACCCCTCGCTCTGTATATACACACAAACACACGCGCGTATACACTCGAAGCTTTCGCACAAACAGCACACACACACACCCACACACACAGGCAGTGGATCCAACGGCGTCGATTCGGCGCCGCGAGCATACTAATTTACGTAATCGACGGGGCGATCGTTCATTACCAAGTCCCGCCAATAAGTACGGCAACTACAATCAATGAATCAAAATCTGCGCCGGAGGTCCTCTCCACCCCCGCTTCCATTTGCCGTGATTTCCGTATACATGTACACCCGCGGCAGCGGCAAACAGACGGATTATTTTTCTCGACTCTTTTCGCGCGCATACAGCTTTGTTGTCCTCACCGGCGTGTGTACGGCTTATATATATATATACGGCTTATATATATATTCGCGAGGAGATTTATAATGTACACTCGCTGCGCGTGCTTTTGAGAGCAGAGCGCGCGGGAATAAAATAAAGCACTTTGTTTTCGATCGCTCCGTTGTTTATCGATTAACCCTCTCTCGTGTATTGTGTCTCGTGCGCGCGGTTGTTCATCAATGGTAGCGTTGAAATTTTCGAACGGTTTTTGGTATATGTGGAAAAGTACAAATTTCGAAGTCGATAATCGGCTAATTACTGCGTTTACTGCCTGGCGATGCGACGAATGAAGAGTTAATGGCTAATGCAATAGGATGACGACTGAGGCGTAATGATTTTCGGAATATATTCGCTCGAAAAACTTTTCGACAATAGTTTCTTTTTGAAAATGTGCGTTTAATGAACGAAAGAGCGGAATTTCTGAAAATTTATGCACCGGCGAATTCGAAAATAACTCTGAACCAGAACGAAAAAGAGCGCACACTATATGAGCCAAAAAATGTTCACCCAACAATTCTAACCCACAGAGAGAGAGAGAGAGAGAGAGAGAGAGAGAGAGAGAGAGAGAGAGAGAGAGAGAGAGAGAGAGAGAGAGAGAGAGACAACCC
>CM053170.1:8828576-8891903 GCA_012977825.3 Pteromalus puparum | reverse complement strand
ACCAAAAGAGAAAGAGAGAGAGAGAGAGGGAGAGAGAGAGAGAGAGAGAGAGAGAGAGAGAGAGAGAGAGAGAGAGAGCAAAACCTCACACGCACACACGTCCCCGTATAATTTCACTAAATTTCCCGTCCCTCGGCTTTCTCTCCTCTCTCGCGCGTAATAAAATTATCCTCACACGCGGGACGGCGTCGCCATCCGTTTCAAATTTAATATTACGTCGTCACGCGGAGAGAGAGGAGACTAATGAAAAACGACCCCCGCGCGTCGGATTTAAACCCGCTCTCCCACCGGCTATGGCTGCAGAAAAATCTCTGCGGCCGACGAAAGTCGATGAGGCGAGCCCTCACAAAACGGCCGCAAAATTTACCCGGTCGATCGGCCCTCTCTATACTGACCGGTTCGCCGCCGCCGCTGCTGCTGCTGCTGCTGCTGCTGCTGCTGCTGCTGCAACGGACAGAGTAAATAGAGAGAGAGCAGGAGAGAGGATGAGCCAATTTGTTTTTTTATTCGCCCTGCGCCGCCTTTTGTTCCGGTGCGTGCGGACGCCAGCGGACCTACGCACACTTGACGTCTGTATTATCGAGTTTGTACGAGAGGGTGTATGTGCTCTCTCGTGTTTTTTTTTTTCGGAAATCGAGCCCGTTTGCCCCTCTGATAACTGTGTGTGGGGAGATAGAGTTCTCGGCGTTTTTTTAAAGATCCCGTGAGAGAGTTGGGTTTGAAATTTTATTGAGGGCAGATTAATTTTACAATTCTTCTTTAAACGCGAAAACAGCCTCAAAAATACACTAACAAAAAAGCAACTCTTCTAACCCGCTCTCGAAATTACAGTCCAACTCTCTATACAACAAAAACATTCAGCAGCAGCGCGCGAGTGCGTTGCCTCCGAATTGCGCAACAGCGGCTGTGACAAAAAAAGTGCTGCAGCAGCGAAAAAAAAAAACGAGCTACGCGACACAGAGACGTGGAAAGAAAAACAGTATAGGCTGTGCAGCATACAGCAGCAGTAGTAGCACAGTAGCAGGGCGAAAAAAAAGCGCAGAGTCGAAGGTTAACAATTCGGTGCTGCAGCAGTATAGCAGCGGCGCAACCGACGACAATGCGTCGTCGTCGTCGTCGCGCTCATCGTACTGCTCCGCGGCTATTGTAAGGTGGCAGCCCATTGTTTCACGTCCCATTGCATCTTTGATGAGACAGAGAGCGCGAGGACGCCGCGAGACGACGACGACGACGACGTTACAACTGTGCTGCTGCTGCTGCTGCTGGCTTTTCCAGACTATAAAGGAGCGACGACACGTTGGAAGAGATACGACGACGAAGCTTCTACTGTTGCTGAAAGAAGCAGCGTTGAGGCGAACCGCAGGAGCTGACGGGAAACAAAAGCCGCTGCGCTGCGAGAGAGCACACTTCTTTTATATATCTCTCTCCCGTGTCTTATGTATAAGGCTACTGGGAAATTACATCGATGCGCCTATGCGTATATGTGTAGGAGGGGAGTTTTGTAGCGCCGACCTCTACTCGGCGTCCAGCCAGGTGGCTGACATCTGTCGCGAATGTGACCCCGACTGCTGTCGCTGCTCTACTATATAACACACGGCCGACGCTTATCTTCTTTTATCTAGGTCTAGTAGGAGGTTTTTCTCTTTGTCTCGACGGAGTGAATTTTTTAATGCGAGCATCTGCGCAGAAGCTGCAGCAGCTCGTTGCGCAATGGTGCAGGTGGTGATGCTTAATGAAGCGGGAGTATAATTGGAACAAGAAAAATATTCGAGCTATTTTCGAGAGAGAAAGAGCCATCAATTACGACTAACAATGCCGCACGAGGCTTTGGTGGCCAAAAAGTTAAGAAAAACACAAACGCGCAAAAAAGAAGAAGAGAAAAAAAAAGGAATCGCGGAATTGCATAGCAGAGATGCTATAGCCGTGGCGTCAAGCAGTGAGTTCTTGAGAGGCGTCGACGCGTCGGCGGCAGCAGTCTAAATCCACTTGCACTTTCGTCACGCGTCATAATGCGCCACGAGACTGCTCTCTTCCTGGTTTTAGCGGCGGCTATAACGATCAGCCGTTAAGCGCGCCGAGCGGCCGCCGCCGCCGCCGCCGCCGCCGTCAAACTCGTTTCGCCTTGGCGAATAGTGCCGAATGAGATGTGTTTCGTGTGTGTCGAGGTCGCGTTTTTGCTTTTTTAAAGCGTAGTTTTTTCTTTTGAATAATGCGTCGACCTGCTGTCAGAAAACTATGCCGAAAGATTATTCAAAAGCTTCACATTTTTTCATCAAAACAACTCGCTCCGCAATCTGCATGATTCTCCGGATCTGCCAAGAGATATTCATCTCGAGTCTCAATTTTACAATCCCGAAGAAAAAAAAGCTCATACGCGTTTCTCTCCGTAAACCAGCGGACGTATAATATAAAACCTACACGATTGCCTACTATACTCTGCAGCGGCGGCAGTATAGTACTGTTACTTATACGCGGAATCCTCGGCCCCTCGAAAAATATACGACTTCTCGAAAATCCACGCTAGTCGCGTCCTCCTCTCTCTCTCTCTCTCTCTCTCTCTCCCCTGAAAATCGTAAAATACCATACACATATAAGCGAGACAGAGCCGGCACGTATAGTCTCTCTCGGACCATAGCGTCCTTCTCTCTCTCTCTCTTCCTCTGTGTGTATATGAATGCACGTGCGCGGCATGTCTACTCATATAGCACGCGATGACATTCTTTAGCGCGAGTCACGTGGTTGACGTGAAAATCGGGACTCTCTTCTCTTCCTTCGAGTTTTTTTTTTCTTACTTTATTTTTTATCTTCTTCTTCTTCTTTCTCTGTTTGTTTGGGAGCGAGAATAAAAGAGAGCCCGCGGGGCGCGAGGGCGAGTGGAAAGTTTCTCTCGAATGCTGTATGGGAGAGAAATTTAGGAAGGCCCGAAGATTAGGCTCTTAGAGAAGTGAGAGAGGGAGAAACTTGGACGATTGAACTTTCAATTGGCGAAGCTCTCGCCGGCGAATTTGGAGGGTAAACCCGATCGGATTTTCCAACGCGCGTTTCATATAATTCCACGATATTTGATTCATTCCGTTTGGAAGTGCGCGAGTTTCAAAGTGGATTAAACTGTTTTATGCTGTTTTTCCCGAACTGGTTTTACGTTTATTGATATTGCACGTATACGAGCGCTTTGATGTACCGGCGAAGCTTTCCTCAAAATGCCATCGATACCAGGGAAATCACTCTCGGATTTAAAACGCCGTGAATGTCGGAATTGACATTGTGTGTACAGTATTTCGCTCCAAAAGTTATATTCATGCAAGTACTTCTCCAAGTATATACGCTTTTAAAAATCTCTCCCCAGAGAAGTATGTCAAATGCTTCGACGCATCATTCTCTCTCTCTCTCTCTCGCGAAAGGAAAAAAACAATCCTCACCGCAGTGCGTCTCCATAAATTCTTTCCCCCGCGTAGAATAATATAAAAAGAAGCAACTATCACTTGTGCGCTGATTCGCTCTTCGTATTCCGCGAAAACCCGCACTGACGCAATGTATAAGCGAAAAAATCAGTGCTTTACACACTCGCCGTTATTAAAAGGCTCTAATGAACGCGATATCGGATTTTTTACGCGCAAAGCATTCCACACTTTTTTTTTCAACCGAAATGAACAGCAGTCGAGCGAAAAATTCTTGTGCGAATTACGCGATGTAACAGTATGCTCTACTGCGGATGATCATTTTGATGTACAATTAGTCGGTAGGCCGAGCGAAAATGTTATCTCTGCGCGCGAACGAGATATGTATCATATATATGTATCGAGATGTGAGTTGCACTCGACGAGCTTTATGCAATTGGACGCGTATATTTTGCAGGTGCATACGTGCCGTCGCTGAGATTCGTTTTCGATGCCGGACAAATTGATATCGGTTGAATAATATTCTATCGCTGATAATAATTCTAGCTTGTTTTTTTTCGGTTCGTAGTTTGATAGGGGATTATCAAGCTAATTCCGGAACAGCGACGCATCCGCTGATTTATATTTAGAAGCAGACTTTCTTGAATCAAACGAAAAAAACACACCGAGAGAGAGAGAGAGAGAGAGTTTAAAAAACTGAGTTACAGCTTTCAAAACAACGCACGCACGTTTTCAAGCCTCAAGATTTACATCACGTAGACGAATTTAAAGAACACACGTGGCCGATGAGATAAGAGAAGCGAAATCGTGAAAATAGAAAAAAATATTTTCCGGACGCGTTTACGAAATTTATTCAACTGCGGGAGGACACCGTGTGTGTTCGTGCTTTAAATCAGCCGCCGGCGAAACTTCAACTCGGCGCCGCTGAATAAAAGTTATTTTCAAAATCGCGTTTTAGCATTGCACGCGGCGGCAGTGGCACTAAACCCGTCGGTATAAGTTACGCGCGGGGAAAAAAACTTTTCCCTTCGCTCGATTCCAACTTTTCTCGTGTTTTCCACTTACACGTTTTATACCGCTGCACGAGACGACGACGACTCTCCGACGCTGGCAGCAGACCATTCATCAAAAGAGTCTTTTGTGAGAAAAAAAAAGACGAGAATCAAAAGCGTGCGCGCACGCTCTTTAATTATAACTCGCGTATTTTCGCGTTACGTAAGGTCGTTTTGCGCGTATAGTTAACTTTCGTAAATCGCCTCTGTTTATTAGAAAAAAAGAATCGGGCGCATTTTTCGTTCCAATTCAAGAATACACGCGCTAAGTATAAATAGTGCGCTCGGTCGATTCGCAACCTGTGTATAACTTCTAAGAAGAACCGTTATTATAAGCTATAGCAGCCGGCTCTTTTAGCAGACGACGCAAAAGAGTAGTGTGTGTGTGTGTGTATTATACGCGCTTCGGAGCAAGCGAGCGTGCCAATAAAGCGTCGTTTCCCGGTATCTCACCCAAACAAACTTCCAAAGAGACGCGTTCCGGAGGAAAAGAAAAAAAAACATATAAACAAACCCGGCTATAATCTAATGTGCTTACCTGTTGCCAATGATCCTCGAGCGACGGCTGGGCTGAGAAGTATCCGGTGTCGTGTATGTCCTGCAGCTCCCGGAATATATTCCCACTCGGCAGGATATCCATGATTGCGGTCGGGGGAATACTGTGTACCGATGATAAACTCGAGGAACTAACTATATATACTATTGCGATGCTATATACTCTCTCCGTTCGATATCACCGCGCGCACGGCACACTGACACGATGATGCGAAGAAGAGAAAACCGCGCACTTGACTCGTTGCTGTGTTACTTTTATATATATACTCGCACTGTCTCACTGTACGTACGTATATACATATATATCTATATATTACGATTCGAAACCGAAAAATCGGCTCGCTTTCACTTTTCGGCTAATATATACGCAGCGGGAATAAATCGCCGGGGCGATATGTGTGTGTGTGTGCCTGGTATGCGAGATCTCCGCTACAAGCTGCAGCAGCGGCCGGCGAGTTTGCAACGGCGCATCATGATAATGCACGTGCGCGCTCGTTGTCTTCTCTCTCACTGTGTGGGTGGATGTGTGTATGTGTGTGCGATGCGTAGGTATAGTATATGTATGGATATATATATATATATATATATACTCTGCGGCACACACGCGGAGAACACGCCGGTATACTTTAGGTATGTTATACGGAGACACAGCAAAACTCACACCGAATATCACACACTGGATCGAGAACTGCACACACGCGCACCCTTATCTCTTTCACTGTATCCGTATCAAACATCACACGTCGCAAGATCCTCGGTTTTACAGCGTAGGTGCGATCTATCGTGTGCGTCAAGATTTTTCGTGTATCTCTATCTATATCTATATATGTGTAGTATAGAATCCTATATCTCTCTCTCTCTCTCTCTTCCTCAGTAGTAACCGACGAGCAGCAGCGGCATCACACACGCGCACACTAGATTTTTACACACTACTAGAAGACACCACTACTCTCCGGTATACGTATGTATATCTATCTCTCTCTCTCTCTCTCTCTCTAGGCAGTATTACGACGACGACAATAATATCAGGATGACGAAGTTGAGAATAAGATTTTTATACAGTATAACAACGCGCTGGCGTTGCGTATGATGTCACTCGCGCAGAATCTGGAGCTGCGCCACGAGCATCGTCAGAAACGAGCAGCCGGCGGCGGTGGCTAAGGACCGGCAGCGCGTATTATTCATATTATATCGTATAACACACTCGACACACCAAAACGCGCACACACTGTTCCGTAGTATAGTAAGCTGCAGGTGCGTCCAGTTCGAAATCCGTAGACTCGATGCAAGTGATATATACTGAACTAGAAGAGAGAGAGAAAATGCGGTAGAAGAAGAATAAGAAGAAGAAGGGGGAACACACGAGAGAGAGCGACGACGACAACAACAACGACGAGACGACGAAGGTTGCCGCGCGAGCGCCCAACAGTGACTGGCGGCGGGCGGCGTCGCGGTCGTCGCGGAGAGTCGCGGTGGCGCCGGCTACGAAACCGAGGCCGGCCGAAAGTACCCGAACGATGCCGGCTCTCTCGGCTCCGGGACGCGCGCAGCTAGCAGCTATGGGAGTGGGATATAAACCTTTAGTACTGTAGCGAGCCGTCAGGAGGAGAGAGGCAGCACCGATCGGTACGCTCGCGAGGATTTTTTTCGAGGATTTTTGCGAGGGACCTTGGGATTGATAATACGACGGGTGACTCGAATGCTATGAGCTTTCTTCACTTTCGAAAATTCGAATTAATTAATTAGCATTTTAATTTCATTTCTTGAATTATTACAAAATTACATTACAACGAATATATTACTCTTTCGAGATGAGAATAAATTAGCACAACGAATGCATTTCACGCCGGCCTCGATTTCCAGAAAAATTTTAATTTAATGTTGTCGGCAATATGCAATCGTTAAAAGTTACAGTCGCGCCAACTTCGCGCGTTCATGACGCTAATGAAATTCCTCAAAATTTCATAAAGCCATTAATGTAAAAAATCCAGAATAATTGTACCGTTCGTTAGAATTTTATTACATCAATTTTGAATTTTAAAACGTATGCCAACGCGGCATTAAACTGGTGCATTTGTTTCCAAAACATGAAAAACTGAACTTTAAATCGACTCTTAATACGTTTTGGTTTTCATCCAGCTATTGCGCATAGCACAGTTGTGTGTACATACCGATATAAATATAGCTTCTGACAGCCATTTTCCGTTATTTTGTGCGTTTCTATTGTTTACTTTCGAACGAAAGCTTCGCTTTCACGTATATGTAATTCACGATTTAAGTATTTTTTTACACTTTATAAAAAATCTCTCTGCGTTGACTATTTTCATTTCCATCCGTCAAAATTTTTTACACAACTCTATTCGTTTTTGCAATCCGAATATCTTGTTTCAACAGCAGAAAATACTACGAATGAGCTTTTTTAAAATAACCGCGTGTGAAAAAGGCAAACAAAAAAGTCCGCGTATTACGATTCGAAATTCTCGGAACAACTCTCGGCTTTAAAAAGATTAGCAAAATCGCGAATTAATCCTAGAATCGATAACGCTATACGCGATCGTGAAATTCCAAAGGTGAATTACAAATTCAGCCGCGATTCGAGCGCAATTTCGCCTTATCTCTCCGACATTCTTTGAATAATTACCGATCGAATCGTCCGCCTTTTCCTAGACCAGTTTACTCATTCCGTCTTTTAAATCCCCAACAGGTGTGCCGTATGGAAAGCTCTCTTGATGATAATCGATTACGAGCTGTAACAGTAGATAACGCGACGATCGGAACCCAAACAAACGCTTGCGTATCAACATACTACGCACCGAACGCATGGAGACTCCTTATCTATGAATTTTTCCAAAGATTTCCGCCTTGCATGAAAAATTCTTCGTGATAGCCGGAAACGTCACGTATACAATAACGGCGTATCTATATATGACTCATAATCGATGGATCTCGTATTGGCTGTACGACTTGTACACGTATCGCATAGAGTTTTATAAACTTGGTCCTTGCTACGCATAGAGCAATCAATGCACCAGTATTCACAAAATTGAATGCAACCAGCTGAGAGTTAGCAACATATAACGACTTTAGACGCGCTTCGCGCACAGTTATAGCATGAGCGGCCGAATCAGTAGGCCAAACAAGGCAGTTTTGTCATTGGTGGTATACCGCTATATCTAGACTTGGTGCGCATATTGTCATGAAAGAAATGAAAAAGTGCCTACGCGCCACCTATCTTCACATGCCGCAGACACGAAGAGTTTTAGTGGTGACGAAAGGACTCGCTCAAAGGCCAATCCAAAACTGCTTTGTTTTGGTAATTATGATGTCGTCCTAGCAGTCCATACTTATGTACGTTATAAACATTAAAATTATAAGTTTAATATAGACTTGCAACACAGTGTTAAAAATAAAAATACGCCCCTTATTATTAATTGTTATCATATTTTCTCAATTTTCACTTTTTGAGATTAGGAATTCAAACATTCACACATGTCAATCACATAGCGAATAGAATGATTACCATTTCATTTTTTTTTTTTTAGAGTATAGGATATAGAGTGTAGCACTATAGAGTTTAATTCCTATCCTACTCAGCAAGGAAAAATAGAGTTCAATTTACAGTTGCAATACACGAGCGCAACATGCAAATTCAAACTACTACAATCGAAGCTCGCAGGAATTCTTTTTTTTTTTATTGTGCAACACGCACGTTCTACACATGGAATTCCTCATACACAATGAAAGCTTTTACTATACGAGCTCAAGACGAGTGATTCAGGCATTCCGCGCTGTATACCCGTCCTTTTACACGTACCGATAGACGATCGACAAGAAGAGAAATTCATTCATAGATCGAAGGTCAGCCGATGCTCGATGGAAAAATCAATAGGAATGCAAATAATGTACAAACATATACTATACAGACGTCTTTTCTGGGCTATGCATTATAATCGCATTGGCAGACGCGACGAGGATGATGATTTCGTAATTGGAATCGTCGCTGCAGTGAATTTTTCGTCGCGACGGGTATAAGTAATTGGCCTCTACTGGCGAAAATTTACGAGAGGACACGCGTAAGTAGTTGCGGGCCCTAATTGTCCTAACGAGCTCTCGTAAACGTCGTTTCGAGAGTTTCAAGAGAGATCTCTTGCTATGCGGATTTTCGTGGCGCATCTTTATGGGGGGTAAATGAAGCTCTAATGATCGTTATTGACTTTATTATTCTCTGTGTGTATGATACTCTTATAAGCGTGTCGTTTACCGGATCGTCATTTTAGTCGCAACTGTGTGTATCGCGTTTTATATAAAAATCTGCCAAACTTTACAATTCATTCGCGATACGTACCTTATCGGTGCACACAGTCCGATAAGCCTCAAATACGAAATCTCTCGCGTTATTAAAATTTACGAAATTTTCAATAAACGCCTCGCAATTCGCAACCTTTAATTATTCGTGCGTTTAAAAACACTGTTATCGAACAGCAGCAGCAACAGTTTTTATCACGCAGCCAACGAAAGAACATACCGGCACTTCTTATCTCGCTCTCTCGCACCTAAATTACACTCGCGAGAAAACCTCCACGATGATTCCATGCGACGACCGAAAAAAAAAACATAATGCACACGTCCTACTCTTCTTATATAATTACACGCACATATCCGTGAGTCAGACGTGTCAGAAAGAGAGATTGTTTACCTCGCACCTACACTCGAATATTGGGCACTCGAGTACACGCATCATAGACTCTTTAAACAGCCGCAAGAGAGAGAGAGAGAGAGAGAGAGAGTTACGTCACTCATTGAGAGATACGTGACAACGACTGTGTGGAGGCTTCAGGGAGTTGATTAAATTTTTCTTTTTCGTGCTCGTCACCGCGCCGCGAGCATCACTGAGTCATTGTCTCTATGACCGCCTTTTAAAGTCTTCGCTCCGTTCTCCCGGTAAATAGTCATTTGTCTTATTTAACGCTGTTAATGCTACTGGACGTAGCGACGCGCTGAGTCTAGTGGAGAGTCTTTTTTTCTGGTCTGTTGGGATAGGAATTAGAGGGTTAGGAGTAAAATAGTTGAATGGATGACTGGGTGGATTTTTAGGTTTTTGATGAAATTTTAAAGTTGATTAAACGTAGTCTGCGCCGAATTAAAGATGACACTATGCGAGTAGTGCGATATGAATAGTTCAATTTTCCCCAGAAAACGAGTGAATCACAGAGTTAAAAAAACGACAGCCGGAAATCTAGCGACACGTATAACTAAGTTTGTCATCGGATGGCACAGGTAAATCATCTAATTAAAACAAACATTCAATACGACGATCGTCGCACTGAAAGCAAAAATACAAAAAACGCTATAAAAAATCTAGGCCAACGCACCATCGATGCCATCGAACCCAAGAAAAACCTTATCCATTACACCTCTCTCGTAGCCTACATAAACCCAAGACAAAAACGCAAAGGTAATGTAATGAAACAACAGCGCATGATCCCCCAATTGCATAACTCCGTCATCGGCGTCATCGCGCTTCTCTAAACTCTCTTGCGTCCGACGCACACCAACACATCAGGTATATATGCGTGTGTATAGAGAAACGCGGCTTCAGCATTATATCGCCGCGAGTGAATCCTTGAAGCGCGGGAATTTATGGCACAAGGACGAAGAGCTGGACGACGGCGAGTCGTCGCGTGCAACTCGCGATCCCTAATTTATGTCCCGTCGACGCGCTGCCGCCGCCGATCGTATGCCAGATAGAGAGTACGTGTATTCCTTTTGCGTGCGCCAGAGAGACGATTTTTATTTATTCGCACGTAATCGGCTGGCTACTGTTGCGCTTTTGTGTGTGCTGCGTGAGATGCTTCTTATAAAGGATGAATCATGTTGCGGTGAATATGTTGGAGTGATTTTGCGAAATTGTTTTTCTTTATGTGGATGCGTGTGAATAAGTGTATTGTGTCGTGTACGTCTTCAATTATTTTATACGGATACGTAGGTATACGTATAAGCTTCTTAGTACCGCCATAATACAAACGCAATCATGATGCTACTGGCGCATAAAAAAAGAAGTCCTGGACACGGCCTATTCCATCTAATATTTTCTCACTTTGTGAATGATATGAAGCGAAAAAAAGAGACAGCACGTCCCACTTCTCTTTATTATTACGAGACAGTCAAAGGTACATATAAGCTCGCAGTATATCCGTACGTTTCACGTCCGTCCCAATGAGAACTAAAGGTCGCCTCGACTCGAACTCACACACATACACATCCTTATATATATATGTATAGTGGGGCAGTGTCCTAAGTAGCCTCCCCTGTACACTCGCACGATTTCACCCGCACACACATCCCTCGGCTTTTCACGCGTCATTACATTATGAATCCTCTTATGTGGACATTACACGCGCGAGCGACAGAGATAGAGAAAGCGAAGCTCTGTACACGCATAGGTGTATACACGTATATACATATATATCCTTCGTACGCGCCCACGCGAGCCCTCATATTATATATGGGACGAAAGCGTCACGAGCCGACAAAGCGACAATTTAAGGAGAGGGCCCTCAGCGCTAGCTGCTTCTGCTGCTGCTGCTGCTGCTGCTGCTGGACGTGCACGAGGGGAATCGCATGTGCCAGTGTCACACGCTGCTAATACACACACACACATACACACGCGCGAGCTGAAGAGTTGACGTATGTGCGTAGACGAACTCTGTGTATGACTGCCTTCTCACGAATCTACGAATTTAACTCTGATCTGGGTTTGGGAATTGGGATCGATTTCGTTGCTTGCGTTGCTCACTTTTGGACATTTCAGCTGATATATATCGCATGTGAATCTTATACGAGGATATTCACAGTGCGAGCTTCGATGTAGGATATGAGAGGTTGTCCATTTATAAATTTAAAACAATTTACTCTTTGATATTTAAAAAAATTTTAAATATGTTTCTATTCGTATGTCGCTTTAATGCATAGTTCTAATATTCCTATGATTACGCAAACAGTACGGTTCCTCTAATTAGGAGCGTCAGGGGAAAAAATCACTAGAGTGTGATAAGGGACATTATATAGTACCGCAGAGAGAGAGAGAGAGAGAGAAAGAGAGAAAGGGGAGGTTCGAGAAAATGAAAAAGAAATAATAAAGGCGAGAGCGAATTAATTCCTTTCTGGCGCATAAAGGAAAGAAGCCGCCGAATGAAAGAAAATTGACCCCTATCTTAGGTCATTTTCTTGATTATAATGTTCAACTCTATATATATCTTCGAAGTTAATTTTACGGAAGGATAGTTTTAAAGTCTTGATCTTCGCCGGCATTTTTATTATTATACGGATATACAAGGCTTTATATTTAATCTGCGATCTTATTAAAACTTTCCTTTCTATTTGGATTACTTTTCTCCTCGAGTTTTACGAGATCAACACTGTGAATGCTGACTGGAAAAAGGATATTTATAAATAAATAGAAGAATTGAGATACGTATGAATGGTTTTTACTAAAATTGTAAATTGTTATTGGTTTCGTACGTGCGCTGGTTTGATTGTAAAAAAGTTGATTAAAATAGAAACAAAAACAGAAAAATCGTATATTTCTCCAGCAGCAGGTATAAATCCAAATATTACCCCAGCTTTTTTAGAAAACTAATCAGACCTGTAAAATTCAAGCTTATACTAAAATGAAAAAAAAAATATCAAAACGCACACAATTCAACGATCAAAATTACCACGCAAATACCCACAGCAATCACATGTAAAAATTACCCAAGACTCTTTCCACATCCTTATATATTATATCCTACTTAAACTTTGAATTTTATCCATCAAATTTGACGTCGCATACACGCAAGCTCCAGCACATCACATAAGAGCCAAGAAAAGAAGTCGTGTCCATATACACAGAATCTTCCGCTCCCGCGTATATCCGTATATCCGTATATCCCCCCGTCCTCTCCACGTCTCGCGCAAGTTCTTGCAGTCCCATCCGCCCGGAAGTCACGTAGGTAAAAAAGAAAAGATGGCTGCTGCTACTGCCCGGTGCGCAGCTCCTCGTTCTTTCGCGAGTTTCGCGCTCGCGTACGCGACGACGTGTGCGGCAACGGTACTGCACTCTCTTTCCTATATATATACGTCTATAGATATATAGATGTATGTATGAGAAAAATCCCGACCGAGCTTTCTTAACGCGAGAAGCCCCCGTTCTATTGATTTTTCTTCTTCTTCTTCTTCTTCTTCTTCTTCTTCTTCTTCTTCTTAGCCGTCGCGCTGTACAGCTGCCCGAGCTTTCATCGAAACGTACAGCCACTTCCGCTTATCCGCGCGCGCGTATTTTTCGCTTGGCGAATTAACGTGCGGTATGTGTGTGGTTATAGCTGGGAAGCGAACGCCTGTATATATGTATTGAGAGTTTATTGGAGGGGATTTTTCGAGGTGAAGCTCGCTTATGTGTGGATAAATTTTTAAAATTTGAGTTCGTTTGTTAAGAAGGAGATTGATGTGTCATTTTTTACGTAATAAACTAACAATTAACATGATTGAAGTTTTATACTATGTCATTACATTTTTACTATAGTGTGTTGTTTTATTTATTGTTAAATGGTCATTCCTCCTAAATAACCTTAAACTTTACTTTTTCAATGAATTGTTCGTCCTACAATTAGCGCACGTAAAAAAGAACATCGTTTTGTTTTCTAATTTCTAAAAGAAAGGTGAAACAGCTAAAGCTAACTATTATACTTGCAACACACAATTAGTATACCTATATCAGTTTTATAAGCGATTCAATTCCATTTAGTGATACAATTAATCTCCATCTCGGCACAGAAAATGTACATTCAAAAATGGAATTATTATGTATTACTTGTTCTATAAATCAACAGTCCGACTAAAAATGACGACTTTATAGCATATAATGGCGCCAAAATTTAAAATGTTTTAGTATGGTTTAAATTTATAATATCTTGATTTTGGGTCTATTATTCACTTGATTATTTTTACGACTATAATTAATAATATGATTGTTTCGTTTATAATCATTCTAACTTATTTTGTATCATATTAATATATTCTAACCTCAAAAACTAGATTGCGTCATAATCTGCTTTGTTTTAGAAAATACTACTCATCTTTTGGAGAAATAACATCAATCAAAAACAGATGTGTATTCAATTGTTAAATATATGTTAGAGTTTTGAATACTTTTTAGACATTATAATAAATAAACCGCGTGCATCAAAAATTAACGCGTGAATTTAGCTAGTGTACATTAAAATTAAGTTTAATTTAGACACGGAAAAGTGTATTTACAACAAAAATAAAAAAAAAAAAACCTTTTGAGATTACAGGAATTCAATTAACATAGACAGAAACTGCGTGGTAGAACAAACAGGCAACCAGAGGACGAATAGGATAGGATAGGAAACTCCTATTTAAATGTGGTTGTTTGATTACTATTCTAAGTACTCACATAAAATATCTCAAGGGAGACTATGGCTGAAGAGAGATAAGAGCGGATAATCTTTTATTCCCAGCCGCGAATGCGTTGCGGAAAAACGAGACGGACACCAGCGGCAAAAAAGTATAAGTGCGGATGCACGTATGTATAGAAAGGACACGAGGATGGGAAAAAGTAAGCATGAAATTTCACTTAGGCTGCATCGTGCCGAGTTGAAATCCACTCCTATCCCTTACACGCTTTCGTCTGCGTATATCCGCGACGGGGTATTTATACGAAAATAAATGTCTGTGTTCTTCACAAATACCTAATTTATTTACTTATCCAGGATATATAAGTACACAATGAGTTGGAATAATCTTCCCAGATAAGCAATCAAAACACCAAAAAACAAAAAGTTTATGGAATTTGGAAGAAGCAAGCAAGTTATAGAAAATGATGCACACAAAATATAGCCGAATCTATAGAAGCATTAACTTAAAATAAAAATGGAGGGACCCAGCGAAGAGTAAACTTGCAATTCGCGAATGGAGCAAAGAGAGGCATTCGCAAAGAAAAAGAACAGCGATCGTACCGAGAGAGAGAACGAACGGGTGGCTCTCTTTCCCACGCGGTGAGATAAGGAAAATCATTCTTGGCCCGGTTACGGAAGTCGACCCGTGTCTGAGTAACTCCGAAAAGAGTTCAATTTTATCACCGGTGCTACCGAATCCGGAGCGCGCTTTGCTCCCGCCCCCAATTATCCATCGCTTCCATCAGTTCCTCGGCCCCTCTGCTGGTCGAAGTATCTTTGACGGGCTTGATTCGACCCTTTTCTCCCCCGTAATTTACGATGGCTTGTCTTAGACGTGTGGTGGATGTACAATAATATTTCTTTGCCTTTTGAAACTTAAATCCATACTGCAAACGAATCCGCCAAAAGTTTTCTCTATACCCACAGCACAGCCACAGCCACACTTGTGAAAACCGCCTAAAACAAGCGAAGAAGAACGACGATCACCCCTTTCCCCATTCAGAGTAGAACCGAAAAAAGAGCGAAAAACAAAGAGGACAACGCAAAGAAGCCACAACGCTGTGGGGGTGATGTAAAAAACGGCTGCAACGCGGCAAGTTGAATGACCGTATAGGTATAACGCGCGGATCACGCGCTCCGAGAGAGCACAAGAAGCGTCGGCGGCTTCTGCTGCTACTGCAAAAAAAAGGAGCAGCAGCAGCAGCACCAGCAGCAGAGGAGGAGGCCGGGTTAAGGGTGTTACCAAGTCGCGTTGAGCCAGATGGATCGACGATCGTTTGTCGTTCTTAGAGCCGCCCGGCGCCCGTTGATATTCACCGACTGATGCCGGAAAAATGGCCCGATTAGTTTCTGGGGAAGAAGAGAGAGAGAGAGAGAGAGAGAGAGAGAGAGAGAGAGAGCGAACGCTCTCGTCGCTACGTGAGCGCTTCAGCTGCTCACCGGTCCCTGTCTGCGTACTTTGCTTCTCGATGCGAGGAGGGATGCCGATGGGGATGGAGATCGAGGACCATCCGCTCTGTTTTCTGATAATTTCAGGAGGTGGTTTGTTGTTGCTGGGAATGAGATTTTTTTTCGGTTTAGACAGATTGAATAAGGATTATATCAAATTTAAATTATTGTTCGTTTTTAAATCTAAAAATAAACCTCAAATTCCTACACATCCGCACAAAAAAGAAGCTTTTAATACATTCCAAACGGCGATGCACAGACGCGCACTATTCTCGACTATAGCATAAGCCGTCGCATTTCGAATTCTCATCGACCATTCATCTTCTCGACTATGCGTCAATTCAATTTCAATTCCACGTATCAGTTGACGTTACACGTATGTCGTCCTCTCTCTATCTCCTATCTCACCGCAATACGTAAAAAGTGTCACGCTCTCGCGACACAATTTGCAAATGCAAGTGTGCGAAACGAGCGCTGACTTCATCCAATACATTACAAGGAAAAGCCACTTGTAACTCACGCAGAAACTACCGAAGATGAATGAGCTAAAGCGAAAAAAAAATACGCAATACAGTCGTGCTTCTTTTCCTCGTCTAACGAAGTTTTTCGCCGAAGTAGACGAATACACGCAAAGTACATAAGAGCGCAGCCGTCGATCTCTAGTTGAATATGCAGAGCGGGACGACAGGTATTTGTAACCGCTAAGCCTGTCGTCTGACAATTGAGTTTTCCTCTCACTCTTCTTCGCCTCCGGTAAATTAGACGATTGCATCGGGCAAATTCAATCGTTGCGCTCAACAATGCGTATAATCTCATAATTTTCTTAACGCGTAACTGTGCGATTCTCCAATATAATCTCAAGGATAGCGAAAACAACGAAATTCCCGCTCGCGCTCACGTCCCCAAATCGGCAAAAAGGACCGCGGGAGCTCATTCGAAGGAATGTGTACGAAATAGGCCAAGAGCGAACACCGGGCCAACCCCGTGATCCCAGAGAGATAGGATTACTGCATAATGGGCACTTCCAGGGAATGGACTTTTTTTTCGGACGGTACACATGTTCGGTATTGGCTATCAGCTTTTCCGATCGCGTTCCACCCGCCCGGTGTTAAAATGACAGAGGGGAGGGGGGTAGAATTTATTCGAATAAATTTGGCTTTCGCCGCGTGGAGTTTGGGAAAAATGGCCTTGCGCGGGGACTGATAAAGAGGCCGGGATTCGAACTCAGCGGATCGTTCGGTTGGATTAACGGAGAGGTTTGCGTTTGTATGTGTGTGTTGGTGGATGGTCGTTTATTTGGAAAAGAAGTTGGGTTTATAAAATAAATTTTATCAGTTTTTAGATAAGCTGCAGATCGTTCTTGATCGATACTTTGTGAGATTGGGATTGGATAGAGCTCGATCAAAATAGCTTCAGTCGAGTCAGTCTACATCAGTCTCAAATTTACTAAAAAAATGCATTTTCGGCTGTAAAAACTCCATATACACATCAGTAGCGTCGAATTAAATTCACGTCATCCTCGTCAGAATCGATGGATCGAACTTGCGCTACGCGACGGCTAAAGTGCCTCCCCGTCTTTATTGTCTAGTCTTGGAAGCCTCGGGTTCATAACGAATCGTGGTAGGCGTCGAAAGAAAAGCAGGCGGGACGTGTTCATAGCGGCTGTGCACAAGAAGCCGTGCATCAGAAGCTCGTTTATTATAAACGAGTTACAGAGAGAGGAAGTGGCAGGTTAAATATCGGAAGCACCAGCCGCGCTAACGAGATGTACGGAAAATGCGATGGTGCATCAGCCTCGTTTTTTGTGTGATGTGGATTTCTTTTGTGAATTTGAGAGAATAATATTCTGGAGGGAATGATAAAAGACGCAATGCGATGATTGAGTTTTGAGGATGAGTCAGAGTGCGACAGATTTGTTAATACGTATTTTCGTTAAAAAAACACAACGAGAGGCACATTCGTCACAGAGAAACGCATTTATCACTTGGGAAGCCCGATTATTATAAACGTATACGCGCCGCTTTCATTGTATATCGCCAGCCGTACCGTCCGCCAAGATAACGACCGCATCCTCTTCACGATAGGCACTGATTCAGTTTTTTTTTCGTCCGCTTTTGTCCCAACTGCATTCGTTCACGGCTACTCTCTGTTGATTTCGACTAAAGTATTTACTATTCTTCGTAAGCTTCCGTTTCCAACCAAAATCGCCCAACCGATCCCACTACTCCACGCACTGGTCCACCAGGTTCACCGAGACGTTCAGCGCAATCTTGATGGGTGCATTTTCAAGGACACTCAGAGAAGATCTTCTCTCATCATCTCCCTCCCTGGTACACACCTCTACGTCGAGTCCAGAGTCAGTCGCATCTTCCCAAAGGCAGAGGCAGAGACTATAGGTACACGTACCACCGAACACACCTCCAGCTGGAAGACGTCTCGGCCATTAAGGGTCTCTCTCTCTCCCTTTGTAGTCGTCATCGTCGTCCTCTGCATTGTCTGTATCTCGTGGCGTTAATGCGACGCCATCTTGGCCCGGCCGTAAACACCTATCCTCTGGCATCAAACGCGCGTAAATTCGCGCGAGTGCACGAGTGTCGCTCTTGCACTTGACGTCGTGTCGCACTGGTGATTCTCAATCTCGCCGTCGTTTATCCCCGGGGTTATTGTTGGTCGTTAAGCAGACTGCAAGAGAATAGATGAAGTTTTTTAGAGATACATATTTTTTTAAGTATTCATGAGATTATATTTTGCGTATTAGGAGTCGATGAGAAGTAGAACGCAGCCGTATCGGGTCAGACGTCAATTAGGTGAGCTGTAGAGGCGGCGCTATTAGCAGCTCTTGAATTTTAACTCGATTTTTCCTTTCTTTATGCCTCGTCGATTGATCTCCTTTCTTCTCGATAAATTCTTCATCCCTTTGCGCTACGGTTTCAGCCCTCCACCGGATCATTTGAATCTCTTTGACAGCGAACTTGCATCAAGAATTGCAGGATAATTCTCATTTCAGCGTCTACAAAGGTCTCTTACGGATATGCTTTTTTTCTTTTTTTTTTAATTAGCCGCGATAATAGCCATACAGATACAACCCACTTTCCCGGGAGATCATAACAATATTCTATGCAAAAACCAGCAGCTATATAACCTGCAGACGATGAAGCCGTTAACTCGAATATATCACCCTCGTATAGCCCGTCCTCAATATTACACGCAGCTTTTGACCTAAAACCTGTGGAGCTAACGTCAGCAGCAACATACACACACACACACCTTTAATATCTCCCTATCAAAGTCCTGGGACTCCTTATATATATATATTGAATCACCGTCGCGTGTCTGCTTCATGAAGAAATACGAGCGTTTAAGTGCGCGCTAGCACCACAACGTCCGGCTCTGCGATGATAATAATAAAAACGTCGAAAAAAAGCATAGTATAGAAGGAAAAAAAACACAGAGAGAAGCGTCACACGCGAGAGAAAGAGAGATATACGGCCCAGGCGAAAAAACGACGGAGAAGAAAGAGGGACGGCTATGAGTCGGAAATAAATAGGGGAAGATGGAGCGAACAGGTATATGAGACCAAGCCCGGAAGGATAACGCAGAGGGAGGGAGAGAGAGGGAGAGCTAGGCGCAAAGTTGGCTGTGGAGAAAAAGCCAGAGATAGATAGATATAGAGGGTACAACGTGCCGGGAATACCGAATTGACCGTGACACACGGAGAGGAGCGGTAGGAAATCGACTTACGATAACGCTGCGGATCTCTCTGGCTGTGTGTATAGCTCGTGCTCTTTTCCGTGTATTTACCGCGGGACAAAAAATTCCTCGACTCAGCTGCTGGCTTCATCAGGCCCGTGTGTATGTGTGTGTGTGTGTATGTTGGAGGAACTGCATGAGCTTTTTTGCTATCTAGTGGTTTCGGTCGGATATAGTTAGCTCCGTTGCGGCTCTGATGATGTTTTATACTTTTCTCCGGTGGTTCGCTGTGATGATATAAATAAAAATGCGAGAGGGATATAGGAGTGTGAAGAAAGAAATGCAACGTTAATCAGGTCGTTGTGTTACGAGGGGGTGTATTATTACCGTATAAGGTTTTTCTCTTAGAAAATTGTTATAATACAGCGAGCTTAGTGCATATACGGCGGTGAGTAACCAATGCCAAAGCTGAAGCTTTCGATGAGCAGGCTTGAACCACTCATGCTATTTTATTTGTAATTTTATCACAGTATGATAATATTTTTTACAAATGTCGCGATTTAGAAATTTCATATGATTATTTTTAAACCGCGCGCAGACAAGCGTATCATATAAATTTTTTGATAGCTCAATATATCACTATTCGCAAACGACGTTATAACACTGAAGCACACACTAGTGCAGATGTTTGTCCCGCCTGTTACGTGTAACGCTTGTGACCCACATAATTTCGACGAGTGTGAAAAACAACAAATTTATATGAATTGCCTCTCGTTGTTCCACGCGCTACACGTGACATTCTCTATTTTTAACTTTTCCGACGAATTGCAAGTGCAGCGTACTTTGACTTCGTTAAAACGTATACTATAATCGCTAACATATATATTTTTTTTTAATTTCAAGTACCTCGAAACAAAAATAGCTCTGTAGTCACCAGCAGCATATTCAGATTTCATCAAAATTACAATCTATTCTCCAAACCCACATTATACGAGCCACTGTCATCTCTACTCATCTCACAACGAGTTTAATTGCTGCGCCGAGAAAAAGGTTAACGCACGGGGTTAATCGCCGGGAATTCGGTGTCACTTTCGGCGTGTATAGTACACACAGTTCCAAATTAAGGCAAAGGGTTTCCCCTTCGTCAATGAGTGACGTCGCCGCTCTCGGCTACCCGGTACCTTGCGTGCATTCCGCGCTCACTTAAGCTCGCTCTCTCTCTCTCTCTCTCTCTGCGTAAAAGTACACAGCACACAGGGCTTAATTGATATGAAAACACGAGGAATGCGGCTTCTAATTCTTTTATTTATGCGCAAGAGATGCTGGCTTCCTTCGGCGAAAGAGAGGCTCACAATCGCGGTTGAGTCAACGTGTATTTTTCCTTCGAGTTAAAGACTCTCGATACACGCGGAAGCGCACAACGTAATCCGATTACTTATTCGCATAGAAGATAATATAAACACCGCAGCACATCCTTATTGAATTCACAGCAACGCGCTATACCGCACCTGTATGCGCCAGACCTTTTACTTATACCGTAAGGACATTCCTCCTCGCGCAAAACAAGAAAAAGCCATCATTCGCATTAACTCTCGCATTATCGTGCACATACGCACGCGAGCGAACGCAAAGCTAATGATTCATTGCAGTAGCGTATTGAATTCGCTGCGCATAGAACGGAAGTCGCGCGCTCTTTTTTCTCTCCTCGCGAATGCAAACGAACAATTAGCTGCTCGCGCGCTCGGTCACCTCGCTATTGAGTCACGGTTCTATGTACGTTGGTTATATAGCAAAGAAGACGTTGCGCGCGTTGCGCAACGATTTTCTGATGCTCTTGCATCCGGTGCATAATTTTAGACGCGTGTGTGCATATATGTAAGCGATCTGCAAAGGCTGCAGTGGTATCAATGGAGATTTCACGCTGTAGCACGTAATGAGAGAGAGAGAGAGAGAGAGAGAGAGAGAGAGAGAGAAAGAGCGAGATGTATGCGTGTGTGATACACGCACGTTTTGTTTACGCCAGTGAGTCTACTGATGTGCGTAAATCGTGCGGATGCAGATTTTTTTAACATTTGGATATGGTTTCCTTAATTTATGCGGTCTTGAGTCATTCGTGATTCACGGTATGCTGGAAATTTTGGTAAACAACGATGACATTATTCTAGAATAATTTATAAAATGTAGGTTGCAAAAAATCTGCAATAAACACTAGCTCAGAAGTTTCTACTTAACGCGAGAGAAGAGAAAACCTTCGTGCAAAGACCCATTCAAATCGAGCAGAAATGCAAATGCATCAATAACAGCCGCGACGTCGCTGTGACGTGACACGTGTGCACAAAAGAATCGCGCGTGAATTACCGCACTTTATTTTCCGTTTGTAAAATACGCTCGTACTGTATACATAGAACTGTTTCAACCTCATTTTACAAGCGTTCCCCCTGCGGTGCGTGCACCTACTTCGTCAATGCCTATATGTATACCACGAGACACGCGTAGCAAAACTCTCTCAAGATAACACGCTTAAGGTAAGCCTGGTCACGTTTCATTTCTCTCTTTCTCCATTTTTGCTTCCTTGTTTTTTTTAGCCACTCGGTACTCTCGCGAATATTGCTTGTGCTCGATGACAAAACCAGAAGCCCGTGACTCATGTCGCGCGCGCAACTCTTTTTCTTGTCAGCGCGACGTTCGAGTAATTTTCTTTTTACAAGATGCATATTTTCTTTTTTAAAATGATTTGAAACAGAAATTATGAATATTTCCGCCAAGGTCATGTTAATCAATCAATTACTATACAGTAAACGTTCAAAAATCACAGCACGCGTCAAATATCCCAAAAACCCTCGCAACGATCAGAGAATTCGCTGCATTTCACCCCGCATTCATCCAGCCAGTAACTACTAACTCACGTCAATTTCTCGTCCGTCGCGTGCACACACGCAGTATTACTCGTCGCGCCGCTACTGCTCTTACTTGTCCTTTCCCACCAATCAAGCAATCAGTCCTCCCGCTCGTCGTCGTCGTCGTCGTCGTCGACGTCGTTCGTTCTCGTTTCGCCGAAACACTCGCACACATACATACGTACACCTACATACGCTATACTGCTGCTGCACCGCAGCTCCCCCTGAAACCAATTTGCAAATAGGTTTCGCACCGCCGACTGATCCAGGATGCAAGATTTCGGACGGAAATCCGCAGCGGTTTAAACAGAGAATGCCTGCACGTCGGCTGTGGCTCTTCATTTGCGAGAATGTCTGATCAATCGCCGTCCGTCACTGTATATGCGCGTGAGCTCTCTTCCTCTCGATTTCGCTTATCGCCTCATCACCGCAAGCCTCTGCAGTTTGTATTCGCTCGTGTATGTGTGTACAGTCTGCGGGCGAGAGAAAGAGAGAAGCTGAAGTGCAGTGCTCCGGAGAATATGCGGCTTGACTGATACGAACGATTTCATCATCGACGTTCCGAGGAGGATGACGTATGCTGCGATTTTCGAGTGGAGTGATGGATGGATTTGTGTTTACGGTGACACGTGAGCCTGTGGATCGCTATGAACAAAAGTTGTGTGAATATGTAGAGATGCAATTAAATATAATATATTGTATATTTACTGTGGATCGATAATGGATGAGAAGTGATCTTCGAAATGATTCACATCTAGAGCATTTAATAATAATGAATTTGAAAAATTATTCTTTTATTCGGTAAATTATTTAGATACACACTATAAATACAACATCAAAAGTTAACGTGCGCGTTTAACGCGCGCAAAATCGAACCCTAGTTCAATATTAATTTACATATTTATTACAATCGTTTATAATCTGTGTTTTTTGTTCTTTTCTTTCTCGTAAATTCGGTTACTGGCTATTACTTTTTATTCGCTGCGCCTCGCTGAGTCAACCCTTCGAATCTCTTGAATGTATAATTTATGAATACCCAATCTTTATAGATTACTTCGCCGTCTTGCGATGTTGGCGCCGATGTTATTTCCAGCTTGACATCAGGGAAATCATCGAAATTGGACGTATCATCTATCGATCTTACTTCTACTGGTATAGCTGCTGGCCGTTCCCTTATGTGATCCCAATCGACTCCGCGGAAGAAGGAAGTTATTTTCAATTCTTCGATACCTTTTTGGGCTCCCAAGCGTCTATCAGCTTCGCAGCAGAATTTGATTATAGTGTCTTTAGCTTCTTCGCTTATCGGTACTTCCGGGGGAAAGACTAAGGTTTCTCGCCAATTCATTACTTTCTTGTAAGTTTCCTGTGGGTTCTCGCTGCAGAACGGCGGGTATCCTATCAGCATTTCGTACATTATGACGCCGAGAGACCAAAAATCGCAAGTCGGACCGTAGCCGGTTTGGAGGAAAACTTCCGGGGCAATGTAATCTGGCGTTCCCACTGTACTGTAAGCTAGAGCTCTTCGGTTTCTCTTCCAACTTTCGGCTCTTCGTTTGCTGTCCATAGCACTGCTACTTTCGCTGCTGCACGAAGCCATGAAGTCCGAAGGCTTTGCTTGACTGAGATCTCTATAAAAGTCTGTTCGGTGGGATTTCTTCAAACCAGTGCATAGTCCGAAATCGGACAGTTTAATATGTCCTCGTGCATCCAACAGAAGATTATCAGGCTTTATGTCTCTATGGATGAACCCAAGTTTATGAATGGAATCTATAGCTAGAGCTGTTTCGGAAATATAAAACTGAGTACATTCTTCTGACAAGGTATCCTTCTTCATGAGCAGTGTCATCATGTCACCTCCAGGTAAGAACTCCATTATCAGATACAAGTTGATGGGATCTTGGAAACTGTAAAACATTTTGACTACCCATTGATGATCGGCTTCAACTAGAATATCTCGCTCTGCACGCACATGCGCAACTTGTTCTTTCTCGAGCATAACAGCCTTACGGAGGATTTTCATGGCGTATACATGGCCCGTATCTTTCTTCTGGACCAGTCTTACTTCACCAAATGCACCTCTACCAATGACTTTCAGAGGTTCAAAATCTTCTACACCTAGTCTTGAACGTTTTAATCGAAGGAATTCTGTCTCCTTTTGTGCATGCTGAAGTCTTTTCTCGTGTTTCTGCTGTTCCGTGAGAGCTTCATCTTTCAAAGACTCTTCCAACTTTTCCAATCGTTGCTTTCGTTCAATATGCTGCGCAATGAGATTACTATAATAATTCTCTAAAGTAACTTTCGCTTTCGTAGCTTTGTCCAATGTATGTCCGCTAAAACGAACAGTGTCAGATGCTGACATATCTAGCATATCTTCAAAATTAGAATTAACCAAATTCGAGCTTGTCTGTAAGGAGATAGATGACTCATCATCAAGTGCATCGACTGCAGAAGAATCCGAATCATGTTGAGTTTCTATAGTAGCCATTTCATCGCACCTGGAAGAATATTTCAAATTATATAGTTTTTATAAAATACTACGAATGCCATCAATATGAAAATGTCGTTAATTATAATTTCATGTACTTTTTTTCTAAAAATCATGATAAACGAAAAAATATTTAACTCACAAAACGCGACGCTATTTTCTCAACTATTTTAATTGCATTACAGAACTTTCATATGAGAAAACGAATGAAAAACACACATCAATATTATTCTTTCATTGACACAAAAACTCTTCATGTTTATAAAGAGAATCATTTAAGCTACTTACATTGATTTTTGTTGTTCCTTGCCAAGTTGCCGAGCCTCAGCTGCAAGCTGATATTTGAAAGGACGACAGAAATGGTGCTTTGAAAATTTGTTCTTATAATTCCTTTTTCATGACGCCTTTTTTTATACTTTATTTGTATAAGATGAATTAGTTACAATCACGCCGTAGCTATCGTTGTTACACGTCGACCAGCAACTTTTAGTAATCTGTGAATAAAAAAAAAACGGAAAACATAAAGATAAAGAACTTGAAATTATAAATTATCGAAAGTAGTTAAATTTAAGCACATTTTGAGCGTCGTGAAACTTAGAATGAGTTGCCGTTGGAAACGCGTTTAATGACTAACTAAATAGCTGCTGACGACCGCCAAGTCCCAAAAATGTTTCTTCCACTTTAGGTCCGACAAATGATCCGAAGTCGTTACTTTCGCTTTTCCTGTGTCTATGCCGAATTTTCGCGTTCCTTTCCGCTTTCCCTCCTTTAAATGTGGTTTGAGAAAATGCCGGTAGATTTCATGCCAACATACCGCTGCACCTATACAGAATAAAAAACTTTTTTATTTAAAATTTATATTATTAATTTCTACTTATAAAATAAAGAATTACAAAAAAAAAATGAAAAGAGATAGTTCGTAAACAATACTACATTCCACGAATATATTAACTCAAACTATAGCAGAAATACAAATCGTATAAAGCCAAAGAATTTTAAATATTGAATGACCATTTTAAATTTATAAACGCGAAAATGTAACGCGCATAGAAAATATACGCGTTTTTACAATAAAGTGTGTCGCCAGACATCAGTCCCTTAACAAACAAGCATCAATAAAACGATTTGACTATTGTCTTACCACCGAGTCATCCCGAAGTTTTTCCCCGCGCACAAAGATTATTATAGAGCCGATCGATTTCGAATTCCCGCAGTACCTCTTATTTTTCTGTTACATTGCTTTTTAATTAAAATATTTATCTGATAAATAAATTCGATAGAGTATTTTTCCGTTGTTAAAACTACTGTTCAAACAATACTTGACATGTATTCATTAAGTTTATCAACAATGTATCACATGATTGCAAGGTGTGCAAATATATATATTATTTAAACAATATGAGTATATAAAACTCGTTCGTCTTGAAGAGAGACCTATGCGACCGAAAAATAAAAAAAAAATATATATATATATACATACACACATACATATACGTGTGTGTGTATATATATACACACCGAAAAAAAAAATTAAATCAAGCAGCAAATATGAAAAAGCAGTTTCTGCCCCACAAAGTTCAGCATATTATAAACGTCAACTACTCCGGAAAAGTGAGTCGTATGCAATGAGAACCTCTTTTCGGAGCAAGACTTTTGACGAAGACGAAGCCAACACACAACTATGTGCACTCAGTTAGGCAGTAGCTGCGAGCTCCGAGCTGGCTCCGAGAGTTAATCCATTTTATCACGACTCTACTTATATATTACACTCTCGACTTCGGTACCACAGCGAAACTAGCTTTTTCAACGACAAACAATCATGGCCATTATCAACTACACAACAAGAAAGCAGCGTTTGTAAACAAGCAAACGGAAAGTCGAACGGAAAAAAATCGCGTAATTTTAGGTTAGAAAGTTGAAATGTTTTATAACACAAGTCGATGGCTCCGCTCGCTTGGCTTATAATGCGCTGGTCAAACTTCAGGATCGAGGAAGACCAGCTCAAATTGGCAAAACACTTTTGGTTATCCTTGAACTATGGAAAAACTACACGTGGATAGGTTAGCGTCGGGGGTAGTGCAGCTTCAGCTGATCTACTGATCGGCGAGCGTCAAGCGAACGAGAGAGAAAGAGAGAGAGAGAAAGAGAGAGACAGATATAGAGAGAGAAAGAGCGAGGTCGAGTGAGCCAGCCACGGACTTAGTAATACTAACCTTAACTGAGCCTGATGTCTGCGCAGCGGATTTTCGCACATCATGTCACAAAAGTCGTGAGCCGATGTGTGCTCTATCCAGCGCGCTGCTTTATCGACCGCAGAGGTGAGTGCTGCCTGCTCTTAGAAATACGCGGGATTTTTGAATAGTGGTCAGTAAACACTCGGATATAATTATGACCAAAGAAAAGATATCATGAAGAATTATGAATGAACGTTTACAGTCTGTTTTCAAAATTTTGCGATAAAAGTGTATATGATTTAAAGTTTTATTAATTCATTTTTATATTAATTACTTTGCTAGGATTCATCATTTGTTTTACAAATATTACGGCGAATACAAGTATAGTTATATAACGTTAAAAAAAAAAAAAAAAATATTTCAAATCTTGGTATCTTTTTTCTAAGAATAATAACTTTTCGAAAACATGAGAAAATTGAGAACAAAATGTTTATATCACAAAACAAGAAATCAGTTTTTACTCATCATGTTTGTCCCTATCGCAATCGTAAACCTACTTCCAGACTTCCACTCTTCCATGCGTCAACTCATAACAATAATTACAGCTGTTCGCAAAACGTCAATCCTAACAGTCGCTCACTATAAAAAAATTATTGCGAATAACATAACAAGCGTAAATAACTTTGACTTTTATGATTAATTACTCAAACTCGTATAAGCACAGCTACAGCTGTCACGCGTCATCATCCAAACTAACAGCGAGTCAAGTCGAGCGTTATAGGGGCCACAAATGAGATCACATGCGTCAAGAAGACGGAGCTAGAGAAGATGCAAGAAGGATTTATCGCGCACGCCTCTGGCGCACAATCATTCGATTTAGGCTGTCACTTCGGCCTCGATCGCATAATGCCGCCTTGTTTAAAAAAAATCGCGGGAGGGACAACAAAAAGGTTAGTTGTTATGTAAGTGATATGAGACTTCTGCTGTGGAAAATGGACTGAATATCAGAAGTTGTTTGACGACTCAAAGTCAAAAAAGAATTTTTATGCAGCTAAGTGCGAAAACTGTTTCTTAGGATACGCGCAGTATTAATTGAGTATGTTCCGATGATAAAAATTGTGAATTATACAGTAATAAACTACAATACTTAAAACCATACCAACATAACTTTCAAGGAGAATATAAAATGTTAATAATTACGTATCATTATTTTTTAGCGTCTCTGGAATCTGGATATAAGTTTCTCTCTGTTTCCGCAAGAACTAGCAACATAAACGCCTGATTTATGAGCCTTAGAAATACGCGATTTTCGAGGTTCGTTTTGGAGTCGATTTCTCGAGTTCTAGGAGTGGACCTGCCGAAACAAAAAGTACATAATTTTCTTCTTTTTTTCGCCCTCTTCAAGCCTATATAGGTTAGATTAACCCTGGACCCCACCGGGATATCGAAAAGATATAGGAGCCCCAGAAATCATTGATTTATACATTTTTTTACACTTATACACATATAAGGTACTCTTCGTGGGTTACACCAAAACAGCAGCATTTGACTTTCGTCTATGGCACACACATCTCTCAGGCCGTGATTTACACATAACGAATGGAAACTCTCTGCTACAGCTTTAGCTTGGCAACGGCTAGCCAGGCGAAATGAATAATCGCTGATCCAGTCGACTTTGCCTGCCCCCATGTGTCATCTTCGCTTTTAACAAGATTAGAACGTCGGAAGCAGATTTGAGCCTTAGGTGCCAGCAGCCTTTATGTTCTATTAACAGCGGCTGCAGTGTATTGCAGTGCAGGTGTTTTGTGTGCTTCTGTAGATGGAGAGAGGAGAGGCCTGTCGTGGGGCATTAACAAGACGAAACTCGAGAGCGTAATGGCCAAGACGCTGCGAATATCTTTGCGAGCCGGCAATTTACCTTAATAAATTTCGACGTATCCGCTCTTGCCTTATGGATTATGTAGGCCGAGAGCTTGCCTGTTGTTGCTATATAGAATAGCGGAGAGGGGAATGTATTCTACTGTTTTTGTCGGCATTGTTTTCGAACTAAATGTATTACAGGGGGTCGGAAAGTCAATTCAAATCTAGATTTCGCGCCACAAAATAGCAGACGACAAAAGTAACTAATGAAAAACTAGGACATCACTGCCCTCCGTTATGTAATTATCTACCATTTTACAAAGTTTGACACTTATAAATAAATATCTCGCCGAATGGCATTCGAATTATATGATTTTGAGACATTATTAGCAGCCGTAAACTTGCCGGCAAAGTAGAATTCAATTAAATAAAGCGACGAGAGATGAGAGATCATCGTCACTGACAAACAAGGATCAAGATGAAGCGCCAGACGAAACGCGTGTTACGCAATTCGCATCACTTGGAGAGTAAGTCAGGCGGATAAAGAGAAATGCTTCGCACTTGCAGGCTCCTCGTTATAATTAACTCGTAATTAATTCTCGAACGAAAGGAATGATAAACTTGAATTTGCTTCGTTTGATGCGCGACAATCGAGAGGCCTTTTATTTTAGAGAACGAATATCATGGAGTCAAATTCATGCTTTGATGCACTTGATGGGATACGTTTATCAGTTAACTAAATATGAAATAATTTTGTTAAAATATTAATTTTAGTTGATATTAAATATAATTGACATTGATATACTTTTCGGCCACTGGCTTATCGATTAGTTGAAATTCTATACACTGATTATTAATATACAATTATGGATAATTATAAATACATTAAGTATTTTGCAGGGATACAGCGGTAATTTACTTGTCGCAGACATCTTAGCATAAGCGGCCCAAGCAGCAGGTTCAACAATGCAATTAGTAGATGGTTGATACGTACGTACACCGCTTGTATATGTGCACTGTACTGGTAGAAACTGTTAGTGGAAATGAAAAAGCGCCTATAGGCGCCACCTATCTTCGCCGGAAAGTTGTGGGCGAAATCTGGCCAGTCCAGAACTGTTTCATTTTACGCGGCTATACAGTGACCCAAAGCTACTGCAAATACCTTCGAGGTAGCGAATTTTTGTTTCTCTGTGTATATTTATTATCAATCGAACTCTAACAACATTTCAAAGGTATAGACATCATTTTATTATTCATCGTTTAATACCCACAGTAAAAAAACGTCGAGTTATTTATTATATACGATTCTACTTTGTGCATGAGTAAAAAGTACAACTGACGTCAGCGAAAACACACTCGTTATTATGCTTATCGATCTTCCTCGTTACACTTGTTTTTTTGTTATTCCTCAAACATACGCACATAGGATAAGCCGCAAGCATATGAGTCGATACCAAGAGTCAACATATAAAAAATCTTACCAGCCACTACCAAAAGTACACCCACGCAAAACTCCCTCGCAGCTATCAGCTAACTCTAGAGCGTCGTCGACGTAGGGTCGCATAGCGAATGCAGCTGTTTCGCATTTAATCAGCAAAGCATCCGCGCGACGCTGCATGCAGGAACTAAAGGCCACGACGTTCTGCGCGCGAGACATACCCGGCGTTGACTATATAGCTCACATGCACGAGGCTCATCGATCCGTGGCCATGTGTGAAATAACTCGAATAACAGGACTGGGCTACTTCAAATAATCCGCAGGGCAAACGCCGCCGACGACGACGAGCCTCTGCGTAGCTGCGCACACAGAACTGCCTCGGGCAAGTTTTATGAACTTTGAATATGACGAGGACGACGAGGGATGGTATGGTAATTTGGGTCGGTAAGGGGAATGGGGGGGGGGGGGGCAGGTGTTTCTTTTTTAGGTAAATTAATGTAGATGTTTTTGGGGAAGTTCGATATTTTTCAACGAACTGTTCCATACCGAACATAAGTTCTATCATGCATTTCCATACAGTATAACAAAGTGAACTTCTGATTGACGAATAAGCCTGCGTATCCCATGCATACCGTATGAGACATCTCACCCTCGAGTTATGTGACGTTGCAGCATCAGGCGAATCGCAAAAAGGATATCCATATTCGTCTCAGCCCACAGATGACGGAGAGACACGCGTCGAATCGACTCTCTTTCCTCCGGGATTCTGTATAATGCATAATGATCATTCGAATGTAATATATATCAAAGGATTTGTTCGGAATTCCGTACAAAAAGGGAATTTGCAATATGGGAAGGACGATCGATTGATTACGGGAATATTCTTTCATTCTATCGAATAAACAAACGACTTTTTACGACCTCTGAGACTAGACGTATAAAAACCTTCGATATCCCTTCGAGCCAGGTAAACAGCTTCGCTCCTCCTATATATCCTCATATGAAAATGCAGACGTATCCGGTTAAACGAAAAATTTCAATTTCGCCTACACTTTCGGAAAAGCGTCCCGTAAAAATCCCCGGCCTCTTCGAGCTGAAAACAAACGCTCGCGATAATACCCTTTTTTGCCTTTTTCTCGCTTACCAACAACGCTTGCAGCAGTAGCAGCTACTACAACAACGCGCATATACCGAGAGCCAGAGCTGTAGTCTCGACTCCCATAAATATGTCGTCAGCTAGCGGTAAACAAGCGTGCATATGAAATCGCTACACGAGCGCGAGTTGCTGTATGTGCTCGTGTGTGTGTGTGTGTGTGTCGCTAAAGATGTATTGTGAGAGAGAGAGAGAGAGAGAGAGAGAGAGAGAGAGAGAGAGAGAGAGAGAGAGAGGGAGCCGAGAGGGATAAAGCCCGGAAAATTTATCGCTCTGCCGGAGGCGTGTGCGGCCATCCCTTATGTGTGCGCTGTGTGCGGTGTGTAAGTGAGTGGTAGTACTGCTCCTCCTTTCGCTTTGCATACGAATATAAGAAAAGGGATGTAGGGGTATAGTCCTGGGACTTGTGACTGGTGATGTGTGGTATGAAGATTGGGTTGTGTTTTGTGTTAAAATGTTTCTAAAGCTATGTATAGGGTTGCAAAATTATCTCATACTTTTATTATATTTACATAGTTTCCACATCTATTACATTAGATTACATACATGATTGTAGCTAGTATACCCTCGCACACGCGAATAAAAATTATTATCATCGCATTTATGCCACACGTATCGAAGATTTTATATCTCTTTCCTCAAAAATATCTCTTGAATTACGTAATCACAATAAATGTTTATTTATACATATGTACGGCCAGCTCAGATTCCGATCAAGTCATCTGATGTGAATCAAGATCAATATCGAGCTTTCGCTTTCGAAACCAGATATCTATACCTGCGCAATATCTCTAACACTTAACGAGGTTTGGATAGTTGCACTTCAATTGCACTTTGTCGAAGACTTGTCCCTCGGAACAGTTAAGCTGATGAGAGTCGAAGTCACCCGACGCGTTCTGGATACAGGCGTAGAAGATCGGGCATTTCTTGGGATGAGAGATGAAGCCCGTCGACGTACATTTCACTTCGACAGCTGATGGAGATTTCGGGGTAGACGTAGACGGCAGAGGTGCACCACCACGAAGTACATGGTTCAGAGTCTTCAAAAGGGGATTCTTCTCACCGCAGATGCCTTTGAAGTCGTCCGTCTCAATACTCCAAGCCATCGCACCGCCTAGTCCAAGTTTGTTGATGAACTCGGCCTTCTCTTGGACGGATCTGATGGAGAAATCGGTAAGTATTTAAAAATTTAGAACAGCCGTTATCGGTAAAGTAAATCAATTACTTTGTGTTTTTTCTAAGCGACAACGCACAGTTATCTCAGCCCGATTAATCACAAAATTCGGCTGAAGCCAGCTATCGCAGCTCAGAATCGCGATAAGGCATAATCGCGGCACATACAGCAAAACTAATTCCCTCGAGCGATAATTGCGCCTATATCGACCGACTGACTCACCTGGGGTTTTCATATCCGACCCACTGATCACCTTTCACGGCGTAAGGTACACGTTGTTCCTCCTGCCACGTCTCCTTCCAGTCCTTATCCTCGCAGATCTCGTTATAACCCAAAGTACCGGCTTCTTGGGTGTAAGGACCAGCTACACCGGGAGCAGTTGAAGGGGCTCCGATTCCGGTTTTGCTATTGTCGTCCAGACTGAAGCTTCGCCCGTAGAAGGGTATGCCGAGAATGAGCTTTTCCGGAGTCGCACCTTGCGAGAGCCACCAGTTGACCGATGCGTTCTGTTTTTTTTTTTTTATAAGAATGGTGAATTGGGTTAATTGGTGGAATTTGCGATACAGGATGATCGATTGGGGGATTAATCACTTGTGCAGAAGATATTTGGAGTTTAGAGATAATGAAGTTGCGATAACGATTTTTTTCATTCAGGAAATGTAATGTCACATTGCAATCTCTATGTCAGATTAAACTCGTCAAATTTTTTATGAATGTATAAGTGACAAACTTTTTCAGGGATGATAATAAGACGGTATTAGCATCTAACTCACCACATTGAGAAGCTTTTCCGCTTCCGTCTCCCAGGATCCCGCGTAAAGTGGTGCATTGATACCGGTCTTCTTATCCCAAAGACCGTGTAGGTCATAAGCCATAAGGTTGACAAAGTCCAGATACTTGACGACTTCCGGAATAATATACGATTTGCTAGCTGACGCCTGTGCAGCTCCAACCGCAGCAGACAGAAGTAAACCCTCTTCATCGAACCTGTGTCTCAGCTCCTTCAGCAGCTGTACGTAGTTCTCCTTATCCTTTGGAGATCCACCCCGTTGATTCGGATACTCCCAGTCGAAGTCCAAACCGTTGAAGCCATACTTCCTGACGAACGTCGCAGCTGATTCAACAAAGGTGGCACGAAGTGCCGGGTCAGCGGCGACCTTCGAGTACTTTGCCGATCCCTCGTTCCAACCACCTATCGCTATGAGGGTCCTGATTCGTGGATTTTTGTTGCGCAGTTGGTTGAACTTGTTAAAGCCGTCCCGACCACCGCCGTTCGGCAGGTCAGCCCATTTGTCCAGGATATTGATTGTGCCGTCATCGTTGAGACCCACGAACGTGTAGATCAAGTGACTGCACAGTGACGCGTCGATGTCATTTTCGATGCTGATCCCACCGTTGCCTGGACGATATACGGCCCAGCTACCGAAGTAGCATACTATTTTTTCTGGAGGAAACAAATGAAAAAAATTAACGGGTTATTTTGGAAAAGCAGGTACCATATAGGGTATAAGATGATAATACTCACTTTGTTCCGCGGCACAAGCGCAAGCCACTAAGGCCGCGAAAGTCCAAAAAACAACAGGTCGCATGTCCTCAGAGTGACTGTAGCACGTAGCGAGCTATTGTCAAACTGATGCTCGCGCCAATAAAATCGAGAGTTTTAATGGACTATCTTTGTCTTCTTATATAAAAAGATATCGGGTGATAAGACCCTTGAGCTTATCGCGCTTTTCTGACTATGCGCTGATCGGCTGGTGAGTCGATGAACTGGTCGAATTTTTTCAAATGGAACAGCAATGTTCATTTTATCAGTGTAGTACGGTTTTCTAATAATCAGATTGCCATTGCCAATGTGCATGGTTTTTAGAAGTAATACATAAGAGATTAGATAATCTCGAGGCAATCCCACACCTGAATTCTTAGATATTTCAGGATACTTGACTTTTGCGAATTCGTTTTTTTCTCTTGTCTATAGAGTGTTGTTTGTGGGAAGTTTAACAGGAAATTAAATGCTGTTTGCGAAGCTACTGAGAGATCTGTTTATTGAAAGTCGTATTCCTTTGTTTCATTCTCAATCTGTAGGAAATATCAATAAGAGAAACACGTTAAGTAAATTGAATAAACTCGGTCGCTTGTAAAAAGGAAATACCCCTTCGTAATGTTAATCAGCTTTCGTAGAAATAGGTGAAAAATAAGCACGATTATTGTGGATTATCATATATTATACTGATTGATTATATAAAGCGTCTCAGCCGAACTTATCTTGATTTTAGGAAAATTTTTTTGTATGGCAATCTTCTAATTTTAACTTATGAAAAATTAAGCCGTTCTGATAATAATGCGCGATTTTTTTTCAAGTCTTAGTTATGATAATGAATTGTTTAAGTGCGTCTATAAAGAATTTTGAAACTTAATTTTTTGCATATTACGATCTTGTGAGGAATCATCAGCTTGAATTTCACCCTTTATACCTGCTTTCATCATAAAAGTCAAACGGTATTAAAATTCCAGTCCACAACATCCTATCAGTCAAACGATACTTGATCACGTGCTGTGTTATTTATTGACTTTTGTTAATAATCAATAATACATAATAATCTCTATTTGTACCAGAATTGACGCACGAATTAAGTAAGAAAATACATATTACAAAAAAGATATTGATAATATTGAAATTCTGATCAAAGTATGTGCCTCATTTTTCAATTAAAAGGCAAAGCATATTGAAATATTTCATTAATTTACTGTTCGCTGCATAAATAACATGCACCAAACATCAATTTACATTTTTATTAAAATATTTAATTAAAACGACACGTGCATACGAATTAACTTTATCATGCACATTCTTCATTACCGAAGCTCAAAATTAAAATGAAAGGTGCATCCGTACCCAAAACTGGGAGCCACACACAAGAAGCATATCGGCTCTCGTTAGCACACACAAGCTGTGTAATCCCGGTCCATTATACACATTTTCCTTTTACTACCCCAACATTAGCTTCAAACGAAAAAAAAAAAAAAGAATCGGAGCAGCGGCTGCCGGTGCAAAGTTCATATGCATCAGCATCGGCTGCAAATTAACGATTCTCGCGAATCGAGAAATGGTCCAGTATAGCCAACGCGTCCGGGGAAATTATCACCGGCCGGCCGGGGAAAAAAATTAACGCTTTCCCACTATGCGCCTCTACGTACTACACAGTTGCAGTTGCACAGGCGCGTAAATGAAATTTATTTACGGCGTCGTAAATGTATAGTGCTGCATTCGCCGGAGGAGGAAACTCGCAGCGTATACGTTATTTTTCGATTTCATGCAGAGCTACTGCTTGAAATGTTTATGCCGATAATGAAAGGAGTGATTAAGGGGGTCCGAAAGTGAATTCAAATCTAGATTTCGCGCCACAAAATAGTAGACGACAAAAGTAACTAATTTGCTTATAACAAACAATAAAAGCGAAATTATGAAAAACTAGGACATCACTGCCCTCCGTTATGTAATTATCTACCATTTTACAAAGTTTGACACTTATAAATAAATATCTCGCCGAATGGCATTCGAATTATATGATTTTGAGACATTATTCGAATGCCATTCGGCGAGAAGTTCTAGCTGCAATCCATACCATCGCCTCTATTTTCTTTTTTAAATTCGACATTCCCTTCTCTACTTGCGAAGAATCCGGTATGCAAAGAAAGTCAAAATTATTCAACAAGCCACAGAGCAATGATAATTTTCAACGATACCCTTCCACGCTACTGCGCGAATAATTTCACGTGCAAACTAACTCAAAGCCAGTCCACACACATACAGGCGAGCACTGCAGCTGCCACAAACGCGGACAAACCCCGAAAATTCCCATCTCTTGCACCGCCACACGCTCGGCGTTGTTTTTCATCCGCACCGTTCACTCTCTGTCTCTCTCCGTGCGAAAATAATACCCAAAACGCGCGGGCTTTTCAAATTAAATGAACTCGACTCGTCGGTCGTTGGCCTCTCTCGGTTCGCGTACTCTACCCTTTCGAGCGTGTACTAGTCGATTTTCCATCGGCTCAAGTGGAAAATTTAATGAAACTACTTTGTGATGCGCCTATATATGTGTGTATGCATCGCTCGCGAAATTCATCGATGTAACGGGGGTATAACGTGCGGAATGCGCACAGCCGATGAAACTGAAAGGTTTCGGATGATTAATCGGATTTCGTTGGTCCGGGCGCGTATATGCGAGTGTGTAGAGGGTATAAAGATATAATGCGTGCATTGTCGAAACGCTATGCTGATGCTGGTTCATTTTGATCCATTTGATATGCTAGCTTGATCGTCGGGCTGCTGTTTGGTTTGAATATAGATTCGAGGACTGAAGGGTTGATTGGTTTGTTCGCAGGGAAGAGTTACTGAACATTGAAGATGATGACTGAGTTAAAAATTAAATTAAATTATCAAATTAAAAGCACAAGTAGTAGTAATAGATATCCTATAAACTTAACTCAAGGCCAAGAAGACAAGATTTCCATATGTGGCACACTATATCTAGACTCGGTACGCAGATTGAGATGAGGGTTGTAGGAAAGTACCTGTGCGCCACCTATCTTTGCTATAGCCAAAAGACTATAGGTACATAGAGAGTTTGAAAGTTCTATTTATCTTCATGATTTTTTTGCAAAAGGTTTTTATTATTAACGAAAGCTAAATTTGTACTCTCACTAAGTTTCCTCCAGTAGTTAGTAAGCAAATATTTGTAATAAAATAACTCAATCAAAAACAAATCATTTACATTTGTTTTGTACGTCGACTTCACTTTCGATTGTAAGTTTTAGTAAGGTCAGAGTTACTGATAAACAACTCCATAACTAGGTCAGAACATATATAAGTTTTAAATTCGTCCATTTCATTTATATCGAGAAACCTTAATAATATCGAATATAAAAAGTAATTACAAAAAAGTGTACTCTTTAAAATTTAGGAAAGGTACAATACAATATCAAGAACTCAAGGAATCGAATGAACTTTACTACATTCGAAATTCAAGAAATATGCATAACTATTAGATGTATCTGGTAGATAATCAATACTGTGCAAACTTTGAATACGCATACAAATCATCAGATCTTCCGTTCCAACAGCTAACAGCTCTCTATACCTGCTGTTATCTCAGGTGAGTAAGGCAGAGCGCTGCGTTACAATAACTCGACATTCGAAACTGGTTACCAACAAACGCAAGTTTCGCAGTTCTTTTCACGCATTATACGTACCTTGATCGGTTGCAGATCACCAAGACAGCAATTCGATAAAGTGTGGTTCGTTAAATGAAAACAATCGACAACATTGTATATTTTATGCAAAGCCATCATTATTTATTAAAAATTTACTCTTTTTGCAAAAACTTTACTATGTATAAACATTACAAGTCGGAATTGTAACAAACTTGTATAATTTATGATTTGTTATTTTTATTGCAAGCGGTTTCGACAGAAGGTAGCTATTGTAAGGAAATGTAATTTGTAATACATCGCAGAGGACACAATGTGATATCGCGTACAGAATAGTCGTCGTCGCTGGATCTTCGACTCCATATACGCGTCACACACCGATAAATCGTGTCGTCGCTCACAAAGGCACGAGTTATAAAAATGCTATTTGAAATTGCATGCGTATTAATCATGCAGTCGGGGATAATCTGTAATTATTTACAATGCGTGTCTGTGTGTCTGTCTGTGTGAGTGGATGTGTGTGTCTGTTTCAAGAGGAGTTAAATATCGATAGATCTTTACAATTACTTTTACGAGCTAAATTTTTTCAACTTTTTAAAATTCATCCTTCTCTCTTTCACCCGTGTAGTGTTTAACATCTCCTTTTTTCCGTATCTCCGATTTTTCTTCGTCGCCCCGAAAAAAAGAAATACACGCTCCAGAGCACCATTGTTTCATTGAATCGTTATTTACAATATTTTGCATCTCTCCGTCGTGTCGCGCTGGATAGACTTATTACAAAAAAAAGAACATTACACAGAGAAATATAAGAAGTATACGATGACAGAAAAAAAAACACTATTCGCCATCCCGCTTCGCAGGCGTCAGGAAACGAGGAACAGAGATTGACTATTTATATTGCAAAATTATATGCCTGGCATTTCAGTCTTTAACGTGCAGCTCGCACAATACTTCTTTTTTCTTACTTTTTTTTCGCGCTCTTCCTGTAATTAAAAATCGCCGTCCACTGTTACACTCCTAATAGGATTAAGTACACAGAGGCAAAAGAAAGGTAGATCATTCGTACATATTATTATAATATCGCGACTGCTTTCTCGCGCGGATTCTGTCGGATACCGTTAAATGCTGGCGTACATTATAAAGCTACTGCACGGCAATCCATCGCGAGGCTTTTGCGGGAAAAATGGTAAATGTCTCATTACCATAGACAAAAGCTTGCGAGGATCTCTTTGCACGTATGTTAAAAATCTCGTCTCCGGCGAAGGACGATGTCTATCGCCCTTGTAGTCGTCTGAGAGAGGTTTCCCTGTGTTTTTCAGATTTTTTAAAAAAAGCAGAAAAAAGTTTCGTTTACTACAGCCGAAAAATAAAAGAATATCAAGTTTCTGGACTCTTTCGCGAAGAGTATGAAAAAGAAAAAGATACATCGATCGAACTCTCAAACCATGGCATAGAATTTTGACAAAACTGATTCGGGGAAGCTCGAAGGAAATTTTCAAAATTCCAAGCGTTCTCCTAATGTATATATAATATAGATTACAAATATACCTATAACATAATATATTCACAGAGTAAATAAGATCACAAGCGTCTACGGAATCCCTAGGATATCCGGGTTAAAACATAATACACACTCGCTGCGTGGCTATGCTTATGTGTAAAAACTCTCTAACTATCGATTAAAAAAAATTGTTTTCTATTTACAAGCGTCGTTCGTATTTTGCACATCTCTTTAACGAATGCTTATTCGTATCACAAGTACAACATCTATATCATACGTTTATGCCTTTAGTTCTTCTCGGCTGCGCAGGATCGATCGTCGCGTACGCAAAGACAAAAAATATCCTTCAGAGCGAACGTAAAAAATTAAGGGATGTGCGATCCATCCTGTACAACGTCGCGGCGATACGTCGAGCGAATTTAATTTTTCTTAATAAGTGTATCAAACTATTGCACTGCGCGATTATACATACCCCGTTTTCGTTAGTTATTCATGCATCGAATACACCATAGCGTTAGAGAATACATATTTAACAATAATTTTTCGAAAGAGAAGTCGTACAAAAGAAAAAAATAAGCAATGCTGGGCCGCAATGCGATTTAAAATAAATACAATTTTTAATTTATATACGAATTACCATCGTCGTCCCTCTCTTTTTTTTAAACGCGTCTCACGTATGTACACTTATTACCAATAATTCCTAAATTACACAGTACAAGTTTGCTAAATATACAAGTACATAAAAGGCATGTCTCTCCTCATATCCCTGTTCGTATCGCCGTTTGCTGATTCGTATCTCCGTGGTGACATAACACTCCTATAACAACATCGTTTGAACGACGCACAAGATACTCGAATATAGGACTAGGCACTCAAGGTCTCCGGTTGGACCTGCACATGATCAGGGTATATATCGTGGATGTCCGGGCTTGTTTTCTATACTCTTTAAATCGAGAATACTTTGGGATTCGGCCTATTAGACACGGAGAGTTATGAAGGTATGTGATAAAAGCGCTGGTAACGACAACTCCCCGCGTGTCTTAGAGGTCGATGGCTTCCTTGAGGGCAGCCAGCTGTTCCTCGCCAAGCTTCACCTTGTCCTGGATCTCCCGACCGTCGACGATAAGCTTAGCTTTCATGTTGATGAAGTGTTGGTAGTCGGCGAACTCCTCGTCGCTCAGGTACTTGGACAGTATGGCCGAGACGTTCACGCTGCGCCGGTCGATGTTGCCCTTGAGGATCTTCGCCTCCTCCAGTTGGTCCATCAGCTTGTCGCGCTTCAACTCGAGAATTTTCTGCGAATTTAAAGGAAAAAAAATTGTGCATTCTAAGTCGTGACTTTGCAACGGAGTTATTGACCTGTTGCGCGAAAGCTTGTAATCGCTGTTTTGAAAACATGCAATGTCGCGAATGACGCAGAATGTAGCGAGTACTTGACGGTGGACACGGAGAGAAAAGAAAAAAAAAATAATACACAAAGGTGTTTGAAGAGCCTTGTGTGCGCACACTCTCTTGTTGTAGACAAAACTATGCTAATAAAAATATTTTTATCTCGCGACGTCCGATTTAATTCCAGGCGTGTGTCAACTGTTTGAGCATCGACGTCTTTGCACAATCTTATACGTTAGTGGTTCACTTGTGTGTATAGCAGCGGACACAAGGAGAAGCAAATACGATAATACTTGATTTTTATTTTACTAAAGTCCAACTACGTTGTTTATTCTTAATTTGTTTAAACGAGATACACACCGGCTCGCTAACGATATTTATAAAGATCGTTACTGACTCACTCACTGCACTGATTCACCACTAGCGATAATCTGCTCGCGCGCATGTCTCGAGATTCAAAACGATTTTTAATTTTCTTATCATAAACTTTCTCGCTATACGTGAACGGTATACATGTCATATACCAATCAGCGACTTATCTTTCCAATCGTTTTTAGATTTCACCGAACGTATACGTATTTTAATTAACGCATCCACTTACCCTTTCCGGATGATCAGCAGGCATGCCATAGAGCGCGTTCTCGGCCCTGGCGAGTCTGCCACTGAGACTAAGCAACAGACTAGTGATATGGCCGACTTCGTTGACGTGAACTCGATACTTGGAAGCTTCGGCGGGCTTTGCGAGAGCTGCGATTCGCGTTTGAACTCGTGAACCCAGAGCCTCGTTCACTTCACCCTCTTCGCGAACTGCTTCCTGCTCAGCTCGAAGTACCACCAGCTTCTTGTCCAGTCGGATCATCAGCTCCTCCTAAAAAGAAATTTTACGATTAAATTTTCACTCTCGCTTAAACTCACAATAAACGAAGTTATTAGATTATACGTTACCTTCTTCTGGCGCAGGTCGAGGTTGTCGGGTGTCGTCGGTTTGATAGACGGCGTCGCTGGTGTCGTGACTTGCTCGGCAACGACGTCCTGCGAGTACCTCGTTAGGAAGCGTGCTTTACTCTCGGAAGTCGTGAAGTAGACGGAACTCGCTGAGAGTGGACTACTACTGCTGCTGCTGCTCGAGGAGTCAGGCGCCGAGGGCGTCACCGGCGTCGACGGTATCGAGTCGATCCTGAAAAAGCAAAGTTGATGCTTCGTTATTTATACGTCCACTTATACATTGAAAAATTTTTTAATTATACATAATAAACTGCTGCACGAGCTTGTTATATTAAGGGCTCAGTTCATAATCGCGGGTGAGGATATCGTGCAGAACTTTGATTTTGCAATTTAGCCTTATTTTCACTTTCGCGGGAGGAAAAAATAGTCGCTGACTTTCTCTAGCGACGCTTGTGGACTTGTTATTCTAAGAGCCGCACTCTGTGTCGACGTCGCTCGGATTAGCAAAGTCGAATTTACGGAGCGAGAAGATTTCGTGACTTGCTCGGATCCTTTTGTATTTTTGCATAATTGCGGGTTTAGGGTATGGAATTCTATTGTGTCTTTTTTTTTTCTTTTCGCAAAAGCGTTTCGGAAAAATTAAGCGAAATTTGAGGCTTTGCACCAACCGCGACTGTATACTGTAAACTGCTACTGCAGCTGTTGGGTATAGCGGTTTGGTTTGGTATTGTAGTTTTTGGATGTGGTTTTGCATTTCGTAGTGTATAGAGTGGCAATACAATGCCATTGTTTCAATTTTACTTTTTCATTTGGCGCGAGGTATTTTTAAGGATCGTATAGGATTAACGGCTTAATTAGCGTTACACACAATGTCTACAGACTCTTTTTTTAAAAGGAATCTAGCTTTTCGATGTAGTTTTGCATTATAGAGACACGGTATATCAACATCCATTGTCTCGGTTAATTTTTTCGTTCGAGAATTCACGACTCAATTACTACGTTATATATTATACGCGCGATACATTTATAACACAGCAGGATACAAAGGAGCCGTTAACCTCGAATCTTTGCAGAACAAAAAATATATATATTGCGTAATAACGGCTCGAAAAAGGGCAAAAAATCGACCAAACGCTTCCTCCAACGAATCGCTTCCAGAAACGCTAAAACCCATCGATCATCACGCGAACCTTCAGGAAGAGAATAGTCGGCAATTACGAAAAAATGCACATGCAGATACATACTCCTTCCCCACTTCCTCTCTCTCTCTCTCTCTCTCTCTCTCTCTCTCTCTCTCTCTCTCTCTCTCTCTCTCTCTCTCTCTTTTATTTTCAAAACAAAATCCGCGCTATACAGGACACACGAATGTGCCAATGTATACACAGACTTGCAGTCGACGAGGAGCTGAGGTGCATGAGTCATGCCTCGGCGAGAAAGAGTATGAATCAATCGGCTAACAAACCCACGTTTCAAGGTGCGCATCAGAGCAGCGACACAGATAACGGTTTTTCGTCGCTATATAGGGGCCGACAGAGTTGTTGATACAACCTTTATTTCAAAGAGTGTGCGTGTTGCGGGTGGATATTACGGCTTTTCGCGTTGATGATTCCTTGAAGGATGATGCTGCGGTGATGTGGATTCGGTTGTTGTTTTCATTTCTGCGGAGAGGAGATATAGATTTTTTGTCGGCTCATCATCGAGAGGAAGCTCGCGGTGAAATTCTTTTCAAAACGATTTTTATTTTTGTTGAAGATGAAGTGGACGAAAAGATAGAAGCAGAATTTTAATCTCCACTGGTGTGAGCTAAGTGGATGAATAGCGTATATGAATATAACTGTGATGTGTATACGAGGAAATAGGTGCGAAGTCAATTTCACGGCAATTGAGCTTCTCTTGACTTTGGGCCGTAGCGAGCGCGCATTCAATAATGAGAGTCTTATTATTGAAAGCGATCGAGCGAGTGAAATAAATGAATGGAAAATGTTGATAGTCGATGGGATGTGTATAATTAATTCGGGTAATTGTACGATGTATGTGTATACTACCGCGTGACTCTTTATCTCTTTGAAGAACACGAGTGTTTACCGATCGTCGGGAATTATTTTAAAATATTTTCGTGTTTTAATGTTTTAACGAACGTGTTTTTTCATTTAAAAATAATACACTATATCGTTATCCAGCGTATCACGATGTACAAGTTAACAAATGAATCGTCGGTTCAGATATGTTCGAAGAATAAATTTGTTTATTGACTTACTCAGAAGGTTCTATGAAAGCCGCGCGAGCGAGTTATAATTCTAAAAGTGACTTTGATGATCCACGAGTCGTCGTGAAAAAAAGACCGTTTCAAGTGGGTCTATCAGAACCAGTAAAACTATTCCCGGAGATAATCAGCGGAGTATGACATGCGAAAGCCGAGAAAAAAATGTATAGCAGAGCTTTCAGGGAATTAAGTATAGAGAAGATCGGTTAGATCTTGGAACTTTCCTAGCCAGACACTGCGCAAAGTTAGTGGAAAATGAAGATTATCGCTGTTACCGATGTATTGACACAGAAGCTTGGTGTTCCACGTGTGGGAGCTAATTGAGGTCGATCAAACATTCGTAAGTGTCTTCGATGAAGTCGTTATTATAATAACCTATGGAGATCTGGTGTCGAACGGTAGTCGCCACATTTTCGCGATAAGAATCATTAGTGAGGTATAAGATAACAACGAATTAGTACCAGTTCAGAACCAAGTGAACAACCTCCACCACTAAACAGATGTTACAATCAAACCCAGTCCATATCTTACATGTCTCAGCTCAATCTCCTCCAGCTCACCGATGAACGAAAAAAAAGACACTATCCTCCCCCAAAAATCTCTGCACTTCCAAGTCCTCTTCTCACTCTCAAAAAATATCGCTCTCGATCCGCACGTGCAGCGACGCAATACAAGACTGCGTATATAGCTCGCGTTTGTAGAGCCGTAAAGAGAATGTGAAAGACAGAATCTATAGGTATATAGTATAGAGCTCGGTGCAGCATGAATGGCCGTTTCTAAGCTACTGGCGGCTGGCGCAGAGCTCTCGCATGTAACGCATATTCTCAGGCTCTATAGGACTCTCTCGAGCGCGAGCGCAACAATGGCGCGCGAAGGCGACTTACTCTCTTGACAACATCATTTATGGTTACGCTTGCGTAAGTATTAAAGCCTCCTGCACTTTCTCCTCGAGCCGAACGCGACGTCGATATATACGTATAGGTAAGTATAGCGTGTGTGTGTGTTTGTCTGTGGATTGCGAGCGCGCCAGTGCGTACGGGTGGTTCCGTGTCAAGTGGTTGAAAAGGTGTAATGGAGCGAAATCGGTAGAGCCTATATATGTGTGGTTGAAATCGAGATCGGCGGTGTCGATCATTTTTTAACGACCCGTTTTGATCGAAGAAAGAATTATCCTTTATATGAAGCCTTGGAATCCCGCGAAAAATCAATGTAAATAGGCCTCTCCTCGGCTTTGTTTACATACTCTTGCGAATGCAAATCAACATCAGTCGTTGAGTCTCGCGACGACTTCTGTATATTTCTCGAGAGCGCATAATATAACGTCGTAAATAGAAAACAGAATCGTCTGTGTACATACCAAACGACTTCCCGCGCATTCGGATCCACAAAATGTACTCTCAAAAGCGCCATCTCATCGTGCGAACGTATAATATAAAGCGCTCGTATACGCAGTCGGAACGAGATGACCCTAGACACAATCGGTCTCGAGTGTGTGTCCCACTTGCAAAATAGCTCCGGTCCATATAAGTCGTTTCCTTACGGCTCTTTATTACGCGCAGCAGCGCGATTTGGACGAATTTTTATGCTCCGCCGAATTTGTCGCGGATAGAGATAATGCGGATACATATACGCACAGTCGTGCTGTTTATGGGGAGAGAGAGAGACTGGAATTTGAAAGTTCGCGACGCTTTTTGTCTTTGAAAAATGTTTCCGCGTGCGCCGGTTTTTTTGCGCAATTTTGAGAGCACACACGTACATAATATGAGCTCTCCTGCGGAGTTTAAATGTCAGATTTAGTGCTTTAACGGTTATTGCCGCCGTTTCAAACTTAGTATAATCAGCATATAGGCCAACTTAGGCTTTTTTTCTAACGAGTAAAAGTATAGCCGGTCTCGGAGATACTCTCTTTACGTAACGCTGTAACGAGTCACGGTTATTAATAGAAAACGGATTTTAATTGCACTCACTTCTTGTCGTCTTCGGATTCGTTGTCCGCGGCATCAATCGACGTTGACTCCTCAATGATGAGTCGCGGACGTGGTCGTGGATGTAGCGCTGCTTCTACCCTGAACAGGTCGACGACGTAGTCCGTGGACTTCTTGTGTTCTGGTATCGGTACTGAAAATAAAAGTAAATTATGTTACACTTTAATTAGAACAAAAAAAAACTATTTTTAGATCATTGAACGGCGCAAGTGTATATCATAGAAGCCCGTCAGCGCTTGTGCGCGAAAATCCACGACCTGATTTCTAATCTCGTTAGCAAATTGTGACAGCGCGGATACGCGGAAAAAATACTCGAGCTGCGCGAAACCTTCACTTCGGGTAATAGCGGCATTATGGCGATATTAATAACCCCAGTTAAAAAATATTGTTTTCCCTCCTTATAAACGCAACATTAGCTCTTTAGCTCCGAGTTATCAGGTCATAAAATTGCCCGCGGAGTAAAAGTATAATGCAAATAATTGCTGGCGCGTGGGCTTGTTATATATTATAACGCGTAAACGTAATACGCATCGCTTTATTTATAAATGTGAAACCTGTATCTCCGGCGCATTCGACGCAATGAAATTAGCCGTTTTTTTTATGTAAGCTTCGTGTAATTACATCGGTATAGTACGGCTCTGGTAATTATTGCTGAATATGTCTTCTTTTTGTTATGTTATTTATTTACAGAACGACGTTCGCGAACGAAACTATGCAGCCGTGCAAGAGGTGAGCGCCACCGTTTAAAAACTGAAAATCGATAATCCCACATTTCGCGTGTATACTTTCACAATCGTTAATTTTTCAATTGCACAACAACGAGTATGTTTACAAAACTTTTCCTTTCAAGGCGTCTCCTCCTCTTTCGCATCGCACGTAATATTCACGACGCGAATATACAAGTTCAAACCTGCAATATCCATTCGAAAACACGAAATCCCAAAGTTAACGACTCCCCTCGAACTGAAAATATCGCTGCTTCGAGAGTCACGAGCTCGTATAAACAAATCGTTCATCGACTCGGACAGTAAAATGAAAAATGCGCGCGTCGAGAGGTCAGTAACCCTACGCGATATATCGGCCCGGTTATATACACACATATATGCAATAGCTTACGGTCGGTATCAATTACGAGGCAAAAAGCCATAAGCCACAAGACTTTTTTCTCTTCTTCTTTTTGAGCTGCACCGGCGGAGTATATAGGCCCTTTAAAAACCAGCCGCTGTCTCGACGGGAAGCCAAGAAAAATCGAGCGTCGTCGGATCATGTCGTGAGACGGATAGTAAATATAACTATTATGCTTTTTCGCAATAAGGTGTAACGATTGTTTTTTTTTGACGCCGCTTTTAGTCGTATGCCCTTAAGGGGATATATAGAGACCGGTATGTGGGTTAACATTTGAAATTGTTCGGCGGCGGATCGAGAAATAATTAGGTATAATGAGAAATTCATTTTTCTCTGCGGAGTACCGAGAATTCTGCAATAATTGCGCAGTTATAGTTTATGAAAAATGAGAAAGGCCCGAGGTGAAATTTCATTTCGAGTGTCGAAATCGCATATCGATGTATTATTACTTTTCTGGAGAACAAGCCTTGCGAATTACAAAAGAGGCAACAGGCAACCTTGAGAGTAAAAGTACTCACCTAAAATCGGAAGCAGTTTATCGTCGGGTTCGAGTTGGTTCGCCAGATCGCGACTAAGCTCCTCGCACTCGATCTCCTCCTGAAGCTTCTTCCTGGGCTTGGCCAAACTCTCGGTTTCCTCTTCGGGCCTGTGTCTTTCCACCTCTTTCTCCGCAGTCGGAGTCACTCCCAGAAGAGTCGCCGGTTCTTCCGTTTGCGAAGCGACGTCGTTCGTGGGTGCGTTGACCCTCAGAACGACTTCCGTCCTCTGGACCAGGGTCAGACCCTCGATGACACCCGGTTGCGGAGACACACATGGAGAAGCTCGTTTACTGCTCGACGAGCTGGACTTCTCGGTGGGGGACGTTCTCGTGGGCGACGAAGGTGCAGAAGAACTCGAACTCGAAGATCGACTCTTGCGGTCCCAGCTCTGGTCCGTTTGCGTCGGGCTCGAGACCTTGCGATCGGTCAGAGGCTCGAACGGGGTCGTCGTGGTTCCTGTGGTTACTGTTGGAGGCGTCATTCTGCTGGAAGATTCCACGAACTTGGGAGAGCCTGTGAGCGGGCTAGAAGGACGAAAGTTTTTGCGTTATTCTCAAATTTTCATAGGCGTACGTCGCATGTGTAAAATTATATCCTCTGATGAAGAAAAGAACCTGTTTTTATTACGAGCGCGTTGTTGACGCTCAAATATCCAGACACATTTATATCAGGAACAATTTCGACTGATCCAGGGGAGAAAAAAAAACTAGCTTCACGGTCTACCGGCAGCGGTTGCATAAACCTTCTTTGCATAACTCGAAAAAGCGATTTTAACGCGTCGTCGCACACCCTGTATACGCGATATTATTTAATTCGTGCAAATTAACGTACCACAGCTTCGTTATCTCACATTGATTATATTTTTTTCGACTGGACACACAATGTCGTGAAAAAGAAACAAAAGTAACCGCACCGGTAACGTTATAACTCGCGCGAGCGTTACCAAATCCCGCTTTGTATATTAATTCCCTCGCGTATATAATAACCAGTTTGCTTTATCCGTACTTAGAACAGTTTAGAAATGTCTTACTCCGAAGTGGCCCAATTTGAGCGACCTTAAACAGCCTGATACGAGTGTACTTGCGTAATTCAAAGTATGCAACAAATTGTAACCATATTTTTACTCTTTATGAACAAGGCCTCGATATTTCATGAAAAAAAAAAAGCGACGTCGGTGCATTTTAATAGTCGCGCATTTTATCGAACTATAAACAACATCACCGGCATTAAGCAATATCTCTCTGCTCTGCACATAAAGAATCAATTAATGCTCGGCTTTATGGCTCTGAATAAATTCCTCGCAGTAATAAGCTATGTGAACCAACCTTCTCGCCTCCGCAGCCTGTGCTCTTTGCTTCTCGGTGACGTTCCTTCTGTTCAGCATCTCGACGTTCTGCGACGTCATCTCAATCGTGGTCACAGCGTTTTCCCTGTAGAAATCCTCGACGAGTCTGCTCTGAGGTTCACAGCTGGCTGCCAGCTTCCTTCGTTCTCTTTCCAGCTGTCTGTTCCTGTCGTTTAGGACTTCGACACTCTGAGGAGACAGCCTTTCACGCTTTTCGCTCCTCCTGAGGCATCCGTTCTCCTCCGGCTGACTAATGTCCCTCGACGTTTTGTTGTTAGTCTCGTTGCTTTCGGCAGAGTTGACGTTGTGGAGACTCTTGCGGGAGAAGTGGTCCTCCAGCCGTTGGTGATTGTGATGCTGTTGGAGAGCGTCGGAGCTTTGGGACTTTGCAAGCTCGTGCCTCGGATGCCTCTGGTACTGGTTGTTGTTGTTGTTGATGTTGTTGTGGTTATGGTTGTTGTTGGTAGGACTGACGACGTCGTTGTTGTTATTGTTATTGATGAGGGACTGCTGGTGATGTGGCGTGACTTTGAGAAGGAGAACCGGATCGTCCAGTCTGGCGTTTGGTGACATCGTGCGCTTGTAGCTACCCTCGCTGTCCGGGGCACCTCGTTCGCGACGATAGGCCAGATAGGACGCCTTTGATTGGCTCCTGTGAACACGAAAAAAGAGACACATCGAGTTAGAAGATCGTCCAGAAGCATATGGTCGTTATCGAATGTATGGAGAGGGTTAGTCATGTGGGACGGAATTAGATAATCCAAGAGCAAATGATGATACTGGCAGTGACTGCACCTGGGATTTTTCGCGATCGTTAATCATTCCAGCGTACGAGGTGATAAATTTGGTTTTTATGCTCAGACGTTGTTTAATCAACGATTCATCGCCTTCCATACAGCGCTTTTAATTGTAAGAAGTCCGATTATAGAGTTATTCGAGGTTGGCTGATTTGTTCGCAGAAAAAAAAAATGTTAACAAGCGCAGATGCGCAGAGTTGTAATAATAGCAACAAAGAATATAATGCTCCGCAGCCATCGAGATACTATGTACACTCGAAAACATCGGCTCTGAGTCACGGCGACGAGTAGCTCTTGATTAATTAAAGCCAATTACGGCACTTCACAGCGTCGGGTTCCATTTCAGGAACTATATGCGCATCGAGTTTCGGAAATTTGTAAATCAAAATTCTTATTTCTACAGGTTACGCCACACGACGCTATATGTAATTGAAAAGCCGTCTACGAGCTAATAAACATAATTTACAAACGCTGCGTCATTAACTCATTACAAGCACACCACTGACTTAGTTCCTCACACGCACAGGATGCATCATCTCTCTGTATTGTAATAACCGCTATACTCGATTTACATGTATACCCACATCAAACCAAAAAAAAAAAAATTTCAAACTTTCCGCGACACTCGAATAAAAAAATCACGAGGTTATACGCTCGTATTTATAAAGGCTCTCGCGCACTTGAATCGGGTTCTCTCTTGAGAGTAGCTAAAATCGTTACGCGCTCTCGACTCTCCTTCATGCGTAATTCCAGGCACGTATTCCCCGGACGAGAACCGCGCGCACATCAAGTTCCTTTCTAAGCTATCCCGACTGAATAATAACGCGTGTGACGTTCGCGCGATGTGTCTGTCTGTGTGTGTGTGAAAAGTCGCGGAGGAAACCGTCTCTGATTTTTCCGTCGCCGAGACGACAACAATAAACTATGCGATGCGCACATGACCATATGTATCGAGGGATTATGTTCGAGTTTCTCTTGGTGTATATACAATTGACTGTCTTGTTCTGGTTAATAATTAAGTCTGCATTTAAACTGTATTAAGAAGTCGAGGTGTTTATGGTATTAGTTGAATAAACGAGTCTCTTATAGTCCTCGTTCCTTTTTTTTGCTCAGAGGACGCCGTGAGTGTAATGTAACTGTTGTGTTCGTGTACGCGTAGTTTTATTAGAAACTCTGTTCAAAAAGTCTTCGATTTGGAGAACCACAAGTATAGAATGACGACGTAATTACGTCTCTCACTTCCTTGAGAAGCGATCAAAAAGCGTCGGCCAAAAAGAAACACACTTTAAGTAGTATAGTAGTACAATCGTGTGCCAAAAAAGTGAAAACCGGCAATTGCCCAAGTCTTTCTGATCAACTTCCGGTCCAGAACATCACATTTTTCTTCACACAGCGAATATAACGATATATGTCCCAGCGTTACTATATACAAGTACACATATACCAGTGGCGACATGCAAATATGTATGAGTACCTAACAGCAGATTCCCATTAACGTCCATTAGGCACGAGCGCGAGAGTGTGTATATATTTCAAGGCGAATTTTAACAAAGACGGTCAGCTCGCACGAGAGAGAGAGAGAGAGAAGACCTCGACCGATAAATTCGAGCAGTGAAACTCTGTGGCTTTTCTCGGGCGCAAAAAGTAGGCCCGATAGCGCATGTTTATTTACGCGACGCGTCCAACCAGAGAGAGAGAGAGAGAGAGAGAGAGAGAGAGAAGGAAGAATCATTATGCTTCTGCAGTTCTGTCTCGTACACGCGAGCGGTAGTCGTTTGTGTTGTTTGAGAAAACAGAGGCAGTCGCTTGTATACTGTAGCGAAAAAAAATTTTTGGATGTAGGCTGTTTTAAGAAACTGCAAGGTTGATGAAATATACGTAATTAATACACAGCTGACGCCAGCATCGCTAGCTGCTTGTGTACATTTTTTACGATTTTCACACTCGCCTTATTGACACGGTTCGTTTGCTTCTAAAATCGACACTTTTAGCAAAAATACGAAAAGTAACTCCTCTAAGATTTCCCAGCTGAAATAAACCGGTATCCGCGAAACTATAACAGGCTTATATATATATATATATATCCAACAACGGAGTCGCGGAACCTCGTGCTTTATTTTCACGCGGTGCCGCTTCATACCCTCGTCTCTCTATACTTCTCCACACATATACACATATACGTGACGATCGTGACATCTAATGCAGTCTCTTTTTCTCTCGCAGTCGTTCTCCCTTTGGATTCATTCCAGCGTGCGCTCACGATTTTCTGCCGGACGTGCAGCCAAGCTTCGCTTCCTTGTACTTCCGTTCGTACGTGTATTATATACACACATATACAAGGAGAGGAGGTCTTTGGTCTCTGGCTTGGTTGGAGATGGAGATTCATAAAATATAAGCGGCTGGTGGAGATATCGTGACGGAAAGTTTGTGGGAGTATTTTTTTGGGTTTTAGGTGATTGCGCAAGGGTGAAGGGAGATGTTTGGCGGAATTTTTGAGAGAGCGCGATCGAATAATGTGTATATGCAGAAAAATAATAAGGAACGACGAAACATCGATACCCCATAATACTTCGAGAATTAAAGAAACCAAGTCAATAAATAATGAAAACATCATCGGGCGTGACAGGTGACACACTCGTCGACAAGCGTCTCTTGTTCAGTAATCTATAAATCTCTCCATACCGCGGCGAGTATATAAGTTTTGTTGTCCGCCGGTTCTCTTTTTCTTTTTCGTATTATTCCTTCGACTCGTACACACATACACACATATACGGAGCCACTTTTTCCCGGTAAAGCCTTGATTGAAACACATCCGTAACTTTCATTTAAGTACTCGTGACAAGATACCGCTTGAACAAATGTCTCCGGCGAGTCTCTCTATATAGTATATACGAGACTTGATTTCGCGAACACGCAACTTTCTTTGCACCGCCGTCGCAAGTCGAAGCTCCTTTTTTTTCAGACTAACTACAGTCCGACGCTTGTGTGACCAAAATACGCTGAGAATTAAGGACAAATCTCTGACCCGAGGTGCAGACGAGCCGCGATTGGACTCGATTTCACGAGAGTAAGCGCTCGAATTTGTAAACTCGAACGCGTAGGCCAAGGTAATAGTGTCGTCGTCGTTGCTGCCGACGCAGTCCGATGTGTGTATATATACAGCGGACAAACTCATTCATATGAGGCCGCAGACTCGTGTGAATGGCTTCTTTTTGCGGAGGTGCGTGAAGAGAGAGAGAGAGAGAGAGAGAGAGAGAGAGAGAGAGAGAGAGACGCCGGAGGGAGTTACAGTTTGCTGCGCGCGCGGGCATTGTGCTGTGAATTATTGCGTCCGACTATGCTGCATCACGGGTTTTTCTTTCGTTTCTGCTTATTAGTTTTGTGCCTTGTTGAAATCCTGCTTTGTTAATCGTGCTTTTTGCAATATTAGATTTTTTATCGAGAGTGTTTTTAAAATGATTAAAACGCACGAGCAAACCCGGCGCTTTTCATAAACTGATAAAGCGAGTTTGCCTCCGCGGAGATAAAAGTGTGTTATTATTGAGCAATATTTTCACGTGTCTTAATTAAAAAAAAAAAAAACGCATCCAAAATAAGCCGCAATTACGTGTATACAAGAATAACATTAGCTCATCGCGCGCACACACGAAGACACGGTACCACCTGCTGAACACACACATTATACCCTCCTGAAAAATTTCAAACAACGCATTATCCTGCTTAATCATCGACGACACACTTTGCCCTCAACTTTATATATATACAACCGAACGCAAACGTGGGAAACATGACGGACAGGAACAGCGGCTTATCCTCGCCTATCGACCCGTATATGTGCGTTATCACACCCGGCTCCTTTTTTTTCTCTCTTTCTCCACGACGACGACAGCGCACACGCACTAATGCACAGTTATGTCCCTTGACTCTACGGCAATAATCGCCGACGCCTATCGCGAGACCGGCGATCGTCATTTCCATAAAACCGCGAAAGCAGGTGTGCTCGTATCTTTGTATGTTTTTTTCTCCGGTGGTTTTTTTCCTTGCCTTTTATTATACACCTCGAGAAAAAATTTTTGTATCGTCTCTTATCTGGGGTATTCTTTCCTCGTAACACAATAAATTTTTAATTTACACAACGATCTCTGAGATGTACAATTACCCTCGTTCGTTATCGGAAAATGACAGAGCAACCGATCGATACACATTTTTTATTCCACACATCACCCGCCGGTTTCGAAATCGTTCTTCTGATCGGGAAAATTCTGTAAACATCGCATCGCGCTCAAGTTTTCCCCGTAATATAACACAACGCGTGTCCAGGGTTACGACGACCATTACATCGTCGAAGGATGCTGACCTATATATCCCCAGTAGCTACTTTCGATCGCGAGTGTTTTCGTTTTAGAAAATGCGGCCTTTTCATTCTCGTTCGAGATCGGCATTCTGAGAGGGACGATGTTTACGGCAGTCTCGCGAGTCTCGGGACAAATTGACTCTTGTCACCGTCTCGATTAAAATTCTTCGACTGCAGCCGTCTGTGCGTCAAGCGAAATGATATAAATATAGCTGATGCCGACGACGGGACGGAGGAATCGATGTGCAGTTTTAATCGCAGGCGAGTATTTTTCTGCCTGTGAATCAACGAAGCTTGTAATGGTTGTGTTTATTCGATTCGTATATACAATGTAGGTACTGTTCATTTTTCTCGAACGAAATAACAAGATCTCGCAGTAGATAATTTTCAAAACAAGGGAAACCACTTTCCCGCCGCAACTTTCTTTGTGATGCGTCCTGGCAACGTATATAAAACTCTCAGCAATAAATTCGTCTAATCGGCTCTTAACAAATTGGCCATCATTTGTCGATGACACTGAGTGTCGGTCTATAAATCGCGAAATATATCGCGGCGCCGTACATAGCTCTCCGTTACTGCATAAAAGCCGATCGACATACGCGAGCATTACGATGATGGACGATCCCAAGCGCACACACTGACTTACGACCTGAAAATCGACCTATTCATTTACATACACATATACGCGAGCGAGAAATCTGCCCCGAATATAATGAGCGAGAAAATCCATTAGAAACGAAATGGAAAATTGATCGATACCCCTCATCTCTTCAATACAATGCCCGCCTAATTTAATTTCGCGAACTCCGATTTTTTCCAAAAATTAATCGACTGCCGATTCAAAAATTTACACGTATAGGGATCGTATAATTATAAACGCGGCGTTGTAAGAGCTTGTATATAATTCAAAATACTAGTACGGATAGTCGATATATTTATAATCTCGTCTCTCGAGGAGGAAGAAGAAGAAGAAGAAAGCACAGAGAACAGTATTAACACGACGACGAGTTTAGCCTGCTATAAAGCTTTCACGTGCGTCACACACGAACGTATATATACCGGCATCGAGAGAAGAAGAGAAAAAGTCCTTTTCAAGCTCCTATATATATGATATACGTAGGCGAAGCGCAAAATTATCTAATCCAATTATGCTATCGAGTTACGCGCGAGAAGCTCCACAAGATATCGTATACGTGTACACCCCGGGCTTTTAACGAGGTTTACGGCACCGGCTAACTTTAGAAATAGCTCTCGTTTATTGCGTAGGTTGCCGCACACACGTCAAAGCATCATCGGAGCCACGGTGTTGGATATTGTTTCTCATCGGACCGAAATAATTAGAGCCGATTCTCGCTGCATCAAAGAGGTGTTTTATTCGATTTTTTTCATAATTCTTATCGCGAGGTAAGCGATTGTTTGTCGAAAGGCGATAGGAAAAAAAAGAAGATAATTCTTTATACGAGTTGACGATTACAGAAGAATGTGTATATTTTCCTGGCATTTAAATTAACCGGCGCTCGAGCAAGCGAGCATTAATTTGATTGGAGGATAATTGATGAGCGTTTAAAAAATTCTTACGATTTTTCGATGTTTTTGCGACTACGCGAAGACGACTCGGTCTTTGGAACCTTGAAGAGTATACGTATAACACATACGCTGATGTATGAAATCAGCTAACGGAAAATTCTCCTGGCTCATTATTTCTCCTTCGCGAGCATAGCTAGAGAACCACACGGCGTAACGCCGGCGACGAGTAAAATTTACAAGAGGGCATTTGATTGTTATTTACGCAATCGTGCTGTCGTTGTTTTCGTCGTAAAAGATAATTTATCGTAATTTAAGTAGCCGATTAATGAATTTCAAGAATAAACAAAGTATGTACTGCTGCTGCTGCTGCTGCAGCGCGCGCTTGTAATAAAACTGCAGACATATTTATTGCGAGCTTTTCCTTTCTCGTATTACATAACGCTTTTTTTTTTACAACAGTAGTATGCACAGTGCGATAACGGCTCAGCGCCAAGGGCCATACTCGCATTCCTGTAAATATAACGCTTCCCCGTATTATGTACATTGTTAGCGTATATAACGTTCCACTTTGGAAGGTCAAGGCGGAAAACGTTACGAAATACAAGAGAGACTCGTCATTTATCCATGTTGGTGTATCAAGACGGTAGTAGTTGGCTCGAGAGAAAATCATTGAGGAGAAAATTGAAATCATAGCATCAAAGGAGGATCGAACAAACAAAGGCGTAATGTAATCGCAGCTAAATATTCATACAGCTATACGAAAACGTGGCATTTCACGGACAATAGAGAAAGACAATTGGACCGTAGTGTTTCTCAATCGCTCGGTGTGGTCGTGCGGAACCATGAGGATCTTTGAAGTAAGAGATGATGCTCTCCTTTGTATTGGACGATGCTCCTTTCGGTTTCAAAGCCGCTACTGAGCGGTAAATATCAGGAGGAGGATTCGTTTGTTCGATACTACCCGATGTGGAGCTTTCACGCACGTATGCGTATTGAGAGAAGAAGCGATCGATGATACGTGCCGTAAAAGACGTTTTTTTTTTTACTCCGAGGTTTATCAGGTGTGTGTTTCGAAAAGTTTAACTCAACAGATTGTAAATTTTATTGGAGAGATCGCTTTGATAATTCATACGAGTGATAAGCCGATTGCTGATTTCAGTAATAACAATATATCGCTCCGATAAAAGTGCTGCTTTCGATCGATGAATTACTACGCTGTTTTTTAACCAACGTATCGGACGAAATTAAAGCTATACACATCAGCGTTCGCGGAATGCTTAATTTGCATAAAACGTACGCGACAGTATACACTATTTTCGCGCATATTTTTAAACCGAAACTTAATCCGCAAGAATTCGAGTCTCTCTCTCTCTCTCTCTTACTCGCGAAAATATTTTTTCAGCCGAATCAAGCAGGAACTCGCTTGTGTGTACCGCGAGCACAATATTATATCTACCTCTTGATGTGGAACTTGTTGCTGCCGAAAACCATTGTGTTGATACTGGCCAAAAGGCTGTAAGCTCCGATATTCAACATTTGTGAAACACACTGACAAAGACGACTATCTCTCTCGAAGCATCACCACGTATACAACTCGAAACATTCTTGTCTACTACTACTACTACCAGTAGTACAACACAATCTCATCTCGTCCACACTTGTCTACCGCTGACACATCCCTCTCACCCCACCCCCGCACATGATGCGATTTCGATTTTCAACTCAGCGAAAAAAAGTATATAAATGTTTGGTTTAAATAAAACACACCGGCGAGAGAAGAGAACACTGAACGCGACGATACTCGCCGGGCGAGCGTTCGGATGTTACTACTGACAGTCGCGTGCTCGCTCGTTCAAGACAGAGAGAGAGAGAGAGAGAGAGAGAAGGTTGTGAGACTCGGCCGCGAGCGGCGCGCGCGCTTTTCTGGAGTAGGTATATACGAGAATGACGAGCGTCTGTAGTGTGATGAGGTGCGGGTGGGAGTAATATACACGAGCTGTGTTATAGAGGGGCAACACATTTATAAAGTAGAATTGACCCTTTTGTAAGGATATTGCTCTTTGGTTTCTTATGCAATGCGATAATCGATATGATTTTATCGCAACGATATTTGCAGCTCGAAATTATACACTGGCTGTGTATAAAGCAGCCGTACGACTGCTGCACTCGAGAGAAAGGGAGAGTAAGGAAGCGAGCAAAGCTGCTGTTCTGCAGTGTATAAATACGTTGTTGAGGAAGAAGAGCGAAGAGGAAGAAAACGAAGTAGTAGCAGTAGCTGGTATATACGTTACAAACTGGAAAAGCGAAAATAGGCTACGCTCGTCGGTTAGTTAGCGACAGGATGAGGAGTATACGTGTGCACTCGAGGCGAGAGAAAATTAACGCTTTCGCGTCGACACTCACCGCGGCATGTCATCGGCTAACAATATTGTAATTTGCTCGAGATTTTCTAATCGCTGTAGGTAGTGGGTGACGAATTTGTCATCGAAAACCAGCGAATCATCGAGATCTTTCTAGAAGTTTATAATCTGATACAGAGCTATAGGCTTAATTTGTAGATAAATATTCAGCGACTTTCAGTCGCGACAAAAATAAGTCCAACTTTCTTGAGGAAAGTGCCATGTATGCATATGAGCCATATTTTCATCAGACTAATCACTTATAACGCATCGACTTTTCCTCGTCAACGAACTCGTTTTCCAGCAGTCGACTCCGGATACAATAACTCAATTGCATATAGAATTCCAACGTAATAATCATACATAGAAAAAATCGCGCAAAGCTCGCTCTGGCGTTAAATCGACACAGCCTCAAGACTATATACAAGTCCGAGCACGTATATGTCTGATTATCGGGCGGACAGGTCAGCAATGTCGTCGGGTTTATCTGTCTCTAGAGATCTGTCACGAGTGTCTGACTGTATCCCATATATACCACGACGATATCGGCCACAGAGATGGAGAGAAAAAGGATCATCTCGTGATTTCGCGCATGTCTAGTTTCATGCGCGTGCATGACAGTTTTTCAAATGCGGACGAGTCATTTGAACGGTATCATTGTGGATGTGTATATACACGGCTGATGCCATGTGCTTTTATTTCTGCCGCGGTACAGTTTTAATTAGGATCTGGTTTGATTCAATGAGCCCCGGACAAATTCACGTTATAACGAGTAGATCTCCGCCGATTTATGTGAGAGACTATATACTAAGAGAGAGAGAGAGAGAGAGAGAGAGAGAGAGAGAGAGATGCATTTGCCAATCCAGTGCGTACGCGTGTGTATATAGAGTTTCATCATTAAGTATTTCCTCCGGATCGGTGAGTATTGACCAATCGGTTAGAGTCTATCGATTACTTCGGTTAATTAAGCAAAAAAAAAAAAAAAAATCATCGCTTCGTTTTTCCAGAAAGAAATCCACACTCCTTTTGATATACTCGTCGAAACTCGCGAAATTACCATTGAATACGTCCTCCCCGTATGCATACCGATAACATCTCTATACTTTAGCCTATATACTTTAGCTTCTTCGGAAGAGATACGCGTTCGCGATAAAATTTTTGCTGAAACACATATTCAAGAGAGCGCGCGTGTGCGTGCATATGTAAAATGTAACGCAGAGAGAAAGAGATGTAAACACGCGTTGATGTAACCGCAAAGCGGTAAAAGAAACCGCCGGTTTATACATGTATGTAAGTATGGATCTCAACGAGTTTTCTAATAGCGGACGTATGGGCCGATGCCACCCCAAGAGAGTAAGGAGAAAATGTCTCACCTTTTGCGGCGAAGAGACTCCCTAATGGAAGCGCCTGTTTTTCCGTTTTCTTTGGAGTAAAGATCGGTAACGTTGAAGTGTATGTATATCGGGCGAAACTCTCGACCGAAAGTAACACATTTCGCTGAAATACTTTGCCGTTGAGATTATGTGTATTATAACGACCTACTATAGTATAAAGTGTTATAGATGCCGTAAACGTGCGTTTTTGACTTTTGTTGATCAATTACGGTCCCCTAGAAACCGGCCCATATATATGCATAGCATAAAAACCCGCATGAACGTAACCCTAACCGGCAGATCTCAGAACGAATCTTCCAAGTAGCCCGGATATAAAAGAATCCAGTAGTCTATTTTTTCCTCGCAGCCGACCCTACTTCTTATATCGCGTTAATCCACCAAGTAAAATAATAAAAACCCAAAGCTTAAAAGGAAGCTACACGAGGAAATTTCGTAATTAATCTTGTTCAACATTGTCCAAATCTCCTAATAAATCTCCCGAAGAATAAACTCGATTTCACGCGGCTCTATCGAGCTGTACTTCTCCTCCATCTCCCAAAAAAAAAACCGCTGCCGAGCTTTAACCCAAATCCGTAAAAATGATAAATTGATTATTCCATCAGAAGTGTCGTAAAAACAACGTCGAACATCCTCCTTAACCCACATCGGGGGCCCGGCGTGCGCACAAAAGCCTCTGCAGAGATAAAAAAAGCGGCGTTTGTCGCCTCTGCAACAGCGCAGAGTGTAAGAATATACAAGAAGAAGAGAAGAAGAGGGAGTATAGGCGCGCGCGCGGGCGACACCGGACACGAGTTTAAGGACCGTCCAGAGGAAAACGGGATCTCATCGGTCGACTCCTCTCTCCTTTGTGGTCGAGCCGGTAAATTGTATACGGCATTATTATCTCCTTCGTGGCGGCGGCGGCGGCGGCTGCTACTCCTCGTTGCGCCGGATACCGTTACCAACGCGCGCGCGAGCTTCGAAATTATTCACAGGAGAACGACGACGAGCTGCGTTTATTCGACTGGCCACGCGACTGATGTATAATTTTGATTTCTTTGGAGGGGGGACACAATTCGCTGGATGCTATGGTCGAACTGGTGATATTGAGTTTTCTTTTGGGTTTTCACTATAGTTTCGGAGATAAAGGAGAATGAATTACACAGGGATATGAAACCTGTTAATATTAGCATAGTATTAGACTCAAGCAGTCTTAGCATGAGCGGCTCAAGCAGCATAGATGGCTCACCCTTATATATGCATTCTACGCGCATATCCTGATAAGGGAAATGCAAAACTGCCTATGCGCCACCTATCGTCGCTAACCAGAGACTGCAATAGAGAGCCGGAAAGTTTGAGCAGTCCAAAACTGTTTCATTTTATGGCTACACTATCGCTCGATGCTACAACGACGGTATAAACGATCGAAAATTCAATAAACGCGAAACGGCCAATAAATCATCGTCTCAAGAAAAATAATTCACTTTTTATACATGTTCTGCATTTTTATAATACAAGCAGCTATATAGTTTTATTGCAGCTACTCTCTATTTTACAGTATAGTCAGCGAGAAAAGATCTGCATTGATTCGCTCAAGGTGAGACTCAGACGGGTTGCCGATCGCGTCGTAAAATTCAGTCATCAAAGAATTAAAGTGTGACGAGCACTTTCACACCCGACAAGTGGCTGCTACCAGTTGTCTACACTCGCTGGTATAATATAATGGCAGTAGAAACTCGGCTCGAAGAAAAAAAAATTGTCGACTGTATTATTTGCTCGAGTAATATATTCTCCGGGAAAATATTTGGTTATGTAAATATTTGAGAAAATATTGTGTTGCCTAAAATCTAGCGTGTTTGACGATTCAGGAGCCGGGTTGTCTCGGAATATGTTATAATTACATACGCGACGGATTTAGCATGTTACTCTCAGAGCAAATTACTTTCAGTCTAGTTATAATTGAGAAACTTATATTTATTCGAAGATTAAATTAATTTTGCAAGGTCGTCTTATCGCCAGTGAGGTTAGTGCAATATTGTTCGAAATAATAAAACAACAGGTAGTCGAGTTGTTTCGCGTGATTAATCGTTGCAAAACAAAATTTTATATTCCGCATATGAAATTATCGGTCGAAACTCCTGAACTTCACCCACATATATATAGCCACACCAGTTTATCAACGGATTCACCTGAAAACTTTCGGATTGCATCACAGCTGAAGAATTTGCGTATTTGCCTAAGAAATATACACACACAACCAAAGGTCGTGATTTTGCGGTTCAACGTACCATTAACTTGGTTACTCGCTTACGAAACGCGTTTAAGTGATTTCTCGTTTTCTTACTAATCGACGAGCCGAAAAATCGATCAACGCCACACCCGCATCCTATATCCTTCTTTGTTAAAACTCTTCCTTCTTTATATTTATTATCTTGCGTTTACAACGCAAAATCTTACGAAACTCACTCGGCTATCGCTTGGAAAAAAATGTTCGCACTCGGCGCATTATCGATAAGCTGGACTAAGATCCCGTATGTGCGGACAATCGATCGTCTCTTCCGACAGTGTGTTGTATATATAGCGTCTGTGCAATAAAGCGCTTGTATTGCACGTGAGTTTCTGTTTGTACGAGAGATAAGAAGAAGGAATTTCGCTGCTTGATGGAGATGATCCTGCATGTTTGGATAATCAAAATCACCTGAGGCTATAAATCAACGTCGCTGCTCATGTTTTCGCGAATATTCAGATTACTGGTTCAACGCACTCGATTCTTTGCCTGCGATGACCAATCATCCAAAAACACGATGCATTGCGTAATCCTTTTAATGCAAAAATCGCCAGCTGGCATCGATACACACTCCGTACAATCATCGTCGAGGTCGCGGTTTTCAGCTGCTCCTCCCCTCGCTGTATGTATATATGTATCCATAGCCGCAGGTGCACATACTCGGCGAACAAGTTTTTCGCGGCTGCAGTTGTATATACAGGAGAGAAAGGGATATAGAGAGAGAGGACGGAAGATGATACGTAAGGAAACACAAGAAGAAGCTACTATACACTGAGCCTATTCGTGGCAGCGCGAAATTCTTTGTGTCGCGCAGGGAAAACGCTCTCCTTTGCGCTACGGATGACCTCGAGAGATGCGCTGCGAGTCGAGGACGAGCCTGATACCGAGGACGGCTTTGTTTCTTTTTGCGAGGAGATTTTTGAACGGTGTATAATTATAAAACCAAGAGCGCAACTTCTCAAACGTTCGATTATGTACATGTACGTACGTACAGTGTATAAGTATAGTAGAGGAAAGTAAAAGTATATCATAAACAAAGTTTTTTTTTCGAAAGTTTCTAACGACAGTCCGAAAACTGGAGCATGAAGGAATTTTGCGGATATGTATGTATATACCTATACGTACATTGCGTAAAGAAAACGTGTATACCTACTTCGCGATCTCTCTTTTTTCATCAGTCGCCAGTGCGTCCGCATTAGAATGTCAAGCGCGAAGATACACACACGCGTTATCTCTCTCTCTCCTTCGTTTGTTTAACACGAATTCGAGCGACGAAAAAATTTACGATCAAGTAGCGAAGAAAAAAGCCACAGCGCAAACACCCGAAAAGTCTATGGATATATACTTACACGCTCAGATAGCGCGAAAAAAAAACTGGAGCACGCGAATTCGGCGGATGTAAAGCCGCACGAAGCGTTTGACGGCGGAACGTAATCGCACCTCTCTCTCTCTCTCTCTCTCTCTCTCTCTCTCTCTCTCTCTCTCTCTCTCTCTCTCTCTTGTGTGT
>CM053170.1:8791710-8827884 GCA_012977825.3 Pteromalus puparum | reverse complement strand
CCTCTCTCTCTCTCTCTCTCTCTCTCTCTCTCTCTCTCTCTCTCTCTCTCTCTCTCTCTCTCTTGGGAGTGTATAAAAGCAAGTACACGGTCCCGTTATTATACTCGGCGTTTCCTTCGGGAAGGTCACGCGAGGGGATCTACGCTGCCAACGACGAGGCTCATCCAGCCATGGAGAAGAGCAGCGACGAGTGAAAGAGAGGCTCTTGTGGGCCTGGCTCGTGTATTAGGTACGTGCTGCTGCTGCTGCTGCTGCTCGAAAGTTCATTGTTTACAGAGATAGTCCATTTCGGAGCGGCTGCGGAAAAATGACTTTTGGACAAAGCCGCGATGATGAGCTTTCTATATGGGAGGATTAATTGGATCTCGTTTTTGAAAATTCGATCCTTGTCTACTATACGTATACACTTACACACCTATATCTACACGAATTGAATTAACGAGAGAGAAAAGCTCGCTCGGATATAAACAATGGGATAAAGCCGAGAGTGCGTTTAGCAAGCGCGCAAACAGGAAAAGCCAGTGCGCGCGAAAGAGCTAAAAGCAAAGGCGCTTAAAGGGACGCCTCTGCAATCTATATACGCTTCTTCCATCCGCTACACACAACAACACAACATCAAGGTGTGTGTGTGTGTGTGTGTGTGTGTGTGTGTGTGTGTGTGTGTGTGTGTGTGTGTGTATATAGTATGCAGTGTACCTTATAAGAGCTGACTCTCAGCGTAGGCCAGACACGACGACGAGGACGACGACGAAGGCGACGCCTCGCGCAACAACACAACAGAGCCGCACTTCCACCCAATCAGAGCGAGGAGGAAACAAAAGAAAGGTGAAAAGAGATTTATCGACCCGTGGAGATCGAGCCTTATATACATCCGCTCGCCGACTTAAGAGAGACAGAGAGAGAGAAGCACCTTCTTGGCGGCGGCGGCGGCTTCTGCAAGTGATGCAAAAACCCGTCGAACCTTGCAATTATTATAGATCGCCTTCTCTCGCTGTGCGCACCTTTTTCTCGCTTTCCTCTTCTTCGTTTCTTCTTCCGCGAGAGAACTCGGGCTTCTTAAGTGATTTCTCTTTTTCTACCGCCGCGACGACGTTAAGGCTTCGTTTTTTCTTCTTTTCTTTTTGTTCTACATGCTCTGGAGCTATATATACTGCGCTTCCGTGATTGTTGACTTTTGCGCGCTCGTATAGCGAAGGTGCGTACACGGAAGAATGGACTTTTGTGTTCTGAGCTGCTATTTACGAGGATGTTTTGATTTTGAAAGCTGCCATTCATTCAGCTGCGCGATTGGAATTCGCGGGTTTTGGGACGAAAATAGCTCGAGACGTATGCCCTCGTATGTACGTGTATACATGCGGGAATGGAATTTTTACGCCTTTGTTTTGTGGAGTGTATAAAAGTTACGTAGTAGGAATAATGCGATTTACTCTACCGTTACCCAATCGATTCTCTTCAAATCCATAAAGCTGTCTATATACAATCCATCAAAGCTCGTATAAAAAATGTTTTTACTATTATCGTTCAATTCCACGCATTATCAGCTGAATTGCAGTAGTACACGCTGTAAATCGATAAACACTTTTTACAATTCAACGCATCGCCTGCAATACACCCGTTATTTCATCATCCTATCTCTTCACGAAACCGCGAAATACCCTGAAATCACAAAATCGATCTGGCTTCAGTCCACGTCAAAGGTTCATCGCCCATGATCTCAGTCGAAAAAAAAAACCATAGCACGTATAGGTATGCCGAAACGTGACGATACTGGGTCCACGCAATCTTCGAAAATTGTTCGTATCAATCCCACGCGAACCGCAATAAAGTCCGTTCACGTGTCATCGCCTGCGGTGCGTATATAACACACGCGATTCACAAAGGAGAGAGAACGTAAGCGACAACGACTGCAATATCGCGATGGCTGTGTGGCGCTGATTCATTATGCGCAGTTTACAAAGAGAACATTTGCACGCGTCTATATAATTTTCTCATTTGAAATAATGCATATACATTATTCAACGATCCTTGATGCTTTCGTTGTTGTTGTTTTATTTGTTTTTCTCGAGTTTGCGTTATTATTGCAATACACATAATATAACGCAATTTTTATATATGTAGGTATCTCTTGTCTCATCTCTCGCGACATTTTTGGCGAGCGACTTTCTTCATCCGAGAACTGCATCTTGAAATCCGTGGCGATAAAAGTATTTCATACGAGAATTTCATGTACGCCCTGCGGTTGACAGATATAAATCAAAGCTGTAATGCGAGCCATTAGGTAAAAGTGAAATTGCCCTCCGCGGAAGGAGACATACGTAGGTATACATAAAAAGACGTAATATAACTTTCTTTGGGTTCAGGGGTCGAGCACAGCTCTGCACAAAAGGAGGAACCGAAAAAAAAACACATACGCTTCGTTTCTATCACCGCTTGTATTAAACGTACACCTATGCGCGAGAGATTCTTTTTTTCTTCGTCCTCTTATCTTTCACTATCTATATCACACATTGTCAAAGATAAAAGAGGCGTTGAGTTGGGTGTATCTTGACGAGTGATCTCTTATTTGAGGATAGCAGTATATATAATATATCGCGTGAGTATGTGTGGCAGCAGCGAGCATGTAACCGACCCACTACTTTCTTTCTTCGCTCCTTTCTACTCTTGTATGTCGTTTTTTTTTCGGTTGGACCGAATGATTTTTGACAGAAGAGTAGCTGCAGTTTTACTTGATTACGCGGTGGGATCGATTGCTCAATTCATCGTGGAATCCGATAAATCGATAGGTCCGAGAAACGATCGTCGAATTGTAGATTTTTGTTTTGTTTGTTTTACGCGGATCGAGGAAAAAGAGAATTAAATATAGACTTTACAGAGTTTCAACACGTGGTGAGATCGAAAGTACAATCGACGAAATAATATCGAGTGTATTCATATACATAACCGATCCGGAATTATTAATCATCACCGATCTCTCAATCGGCTAGTCACGTATATATACAGAAAATTTGATTACTCATCCGGAAACGCGCGGCTCGACGATAAATCAGCACTTCCCAAATTAAAAAAACAAACATTCCCTGATGGAAAAAATGTAAATACCGAGGCGAATCAATCAATGCGGAGCAGAGAGAGAGAAAAAAAAGGAGGAGGCGTGATCTAATTGAAACACGAAAACGAAAGTCGAGCGACTGTCCTATTGACGCGAGATTGATCATTTTCTAGATCGAGTTCAGGTTCGGACAGGCCATGTATGTGTGTATGTTGGAGTCGCGAGCGACATGTGTGTATATGTACGTATATAAGTCGTACACACATGCTCGAGCTCGTGGAATTCAGGCCAGTGTTCAATTGTTAAATTTCATTAGCTCCGGCGAGAAGTCGATATGTGGGTTGCAGCGAGTCGGGGAAAAAATTTACGAGAGAAAGACGAGGTGATCGCGTTGCGCAATCTTGGGGATTTTGCCTCCCCCATGTAAATTAGTGCGTATTGGTTTTGGGAAACGTTATATCTTATCAAACTAGAAAATGATCCACTTGAAAGACATGACTCAACTCTCACCAAATCATGATCTAAGCAAACAAAAAAACACTCACCCTTGATGAATAGAGTGCATAGGTGGCGCAGGTCTGGGTGGCGGCGAGATCTTCTTTCCAGGGGTTCTGGGTGCCAAAGGTGGCGGTGGTGGTGAGTCGCGTTGCATCCTTGGCGCTGCCTGAGGCTCGTACCTTTCTTGAGGTGTAGGTGGCGACGAGGATTTCGGAGCGTCCGGATACTTGGCTGGAAGTGCGAAGTAGTTTCGTGGCTGCTGCTGGTACTTGTTGCCAGAGAGGCCCCTGGGACTTTTGGGTCCGTGACTCGTGGGTGACTTGGGTGAAAAGGTCTTTGGGACCTGGGCTCGAGGTTTCTGGCGAGTCGAGCAGTCGAGCCAAGTTTGCTGAGCTTGCGAGTGCTTGGACAGGTCGTCGAGCTTCAGTGAGTCCTGGCGATTGATCTTTGGTTCTACCTGAGCCTACAAAAGAAAAAAGGGATGAGTTAATTTATTATATATGTGTTATTTGATATTTTTAGATGTGATATACGTGGACGGAAAGAAGATAAATACAGACTGATACAATGTTTCTGGTTGAACAGATTTATGGACTCGAATGTCGAGATAGGTACGTCGGTGACACCTAGTTGAGTGCGATTTATCGCACTCACATGTCACATCATTTCCATGGCTTAGAATTACTTAAAGGTATGAATGGATATACACTGTATCTGAATCGTACATTAGAATAACATTTTCTGAATAGCTTGTCATCACGAATTATTTATCACTATCTAGTCTATAAACATATCTCTTTTCTATCCATTCAAACTTTTGTTAAAAATTCACAAACGTTAGTCTTGAACCCTGGCGATAATTCGATAGTCGGTAAGACAGAAATCTACATAGCTCGCTTCAAAACACTTACATCGCGGCAAGAATTGTTGCTGGCAACAGGCACCTGAGGTGCAGGTCTCTGGTTGCCAGAATCGCTGTACTTCTGGGCTACTAAATCGGGAAGTCCAAGAGCAGGATGACCCTCGGCGGATCTGCGAACCGCCGCGATCTTCTCGTTCATCATATGCTTCTGCGTCGAGGAGTATCTCAGACTCGATCGACCACTTGTCAGTAGTCGATTGTTGCTGTTGGCAAAACCGTTCTCCATGTGGTTGGGTTTAGGTCCGATACTAGCTGGCTTACAGTCGAAGTGGAAGCTCTGCTGTTGCTCTTGATTCGGTGAGATAGACTTTGATTTCGTGGGAGAACTCGTGGGCGAGAGCTCCGGCGAGGTTTTCTTGCTGCGGGTCGATCTCCTTGATGAGGAGTTTCTTTCCTGAAATATCGAGGATTCGATTGGTAAAACTGTCAAATGTATTTTCTTTAATCTTAAGCAATTAATCTTTCAATTTACCTTTATTCGATCACAGGGTGTCTCTTCGAAGTAGGAGTTTTCGAGTCGCTGTTCGGTCGACGGTAGTCTTGATTCTGTGGTACAGACTTGTGACAATTCTGGAGGCGGTGGCGGTAGCGGATCATCAAAGTTCAGGACTTCGATTTCCGTGACCGTTGGTGGCGAAGGCGGCGGTAGATCCGGACTAGGTAATCTGTCGCTGTAGGCAGTCCTGCAAGACGTGCGAATTTCATATTAGACATTAGAATTAATCTTTTTTTCCATTTAAAAATAAATCAAGAATCGTCATAAACTTACCTCAGATGAGGCTTCTTAGGTGGTCTCTCGGGCACCCAGTCATCGATCGAGATAGCCGGTCCCACGATGACCGGTCCCAGTAGATCCGTCGACAGGCTTCCACAGCTGTTGCTATGTTGATGATTAGGCCTGGGCAGATCGGATCCACTGCTGCTACTACTACTACTGCTTTCACTGTTACTTCCATTGCTTGTAGTACCATTGCTCGTCGGCTGTTGGGGCGTTGCCTTGTTAGCCGCGTTCTTCTCTCGCCAGGTTCCACTGGCGTAGTCCGAGGCACTGGATGCTCTCCTGGAAGACACCGGCCTGGGCCTCGGTGGTGGTTGAGGCGGCGGACTGTGTCGTTGCTGAGGCTGAGGCTGAGTTCGGTTTTCAAGGAGCTGAGGCTCCGATCGCCAGGAAGCTTGGTGCTGATGACGTTCGTAGAACGAGAGCAAAGCTTTCTTCTGGATGGCCTTGAGAGTTGGGTCGGAGACTCGGTGACGCTTGTCAGGGTCCAGGTACGTGTAGCGCATCTGCTGCTGGTGCTTCTCCAACTCGCTTATGCGCTCGGCGACCGACGGCTGGACTTGCTGGGGACTCGATGGAGGAAGCCTGAAATATGTTTAATTGGTGAGTATTCACTACGTATAAGCGAAGACAATTAAAACGTGATTTTAAACTCAATGATCTCTTGATGAAGATAAACTGCACTCTCTTTGCGACGCAAAAAAAATGTCTTAAGTAGCGTGGTTAAGGAAGTACTTGCTTCGAATAGGATAATTAGTATAATTGGACAATCGCTTACATCTCGGGAAACAATAGCACTTTATGCAGCAAGACAAACATAGTCGGCCAGTTTAAAGATTCATCGGAAAATTGCAGTCTCGTCGCGACGAGAGATACGCAAAACAAACGCGTTTTCTACTATTTCACATAATTGCGCGTCGTTTAGCCGAGGCGAGAGTGTTATCTCTACTGCCTCTCTAACACATGTCGTAAACGTTACTGCACGCTGATAAGCATCGCACAAATAGCCAGATAATGAAACCTTGCAGCAGGTTGCTTATACGCAGTCAACAAGAAGTTTCGTTTCATTACAAGACGCGCTGATTAACTCATCTTTTCGCCGTTTAAGATTTTACGTTCCAATTTACGCTTTTTTTCTCCCTCTTAATGAAATAAACAAGGAGAGCATTCGTACCTCGAGACGGCGTGCATTTCGTCGAGTTTGGTAGTGCTGACCGGGTATAGCTTCCTCTGGCTTCTTTCCCTGTCCAGGTACAGCACACTCTCGGAGTGATGTCTCTGTGGGGTCTGAACCCTGGCACTGTGAGCGATGAGCTGTTTGCTTCCCTGACTACTTCCACTACTTCCGTTAGTCTGACTCACGTCGGACATGGAACTGTGAATCGAGTGTTCCCAGTCTGCCACACTCTGCTCCTGGATCATCCTGTCGGTTACGACGTGGAAGCTTTTCGACATACTGTGCTCCCACTGGTTCTTCTCCTCCGTTGGAGATAGCTGTCCGATCTCCTTGTTCCTGTCGTTCATCGATACCTGCCAGTTGTCCCTGCTCAGTCTCTTGCTGTTCGAGTGATGATTATTGTTGTTGTTGTGATGTTCGTTGACGTCGTTGAGCATCGAATCCTGCCACTTGTCGTGCTGGTCCAGATCGACACCGGATTTTTGCATGATCGGCGGACAGGCACCGTTGATACTGCTCAGGTCCGACATGGAGCCGTGGTGCCATCGGTCCTGGTTCAAACCAGATGATCTCGAGGTTGGCATTCCGCTGGACACACTCACATCTGACATGGAACCGTGCCATTTGAGGGTCTCACTGCTTGAAGCGCTGCCGCTCGAGGTGGTGACTACGCTGTCGCGACCCTCGCGGGATGATGAGCCGTCCTCCCACGAGGTCAAGGGCCTTTGTGATACTGCTTCGCTGTCCCTTCGCAATCTACAAGTGGAAAGATTTTTAATTAGATTCTCGATTTTTCTCTTCAAATTGATTGGTGTAAAAGTTGTAGCTTACCTGTCCAAGAACGGAGTAGTCGTCGTGGAGTCCACACTAGAAACGTAGCTGTGGTAGCCCTCGGACTGAGCGTAGCTCGCTTGCTGAGAGTGTTGCACCGTCGTGTACTCCTCCAGTCCAGTCTGAGTTAAGTCGCTTTCGCCGTAAAGTTCAACCTGCAAAGCCAATGCAACGTTATACACAGCATCCTTTCCCAAAACGACCCACACGTTCATCAAGTTGCATCACCATGAATCAAAACAAGAATCCGACATTACATCAGGATATCGGATGGCACTTCCACAATTCCAAAAAGCCGCAATCTTTACCCTGTATCAAGTGCTCGGCAACCCGAGACTCCTAGTCTCTCTCAAATAAGAAAAAAAAATCCCATCCCTTTTTAACCGCAACAACAACAACAACAACAACAACAACAAAGCATCATCACCTGAGAGACCTGTGGATCCTGGTAACTCCTTACATAAGCCTCGAGATCAGCAGGACTGAGGGTCTTGGTCTGAAGGGATTCTCGTTCTGGTGGCGAAGGTACAACATACTCGGCGTCACCCAGAGACTTGCCCTCGCGGTCGACACTCGGCCACAGTCGTTGTTGATCCGACTCGGAGGAACCACTGCGCGAGGATCGCGACTCGAATGTCTCCGCGGGAATCTTCTCGCACCTTTCCATCACGGTTTTTAGCTGTGGACAAGATGAAATAGATATTAATGTATTGAAAAGGTTTGTAAAACGTCGATGATTAAAGATTTAATCGGAGCTCGATAATGTACAGGAACGTCTGGACATATCAGTTCGACAAAGTGTAAATGCAAAGTTAATGTAGTGTGCAATAATCAATGTAGACTACACGTCAGGAAGTTGTCCGGGAAGTATTGTCAGACTCTATAGAATTCGTGTACGCACGCTTCATGTTAATACCAGCTAGAAAGTTTAATTACAGATTTTCCAACCTATACACTGACGTCAAAACGCCTGCCTATAATTATTACTTTCCCTTGTGTACCACACGCACAAAATCATCCCATACCTGCTGAGTGAAGGTAGAATTGGGCCTCTTGTTATGAGGCCTAGTGTACTGCGCCGGTTTTTCCTTAGGATAATTCGTGTGATCCGTCCAGGATTTGGATCGATGAGAGCCTCCGGCGACAGCCTGAGCGTTACCGTCGTCGTCTTCGTTGTCACCGGTGCCACTGGAATAGCGACATTCCGGAGCTGTGGGCCAAGAAGGATACTTCTCGTGACCGGGACCATAACAGACGCTCTTGAGACTCGAGGCGTCGCGTACCGGAGGTGTCGGCGGGGGCGACGCTGCGTCACGCTCGCTGAGAGGCAGGCTAAAGCTTTCGAAGCCCAGGCTTTCGCTGTACCTGGGAATTCGAAGTTATCGTATCAATATTCATGTATATTATAGAGAGATCGTCGCATTAGAGGCCATAAAACCCCACAAGAACCTTCTTCCTTTCTCCCATCCCACAACAAGGAAACACTCAGCCGGAACTTCCTGCCTCGTAACCCAATACCCAACCAAAAAAAAAAGGAGCTCACCCGCTGTCGTTCTTATATCCAGGCGCGTTCTTCTTCGGAAAGTTCGCCTGATGGTTATTGCTCTCCTCGTAAGCTGTGTCGATGATCTTCCCTTGTGTATTACCAACGACAACATCCTCGTTTTCGCTCGGCGACGTTCTCCGGCGATAATCGTTAGCGGCGTAATTGCTGCTACGATGATAGAGCTTGGGAGGAGTAGTAACAGGGCAGTCATCCTGGCCCCGATAACCCGGTGGCGACGGCTGCAATTCCGTCGTCATCTTGCGACCGACTTCCCCGCCATCCGGGAAACACCTGTGAATTCGTACAAAGGACGTTATTATAGTCGAAGCCTTGTATATAGAGAGCGTTATAATATGTAACTCGATATGCGGGTCAGGTGTGCGGGTGTATGCATTATACACGTATAATAAATTCGTTGTTTATTATAAAGATTAATTAGCTCAAGAGAGAAAATAAGAAATCAAGCTCGCAATTACAGTTCCAAAAATAACCGGGCAATTTATCCATCTCGCATAATATACACAGTGAAGGAGAAAGGGAAAGAGAGAAGAGAAATAAAGCGCTCAATCCTTCATACTTAGCCAACGCGCGCGCGACATTCAATACGCATCCCTGCGCGTCATAAATTAATGAAGCGCGCGCAGAGTGTACACACGCGTCATAATTCAGCTGAACAAACAGGCCGCTATTAAAATCCGTACGCAGGACAGATATAATCATTTCTCTCTCTCTCTCTCTCTCTCTCTCTCTCTCTTGGAGTTGAGCGCGAATTGAAGCAAACAACAAAAGTAGTATAGGACCGGGTCCATTACGTGAAGCAACTTTTGCCAGGAATATCTGTGGCGGCCGGTCTCGGTTATTGTGTCAGTTCCGTTTCGTACGGTAAACCCTGTGCTCCGAATATAAGAAGCGGGCCAGGAGATCGCATAATCCGCACGGAACAAGGACGAATCCAAGTGTCTGCACACAAGCTTGTGTATAGGGAAGTGAGAGGAGATGTAGCATATTCGTGTGTGTGCGTGTGTGGATATAACGAGAGAAAGAGGTGAGCGTCGAGAGATGTGTATATACGCACACTGTATGCACGGCTATGGGAACGAATGGAGAATCCGCGGAAAAATGGCGCGAGAGGATAAATCCTTTGTAACGGGCCTCCGCCGTGAATGAATGCTGGCTGCCGAGAGATTTTTTTTACGCTGCTCTCTCTCTCTCTCTCTCTCTCTCTGTATATTACTCGGAATTTCTTTTGAATCTTTCGATTCAGACGTTGTATATATATACGCAAACGCGATAAAAATTCTGACCTCCACGGAAAAAAGTGGGCGAATCCTCTCATTCGCAAAAGTATAAGCAAAGTGTGTGTGCTTCCAACAGAATCGGCTTTAAATACCGGTTACTTACACACATACACACATGCGGCGACCTATGCGGAAAAGAGAGAGAGAGAGAGAGAGAGGCGGAGGAGGAAGAAACTCGCGACGCGCGTATGTACCGTATAGAAGACTCTGCAGGGAGAGAAGAAAGCGCGGGTCGTCGCGTGTACATACGTAAGTGCTCGAGCGCAAGAGAAAGAGAGAACCTCTAGTTCGTCTCTTCTTGCGCACAGCGCGAATGGGATTCGGCGGATACCTAAGCAGCTCCTGCTGCCACGCGGGTGGATGACCCTTTAATCGTGCAATCTCTCTCTCTCTCTCTCTCTCTCTCTCTCTCTCTCTCTCTCTCTCTACTCTCTGGCTCGTGGAGGAACCCTTTTTCTTACGCGTCTTTCTCACCGTGCGACGCTTTCTGAACTATACACGCCTACGCGCGCGGATGTAGCTTTTTTGAATTCCGTTTACAGATTCAAACGAAGCAATCGTCCTTACACGAATCGTCACTTCAGAAAAAGAAGCTGTTTACACGCGGACACACAGAAGGTGCGACTACTCGCGAAGCCACTTTTAGCTCGAAAGAGCAGACAAATCGTCGTAAAAGCCACTGCACACGCGACTACTACCTTCTCTCTGTATATACACACACGCGAATAAACAAAGAGCAACGGCAGCCACAGAACGAATATAGAAATAAACGCGTGTATTAGAGTGAGGTAAGGCCAGCGTGTGTTCTCTCAAAGCCACAGAGCCGCTTGAATTCGCAAGGACGAGCAATTGCGCAACGGTACATCGCGTAGCATGCACCTCAGCGTGTGTCTAGGAGCTCTTTCTTCTTCTTCTTCTTCTTCTTCTTCTACTGTTTCTTCTTTGGCGTTATATACGCGGTAATTAGGACTAGCGCGAATACATATTCTTCCTCTACTGAGAGAGCCTGCTATATCGTTCTCACGTATCTATCTCGAGAGATTCTGGGTTGTGTGTGTGTGTGTGTGTGTATATTGTGAGCGCTTGGGATTCGTGATGCTTAGCTTCGTGTGTGTATGTGTGTGTGGATGTAGGTGGAAGAATTTCTGGCCGATGCTGATGATGCGGGTGAGAGGAGTTATTAATTAGGACGAGGATGTGGAGGATAGAGAAGGAGCTTTCCCAGTCTCTCGAGTGTTTCTGGTATGACGAAAAATTAATGGTTCATAATTCTCGAACAAAGAGACAATCCCTATGTAATCCGCTTAAACATTTCAGCAATTAGCCACGCGCTCATAAAGGACACGACACACAATCCAAACTATACCGACTGCATAACAATCGTCAAGATATTATATCCTGTTACACTCATATAGTTATAACAAGCGCAACACTCTTACTTTAGCCCATGTATACATATCTCGGTATAAAAGAAAGCCATTTACAAGGTTATACAGTGCGATTATAACAGCGGGCTTAATACACGCGGAAATAAAATACCTTTTGTGCAAGAAGCCCGTCTTGCGCTCACTGCTATTAAATAATCCTTCCTCGCGATCATCATGCTCTATAAGAGCTCGTTCTATACACGCGAGAGCCTGTATATATAGCTACAGTTTCGAGATTAGCCCATATAGTAAGCACAAAATCGCTAAACTTTTATCAGTGCCTCGTGTATAATGAAAACGTACGGTACCAGAGAGTGAATATATTTTTCCGAATAACGATAAGCGTTTTTTACGCGAGAGATATATTTACACCCGTTTACAGCCGATGCGTTTGTTCATATAGGAATCCGAGGCGTAAGGAAATAAAATATCATCTTTCGACGTTTATCACCGTAGATATACGTATAATATACATAATCCAAGAAAACGTAAAGAGGAGGGGAGAGAGATTACATCACGTAATTAATGCCGGGTTCGTTGACTGCATCAGCAGCTCGGATGCGCTGCTGCACACATATACAAGCGGCAGCTAAACCCGGAGGCTGATATAGGTGTGTATATAAAACACGAGTATGTGCACATCACGCTGAGAAGAGCAATAAAAACGGTATCGGCGGAAAATTTTGCTGAAGCTTGAGGCCATGTGTGTGGATTTCTGGAGGTTAACGCGCAGGAAGGATAAGAAAACTGGATACGTGTGACTCGCTTGCTTTAATGGCTCTCTTTTTCTACTGATGCTTGGGTATGTGGTAGGATGTAACGGTGAAAATAGACGGATAGGAGCTGGCGAGTTTTGATTTCATGAATTGTTTAGCTGAAAGTAGGCCGTGTGTGTGAAGAAAACATGGGATTACGCGTGCGTTATTATATACTTTCTTGATGGCCGTGAAGTTTTTTAATTGATGAACTTTTCGCTCTATCACTCGAGCGAATTATATACTGTATGATCGCGATGAGCAGAAGATGTTTATTGTAGCAAATCGACGCCGTGAGGGATATAGATACATCTAACAGAGAAATTGCGCTCGTATACACTAATTAACGCGTGAATGACGACAGGGAAGGAACAGCTTCGTCGCCGTATATATGAGAAGCAGTGATCGTATGGAGAAAGTGCTTCGGAAAATTTGCATCTCCGTTGTTGTTATAATTATTGCGCGCAAAATCCACGCAAATATTTCTCAAGCTTTTGAATTCGAGAGGCCATAACGCATAAACGGGATTAAGATTATAAGGCTTTTTATACGCACCAGTTTGCTTTACAGCTTAGGAAAGCGAATTCGACCTGGTATAAGTTTACGATTCGGATACGGCGTCGATTAAAAAGCGAGAGAAGACCGTACTTTACAGCCGCAATAAACACCAGCAGCTTAGATTGTCTGCGTATATATACCTTTTAATCAAAACCTCTGGGGAGAAATTGGTTCTAGGAATATAAGACACGATTACGTCGAAAGAGTTGGCGGATCGTGATTATTTTACGTCACATATCCAACTCATATTTAAATTTTCGGCGAGTTAATCCACGTCACGCTGTTATATACACTGCAGTACAGCAGTCACGGACGACTTGTCATTTCCTCGATGTACAGTACTGCTGTACTGTATGAGATTCGCAGCGAAAGCTTCCATTAGCGATACACACGTACGGAATATTAAGAGCCAGAAAATGAGGCTCTCCCTCTCGAACGTTGTATAAGCGGAAACGTATATTAGAAGCCGAGTGTAACAGGTCTTCTGGGTCTGGATCTGCATCAGTATTGTCGAACAAAGAGCGCAGCAACCAAACTCATAAATGTATTTGCGCTAAGATGTACAGTCGAATATAATACACATGAGAGGCAGGAGGTCCCATGTTAAGTGGTCTGGTCGAAAAATCGACGGTAGTTGAAAAAACGTCCGAGTACACAGACACAAGGTACATTTTGTGGGAAGGTACTATATACGTTGAGAGGAGGGTTACGTAAGATGACGCTTCGTGGATTTGTGCATGGGGAGGACGAGAGAGATAAGATCTGAGAGCTTCGATGTGATATGTTATTAAATTTATCCGTGTGCACCTTTGTTGTGTCGACGGGTTTTATTGAATTTCCGCAAAAATCCGGGATCATAAAGCTCATATTATGTAGTTTCGGTTATGTATCAACGATGAAAGAAGAAAAATTCTCTCACACACTATCGAAGACTCAAACCTATACTGCAAACACGTTACACGATGCATATGCATATATCCGAAGGTGCACTTATACATGCGTGTGTGTACCGCATCGGCAGACTCCGAAATATAAGTGACGGCTTTTTGTCAGTCCCTCTCTCGGCGTATATACATAGCGCATATATACGCGACGAGACCAACGACCTCCGGTGCACTTTTGCACCACCGTCGCAGCTCTCCTGGCGCACGTGTGTGTCCGTTCTCGAATTCGATAGCAGTAGCAGCAGCCTCCGTATGTCGCGTAAATCAACGTCTCTCCTGTGCCGGGAATTTCGAATTCGGGGAGCGGGAACCGCGAAAGAGAGAGAGAGAGAGAGAGAGAGAGAGAGATGTTTATTGCGCCAGGACCCTTTCGATTTTCTGATATATACATATATACACATTGAGTGGAGGTTGGGCAGTATTGCGAAGTCACCCTATATACCGATCGGATTCGCGAGATTAGAAAAAAAAGCCTTATTTCACCGGAGAAAAGAGAGAGAGAGATGGGTTTAATAAACTCGTTCGAACCGAGAGTATAATCTTTATGCAAGCCTCTTATACACATATACGTGGGAGGTTAATACGCGCACTATATACACCATGCAGCATATAGCAGCAGTAGATAAGCAAATGAATGCATGCGCATTGATTCGCGGTTCTCCTAATTAAAGCGCTCTTGCCGCGTAGTATAGTATAGCTTATATTATAATCCCCGCGTGTACAAAGAGAACAATAAAAACAGCTGCACGTATTCGCCATTCATTACGCTAGAGAGCCATCGCGCATAAATTCTCCCGCAATTCGAATCGCGGAAAAACGCAAAGATGTGCAGCTTCAACCGCGACTTAATTAACCCGCGAGATCACCGAATGCAAATGCTGATGCCTTTTACTTGCTTTTTTTTTTTTTTTACTTTCTGATGTTTCTTCTTCCTTTTCGATCAGTTAGCGAAACTCTGCGTGCGTTTAATGAAACATTCGGCTTCGGAAATTGTAAACAGGGAGTTAAGAGATGTAAAACAAGTCGCGCGATACCTTTGCCGAATTTTTTTCCAAAAAGCACCTCTCGCGCATACGAATTCACGCCGAGCGAGCGCATTTCCATCCGCATGCATAATGGGGACCTTTGTGGATCGCCGCGCACACTTTTACTCTACATAGAGAGCGAACTCGTAAATCTGAAGCGCCGAGGTTTTATAGAGAACGTGTGAAAGGCTAGAGGTTCGAATTTAAATAATTTTATTTAAATCAATTATCGACGCGAGGGCATAGCGTTCATCATCTTTTCAAGCTTCTAAAGCTATATGCAGTAGTGTATCATTAAGCGTCGATTTATACATCAGATTTAGCATAATTTATAGAGAAAGCGTCGAGAGAAAAAAAAACAATCCAATAATCTGATCTCCCTAAGCTTAACCCTATCAACCTCGTCGTCGGCGACAAGAAAATTCACTTAATCCTCGGAAAAACTCTCCTCTTCTCCTCCTTCTAGCACGAAATAATCGGCATCACCTACTTACACTTGCCTGCGTCAAGACCAGGAGCCTCTCTCGGAAAATTTACATACGCCTATCTGATCTTTGCGGCCACAGCTCTCGTGTGCTATAGCCAGTTCAAATTATCCTCGGCGCAAAGAGAGAGAAATTAAGAGAGCCAGCAGCAGAGAGGCTTAACTGTTATTCCGTGAGCTACCACACACGAGAGAGAGAGAGAGAGAGAGAGAGAGAGACACCCAGATATCCCAGTAAATCGACCAGCCTCAGGCCGCCCACACTATAGAGAGGAGGAGCAGTAGCGTACGTGAGTTGTTGGAAGCCGAATCGCTATATGCTGTGGATATTTCATTAGTCACATGTATTGCTCAGGGCGAGTGAGGGTATATGGATATGGCTTGTGGTTCTTCGGACGTGAGCGAGAGCTGCTACTGGAAGCTTAGAGGATTTTTTGTTCGGTTACGGGGAATAATATAGTGGAAGCAACGGGTCGTTATTGTCTGGGTAATGAATCTTTATTTTCTTGCAGGGTATGGGTTGTAGAAGAGGAGTTGATTTGATTTTCTAATGGCTTGGGCTTTGATGATGGGCTACCGATTATTACCGTACGTTTTTTTTAGGTTTGAAATAAGCGATGAAATATTGAATTTTGAGTTTAAAAGTACAAATCTATACACTCAACAGCGACACACGTGTAGATCCGCTTGTACAATATATAACCCAATCCGTTATTAGAAACCGAATCGTTTGATATTTCATTAGTCACAAAGCAACGGTCGGTCGCAGCTTAACGAAACACGAGTTGTTCTACTTTTTCTTCCACCTATACCTTTACACATGCACACATGCAATCTCCTCGATACGACGGAGAGGCTGTAATACAGCAGCGTTGTAATTTCACGGGCGACGCGGAATTATAATATGTATACGGCGTGAAATTGAACGCTTTGTGTGGACATATACATATATGTACGTGCTGTGTGTATATAGATGTTTTTTGCACGTGAAATTGATATGTGTACTTAGATGCTGCAACGTGTGGGCATTGTTGTGTTATATTGGAATCGGTACAGTGCTCTGGGTGAACGTACTCGAGATATTCGTTTTAAGGTCTGAGGTAACCCAAGCAGATTGGGTTGTGTGTAATTGTGTGAGCGTTTACCTGAAGACACGGAGAGTTTAGGCGGTGACGAGAGAGCTCACGTATTTACGTATGTACATAATTAATACTTGCAACAGTGTTTTTAAAATAAAAATGTTTGCGGTACCTAAGTATAAAGCTTCAAATTTGGATTTTATAACGAAATACACCCATTTGAATAGAATGATTACAGTATCTTTTTTAGAGTAGGAAAGTTCAGGAATATAACGTGCAAACTTAATTGTACGAGAAAACGTTAAATTTTCAACGTATATAGACTACATATATTTTCAGGCATACAATCCGGTTTCACCACCTATATCGAATTTCAGCATCGACGCGCGTACACACACACACACACTCGAAAGTATATATTTTAGCACTTCATTGTTCGAATTTACGACCCACACGCGCATCCTCCTCATCCTACATCTCCCAGCGTCACTTGTAAAAAATAGCAAAGACAAAGCAATTACGGTACACCTAGACCTCTATTTCATTATATTCAGCACCTTAATTCTCGCGCAGTATATACCAACAGCCTCTCACTCCGGCAAGCGAACGTATAAAAAAGGAACCCGTGTGCACTGCACCCTGAATAGAAAAACAGGGGCAGCAGCAGCAGCCAAGAAGTGAGCGGAATGTAGGCGAATCGACATATCGTCCGTTTCTCATTCTGTCGAACTTGACGTCCGGCCGAAGTGGGCCCCCTACACACACACACACAATCTTTCTCTCTCCCGGCGGCTAGACCCGTTAACGAAATCACGTCTCCAGGACAATTGACGAGGTCCGCGCGCGCGCGCGAGAGAGAGAGAGATAGATAGATCCCTCGCGGCGTCGGGTGCAATAGCTCTTCTCCTCTAGCGAGTGTATACCCCGTTATAGCCCCGACTTGCTCGTTATATATATGTATAACACACGCCGAGCGCACTGAGAGACAAAGAGAGGACAAAGAGCAAGAGAGAGAGAGAGAGACTGTGTGCTATATAGACGCACACGAGAGCGTGCATAGGTGGAGCGGGAGAGCGCCATATCGTAATTACTCAAGCTGAATTTATTATGATTGTGTGTCTCGTTCTCGTGCAGCTCTCGCTCTCTCAGCTGCGCGCTGGTAGAGGTGTGAAGTTGTGGGTGTATATGAAATTCGTCGTCGTTGTCGTTTTTTCCTCCTTACTCTCCTGTGATACCGTGGGCGTATGTATACGAGATCGGCTTTGTTTATTTCGTCGCTTAAAGTGTGTCCTGACTCTCTCGTGTACAGCTTCAAGTTTACGGTCGAAAGAAGCTTCAATGGATTTTCGATAAAAAGGAGGGCTTGTTCGCGCGTATAACCGGCGATCGAGGTTTCAGGGTCGTTGTTATAGTGTCCGAAAACGTATATATTGTATGCGAAATAAATAGATGAGAGAGTTTATTACCGCTTGCGAAGAGCTTGCGCTTTTGATATACTTCCTCGCGCGCGATGGATAATATTCCATTTACCAGAGAGACTACATCGCACACGTGCGCGCGCTTGGCGTTAATATATATTACGGTAGTCGTAACGTTGCGTCTTTCATAAAGTCTGATTTTTGTTGCCGTCAGCTCTTTCTCTCTTTCTCTCTTTCTCTCTCTCTCTCTCTCTCTCTCTCTCTCTCTATCTCTTGCTCGCAGCCCACAGACACAATTACCCCTGAGTTATATCGCTGCATAGCGAGTTGTATGCTGCTTGTGATTTATTTTAGATTCTGATGAGAGTCGAAATTACTGAAGAGCTTTGTTCCGCGAGTCTGCACATTTGATTCTAATAGTGTAAGTACACTTCTTTGAAAGAAAAAAAAATCAGTGCATACCAAAACTGCCGTCATCCCACGTATGCATCGCTAATGAGCCGCTTCCTAGAGTATATGTAACACTCATTATATGCAGCTTCTATATCTATGCAGCTCAGCTTGATCCTTTCCGGAGTAGTTTCATTTATATAGCCGAGTCTGCATAGTGGCATCTCATTAGCAATGACGACGACGACGACGTCGCGCCCCACGTATACGTGTATCGATACTCGTGCGAACGTCGTTTTCTTTCGGAAATGACCGGCATAAACACTTTGCCTGTGAATAGCATATAAGACAATGGGAGCATTTTTATCACGGAGAAAGTTCGAATATTCCTCTTTCTCTCTTGAGAGAGGCTTAGAGAGATGCAGAAAACAAAAGAAAACTCGATTACGGACTATCAATTACACTGAGCAAACACGCAGGAAACAGGCATTTTCATTCAACATCCCAATTACATGCCTCTCCGCGTCCATGACACTGCGCTCGCAGTGTATTACGTCTATTACGCCTAGAGCCATTCCTAGACACGTTACCCACACGCGTTCGCGCATCTCTCTCTCTCTCTCTCTCTCTATGTGTGTGTAATATTAAACATATACACACATATCGAGAGAGTTCCAGGGTCTCGGCCGATAATAATAACGGTGAGGCTCTCTCTCTCTCTCTCTAGCGCACGTGTATTTCATATATATAAACTGCTGCTGCTGCAGTCATGGCAGGAGAGGAGGACAGACGTCGACGTCTCTTCGCAAAGTCAGTCGCGGTTATCTCGTCGTCGCCGTCGCTATGAGAGAAGGAGAGAGAGAGAGAGAAGAAAGACGGGAAGAGGTAACGACCGCGAGCGATTACATTTTCCCGGAGAGGCCAGTGTCGTGCATTGCTCTATGCGCAGCACGCGCTGTATGTGTGTATGCGATCGACGTCGCAGAGGCAGTTTTTCTCGAATCGAAGGCTTTATGCAATCGGAATTTATATCGGAATCGGCTACGACAATTTCATTTCGTTGCCGCAGTCCGACGCGCTTGGATGATTTTTATAGCAAAAATTCCTATCGGTATAAAGCTATACATAAAATTTTTATCAAAACGCTTGCTTAGATTTCTATATACGACCGAGTATACACTTTGCATTTCAGGTCAGCCATATAAACATACACACAGAGTATAGAACAAAGCACCGGCGCAATACAGTATCTCGACCCTTCTATACACATACGCGAATAATTACCCACTAAAAGGCAAACATCTCCGGCAAAATTATCACCCGCTCAAAGTACCATAATAAACGCATACTGTGTATATAAGCGTTGCGGAGAAAGAGAGAGAAGAGAAAAAAAAATTCCTACTGCCCTTCCACCGCACGTCTGCTCTAAAGAGACCTAACGGATCCTTCACGCGATCTAGTGCTGCGTGTGTACGATCCATCCTCTCCGGCGTGCTATACTACTGCGAAAATCGCGCGAGCTGCACCGGCTGCATTGTAATCAGACGTCGACGCTGCCATACTTATTACGGAACTGCACGCAGGAGAATTGAAGTGTTGAGTTGTTTATATTTATATACACATACACACACACGGTACAGAAGTGTTATATGCTCATTGTTTCGAGAGATGTGTCTATCTGCAGTATCCGGAAAACTGTTTTATATCGTTATTGTACGAGATGGATGGTATGGATATCGATGGGGTATAATTTCAAGAATTTTCGCGCCGATGTATTTTAATTAGAGGATTCTTCGTATAGGCTATAGCGGGAGAAAAATCCCGAGTAATTCACTTTGCACATTATAGGCGTCTCGAGATTTCAGTTACGCGCGCGCGATTTGTACGAGAGGCATGAAAGCATGCAGGAAGTGCAAGCGGTATATATGCTGAAGTAATATAAATGTAATATAATATTCCAATCCTGTTTTCTCTCTATCTCTTTCTCTCACTCCTGATGCTTTTATTTTCAGTTAAGTTTAATGGAATCATCAGTTGTCTGATTGTTTTTTGAATTTTTCGAGGTTAACGCACTTGCGTATGCCTGCATTCAGTGATTTTGATAGTTCTCACGATCGTATGAGTATAGGAGTTATCAAGTAATGAAAAAAATAATTATTAGAAGAATACAATACTGCGCTTGAAAATTTTAGTTGGGAGGCACTTGGGACCGTCATCATAGATCTGACCTCGAGTACCCATGATACTGCAGTGTTTAGTCCACAGTTCCGTAGGTAGTCGAAGTCAGATCTATCATGATGGTCCAAGTGCCTCCCAACTACTAGCGCTATAAGATATGCAGTGGACTCGCATGAAAATGATGCGGGAATCACGAAAACACCCATGCGCCACCTATATTCCCTGGCCAAAGGCTCGGAGTATTTAAGCGACATCACTCGTGGCTGAGAGTTCAGTCCAAAACTACTTCGTTCTGATGTATTGTGATAATTTTGGTTTTAAAAGTTTTGAAAAGAAGAAAAACAATTATTCGATACAATCGAAGTCTTGCAACATTCCACATGCATTTTTTTATGGTTATTTTCCATTCAACACACACTACCACATCAGAGAGTTCAATGACTTGAAGTATAAATCGAAGAAAAATCTGACCCATAGCAGCCCCATCAACTCTCTCCAAGCCGCGAGATCGAAAAAAAAAAGAAAATCTCCCCGCACATGACCGGCGGCAGCGTATATATATAGCTCTCGGGGGCTGATAGCGCGCTGACACGATGATTGACAGGAGTGGGCAGCGTTTATCGCAACTCGTTCATCCCATATAGAACCAGCCGCGGTCATGCCCTATCCACTATACCTATACATATATACACACGCCAACACGAAGCCGTTAACGAGAGGGCGCATTTTTCCATCAAGCTTTAATTGAACGAAGCGAAAGAGGTCGTCGATTAGGAAAACCGGAGGCGATGGCGATTTCGGGACAAAGCTCCACTTTTATACACACGGGTCAAGAAACACACATACACACACGTTTATAATATCGGGTCAGCGCCGAAAGACCGGTAGCTGCTACAGAGAAATAAACACGCGGCATCGCCCTTCTCTCTCGTTCATTTTTTTTTCTCCTGTATACACACGAGCGAGATGACGGACCAGTTATTCCTCTTCATGTGTGTGTGTGTGTGTATGTGCGCGTCGTGCATTCGAAATATTTCAGACTCGAAGCCGCTACACACACGTCGTCTCTCTCGCTCTCGTGTCACGGCTGTAGCAACGGCGTGAGCTCGTAAATCCAATTTTCTTCGCCGGATTTGGAACGCGGCTACCGGCGTTACGAAAGTTTTATTTATCGGGCTCGCGAGCGCGCGCGCGCGTTATATGCTTTTTTTACCATCTCTCCTTCTTCTTCTGCTGCACTGGATGCCTCGTTGAATTATGATTGGACGGAGAAATTAATTGAGCCTCGGCTATACGAGATCGGATTTATGGACTCCTTTTCGAGAGATCTCTGGCAGTTTTGTTGCTTCTTTTCTCTCTCTTTATTCTTCGCTCGACGATGATTTGAATAACGATTAACACCGCAGGATTGAGAAGTTAACGAGGCTTAATCGCTTTTCGAAGAAAGCTGCGTATAACAATGTACACGTTCGATTTCTCTGAATTAATCGTGGCGAGCTATTTTACAATTCTCCGATCATATTATGTACAATATTAACGGAAGCAGTAGACACACAATTTGAATGCAGCGCTTATTATGAATGGCTAATCGTATGTATTCATTAGGCGCTGGGCTTTGTTCCAGTATAAGTATTACAGAACGTGCCAGTTTTTTAACCGTGTCAACGAGGACTTATCTATGCGAGCGATCTCTTGCTTGAAAAATATAACGATATATATTTCCAGCAGTGCTTCGCAATCGCATCCTCATTATACCCGATATACACTCCGATATGCGCGTACCCACATATCCACCAAAATTGACGCGAACCGCAAGCTAACCGTTTGCCATCACATTGTTCCACACCGACATAATCACTCCCACACACGGCGCTAATTACCAACAACGAAAAATACTCTCCTACCTATATATCTATCGTCTTGCCAAGCAGCAGCTCTCGTGTTCTCGATATGTCGCGCGAGACTCAAGCTCTCGTGTGTGTGTGTATATGTATACGGAGAGGAGAACGCGGAACCGACGCTGCATAGGAATGTCGATCGCGGCATCTTTTTCAGAGCCCTCTGGTATTTTCCGAGCTGGGCTATATAGGAGGTGTTCCAGGAAGAGAGAGAGAGAGAGAGAGAGAGAGGGCCTTTATCGGCTGCCGGGGTGAACGCGACTAATGCGAATTCGATGCTAAGAGAGAGCTTGGAGAGCAAGAGAGAGGCTCTTCCGGAGGATATTTTTTTTTCTTTTCGGATGGAAAGCTAGCGCGGGAGGGTTAACTGTAAAGGAGATTAGTCGCGGTATGCAGAGTGTGGGGAATTTCTCGGCCGAGCATTGTTTTATCGGAAATGCCCGCTGTTTTATCTTTGTTTATAGCAGAGAGCCATTTTGGTTCTCCGTTGTGTGATAGTACGGTGTAAAAAGCTAAAACTTTTATGTTGGTGGTAGAGAAAAATTGGGAGAAGTGCGGCGACGATAATGAAATTGAACGATTAACCTAGTATATACTCGGAGAGAGAACGATGTATGTATACACTGCGTAAGTAGATGAGTGCCGAGTATAGTCAGACGGGACGCTTGTGTTATGTAACTGGATCGTAAAACTCTAACGCTTTAATTTTTAGCTGTATGTTTACTTAGTGTGCGTTCGTTACGTAAGGTAAATTTATAATCGTGTTTTTATGACGCGCTTGCCGTTTATTCGATTTTTGAGGTTGATAAAAAAACTTGCTATACTGATACTGAAACTCATTGTTTACACGCGAGAAATAGTGAAAAGTCGGAGTATTCCGAAAATTCCACTAAAAGACATCAAACAAACAGCGATCCTCGTAAAAAGACCACAGCAGCCAAAACTTGCCTGCAACAAAAAGTCTCATTTTCAGCGAACAAGAGCGCGATCAGTGCGCGCAATTTGTCCAACTTTTGCTGTAGCTTACTCCATAAGATCTCAGGCGTTAAGCCTCGTTCTTCGCGCGCGAGTTACAGCTTTCTCTCGCACCTCGAGATGTGCACTCTACATCCCACCTGTAGGTATAGATATATAGTATAAACATAAACATCGACCGCGACGCGTGGGAGCACAACTCGGCAGCTACACTACTGCCAATAGAACATACAAGTTCTGAGTTTGGATAATAAATGTGAAGCCTGTTGCTGCTGCTGCTGCTGCCGTTGCGGTTTCTCGCAATATACTTTTACATGTGCTTTCCCTGCGCGCCAGCGTTTATTGTTTTGTAATGGCGCCAATTATCGCGTGTTTTATTGATGCGCGCGCACAAGCGCGGTCGTGTGCTGCAGTGTACTCGAGGGCTTGTATGTATATATGCCTATACATACACGTGTATAGGATAGGGTTTGTGTTTGACTGGTTGTTTATTGATCTTTGTGTGTATATAGTCGATGCTGGATATTCCAGCGAGATGAAGAGATTAATTCTGCCAGCCGAAGCAGGAAGGAGAGTAATTCAGACGTTTGTTTGGATTAGTCGTGCACGCTCGCGCTGCTTTATTGATGGTCGTTATTAGACGCAGAGCTTGTGCAATTATAATGGCTGATGTGGGGTTTCGAAGTTTTGCCAGAAATGGTTATGGACTTTTTTCGACTTGTGGTTTATTGATTTAACCGGAGGAACAAAAGAAACTGTGGATTTGTTGTTTGAGTGCTTTCGATCACGCGATGATCCGATTGCGATGTGCCGCAGAATGATTCTTTGTTGTGGGCGGCTAAGTGAAGTTGAAGGAAATGTTAACAATAGTTGGCTAATTTTTCATTAAAAACTTTACGTTGTATGAAGGATATTATGAACGGAACTTTAATATTTATATAAGTAGAAATGTTTCATTATCAATGTGTTTTACAGATTCCGAGGCGTTCTCTCTCAATCGCACTGTAAGCAGCCTTTATAGCATGAGCGATCGAAGCAGTAGGCCAAAACAAGGCAGTTTAGCATTGGTAGCACATCGCTATATATCTAGACTCGGCGCCTATATTGTTATGAGGGAAATGGAAAAGTGTCTATGCGCCATCTATGTTCACTTGCCACAGACACGGAGAGTTTAGGCGGTGACGAAAGCGCTCACGAAAGGGTCAGTCCAAAACTGCTCTGTTTTGATAAATTATATTGCTCCATCAGAAGTCCGAATAACGAAATACACCCCTTGTTATCATATTTTCTCAATTCTCACTTTTTGCGGTTAGGAATTCGAACATACGCAGACATTGCGTGGTAAAACGAACAGTAATAATTACCATGTCATTTTTGGAGTAGGGTACAATATAAAGTACAAACATCTTCTAACTCATCTTCAACTTGAACATACGATCCCCAACATCGAACAAACCTCTTTAACTCGCCCGATCATCACCTCTAAGCTCTAGCCTCTATAGATCCTCTTACTCTCCAATGCGCTTTTCTCACAGATCTCGCGTTTTCCGATCCCCCTCTTCCCCCCTCCTCTACAAAAACGTCAATTGAACTTCATAGCTATAAAATTGAGCTTCTTTCGCGCGCCGCCAAGCTTTTTTCGCGGCGCGCAACAAAGTGCGCCGCGACGCGATTATCCGTTCCGCGAAGCGGCGGTTCGAGCTTGCACGCTATTTCGAAAACGCGAAGCATGCGCGCCTTAGCCTTTGGTTTAGAGTTTCTCGCGCTGTGTACGTGTATACATATAGAAGAGAAGAGTTAGATCGTGAGTTGAGAATATAGGAAGATGCGGACGAGGGGATTTATCAAAATTTACCGTGGTAATGGCTCGTGTAAGGAGAGGTGCTTTTTCCGAATACCAGCGCGCCGGCGTCAGTTCATATTTATCGGTTCGATAATATCGCGGGTATATGATTTTTATGAGAAAATAATCGAGCCTACAATACCAGATATATATAGCTTTGGAGAGCTAGACGCCGAATTATGATAATCGAATTAGGAACAGGTTTTTCGAGAAAAAAATCAAGTCGCGACCTATTTCTTAAACAGTCCATCGTTAGAGAAAGGCCTGATCCTCTTTTTGGAATACTTTTCCGTTTTACTTTCTTGGAACGATATGAATACACGATCACAAACTCTTCCCTTCTGAACACGAGCATTGAACGACCCCAGAATTTTTCCCCAGCAACACAGTACACCATAAACCTAGCAACCTAATCTCGACCCATAACTCCCTTAGCCGCAAAAAAAAGGCAAACGCTATAGCTGCTGCCCTCCCCATTATACCCTCGAGCGCAAATTCTCGCGCTGCGGTCTCCGCCATAAATATCCCAGCACATCGCGTCCTCTCCATCGCGCTTGCGCCGCAAAAACGAAAATCGCAAAACGACGAATAAAAAAAAAAGACGCTCCAGCACACGGCCTTCCTCTCTCTCTCTCTCTCTCTCTCCCTGTATAACCGGACGTCCGAGCGATCCTTGCAGTTAAGCCCGCGGAATTTCACCTGCGTCCTCTCTTCAGGCGGCGGCGCAGGTGCAGCGTACATGCACGTAGCAGAAAACAAGTCCCCCATTACTCGATTGTCTCTCTCTCTCTCTCTCTCTCTCTCTCTCTCTCTCTCTCTCTCTCTTTCTCTCTCCCTCCTTTTCTATACAGGTATAACCTTATACTAGTGTATATACGTGTATATCTATATAGAGAAGAGAGGAGGAAGAACGTCGAGGGGTAGGAAAATACGCCGCGGGTATATAAGTATATAAACTCGGCGATAGTCCGTCGCGATAAAACACTTATAATTGCCATTCAATGGGCTCTTTATAGCTCGCCGCCACGAGAGCGGATAATTAGCTTCAATAAGCGAACGAGATGCCGCGCGCATACCTGTGTACACACACGTGGAGAGAAACTCTGTGTGTGTGTGTCTGTGTGTGTAGCTTCTATGAAGGGTAAACGCGTGAGCATGTGTGTATATAGTTATGTCACGTTGCGCAGCTTCTTTTTGTTCTCCTCTCGCAGGATCCGGCTTTTTGTTGCGGCTCCGATGTAACAATGCAGATCCTGCGCCGAGGGATGCAGATTTTTATAGGAAAGTTTTTTTTATTTTCGGTGTGTATACACACACATTAAGCGACTTCCTTGATTTTTCAGATGCGTGGAGGCTGATATGTAGGTTTCAGCGAATTCGGACCTTATTATTTCCTTCTCTCTCTCCGATCTCCGAGCGTAATTAGTAATTATCTTCAAGGATAATTGTTTTAATCAGCGAGTTTTTCCTTCCCGAGAGAGAGGCTTTTGATTTCGTCGCTTTTCATCACTACGCGCTCGCTCGCGTTTACGTGTAATTATCGCTTGATGACGAGGCAATTACAAATATTAATTATTTTCGTGAGAATGCGAAAAAAGTGCGCGTATTTTTTTTTTTTTTTTTTGCTTTTTATATTCGTTTCGAAAGGAACGTCGTTTCGAAGGAATGAAGAGATTGTAAAAATTCGATCCGAATGTGCAAGCGTCATTCTTAGCTGTGTGTGTGTATGGTTTGCCCGTATATGGGATTGTAGTGTTATATTGTGTGGCTAGTGTGATCCTTCACTTACGTGTTGGAAAGGTAGAACTGGGACTACATACCTGAAACAAACAAAAATGATTGTTAATAAAATTTACGCAAAAGATTTTTGGCTATTCAATTAATTTCAATTTCAAATTATTACCAGACAAAATAGTACCGAGTATTTCTCAGTTGGAAATACCCAGCTGAGAAATACTCATGCTGGTGTTACAAAAATAGACAATAGGTATCTTCTAAATTTTAGACGCACTTCGCGGGCAGTTATAGCATGAGCTGCCAAAGCAGCAGGCCAAACAAAGGAGTTTTAGCATTGGTGGCACATCATCGCTATATCTAGACTATTATCACCTGCCAGAGACACAGAGAGTTTAGGCGGTGATAAAAGGGCAGTCCAAAACGCATTATTGCTTTACTTATCATTCTTATATAATTTAAAATACAATTTCAAATTCAAAATCGAACCGTAACCGCGCCTCTTTTTAACTGGCCAATCAGACGACAAATAGAACTCCTTCAAGATGGATCAATTTTGAAACTTTTAGTTAGGATCTTATAAAATAAACTAGGTACAGTGAAAAAAAATCGTTTCTCTTTAAACAGCACCAGCAAAAAAGTATCCCTTCTCGTGAGACAAACGTGAGAACCTTCCCCTAACATCTCTTCCTAAAAAAAGCTCCGCCGCTATCCAACAAACGAAACAACATACAGGGTCCACAAATCGACTCTCATCCTTACATCAGAGCCCCCATATACACTACTCGCGTCCATTTAACACACACAGACTTGCACAGGGTTAAAGCTCGTATAGATCCATCGCAGAAATAAATACTCCTTTAATAGACATTATAACCTCGCGCTCAGACACACACAAACACACACGTATATCCCCCTTCGAGAAGAAGCCTTAGCACAGCATCGTGACTGTTCTTTCCGTTGAACCCGGACTTCATTCCCGCTATCGGCTCGCGATCATTGGTCCGTGGCAAGTCAAAGAGGGAGCGAGAAAGCAGGCAGAAGCGAGTTCCGCTCACGAAGTTGCTCTCGTGACGTGAATTGCCCCTCTCTCTCTCTCCCTCAGAACCTTGACTCTCTTTGTGAGCTGTTGCTGCTGCTTCTATTTTCCCCCCGTTCGAGAAATCAACGAGCGATCTGGCTCTCCTGGAAGAATCCTCTGCTCTGCAGCGGCGGCAATGATCGTACTACGAACGAAAGCGAGAAGTGGAGCGAAAGGCGAGAGAGTTTATGTAGCCGAGAGCTTGGGTCACGAGCGGTGTAAAGTGAGTCTTCAAGATAGGGAATCTCCCCTGTACGTGTATAGAGCCGAAGAAGAGCCCAAGAGAGAGAGAGAGAGAGAGAGAGGAGGCATAGGTGCAGCTCTCTTATCGGCTCTCTATACGTATATAGAGAGAGAGGGAGGAAAAGGGCCTCTGGTCACGCGCGCGCGCGCTTGCGCTTTCTTATTAAAAGCTTCATTTTCGCGGAGAGCTTAGCTCTCTTTGTGCTCCGCTGCTGCTGCTCTCGATACGTCGATCTGCGCGCGCTGAGGCTATTGTTAACTGCGCCGAGATTGATGATTATGGGGAGGATGTAGCTCTCTCTCAAGTGTGTTATATACATGTATATATATGGAGAGAGGGATAAGTTATTAGTGCAGCGTTAAAGTTACGAGGTTCGCGTTGGAATTCCTCTGTACACTTCTCTTCCTCTCTGCGATGCGCGGCTGATTTAGATAGCGAGCGAGCAGCCCTTTTCCGACTGGTATTTGTTTTTGAAGCTTCGGAAATTATGAACGACTCGCCCGGATGATTTACGACACTGCAGTACTGATCTGCTGCTGCTGCTGCTGCTGCTGCTGTGCGGTATAAAAAGGCTAAATGGAACAGTTATAAGTGTGAACTTCCTGCGAAATGAGATTGTTGTTCCTCATTCTTCGACATTGTAGCTGTATGGATGCATAGCTCTTTCAGAACATAATGGATTCGAACGGTATGGTGTGGTTCGATATCGTTGTGTATAATATGTATTGCTTGCTAGAAAAAAAAAAAAATGTTCAGCTTTCCCATTAACCCGCATCGGGGGAATAAAGGAAGCGATAATACGAGAGAGCGAGTAGTCGAGGAATTACATTATCTAAGCAGTTCCATCTAACCCACTCGTGCAAGATTTACTCAAACGTAAATCTTCTCCTCATCCACAGCTCGATCTATACTCTATACGTATACTCTATACGTATACCATCAGAAGAAACGCTTCAATTACCTTGCACGTCATCAAAAATTACATCAGCGTTACATCCGACGTGTCCCACATATATCGCAAGACACCTTTTTCTTTGTGCTCGGAAGCGGACAATAATTTTCAGAGCCGCGCAAGCACAGAACGAAAGGTAAACACCGTGGGAGCTGAGCTGAGTGAATTTATTCCGACACGTGAAAGTAATCTGTAACACGCGCGAGCGCGAGCGGGCCTAAGCTTTTCGCGATCCACGACGTAGATCAGACTCTGAGTATAGTAGTAGTAGTAGTAGTAGTAGTAGTAGTGGTAACGTGCGCGAGGCCAAACTCGTCGTTGTTGCGCTTGCCGATCGCGCGCTGATAACTCGTGGTCATTTAGAGCTTATACGTATGGTAAAAGGGGTACGTATATGTTAGCTTTTTTTTTTAAGCTGCGTTTCTTTACGTCGAGGCTTGTATTAGAGATAGTGATGCGGCTGGAGATCTTCATCCACAGGAGAAAAGATCGGTATGGTTGTAAGAGATAGTAGCCAATTCTAAAATGACAAAGTGTCTCTTCTCGCGTGATTAACGATCCTTGAGAAAAAGTGTCATCGGTGTCGCGCAAAACAACCACATCCTCTACAACAGCTCAATCAAAAGCCTGTACACGTATATCCTCTCCGAAAGACAAAGTGCATGTACCTGTGTGCTCGACCCAAACTCCTTGTATCCTTTTTCTCCCAAACACTATACAGTCTCGGCGCATTGCGCAACGACACTCGCCGTGGTCATTACATCGACGCTCTTAATCTCTCGTCCTGCGCGCACGTATACCAGATGGAACTGAGATTACCTCTACATAAGCCAGGCTTTAAACAGAAAGAAAAAAAATAAGCGTATAATATCATAGCCGAGCACTGTATGCATTGTGTGTCCAAACGATCCTTTTGGCAACGTGTAGCTTTCGCAAGGCTGTGGCTCTGGGAAACACTGCCGAGAAATTTGTCAACTTGTCGGAGCAGCAAAGTCTGAGCTTTATTACGCGAGAGGATTAATGTAAGGCGTCGCGTCGTGAATACAAGAAGTGTTGCATGCAATAACGTCTATATATACCCGATTTTCCCGCGCGAGCAAAGAGTTTAGTGTGCCGTGACGAATATTGGGTCATTGCGCTGTTGCTGTATATATCGGACACTTCGATGCTCAATTTGCATACCGTTCCTCTGAATATACGCCGCACGATTTGTAACAAAACCGCGCGTGTATCGTTATATCTCTGAGTATCATTAATCATATACGCGCGACTTTCGCGTTATTTGCCCGCTTTATTGTTTTCCGAGAGCGTAACCTTGATCCCTCATACTCGGCTGTGTATAAGAAAGCTTATTGCTCTCCTGCGTATACGCCGATTTTTCAGCCGTACACGTACAGCAACGAGATCGAAGGAATTCGCAAAATAATTAAACGATCGTAAAAACTTTCACGCCGATTCTTCCAAGAAGAAAACATGCGCGCTGAGCCAATATGGAATCCCTGCTATTAAAGACTTGCTCTTGCGCATATACGTCTACACATATATACAAAATGAAAAATAACAAAGTAATTTACCGCTCATCGCGTCGCCTCCTCCATTGTTGCCTCTTCTTATCTCGCACTCTCTATATCGCCTGTGTCTACAATACACTGGCACACACAGCCTCTTCCCCGCTTTATCTCTGCGAACTCACACACACACACACACACACACACACACACACACACACACACACACACACAGACTCGAGCTAAGAATAATCGAGACGCACTCGGCAAAAAGTCTCTTTCAAAAATGAAAAACTCTGATGTAACTCGCGCCACCCTATACGTATACACCCAATATATTTAATACCTCCACGCGAGAGATAGGTATATAGAGAGAAAGGTGAGAGCCCCAGCGGCATGTACGTGTATAATATACCAGTGACGTCGTCAAGGTCGGTCTCGGCGCGCCGTACGATGTAACATCGTCCTGCGACGCGTGGGCGTGTGTACATTATACGAGAGTCTCTCTCTCTCTCTCTCGAGAAAGAGAGAAGCGCCGGATACCCAAGGAATTTGCGCGTATCTCTTCGTATATACTTATATAGGAACGAGCCAAGCGGGGGAGGACGACGTTCTTTCTCTTTTTCTTCCCTCTGTGTACCGCGAAATGACGCGAAGGTATATATACGCTGTGCATTATCTTGGGGGAAAAATTTCTTACCCGACGATGTTTCTTGAGGGTATATAGCGTGTGTAGATGGATTTTTTCCGAGATAAGCTCGTCGATATACACAGCTGGAGTAACACAAGTGTGTTTGAGGCTCAATTTAAGGTATTTATTATTGTATAAGAACAACGTAATAACAAGCCGGTCAAGAATCTCAATTAACACCGCGTCGATCGGCGCAAAAAGTTCATATCCTTAAAATTTACAGCCGCAGACACGCGCTGGAGTAGCATTTGCATAATTAGCGCGCTCGCAAGAGAGACTTATCGATTGCGCCGCGGCTGCGGTGAAAAAATCGGCGACCCGCATACGAGATCGCATGGGTGAATGCGTGTGTGTAGCTATGGTTACGCAGAGGCAAAAAAGATTAAAGAAACCTGTTCGAAACAAATGTATCGCTCGCGCTATCTGCGATAAACCATCTATTTACGAGACTATTTTTTTAAGAAGTGGGGGAGAGTTTTGCAATCGGTGTTTGTAGACGAGATAAATCGGTATTAGTCAGCTCTATAGGAAAAATGAGAGAAAGTTCGTATCGGTAGTCGCTTCTCGATATATACATACACGTAATAACACCTCGCGTCCTTTATGTAATTGACGTGTATACTCTTCGCGAGGTCATTTTTTACACAGAGTAGATATAAGTGTTTGCATTTTCGGTTCGTTGGGAAACTGCATCGCTTAAGGTTCCGCTTCTCTGGCTTCGCGCCCACGCCGAGATGAGGCTTTTTTTTCGCGAAGGATTTTAATGAGGCAGTTGTGAATAGACACAAATGAGGTGTTTATTTAGGAGACTCGGGCTATCCCTATCTCGCATCGAAGCTATAGCTTCTTTCTCGAAGCGGAAGATTGACGGTTTTCGGATTTACATTTCTCTATAATAGAACCGGTGAGAAATCGCGCAAGGCGTGGGTGAAATTGCTTATTTTTCAGCTCCATCGCGATTTGCATACTATCTCACTATACCGATCTTGGATGAAAATCGGTTGGAATGATTTATCACAAAATTCATCCTTATAATTATTTCAATCACTCTTATTTTGAAAACACATCAATATACATAATCTTCAAGTTCATCGCAACAGCGACGATGATCGGCGCACATCGCAACCGCGAGCAAAAAAGAGAAAAACAAAAATCGGCGCAACGACCATGACTCGATCGGTGATCGCTATTATACACGCGAAATCGGCGCTCGTACGCTTGTGCACTCTATCCTATCCCCCCCCCCTCTCTCTCTCTCTCTCTCTCTCTCTCGCGCGAAAAAGCCGTCGATTCATCGTCTTCCCAGAAAATAATCGACGGCCTGCACAATTTCGCGCAGACGCGAAAAAAATGCTGCAGCTACAGCGACGTGTATACGCTACGGTAATTTTTGCAAGAAACGCTCTCTCGGCAGCAGCTCTCTTTCTTCGACGGCGGCGAGGACTTGCGCAACTTAACCTAAATACTAAACGAGTGCTGCACCTTTATAACCCAGCGCCGTGCCGTATTACCGGTGTCTGTGTATTATATACATGTACATATATATATATACACACAAGGGGGCTCTATGAGCGGGTGCGCGCAGGAGTATGACGAGATTCCGCGAGACGATAACGCGGAAACCTCGGGGCTAGGAACATTGACAGCCTCAACCTTTGCTGCTGTTACCGTGATTGCAGCCTACTTTTTTTTTGCTCTCCGTCGAGAGCAGTGGTACCGCAGGCGATTATTAGCTTTGTTTCTCTTTTGCCCAAAGCCGAGTAGAGTAGTTGCGAATATGGATATACGGTGTATATACAAGGTGGAAAGAGCAGTAAGATATGGATTCGGGGATTGATTCTGACATGGACAAGGATTATCCGATTATTTAGACGACGTTGCAGACAATTTTCGTCGAAGGATTTACGATCGGTTTATATCCTACTATTTTTACACTCGAGAAAAAGACTCGGTCGCCAACTGCTGCAGCAGCAGGAAGTTCCGAGTTTTGAATTTCAAATATTCCGGCTTTTCGAATTTAGAAGCACACACTATACAAGCTACGTTGTTCACGCGTGTCCATTTAAATACAGTTGCGCGCTTGTATATCCGGTTTCGGCGCCTTTACGAATACCTAATCCGCATTTAGTATGAATTGCCAGCTGGATTTATTTAATAAACCTAATGCTCGAATTAGCCCTGTGCGTCCAGAGCGGACGGGTGGGTGCCTATCACCACTACACGGCGCGTCCTCAGGTTGCGGATAGAGGAACGGCCCCTGAGAAAGAGGTTAGCTGCGAATAAATCGAATAAGCAGCCGCGGACAGCCGATAGGCCCGGGCGTGGGTGTGATGAGCCCACACTGGCGATCGAACGCATTCATCTAGAAACACTACGCAAGCACCACAACAACGAACACTCAACAATATTTCTTATTCCACTCTCTCTTCATACCTAACTATGTCTATAATCTATCTCTCTTAGCACACATTACAAAAATCCTGCTGGCACGAAACCGAGCAAAACGATAACGGTATTAGAGTCATAAATTTCGCGGCGGCAAAGAATTTATAGTAAAAGTACGTGCTTCAAGACACAAGGATATACACAAATTAACCGTGGACATCGCCGGACGGAGCCACGAAAATCAAATCGATTCACTTTCTTATCGATAAGAGCGCGCCAGCGACGAACGTGCTTGACGCTTAGACCTATAGGGCGGATTCGACGTCGGATCATTTTCTAGTAGCTGGCACAATTAAGAGCCAAAATTCAGCTGAGGCAATAGTAAACGGGCGAGCCAAAGCTTAGAAACGCTTCGAATATTGAAAAAGCTACGGAACGGAAATAGAACGAATTAAGTATCAATAAAATAAGAATCCGGTTCAGGTATCGAAGAAACGAGCACCGCGGAGAGAATGACGACCCGAACAGTCTTCTGGGGGGAATATCGAAAAAGCGATAAAACACGCGAATAAATGTGCTAGTAGTGAAAGAAAGCCAAAGAGCAAACGCATCGTTTGACACGAGATACGAACTCTGGTTGAAAGGCGCAAAAAGGCCAACTTAGACAGCGTACACAATGGAGGCGATAGGCGTAGAGAGTACACGAAATAAGAAGGCAAGTGGCCGACTTCTCAGAGACAAAAGCCGAGATATCAAAGAGACATCAGATTAGAAAAGTATACGAACTAATAGTAAGAAATAACCGCGCGAATGGACAAAGGAGATAAGCGATAATTAGGAAGGGTTCCAGAGTAGAGCGCCAATTAATGAAAGATGAGGCGGGAATCTCGTTACAAGCAAAATGACACTCTAAAGCTGTGAAGAGAGATCTTGATAAGTTACTAACACTACATGAAAACTGCCGAGGAAACGGGAGGCGAAATCCACATGCGACACCATATGGAACAACCGGACACCAAGAAGTAGAACGCCGCGATCAAAAAAACTAAAACAATAAGCGCCGGGGAAACGATTCTATCCAGCTGGAACTAACTTAAATACGGGCACCGCCCTTACAATGCAAAATTTTTGAACTAGTATTGCTATTTGGAAAATGAACGATACCGGAAACTGGAAAAATCTATCATTATACCGATTTTCAAAAGGAGATAAGACAGATTGCAATAACTACCGGAATCTCACTTTTAGCTACCTGCTACAAAGTTCTATCAACGTATACAGGCCAGACTCACCCTTCGCGGAAGATATAATAGGAGACTATCAGTGTGGATTCCGGCGTAACAGTCGACGTGCGATCAAATGTTTACTAAAGACAGTTGTTAGAGAAAAAGTGAACATTGCGAAACAATACACCAACTATTTATAGACTTTAAAAAAGCGTATGACTCTATCAAACGAAGCAAAATTATCAAATCCTGGTGCTCCTCGGGGAGTACCAAAAAAACTCGTGAAATTAATTCAAATGTGTCTGAACGGAAGCACGGGAAAAGTCCGAGTAGGCGGTAACGTATCCGAATCATTCATGATACGCGACGGTTTGAAACAGGTGACGGTCTCTCTACAGTACTCTTTAACTTAACGCTAGATATGTTTGTTAGAAAATGCAGACTAGCGGCCTAGGTCAACCCTTAACGGAAAAACACCAATTCTAGGGTATGCGGATGACTTGGATACTAGGGATAACGGTGCAGCGGTAGCGAGAAACGCACGGAAATTCTCATAAAGCGCTGAGGACACGGGTTTAGAGGTGAGCGAATCGAAAACGAATATAATGATCATGGATAAATTGGGCATTGCGAGGGAGGGGTGATCTTAGAGTCGGAATTATACTTTTGAAAAGGTTAGCGAATTCAGATATTACCACAACCATAAATGATCGAAACGAAATTAAAGCCGAGATTAACAAGAGACTTCATTCGGTAATGCTTGCTACTACGCCAGTGAATAGATTACTAAAATCAAAACTGCTGTCTAGAAATGTAAAAGTAGGAATATATAGGACTATAATAATGCCTTATCCGTACGGGTGCGCAAACTTGGCGCTTATAAGCGAAGAAAACCGTTTTAGGTGTTCGAAAATAAGGTTCTGCGAAAAATATAGGGCCAAAGAAAAGATGAGGAAACCGGGGATGGAGGAAACTGCCAAACACGAGCTACATAACCTATACGCGTCACCGAAATAAACAGAATAATTAAATCGCGAAGACTAAATGGCAGCGGCACTTGCAAGAATGGAAATGATCGCACGGCAGCGCGGATAAATGAAAGGAAAGCAAATACATCGCGACCTCTAGGTAGACCTAGACGCAGGTGGGAGGACAATGTAAAGCGGACTTAACTGAAATCGGACGGGACGGTGCGAAATGGATAGGTTAGCCACAAAATAGGGATACGTGGAAGGCTTGCGTAGATGAGGCGATGAACTTTCGAGTTCGAAATGCCATTT
>CM053170.1:8692108-8791685 GCA_012977825.3 Pteromalus puparum | reverse complement strand
CCGTTGGAGAATGCGGGAGCGATGACAACCTGCCCCGGAAAGGGGTGGATGGTAGAATGATTCGCCACCTGGTCTTACCACGGGTAACCGGAAGGCCAGCGTAGGCGCGCTGCCTTGCAGGGGGGGCGTTAGGATAGCGAAGAGCGTGATTATCCGTAGTGGGTCCGACGATGAGCTGACTCCGTCCTATCAAAATCGAAAGCTTCATACTTAGGTCTATGGAGAAGGGTATGGAGTTATCACCTCTTAGAACGGTGATTCACGCTGGGCGATCGGAACAGAGGAATCGCAAAACGGCGTCGGGGTTCGTCACTACTCCATGGCTGCAAAAAAACCAAAAGCCAAACCAAAATAATAGGGACTAAAAGGTGAGGAAACGTGGAATGATGCGCAATTTATACAAGCAGGGCGCGTACCGGATAATCTTAAACAGAAGCTGGCTGGGGTAACAATCTAGGACTTAGTAGCTATACCAAGAAACTCGATGGCAAGATAGCGGACTTATGTTAGGAAACGAAAGCTTCACCTTTATGTACGCGGGGGCGAGCGGACATTTCCTAAGGGTAACCGGATTTCTGATTAGCAAAAGAATTATGGACACGCGGTTAGAAAGTTTCAAATTCCGAAACGACAGACTCTCGTAATATCGTCATCGAAGAGCGTGGTAACAATTACGGTTGGTTATTAACAGTGCACTTGCTCTACGGATGACAAGAGGAAAGAGGTTGAAGGCATCTCTTATTACCGAAGCCTTGGACAATAATCGACGAGTTCGCGTCGTTACGACACAAAAAGTAGTGGGGGATTTACCAACGCATAAAATAGGGAAAGAGGAAATGTTTATGCCACTATAGCCAAGGAAAGTCGTGCACGAAACCAGCAAGCAGATAACCGTATTAGAGTCATGAAATTCGCGGCGGCCAAAGAATTTATAGTAAAAGTACGTGCTTCAAGACACAAGGATATACACAAGTTACGTGGACACGCGGACGGAGCACGAAAATCAAAATCTGATTTCACTTCTTATCGATAAGACGCGAGCGACGAACGTGTTGACGCTAAACCTATAGGGGCGGATTGACTCGGATTCATGTTTCTAGTAGTTGGCCATATTAAGACCAAAATTAGCTGTGGCAAATAGTAAACGGTGCGAGCCAAAGCTAGAAACGCTTCGAATATTGAAAAGTCTACGGACACGGAGATAGACGAATTAAGTATCAGTAAAATAAGAATCGGTTCAGGTATTCGAAGAAACGGATGCACCGACGGAGAGAAGACGACCCGAACAGTCTCTGGGGGAATATCGAAAAGCGAAAAACAGGCGAATAAATGTGCTAGAGTGAAAGAAAAGCCAAAGAGCAAACGCATGGTTGACGAGAGTACGAACTCTGTGTTGAAAGGCGCAAAAAGCCAACTCTAGACAGCGTACACAATGGAGGCGATTAGGCGTAGAAGAGTACACGAAATAAGAAGGCAAGTAGGGGCCGACTTCTCAGGAACAAAAGCCGAGTATCAAAGAGACATCAGATTAGAAAAGAGACGAACTAATAGTAAGAAATAACCGCGCGAATGGACAAAGGAATTAACGATATTAGGAGGGTTCCAGAGTTAGATCGCAATTAATGAAACCGATGAGGCGGGAATCTCGTTACAAGCAAAATGACACTCTAAAGCTGTGAAAGGACGTATTTTGATCAGTTACTAACACGTACATGAAACATGCCGAGGAAAGGGAGGCGAAATCCACATGCGACCTCATATGGAAGAACCGAGGACTACCAAGAAGTAGAAAGGCGCGATCAAAAAACTAAAAACAATAAGGCCGCGGAAACGATTCATATACAGCTGGAACTACTTAAATACGGGGCCACCGACCTTACATGCAAAATTTTTGAACTAGTATGTGCTATTTGGAAAAATGAAACGATACCGGAAACTGGAAAGAATCTATCATTATACCGATTTTCAAAAGGAGATAAGACAGATTGCAATAACTCCGGAATCTCACTTTATGCTACCTGCTACAAAGTTCTATCAACGTATACAGCCAGACTCACGCCCTTCGCGGAAGATATAATAGGAGACTATCAGTGTGGATTCCGGCGTAACAGTCGACGTGCGATCAAATGTTACTATAAGACAGTTGTTAGAGAAAAATGGAACATTGCGAAACAATACACCAACTATTTATAGACTTTAAAAAAGCGTATGACTCTATCAAACGAAGCAAAATTATCAAATCCTGGTGCTCCTCGGAGTACACAAAAAACTCGTGAATTAATTCAATGTGTCTGAACGGAAGCACGGGAAAAGTCCGAGTAGGCGGTAACGTATCCGAATCATTCATGATACGCGACGGTTTGAAACAAGGTGACGGTCTCTCTACAGTACTCTTTAACTTAACGCTAGATATGTGTTAGAGAAATGCAGACTAGCGGGCCTAGGTGCAACCCTTAACGGAAAAACACAAATTCTAGGGTATGCGGATGACTTGGACATACTAGGATAACGGTGCAGCGGTAGCGAGAAACCGGGAAATTCTCATAAAGCGGTGAGACACGGGTTTAGAGGTGAGCGAATCGAAAACGAATATATGATCATGGATAAATTGGGCATTGCGAAGGGAGGGATCTTAGAGTCGGAAATTATACTTTGAAAAGGTTAGCGAATTCAGATATTAGCACAACCATAAATGATCGAACGAAATTAAAGCCGAGATTAACAAGAGGACTTCATCGGTAATGCTTGCTACTACGCAGTGAATACTCTCTCTTTTAAAAAAAAAAAAAAAAAAATGCTCGAATTAGCATTTGAGAGAAGCTCGTGTATAAGAAGCGGCCGTAATTGATATTATCCGGATTTCGGTAATTCCACAAATTAAATGCGCTGAAGAATTCTCTAATTTGCTGATAATGATTCTTAGAACAGCTAGTGCGTGGGATAGAGCGATTGTATTTTTAAACTCCCTACTGCGTTCCATGCATTTTATGGATAATGAACGAAAAAAAACTGGGATTATTTATGGCGCGTTATTTAAAAAGTGGTAGCAATAATTTATCCGCAAGTATTTGTTGGCTCACACATACTGCACTGTGTTCTCCGTGAATTATCAAACATTTCATCGGTACTTTACGGCCTATTAATAACACTCGTATTTTTATTTAACGGGTTCGCCTATAGCTGTTGAGAGGTATATAATTTTTCTCATTTTTCAGCGATGATGATGAAACAAAGTATAGCGAGAGCGATAACTTTTTGCAGGAATGTACTTGTAAAATTTCGTTATTTATCGACTCTGACCTATGGATCGTAACTCAATATCGTTACGCAAATTCTCCCGAAGCGGTTAATAAATTTGAGTGTTATGACACTGGTGGTGGTGTACTGTACCAGAGGGTAAAAATTTCGAGAAACGGATAACGCACGAAAGTCAGGGAGCGTAACACAATTACGTGACATCATATACAGGGAGTAACACTATCGGCATTAGGTTCCACGTCTATAACTAGAAGCGTTTTCTCTTTCAACGAATCGATTATGCACAGGACACACACGGTTCGATCGTAATTGCAACTTTGGCGCAATAAGCGCGAAATAATTAATGCTTTCAGCAAATATTAATGGCATAGCAAGACGCTAATGGCAGCTAAGACGACAGCCTAATCAAACATTGTCCTTCTACCTGTCATACTAACTAATGATTCATTTGCGAAACCTGGTCATTAAAAATCGTTATTCCGCACCCATACACAATTTCTCCGATCATTTTCATAATCCGTTGTACAGTCTCGCGCTGTATATCCATCTCTGCAAAAGCCAGAGCAATGTCACTGCGCGTCAACTTCCTCAAATTAAAAAAAAAAAGAAACATTTTATGACTCTCCTCCGGACACACTCACACGTAATTGCAGTCAGTGTCACGCGCCGTAATCCATCGTGTCCGCGATAGGTCAACACGCATATACACATACACTTTCACTAACAGCCGCATAAATTCCGCTCGAGCGCAAATTGGTATGGGAGAGCGCAAGAGATCGGCCTCTAATTCCGCCGCTATATATACAGAGCCAGGGTGTGGGAGAGGCCTTTTTTGCATTCCCCAGAACCGGAGGCGGCTTTGAAGGGTAAGTGCTGCAAGTGCTGGGATTTATTAGCCGCGAGCGAGTGGGTTGCTTTATAAGAGCTCCGGAAATTCGGTAGATTCGCGTGTGGGTTTTGAGTAGCTGTATCCGTGACCCTGAGAGGATACAAGACTCGCTTTTGTTCTTTGTATGCGATGGAAGTGAATTTTATACAGCAAGCATTCTGTGGGAGATTAAAACGTGAAATACCGAGCGGAAAATCACGCTTTCGAAATATTAAGCTCCCGATACATTCGAAAAAGTAATTCCAGAGCTGCTTCTTTTTTTTGTTTCTGTTATCACAGTGAGTCACGCCTGGAATGCCGAGGTTCATCTCTTCTGTAGACACGCTCTTGAGCGTAAGTATTTCTATTCGAATTCAAGATTCCAACTGGGATACTCACGTGAACTTCATACGAAAAAAATGAAAGAAAAATTCATCGAGACCTCCCAAAACATTCGCCGAAAAGTCTATACAACGTACAAAAGGACCCGAGATCTCTGTAAATAACGCCCGTAACATGAATGACGTACGTTTTTTCGTCGTCGGCGTCGTTGTCGTCCGGCATGAATCATTCATGAGGGCAGTGATCGGATGAGCTTCATTCAGTGGCGCACAGAAAAACTCACGCAATGATTGACGTCTCTTCTCGTTTTTACTCTCGAGAGATACACGTGTGTGTTTATACTAAGATGTAATGTATAAATACTGGTATTGTGAATTCGCTTCGCGCGTGCAAGGACACTGTTTTGGATTGTGTTTCTGAATCGGCAAAGAGATTCATATATTAAATTCGAAAGATTTGGGCAGTCTTGGAAACAGATTCACTTATAAAATGGAAGCGATAGCACGAGCGGCTCAAGCAGCAAGTCCGAGAGCAGGCCTCAACAAGGCACTTTTAACATTGGTAGTTCACCGCTATATTTAGACTGTCGCGCAGAATAGTTGCGAGGGAAATATAAAAACACTTGTGCGCCACCTATCGACGTTAAAACCAAATAGTCGGAGAGTTTAAGCATAGTGGAGAGTCCAAAACTGATGGGTCTTATAGGCACAAAACAAAATCAAGTTTCAATTTTTGACGGCTTGACAACTTTGAAATTGTAATTACCATTTGTTCAGAACGGAGTGCGGATAGTATCTGTGGATTATTTTCAAGCGAGTATTTATAAATATCCATCGGCATTCTTTACAGAGAGAGAGAGAGAGAGAGAGAAAAAAGAAGAACTTTTTGCTCGATCGTCGCGCTGTGTATCTCGCTGTGTATAATGAGCAATTTTACAATAGGCAGTCACGAAGCTGAGGTTTATGGGTGATTAAAATTTTCCGAAACCTCATACTTGGCTCTTTTTCCTGCATACAAACTAGACGATTAGATGTTCATTGTGCAGTGAACAAATTGCCGGCCGACCGCAAGCTCTTTAAAATACTCCTAATACTTTCCCATACGTTTAAATATTGATTTCGCTATATATTATATACACAACACGAGACGCATCATCTGCGAATCCGATAGCCATACTCTCTCTCTCTCTCTCTCTCTCTCTCGCTCTTCATCCAAGAGACACGAACGCCCGGATGAAATGAAAAGCAAGCGCTTGCGCAGCAGGGAAAATGTGGAGCTACGCTGCAGACACGCCCACGAGATATTACGTGGACTCGCGACGACCACTTGCGTGTCTATGTATAACGCTCTACTCGCGTATCGTGAAAACGAGACGACGAGATGACAGTGAAAGTCTCTCTCTCTCTCTCTCTTGCTCTCGAGCATAATAACTCTTACGGCTTGGATTGCACTCGAGACTGTGTGTGTAGCCGAGCTTGAAATCGTGCTTTCGTTCGCTGCACCCGATTTTGACGTGTCTATTTTGCGCTATTGTCGGGAATGCGTATATGGGAAGTAAAATGTTTGATAGGTTCGATTGTTTTGATGATAGTGCGTTCTATAATTGACAGCGTATACGAATATGGAGTGAAGTAACTTTATTCTATACTCACTCTTGAATTTATAGCTGAAATTCGCAGAGACCATAACGAACGATTTTACGCACCACTAAAATTTTTCTCCACATATATATTACGTAGTTGTATCTCCAAATACGTAAAATTGGATCCCCACGCAATAAGCGGCTAACTTTAGATTGAATTATTTTACGCACACGAAAGTCACTATAGTCGCATACTTTTAAACGTTGTTTATTATATACGAAGTACACAACTAAATGGCTTTTCTTGATTTTTATTTTATTACTCTTGAATTTACGGTGCACTGAATTTACGATCACTTTGTGAGTTTACGATCGCGGAGAAAAAATGACGGCTAAATTATTATTATTATTCATATTTACACTGACTCTGCACCTTTTGCAGAGATGTTGATTTATAAGCTCTGCTACACCTTCGAATTATATTGATACACAACAATAGTATGCAAAATTAGTAATAATATTGTACACTTAAAAAAGAAGAATTTTAATCAAAAAATCCCACGAGAATATAAGAATCAGACATCACTTACAACAGCATCTCTCTCAAAATCAATAATATATTTTCGCTAATTGTGGTTAGCTCATGCTCGAGAGCAGCTTCCCTGATGTATAGCATTATCCCCTGGCAAGAGCAGCGCAACTATTTAGTCGGAAAGGCCTATAAATAGGTTTCCTCGCTCTTTCTCGCATATGGCAGATATGATGATATGCATAACCGGTTGCCTTCACGTACACACGTGTATCGATCAGACCGTATGTGTGTATAGCATCCGCGCGAAAGAGATACGATATCGTCGTCTCGTGTGTATTTTGCACGCCGAGAGAAGAGAGAGACTTTTCTTATCTTAGCCATCGCTACAGAGACGCGATTGCGATTGTGAGCTGGATTTTTGCTCTCCGTATATATGTGTTGCTTTCAATGCCGCTTCGAAAGTTTAGTTTTAACCGATGTAACGAGGGATATCTTGTAAATTGTGGAGACTGATTTTTCCCTCAGCTGGATGATGAAGTGGAACTGAAGATTTTCGTGAAATATCGCGCGCACTGCTGTAATTTATACGCTTTGTTCGGGGTTGTTTCGCGGCGGAGGCAGGAGTTAATTGCAGGTGATTGATTTTCTTCCTTATACGGTGGGCTCTAGCGGAGCGTGTTTGCTGTGCTCTCGATTTATTGATATCGCTTTCTAAAACTCGTATTCTTCCGTTTTATCGCTGTTTCTTTATTTTTTTCTCTCCCGCGGGAATGTTGAGTTTGTCTCGAGTGGATAAATTCATAGATCAGGTTCTGATAAGTTCGACTTTCCGTGGTTTATGAGTCATTATGAATTACGATAGTAGAGGCGGTTAACTCTTTCTGGATGATGGAGTAAAAATTGATACTCTACAATTCACAATCACTTGCCCTTCGAGAGCGGACAACGAGAGTCGCGCATGAAAATTTCTTTCTCAGAAACTCTGTAAAAGTGTCGGCAACGGACGCCCGCGGAAAAATGACTGCTGTCGTCTAACAATCTGTTTGGTGAATCAATCACGCGCTGAGTCTATTATATCGATCATCGCGATTGATTCCGTGTCATCGGCTGTTTTGAATTATGATATGATGCGACGTGCACGTAACGCGCGCAGGAATTTTACCCCTGGAATATTCGTCCTCTGACTGGCTGTTCTTTTTACCGCTCAATGTCAGCGTATGTTTGACTTCTTAACCTTAAAACGTAAAAAAATGAGAAAATATGATAACAAGGGTTTATTTCGTTATATTGTCGCTAAAATCTCGACTTTTTTAAATCAAAATTTGAAGCTACTTATGTGCCAAACATTTTTTTTTGTAAAAAGACTGTTGCGAATTTACATTAAACTTAATTTTAATTATACATATACGTGTTGACTGCTAGACACCTGCTAGAGCGATATCAATTACTAAAACAAAGCAGTTTTGGACTGGCACATTCGCGAGACTTCTCGTCACCGCTCAAAATTTCCGTGTTGGTGCGGCAGGTGACAATAGGTGGCGCATAGGCACTTTTCCACTTCCCTCACTGTAATATGCGCCTCGAGTCTAGATATAGCAGTGTGCCACCAACGCTGAGGTTGCGTTCCAAAATTGCCTTCAGTAGAATTTCAGTAATGCACTAAACATTTTTGTTGGCATCATTGCTGGTAATACACGGTGTTCAAACAATGTTACCAACCTTATTTGACAAAAAAGTTTAGTGAGTTTTACTGAAATTCTACTGAAGCAATTGCGGAACGTACCCTAAGACTACCTTATATTGTTTTGGCCTGCTGCTTCGGCTGCTCATGCTATAAGCTATAACTGCGCGCGCGAACCGCGATCCGCGTTTGAAATCGCTATATTTTTCCATTCTCACCGATATGAACATATATAAAATCATACAAGCGTAAAAATAGTCGATGAATTCACCAGTACCAGAGAAACGTTGTTAGAAGAACGTTTGAAAAAATCAGCACGTATAATTCACGCGTTTTATTTTCCCGTCACATGTCAGTTCTCCCCGCCACCCGGAGCATGAATAATGCATGCGTGATTAATGCTTAACATTCCTCTAATTAATTTCCCCACTTTCAATCAGAAAATAAAAGCATCGACACGCGGCGCGCGATTCAATTAAAACTATCTCTATACGCCCATATAAGAGCGCAGAAAAGCACGCGCGTGCTAAAATAATTAGAATCACGCAACCCTACGCGCCAAAAAGGACAAACTTCATTTATTATGCACCTACGTCTAATACACTGTACACGAGGCGCGCAATAGCATCTCCTCGAGGATATTAATAAAAGTCACTTCCACGAACGACTGATCGCGAGTGTGTCTAACGCTCTTGCACAAGCCCGGCATTAAACGACGCATTAGACGCGTCATAAAGCGATCTCTCGACTAGTACAGAAGAAGAAGAAAAAATGTTCCCCTCCAATACACATAATATAACTGCAACACAGCAGCAGCAGCAGCAGCAGCAGTAACAGCAGCAGTCGTAAATTATGTAAAAATCTCTTCACCGCGTGTCGACACGTCAGTCATGATCTCGCGCTACCGCCGATGCTCGTCATTAGAAAGTGTTGTGTCGAGTCTCTCCGCGTGAATCATCTCACACACACACACACACACACACACACACTACACAGCAGTGGCAGAAGCGAAGGATTTTTCTGACCGTTTTGTAGCTCTACTGCTGCTGCTGCTGCTGCTGCTGAGTGTAGAGGCCAACGGTCCGAGAAAAGGACTCCGGATCCTTTGTGTTAAGAGAGGCGTGCACGCAGTGACTCATCGCCATCAGGTAAATAGGAAGTGCAGAGCTGAGCTCTCTGAGGAATTCCATCGCAGCGTAGGATCTAAGGGTGCAGAGCTACAGTCTTTCTCAGCAGAGAGAAAGATATACGGATGATATACTCGCTCGGACGAGTATAGCTGTATGACTTGGATGTCGTCGCGTTTACGCGGGTCATTTGCGTGCTTGGAATTATTATACGTATATATATATAGACTATGAGGAGATAAGATGATTTTTTGCCTTTGGCGGCTGCAACAGATCGTGATCTCATCGATAGAGGAGGATGATGTCACAACAGGAATCTTTGAGTCGTAAAACTTGTTGGATCTTGGTGAGGAAAAATTATCACCTGGTTGTTGCAATTGACAGATTTCGATTTATGGCTTTTGGTATTACAACTTGGGCTTTCTATGTAATGTGTGCGTGATATGTAGATCGTAGTTTTTGGAAAGTTGTGATTCCGAATAAATTTTCATTATTAATCGACGAGTTATTTATTCCAACTAATTGAAGAACGTATACTATCCAAGCTAGGAATAATTAGACATTATGCCGTTTCATAAACACCGCAAACGAAACGAGTTAATTTACGAAATGATTCATACACAGCCGTATACGTGGGGATATATATATTCGAATCGCCCACATACACACGTTCCCATATTCTCATTAAAAAGGATGACTAAGCCGGAGAAAAGTTATACTAGCGAACATAATCTTTAACGTTCCACTAAATCTCGCGCTTACACTGCACACGAAAAACCAATAAAAATAAGTAAATTTTCCATTCACACCACACATCGATCTTTCAATTCTCACGCAAACTATCATTGTCTCTCTCTCTCTCTCTCTCTTCTCGCCACGCGTTAAAAATCAAGCTTCAAGGCTATAACAAAGCATCGTCTCTCGAAATATATACGTGTATATAAACCGCGGGAAATCCGGCTGCGCGAAGCCGCGCAAAGTAGTGCAACAAAAGTAAACTACTCGAAATCCGTTTAACATTCTGCGCGAGAAATTATACCGCATTCCTCCTTTTAAAATCCTGCATAGCGCGAGCAAGCCGCTGCTGCTCGCGCAGACGAGTATTACGTACGGGTGTGTATAAACGGCGCTGCAACCTTACCGATGACTGCAAAGTGCCGCTAAATATTCCGGCACCAGCTGCTGCTGACAATTATGATACTCGTTTCTATATAAGTTTTTTTTTTCTTTACTGCGAGTGAGTTAAGTGAAATAATATATGGACTAATAATTTACGGCGATGTGGCATTGTTGTTTTATACTCGTGTTTTATACTTTAACGACACGGTCGTTCGCGGCGGCGAAATTTACTCATGAGTTGGATAATTCACCGTTTATCCCATTAGCGCGACGGATTTCCGAATGATAATGGTTGGGACGAAGTTTTCTTCCTTTTTTTTCGAGAGAGTTAAGAAACTCTGAAGAATGAAGCAATCGAACGTTTGTCGGCAATTTTCTTAAACGCCGAAACGCTTCTCCGTTAAAAGTATGCATAGACAACTATGCGATCGTCGCAAAAAGCGCTTATACGGATATGTGTTGTTCTTTTGGAGAGAAGAAACGTTTTTCGCATGCCGATCGCGCAGTCGAATAGCTATGTATTATTATTATTATTCGCGAGTGGATCAAAGATGTTGCGACGACGAGTAGTGACACGTGACGCGTACGATAAGACTGTGTGTGCACGTTGATTGCTATTTATTCAACCTTGAGAGTTATTAACGTCGCTGATTCGATCGCGCGTTGAGCTTTTCATTTCAGTCTCTCGAAACGTAAATCTTCATAACAGTACAGTACTCAACCTCTTTCAAAAAAAAGAAAAACAGACCAAACCTCCCAACAGGTCAGTAAGACTTCCTTGCATTCCAACCGCTTCTGCCCGACTTCTCACACACTTGCCCCTATAGTCCATCCCTTTAAACCTCTTCTCTTCTCTCTCCCCAGTAGTAGTAGTATAACACAGTGTACATTACGTTCCGCATCTATGCGCACAGAGAGAGAGAGAGAGAGAGAGAGCTCGACAGGCAGAGATCACAAGTGCACACCTCCGGTATTTCTTCTCTGCCCCTCTCTTTCTCTCTTATACTTCGCGCCTGGATCGAAACGCGTTCCCGTGTGCAGCGCGCAACGGCAAGTTCGAGGGCAAAGCGTTTAAGCAAATCGGCGCCGGCGACTCGCTGCTTCCCACGCTTCGAGAGCGCAGGCCCTAACACACAACGTGTACTTAAAAGCGAATCGGACAAACGCTTGGCGCGAGCCAGGATTTTTCTGAAAATGAGAGTGTGTTGTGTGTTGTGATGTTGTTACAGAGTCGATCGACGCTGTCCGTCTGTCCGCTGAGGAAATTGCGATCGGTGAGATTTAGGATTGAGAGAGAGAGAGAGAGAGAAGGCTAGGGCTGTAATTTTGGGGTGCCGGGATATTTTAGGAAAATTGCTCGCTCGGAGACGAGGAAATCGCCGAAAGACGGAAGTCTTTGTGTTCTAGACTCGCTTTGCCCTATTGTATACCGATGCTGTATATTATTTTGTACTTACGTAAAGACGTACATATCGGTATGCATTATGGAAGAGAGAGAGAGAGAGATGTATTTACCAACGGTTACGTGCATACCTGAAACAGAAAAATATGACAAATATTTAGTCACGTTTTGAAAAAGGTCGTAAGCGATAAAAAAATTCTCTCCCTCATCGACAACAACCTCTATAAGTATTCTCCCACGCATGGCATAAACCATCGTATATATACAAACCGATCCCGATCGCATAACCGCATAGCTTGTCCCAAACTCACACGACTCGACACAGAGAGCACAAGAACACAGAGCAGAACGGCATAATGCGCGCACGAAAAGAAAGGAAAAGAAAGACATCCGCGCGCTTGAGCCTTATAAAGGAGAGGGAAAAACGAGGTCCCGAAAGAAATGAGGCGAGTGAAATTTTCATTTCGTTCCGAAGAGTCTTGCATAATCAGCATTTATATATACAGACACAGCGATGCGCGACATTTCCACTGTGTACACGACGACGATGCTCTTACGTCTCTACGAGTATATGTATGCAAGTAGAGAATAGGGACTCGAAAAGAGAAGAGAAAAAAAGATCTCACGACAAAGCGGGCAATTTTCTCTCAAAGGTGAAATTTGCCTGTTTTCCCGCACGTTTTGCGCTTTCGTTGCGGGCTCTGTGTATAGCTACACTGTGTGAAGCGCTGCTGGCGGGAAGCAGGAAGAGGCTTATCTCGAAAATCGCTTTCGGGTGTGACGGAAGCTTTGGAGACCTTGTGATAATTGATAAGTCGGGCTAATGACGCTAAGCTTTCTTTAAAAGTGAGATTTTCTTTTCTGCCTCGAAGATAGAATACAAGCCGTTGAGTAATTCGATTTAAAGTATTATGGAAGATTATATATACCAAATTGAGTTACGCATATAAGCATCGAAGAGGATCCGGTTTTACTAACGATTTCGTGTTGCGCGTGAAACTGGTCGCACCGAAAGCGATCAACAAAAAAAAAAGAAAGAAAGACATCGTTACACAGGAAAGGAAAACTTTTAATGTCCGTATCATCCGTTTTCCATAAACATCGCATCCACATAACGAGTCCAGAAAATTCGTACTAGGAAACGCTCTCCTAGTAATATAAAAATCAAATTTTCCCATGCGCGTAAGCTATCGATTTTACTACATTTTTACATAAGCTTCCGAAATCGGTTATTCGCCGGCTACGCGTGCCGGAATTTCGTAATCACGAGCAACAGCAGTACGGCAGCGGTGATTTATGATCGCAAGTAAATTCTGTCGTAGAAGAATTAATGCGTCTTATGAAGCTTACGCATTACGCGTGTTTTTCTTTCATCAGCTGTAGTGTTGTATACGTATGGGCTCTCCGGGAAATTCAATCGCTATTCTAGAGCGCGCGGGTGACTCAATCTATAATAAATTAATCGCTGGAATCAATTTTTTCGAGTCAGTTTCACGTAACGGATTTCCTGAAAAGAAACCAAACCGTGTACAAGTTTCTATACAATGAAGCGACGAATGCGTTACGTGTCGCTAATTCGGTCATTTATTATACTATATTACGTTCTGAAAAATCCAATTTTTCAAGCGCGGCACAATCGCCGGTGTGATAAACTTTCGCGAAGAGGTTTTTTAAATTCGTATTAATGGGATGCGTTAAACTGAAACAGGATTTCACACGCAGAATCGTTAATTCATAATATCGCTCTTATCGAACGATTGCGTAATGACGATGCATACCGGTAAATTCCTGACCACCATCTATTACAACCGCATAAATCGTGAACTTTCGGTGAGACACGTCAAAACGGCACTAAACAGTCGGAACTACTTATATATGCATCGCAAACAACGTCGTGTTCTCCAAAAAATTTGTTTCCATTACACTTTCCCCCTCATGCATACACATCTGCGCGAATCCTCGCGATGGAAAGTGATCCACATTAGTATACCTTTTCAGCACAAAGCCATCATCCATAAATCATTTGCTTCTTCCCCTCTCGCGAATAAAAGAAAAACGTCTCTACAAATGCATGAGCAGCTCTTCTCTATATAGAAACAACCCCGCACGGAAGCTTCTTGGCGCACAAAGCGTCTCACGTCGCGAATTAAACGTGCCGGCGCGGGAATTTCAAAGCCAGAATTTTTTTGCGCGCGCGAATGGAAAACGTGGATCTAAGGTTACTGTTTCATCTCCGAAGGTCATCTCTCTCTCTCTCTCTCTCTCTCTCGTACCAGTAAGTACACACAGAGGATGACAGTGGCAGTAGTAGTAGCGCCATTTTACTTTCACCTTGGCGTATAGGTTTGTTCGAAAATCGGCGCTCGTGCCGCTCGTGAAAAGAGAGCCTAATGGGCCACACGTCCTTTCTTCTCTCTGTCTCTTCCCCTCGTGTGCCGTTTGTTCATGAGAGTCGAGACAGACAATACGTCCCATGTGTGTGTGTGTGTGTGTGTGTGTGTGTGTGTGTGTGTGTGTAGGTAGTATCTGTTGCGACAGGACGAACGAGAGGGAAATATTCAGATGCGAGAGCAGCTCTCCTTTTCTTTATTTTTTTTTCTCTCTCCGTAGTCGTTTCTCGTTGCTGCGCGAGGGGGAGACTTTATGTATCGAAGGAGAGCCAAGGCTTTGTGCGCGATTGGCGCCTTTGTGTGTTAAAGGAGATGCGTGTGTGTGTCCCTCTCGTTCTCTTGGGAAACTGATTCTCTTATAATATGCAGTGCGTCTGTTTTGTTAGGCCAGGAATTTTTTTGAGATAGCTCGGATATACTCGAGAAAATACAGGGTTGGATATGAGCTGAGTGAGAGAGGAGCAAAAAGTGTACTTTATACCTGACTTTATCGTGTATTCAATTAATTTTTTCTTCTTCTTCTCGAGAGAGTATAGGGTCCGTGATTTAAAATGCTTATTATGCGTGTGTTTACTTTATCGCGTATAGTGGGCGTGTAACACTACTCGCCGTATATATCCAGATGCAACGAAAACAAGAAGAAGCGACACAATATTATATTTCGCTCTACACTAAACAAGAAAATTCATCTCTCCACTTAACCATTGTATGCATAACCAGGCTTACGCAATGTTTCGTACACGTAACGATACCCCTATTAACGTCTCTAAATCCAGAGCAAAAAAAAAAAATCGAGTCAAGTAACCCTATCACGCTCGAGGGTGTACCCACACAACAACGAACCACGCGATGCTGCGCTCTTTATACACACCGTCTTTGTAACCGCTCGATCTCCTCGTGATCGACGAGACTGGCATTTCTCTCTCGCGTGCGCTCGCGCGTATTGACAAATGACGACGGGATAATTGCGACTATCGCGACCGCTTATCTCTTTCTCTTCTCGTGTATTATGTGCACACGGCGCGCGAGCCTCTAAACGTATTATACATCTATACGTGGTGTATTACGCTGAGGATGTAATGCTCATAGTTGTATATATAGGCACGTGTTATGAAATTAAGAGGTCGAGATGTAATAACGATTCGCGGAAGACAATGAGAGAAGGACGATTCCTACGATCTGACGATTGCGCGGCTGTCATGGGAGTGTCTCTTCTGTGGGAGAGAGAGCTGGTGTGTGTGTCTTTTGTTTGTTTATCGGAGCTTGAAATTCTCTTCCTGAAGAGATGAAGATAGAGCAATCGGTGATCGTTGCGAGAGATTAGGGGAAGCAAAAGTCAAGCAATAATTTTATCTTTCTATAGCTTAATTGAAGCCATTAGCTTCCTTCCTGGCTTCTTCTTCAGATAGCATCTTTTGCAGTCTAGAGAGGATAATAATCGGCTTTGATCTTAGCGATTTTTCGACAGTCACACTAAATTTCGCCGCTTGGCAGCATTCGGTGAAATCCGACTTTCCATTTTAGAAAAGTCTCGTCCATCCTCCTCCGTAAGGAAAAAACGACGATCGTCAAGCGCATTGTCTTCTTAAACACACAGAGTTATCTCGTCAAGCGCAACGAGTTATCTTAAATTTTCATTAGAGGATCCTGTGCACCTAACACAACAACCCTGACCTTTCACTCTTTGACACGTCTTGCTTGAGGAAAAATGCCTAAAGTGAAATTGATTTCGTGTGTCGCCTGCTAGCTCTTTGTGTTTATAAATACCCCCTTTGCACATAGAGAGAGATAGAGAGAGAGATGAAGACAACGACGTGCCAATGAAGCACATCCGCATGTGTCGAACAATGGGAGGTAAAAAAAAAAGGAAAACTTTCACCTACTACCGAGATCGCACCGATGACGATGACGATGATCGGAGTCGGTGTTCCGTGAGCTTAAAGGCTCTATCCTCTCGTCGTCGCGAGTTCCGATGCACGCGCGATATATACCATCAGTGACTGCTGCACAGCCTTGCCACTGAAAATAGTCTCCATTATATGCCGACGACGAACGAGTCGCGCAAGAGTGAAATTTATATCGGCGATAGGACAAAGCCAAGGACTATTATAAGACTTTCGGTTTCGTCGATGACGCGCGCGCGCGCGATGGATTTTCTATAATATAATTGCCAGGGCACTTTTTCACTCTCCTATACTATATACTATAAGCGAAGAGGAAATTGGATGCTCGCTTTCTTTTGCCGGGAGAGGATCATAGAGCTTTGTGATTACACACGATTCAATGAACAGAGATCGAGAGTAATTAAGGGTGTATATTCAGGCTTTTAATAAGCCGTACTAGACGCGTTTTTTCTTGCGTTGCACCGCAGACGTATCGGATTTCTTCGAAGCGTTTTGAAAAAGGCCCGGGAGAGAAAGAGAAGTTGAAAAACTGCCCCGACTCGAATTCTTCTCGTGATATAGGTAACCAGAGAAGATTCATGCGATACTCGTTGCTGCCAATGTGACCACGAGTGTCATCCGTTGGGTGGTCGGTTATATCGAAGTGAAATGTAGTTTCGTTGTAGCACACGCGATACTACAAAAGAAATCAAGGCATAAGCCTATAAATAATATACTCGCTGCGGTCTTCCGATCTCTTATACAACTCTATAATTTTTAGAAATTTCCTCTATTATACTCTTGAAAATTGCTCAATTATACACACAGCGCTTATAATAGGAAAAAAAATATATAAACGGCAAACTCTCACCTCGGAGAAAAATTGGAGGAGTTTGAAAAAAAAAATCGCGAATCCCGTTATCCACATCGTCGTCATCATCATCAGTGTACACAATGTCACTTTTTTACACAAAGATCTACCATTAAAAACTCTGGCGATTCTCCACACTCATCCTTCGTTCCATTCATGTGCAAATCCGATTTTTCGCGACTCGACTTCTCGCGTAGGCGCGCGACACATAACTTTCCTATACTCCATAACGTTCCCTCCCTGAATAGACTCTCTTTACTCTCTTGGACCGACTGGGTGTAATTACGGTAAAGAATCGAAGGCCTTACGACTTCTGGGTATGGGAATGTTTCGAAAAGGAGGATAAGTCATGCCTTCGCGTGTTTATAATACTCAAGAGAGGTGAGTAAGTATAAGTGTAAGAAAAGCTCGGTATATCGATTCTAGGCTCTTTTGAACGAAACCCCCACGAGACACTCGCAAACGTTGCTGTGAGGAAGATAAAAATCGGGTTCCGCGAAGGACTCGAGCTCGAACTTTTCCGGAAAGCAGTTCTACAAACGAGGTCACGCGGACTAATGACTCTATTCGTAATTGCGCAAGAGCTAGGCTACTGATTGAGCAGTTGGCAAAAAAAAAATGCATCTCTAGGTGGTATAACTATTTTCTCATCCCCTGATTTTCTCCATCATCACTGCGGGCACTAATGATCCCATATCTCTACTACTATACCTATACAATTTCGAATAATCAGGCTTGCGCAAAATTCGCAATCGGCTGCATTAACAAACAAAAACCTCCGATGATGATCAGACGCGTAATTAGCTCTCTCCGTCAAAAGTAGATATTGCATCGTCGTCGCATTCCACACTCCCGAGAGCTAATCCAAATAAAACAACCAGCAATACATATACACACACACAGAACTCTACAGAACCTGCCAATCATTTTCACTTTCCCTTGCAAATTCCTCTCTCTCTCCCTCCGCGCTAGGAATAACTAATCCAACGAGCGAATCTAGAGACGCAGAAGAAGAAGAAGAAGAAGAAGAAGAGTATATAAGTATAAATATCGAGTGCGAGTCTAGAGAGAGAGAGAGAGAGGAAAGTAATTAGCGGCGCCCAGCCACGATAATGAGAGCCGTATGCGCGCGTGCATAAACGTCTGGCCGTCCAGAGAAGCCCAGAGAAGAAAGACGTTGCATTAATTCGCGCTCACGCATACACCTCTCCTCTCACGGCCGTCCGGTCGTCACACAAGGCCGCTACGTGCATTCCTCCGTAGTACAGCGTCGGCCAAAAAGAGAGCAAGTATCATATGTGCTTACAGCAAAGGAGGAGTCCTCCACCTCCTCCTCCTCCTCGTCGTCGTCGTCATCGTCGTTTCTCTGTGAAGCAAATGGAAGGCGAAGAGAAACGAAGATGTTGGATGTCTGGCGCGGAAAGCTACTTTGACAGTTAACATTTCGCCAGGGGGATTGCTGCTGCTTGCTGCTATTGCTTTTGCTGTTTCATTTGTCGACTGTCTATCGGTCATGCTGATTTTTGGATTGACTCTATATATGCGCGTATATAGTATGTATACTTTCTTTTTTTATTATACGAGAGTACACTCGCGGGTAATTACTTAATCGTATATGTATAAGGGACGTCGCGAAAAATTGATATCTGCTCTCCGCGAGAGTGCTGTACATTATCCGCGCTCGTCTTGAGTTTGTGTGTTTTTGCTCGTTTTTTTGGCACAGGAGTTTATATATACACACATATACATACGCTCTTGTGCAACGCGCAGTTTTAGTATACGTATATGGCACGAAACCAGTCGGTGCGCAGCAATATTCCCGAGTCTAAAAGCGGTGAATGTTAATAGTGCGTTGGGGGAGAGAGGCTGAGTGCAAGTTTAGAAATAATTGTGAGAAGCCAGTTTTTCTCTCGATGCGATATAGAGGTATTTTTCTATAGATATAGAAATATAGTATATCCATACTAAATGGATTATTTCTTCTCCCCCTCAGGTCTGGTGTACGTTGCAGCGAGTGAAAAATAAAAGAAGAGGTGTCCATACCATCCGGGGCTTCTCATATGTACTTGTCAAACTTTTCCCTTCGATTAATATCAAGAAGATATCACGCAGCGCACGTCGATGAAATTCTTATGCGACTTCGTCGTCGTCGTTGTCTGCCCTCCCGGACAGCATCGCGCTTATACTCGTATTATATATTATATACGGAAAACGCGACGCCGAAGTATATACATTTTCGGGAAAAAATAAACTCGCGCTCATTTTTCACTCACTAGTACAACTGTGTGTATTATCCCGAATAAATCAAGTGGAAACAGCACGTTGAGCTGCGCACTTTCGATTTTCCTTCTGATGCAGTGCCGATCGTAAAAATAGTAATAACGATCGTTATTTATAAATCCTCCGAGGCACACGTGTATATATAATAAACAAAGGCCTCATCACGATTCCAATTAGAAAGGGCGCATTGTAAAAGGGTTGCCTCTCTCTCTCTCTCTCTCTGTCCCGCATAAAGCACCTTTTAGCCCATTAGTTCTCGAAAAGCGCGCGATTTCTCTCTCCCGGGGGGCGGCCTTAAAAAATACACCACACGAGCCTCTACCATATACTCACAATGAGCCTGTGTGAATCATCCGATTCGAATATATATTATATTATACGAATAAATGATCCTCGTGTGTCTCCCGGCCTCTCTCGCAATCTATATTACGGGGATAGCAGCTGTGTGTACGTATAAATACATGTATACAGCCGATCGCAGCGGCGCATAGTATCGAGATCAGCGATCGGCATTTGAAATATTTGTCCTTTGAGCAATGGAGCGCGCCGCGAACAAATACGGCTTTGTTTAGGCTCTCTTTCTCTCTCGATATCGTTTAATTGTCTATCTTTCTCTCTCTCTCTCTCGACTCGCGTATTGCAACGGAGAAAGTAAAAGAGTCGACATTTCGTCTGTGTATGTATGATTTAGCTTACCGCGATGTGTGTGCGTTGTTGCATGTGCGACAACAAGCTCTCATCGTTATATACACTGTGCGCGTATGTGTGCGTGTGTGTGCGCGTGTGTGTGTGTGTGCGTGTGTGTGTGTGTGTGTGTGTGTGTGTGTGTGTTGTGATGTGTTGTGTTGTGTGTGTTGTGGTGTTGTGTGTGTGTTGTGTGTGTGTGTGTGTGTGTGTGTGTAGGAACGTAATAATCTGCTGGGTTATTGTTCGCGGTGCGCTGCGAGCGAGATGCAAATATGACGTAATTCTATGCATGTGTGCGAGTCTCTCTCGTCCTTACTCTCGTCTGATATCTATAATACGCGGTATAAATAACAGAGCGCACGACTGCGCGACTGTATTATGGTCTATTTGATTATCTTCAATTTGCCTGGGTAGACGCGATTTATTTTATTTCGTTCTGTTCGAAATTCAACGTATACACTGAAAATAAACCATAAAAGGATTTTATTTTTATTTATACTTTACGAAGATACTGCATACCATCAACTACACTTTGTAAAAATATAGCCAATCACCGCGAAAATATCAGGCATTAAAATCCACGTTTCTCGCGCAATCAGCATAACAAAAGCAAAATTCCAAAATCAGCAAACCTCACTCTTCGAATCACACGTCTCCAGCAGACCAAAGACAAAGAGAAAAATCCACCCCCTGAGACGAGTGTCATGCTCATCTCTCACAGCAGTATGTCCATACACACACCTTGATTACTCTTCGCTATATAGTATAGCTCTCGCATCACGCACTGCCACATAATGCAGAGCAAAACCTCGCTCTTTATGCAACCCATAATTTTTCCTGAATCATTAAAGAATCACACACACTCAGCTGATCAGACTCACCGCGGCGATAAAATTCCACGCATAACTTCACTTTCACTGTGTGTATACCTATATACGCATATATACATGCAGCGCGTTGCGCATATAATACCTGCTGCGTAAGACGGTGTGCGCACGCCTCTACGTGTGAGTTGAGTATACACATACATATATATACATGTAGCTAAGCGTCTGGAGCTTTGTTCGCTGAGGTGGAAATCGTCGCGGTCGTAAAAAGAGAGCCGCGTCGCGATAAGCGCGTGTTGCCGCTGCTGCAGCTGCGCGAGAAAGGAAAAGAGATGACTCGAAATTATGGCCGTGGGACTGCGCGAAAATGCGCGGGAGAGAGAGAGAGACGTGGCGATCCTCTCGCTTATCCTTGATCATTGTACGCTTTCGAAAGGAAAAAATTGGCGTTCTTCTGCAGCCGAGACAAGATTTTTCGAAAGGTTGCATTTTTTCGCTGGAAAACGTGGATCGTGTTCTCTTCAGCTTTTTTTTTTTTTTTGATGAAAAAAAGGTGGAAGAATATTGTGGTTTGACATTGGGAGAGGTTTCCCTTCGGTGCGAATATAAACGCACATAAATTCGCCGCAGACGGCGAGGGGTTTTGATGGGCAGCAGCAGCTGTGTATTGTTGTCCCGGTTGGGATTTTATTGCTTTTGGATGTCGATCGGACTTATTGCGCACGAGCGAGTTTATGCGTATTTGTTCATCAAAATCGACGCTTTTTAAGCGTCTCGGTATGCGGTTTGAGAAAAAGAGAAAAAAGATCTGCAGTGCGGATTTTGCGACGGTTCTGTTTACCGTGAAAAAGTAGAAAACAGTGACGATTCGAGCAGCATTAATTATTTTTTTTTTCAGGTTAATGGTCGTGAGATCTTTCTGGTTTTTTCGCTCGAAACGGCATCGGGCTTGGAATAAACCGGATGGCAATAATGGGTGTATACACTCGGACGTAAGAGACAGCCTGTTTGTAGTTGAATTTTTCGTAAATACGATTAATCTACATCCGAGAAGAATACACAATTTTTTGTGACGCTGTATCAAATTTTTTTTTAACTTTAAAAAAGACATGGCAATTTTTGTTAGTTCTTTGATTGGTGCTTGATATCAATACGGATGCGTTGATTGGTAATATTAATTTGATGTTTATGCCACTAACATTTTTATTGTAAACTTTTGCGAGTCAAAACTATATAATATGAACTTAGTTTCGATGTGTGCGTACTGCGTATAATAAATATTATCTGGACAACAGTTTTGGACTATAGGCTTCGAAACACCAACCGTACCTCCCTGGTAGAAAAGCGCCTATTTAAAATGGTGGTAAAGGCAGAAACTGGCTAAGTAAAATGTGAAAAAACTAGACATTTTAAATTCCTCAAAAGTAGCGATATTTTGTGTATTTTTTATAGGTGAGAATTATATTTCATGAAAGTATCAATAGATCAATTAGTTTTTTGGATGCAACATACAAAATTATTAATATTTAGGCATGAACTGAATAATTTTAATAATTTAAACATATGGCAAAGCTCGTAGGGCTTGTGTAGAAGAACATCTGCGTGGCTCAGTCGGTTAAGGCGCACGACCTTACTTATTTGTCCTCGTGAGGGCGTGGGTTCAAATCCTCGGTCAGACCGAATTTTTTCAGATGCAAACAATTATTCTATACTTTCCTATAACCAAAAAACTCGAATCGAAGCCTGCTGGCCACGACTTTCCAATTCTAACCTCGAACCGCGATAAGCCACGTGTAACTCAGCTGTGTTACTCGACCAACTATAATGGGCAGTTTGTACATAAAAACAAGGTACGCAAATTGAATCCAAGAACTGCTCATTATGTGGGAGAAAAAGCGTTACATTCTGCCTAAGAAATGGCAAATAAAACTGTCTAGTTCTTAGATTCTATGCCAAGAACTGGCCATTAAGTGGGTTACCGATTCTACCAGGGCTCTTAAACTCTTCGTGTCTCTGGCCAGCTGAGATAGGTGGCGCATAAGTGTTTTTCTGTTTCCTTCATCGATATTCTGCGCGGACACTCTTGATATAGTGGTTTAATACATATTCCAAAACTACCGCTTGGGTCTGCTGTTCAGGCAGCTCATGCTGCAACTGCCCATGTTATTTACCAGAAAAATAGTACAGAGTATTTCCCAGTCGGAAACACCCATACCTTGCAGAGGCAAACGCAGTTACCTGTATGCAAGCTGGTGTTACAGAAGAGAAAAAAAATACAATATAGTATATTACATAGAATTAAATAAAAAACTTACAAACTAAATAATGTAACTTCATTTACTATTTGTAATGAAGTTATTTGTGCCAACAGGCCCCTGGTAGAAGTCTTCCCGGGTTTCCGAGTAGAAACCAGCGATATTTTCTACTCAAAAACAATATTTTGATAATAACATAATATATTTAAAGAAAATTAAAGTCAGGTTTATGCAATTCTTTCAAGGTAACCGTTTTTGAGATAATATTCATAGTTTCAAAAATTAAAATATCATCAACAATTAAATATTAATAAATAATGCCCCCATTTGATTAACACGTTGACGATAAATTATCGGCAAATTTCTACCAGGGGCTATATCAGTTTTACAATAGATATATATCTGTGATAGAAAACGCAGTAATAGGTATAATACGAAAAACGTATTTTTTCCCTGAACAAATATGGATTTTCCGCTAATACAAACCGTTATATAGCTGATCCATTATTATTATTAATCCAAATAAACCGATCATCAATTCACCTTCCACTTCGTATACCAAAAAATTAAATTATACAATAAATCAACAAACTAAATCATCATTCATACATCTCCAGAAAAATCCAATCCAATCTAGCCTCTATAACCTACACTTTATGATGAATCGATCCCCGCAGAAAATCGTTAGCCAACTTAATATTCAAAACCGCACTCACGCACACACACACACGCTTCACCCGCGCACACTACATCCGAGGTCAGAGTCATCGCCCAGTCATTTAATCCAACCTTCTCAGGGTTACCCCCATATCGCCTCTCTCTCTCTCTCTCTCTCTCTCTCTCTCTCCTTTCTCTATACACCCATAGCCTCGGAGAAAAGTCAAGCGCATACATACTCTTCTCTATACATACAGCACACACTGCACTCAAGCAGCGAACGAACGAACGAACGAAGAGAGTGGCGCGTGAGAACGAGGATTCGCGCGCTCTCTGATCGACCGTTAAGTTCATCGGCGATTCGTCCGCGACTCGTCGCCATAACCTCGCTTATAACGAGACTTGCTCTTTCTCTCTTTCTCTCTCTGTGTAGACGCTCGTTAATTATTAGACTAATTAGGCCCTAAAAGGATCCGTTATCTTTCACGCATCGCCGCCGCCGCCGCCGCCGCCGCCGCCGTTGCCATGTCCAATTTACCGCGTGCGCACAGAGCTTTGTGTACTCGCTTCCGCGAACTTTGCAAGTTCGAAGAAGTGAGAGAGAACTTTTTTTGCGAGGGCGAGCGTGTCTACGACGCTTTTTCCTATATATATCTACATGCACACACTTCGCACCGCCGGTTTATATATATGTTGTAATCTACTCTCGCGCGCGCGCAGAGAGTAAGTAATGAGCGTATGCGTATAATGGAGAGCGAGCGGCTGCATTATAACGAGGGCTAATTGGGTTACTCGGCTTACTCTCCGATTCAATTAGTAAAATTGAGAGGTATACCTTATAGCCCCGAGATTTAATGCATCCTCTCTTTCTCTGTTATATATTATCTTTTGTACTGCGCGCGACGACGTCTTCTACGTAGAGGATAGCTTCTTCGCTTTACAGTTACAAAGAAATTACGAGTCCGTATTGTTCGTGCGAGCAGAGAGCTATCCTCTCTCTCTCTCTCTCTAAACGTCGGCGTTAAAATATGCTGGGAAACTGTCAACAGAGAGAGAGCCGTATCGATGACGCTTTTCGTCGCCCCTGAACAGTTAAGATTATAGACTAGTTGTAATCGATTATAATGCCCCGATGATTGGGAATTTTTTTGTTTAATTAGCCCGTGACTGCAACCGACGTTGTTCTTCTTCTTTTTTTTTCAATATCACACACGCGTACATACGTCTTCCAAAACGGTAAACAACATCCTTCATCGCGTTGTCGTATCGGGAACGATGTAATAATTTTCACACGAAATACATTATAAACGTTCGTATATAAGAGATACTCCTTTCCTTCTCCAGAGTATTATACACCGCTGCTCACGTCTCTCCCGCGCGGACGTCTCCTCATAATCGTGCCTTGGAAAAGTCAACAGGGGCGCCGGCTAATCTATTTCGTATTAATATTCCCGTTCGCTTCCAACTCTATACCCATATACACAAGCTATAAGCTGTGTGTGACCGGCTGCCCATTGAAATTGCGCACTACCATCCTCCTCTACGTCGTCGAATGGATAATTGACAATTGAAAAAATACTGTTATGGAAATGCGACTTCCTTTTGGGTTAGGCTTAACTGTATTGCGCGCTAGCGCGAGGGACAATGATGTTATTGACGTTGCCTTGTTTATGCGTCCATTGGACACACGCTGGAAGAGAGGAATTTATATGTATAGAAGAAAAATCGACGACGATTTACGTTTTTTTTTCTTCTACGGTTCTGGTGGACAAAAAACCTTGGCGAATATAAAAATTGATTAAAGCGTTCGCTGCTTGGAATCAGGTTTCTCACTCCGATATATAACGCGTGAATAGTAATACTGCGGAGCTGCTGCGGCGCCGAGCTTTGAATCGGGTTCCTTTACATAAAATATTCAAAATATATACTCTCGGACACTGAAATGTATATACCCACACGCGCGCGAGAGAGAGCGAAATTTATGAACGGCAAAGTCTTTCATTCATAGCCAGGGCATGAATGAGCATTCAAGAATTTCGGTACGGTTTTCATTTAGCCATTAGAATTATGGACTTTTTTCTCTGTCTCTCGAAGCATGTGTGCCATCCGTTATGTGGCCGTATCAGGATTGATTCTACTGCTCAGATTTCAGATAGGATTCTCGAAAATTTAACTTTGATGAAGATGCTGTCGGATTTTTTTCTCGTCGCTGTCGTCCCTGACTGTATGTCTTGTAATCATTGAATTATTCGTAATTATGGATAGACAAGGACTACGTTTCAAAATGCGGGCAAAAAACTTTTAATTAAAAGTCTTCAAACGCATATGGCTGAAAAAAAACCGTATAGAATAGGCACGCTTGATGTAATCAATTCATCTTGATGAATGAAGTAATGAAAAAGACATTCTTTAAACTCGTGGACTATCAATATTTCAGACGTCGAAAGAAACTGGTTCAAGGTCAATTAACAATTTTCGGCCCTTAGGCAACCACTACGTGTGTGTAAGTACGAAATTGTCGGTTAAACAATGGCTTTATTCAACAAGCGAACGATTGTAAAACGTGGAATATTCCGCTTTTCATCCGAAGGAAAAACCACCGGTAATCGATGCCCAGCCGCGTGTATAGTAGTACAAAGCATCTCTCTCATCAGAGACAGATCGTAGATCGAACTCGACGGAGCTCCAAGTCATGCGGAGAATCGGATATACGCGAAGAATAAAAAAAAACACTGATGTTGCCTCAGGCGGCATTTGACCATGTAGGACCACTTAGAGTACTGTCAAACACGTCATATATAAGCTAGTGGCAACGGTTCGACTAATTTTGATCCATACCGCGCAGCTCTCGACTCTATTTATTTAGGATCCTTATACTGCGCACCAAGAGCTGTGTTTTGTTCGCTCAAGAATCTCGAGATTTGTGTTAATCGACGAGGAAAACAAGAATAATTCGGCTCATCCGTATCGTGTTTCATCTGCTCTTCACGAAACCGTTAACCATTCGAAATCTGGCCACAGCGATCTCGTATCTCAGCATTTCTCATTAATAACGAACTATCCGACACCAAAATCGCCAAAATATCTCGCGGTAAAAAAAAAAATACGCCAGCTATCCATCGCGAAGAAGCTTCTATATATACATTGTTCGAATTCCCGGACGATCCAAGGCTACCGGCTGCCGCAGCTGAAGGGAACCGCTTATATTGCTTCGCTTCCCTCCTCCACGGGCTGCGGCGGCAACATATAAGTAATGTACGCAGGTACGCGCAGCACCTGCTGCTGCTTTGCTTTTGCGGTCTTCTGACTCTCTCGCGCCCTGATGTGTATGTGAATTTATGTATATACGAGTGACTCAAGAGGGTAGTGCTGCAGGAATTCTTCAAACTTTATAGGGGCTACTCTAAGTTGCTGCTTGCTCTGCGTTATTGCCAAGAGGTATGCAAGAATTTTCTCGTAAAAAATTGAAGAAATGACCCGGGGGGAAATTGGCTGCTGCAAAAAGTTTTTACCGAAATGTATGCGTTACTCAAAAGCTGTTCGATATGCGCAGCTTTTTTTTTAATAAAATAATCAAACTGCTCGTCGACGGCCACCTGTATAGACGCACAAAACGGTTTCCTCAAAATTCCTCGGGTTTCTTCTCTCCTCGCGAGAAAGGCTTGCGCGCTTATATGTAAACTGATAGCTCGTTTTCGTTTTCGCGGAGGGATCTATATACACCTACATACAAGTATATACTTGGCAGCATAAGACACACGCATTTAAAGGAAAGAAAACAGAAAGGCACGCAAGGCAAGCTTGTCAGCGAAGTGCAAAATTCAATCGGTTGGAGTTAATGCGCGCTGTTACGCTTCGCGAGCGAGTATATAGAGGTCGTAGTAGCGAGCGCGCGAAATTTGGACCGCCCAGGTGCTGAACCGTTTTTTTTTCTCGAAACGGAATTTTATCGTTGCTGTATAGTTTGTCTCTTTGTCCGTCGAGTGTTTGCTTTGTATGTTTCGTCCGACGTATGTAATGAGCTGTTATTATTGCTTAAATTTTATCGGTGAGTCACGCCTGTTTATCACGAGACGTGATAATCGATGAAGTGTGTGTATGTGTGTGTGTGTGTGTGTGTGTGTTGGGAATTGAGGCAAAAAATTATCGAGTGTTGAGATCGGAGATTTTAGATATTACACATGCACGGAACGCAATCTGTCTAAACGTGAAATTTCACGTTAATTTTCTAGCTTAACGGTCGTATAGGAAGTGAAATGGACACTCGAAGAGTGGCAGGGAGTTTCAAATGTAGAATTCGCGCGGCGCTTAGAGAGCTGAAATACGATCCTTCTTACAGCGTATATAACTCAAAATGTTTCAATTTAGAACCGGTATTGCAAAACACTGTCACTACTCCATGAGATTGCATACAGCTATACACAAGTTTAGTATTATATACGTTACGAAAGACGCACACACACCGTGTACATGTCACTGGGATGGTATACACATTTTTTCACTCATTCTCACTCAATTTGGTCCATCATCCATCACGATCAATTAGAGAAATACTCTCTGGGACTTGCGTCACAATATCAAGAATACCTCGTCTCATCATCCACGACGAAAAGTCCTATCATAGAGAGAGAGAGAGAGAGAGAGAGAGAGAGAGAGAGAGAGAGAGACACTTCGTGTAAGTGTATACACGAAAATCGAAATAAGTAAAAAGCAGCTCTCTCTCTCTCTCTTCACTTACCGATCTCGCGCATTCGCTCTCCCTGTACCATCATCATCAGTGCAGGAGTAGTGTGTACGCGTATATATACAGCTTGGCCCACAGGGGAGAATTATAACGGTGCAACGTTACTCAGCATCGAAAACTCGGCAAAAACTCGTACACATACACCGCCGACCAAAAGCCCGGAGAAAAATAGGAAGGAAAAGCTGTCGTCTCTCCCTCTATCTTCTTCTATACATATACGTAATATTATATATATATATATATATATATACACACACGCGCAGACACCTGCGTATTATGCGCGCACATTATATCGCGCATTATGTACACGAGGCGGAAGAGGAGTCTCGACGCTCTATACATATATGCATTAACGAGCGCGCGAGCGCAGCGTTTATCGCACTCGCGGAATTTTCGTCGAGGGAAACAGGCTGTGGCGGGAAGGACTGTTGCCGCTTCTTTTTACGCAAGAGAAGCAAGGATATTATATTATGGCTAATTCTGAGCGTTATTGCGAAAGCTCTGATTGGCTCTTTGATGCTTTTTTAGATATTCGGGGGAAGTTTGCGATTTTGATGAGTGAAGATATAATATACGAGTATGAACTGTGTGATAGAAAGTGGAATAATTTCGTTTATACAGAGGAGGGGGTAAACGGAGGTGTAATTACTTTAGTCGAGTGATTTTAGGTTTGCGAAATCGAGCTAGCGGCTATTACCGGAGTGCCTAAAAATTTCTGATGATTTTCCGGCAAGCACTCGGGGCTGTGTTTAATAATTTTAATCACTTCTATACTATATATAGAGGTATATACTCGATTTCAAGGGGGTATCGATTATACATACTTCGGAGAATTCTAAAGCGCGGGGAGGAAAGAATTAACATTAGAAAACACATTTTCCAATGGTATGTGCATTAATTTCCCTCGAATTATGTAATGGAAGTTCCTCTCTCACACCTCTCTATGCAAATGTATGTAAAGCCAAAGTTTTTCCTACGATCGGAGAAAAATGGAATTACACGAAACTGCTGAACATCGTCGAATATATAAATAATTTGCGCTTCGTGTTTGTAGCCGATAATTTGTTCTCTATGTGTGCAAACAAGCGCGCGCACAAAGAAAATTGTCCGAATTGCATCAGCTGATATTTCGCGTATTAGAGAGAGAAGCGATCGCGTGAGCTCGAGCGGTTGACTGCGTTTCTGATTCGATAATTCGAAGGATTTATCGCAGCTATAAACGCCATCGGTATGTCTATATGATTTCGAGTATTTTGCCCAAATTACTCAATATTCGCTATTAGTTTTATTCTCGCGATACGTCGTAACTCACGATATATTCACGTGTATATCAGAGTATGTACATGCTACCAGTGTATACAGGAAAAAAAGCTTTCAATATTTTTACAAAGTTAAAATTTAACGATCCTCCTTGGCGAACGTAGCATTAGTCATTGCACGCGTGCGTCATAAAATCTTTTTATTGGGCCTCGACTTGCGCTCTATATATTTTTATTAAACTCAGATAACAAACGCTCGCTCGCTCGCTTGTCGAGTCGGTCTAATCGTTGCAAAAACGCAATTTTCCATAATATTTTCGCGTCGCTCGCGAGCCGAAAAATCGGCGACATACCAGGATCGATCCTCTCCTCCCGCTCCAGAAACACCACCCACTGAAAAAACGCCGACAGAACAGCAGAAACCTCCACGACTCGAGCTAGTAGTAGCACATACAGCTCTCTCGAGAGATATACACGGGTGTACACCCGAGGCGTGAGAAACTGGCGACCGCCTCGAGGAAGAGAAGAGAGAGACAGAGAGAACCTTCTCTCCCTCTTCTGCTGCTCTCCTCTTCTCTCTATACTCTCAGAGCATAAACTCGCTCTATCGAGAGAGCGGTGGCCGGCTTCTGCCGTATAGGTGTTCTCCGGCCGCCGCCGCGTCTTTGTGCAACTGCAACAGCAGCAGCAGCAGCAGCAGCAGCAGCAACGAAGGTAGAGAGAGAAGGAAAGGCGTTCTAGGCTAGACGCTCGTCTTTGTTAGTCATTAAACAGGCGGCCGCATGCCGCCGGAAGATGTGCTGCTGTTCTCTCGAGAGCCGCAGGGATCGCACGTGCTTTTTCCACGAGCACACAGGGGGGTAATACCGATTTTAGCGATTTTCGCTGTAACGCTGCGAAGGATCTGTTTTGTCGGCACTTTACTGTTTCGGAAATAGAGAGAGTGCACGCACACGAGGGGACAGCGAAAGGTATAATAGCCGATGAAAAATGACCGGTGGCGAGCGTAGACGGAAAATCGGTAATCGCTTGAGGGGAATTTTCGTGTGACGATGTTTTCGGAATAGAACGCCTTTATTTGCCCCCTTGACAAAAGCAGCGGCGAAGAATTCCGGTGCTCAAAGTTCGTTTATTCCCAAAAATCTTAATCGAAACAGTCTATTTCAAAAAGCCCGAGAAAAAGCCCGCATCCTCGCGGCGATAAGCCTGTAACAGTTCTCGTTTCAATGACAATTCAATCTTCATAATTACGAAATACGCATACTTTCACGTAGACCGATAAACTACTTATCAGCGAGACTACAGCTAGTGCATACCAAACCTCGTACCAAACGAAGAAAATCGACATCTACTTACAGCAGTAACGTACGAATTGTTGAACCCAATCAACTCCACGCAACGGACACATTCCAAAACACAGACACACACACTCAGAGAACAACTCTCGGAATCTGCTTGGCTCGCGCGAAATCCGAGCGACGAGAAAATTCACCATCGAGCGTAAGCGTAATCTCTTCTCTGTGAAGAAAGAGACCTACCTGTTGATTCACGGAACTTCCTCTATTCAGCCTTGTGTGTGTATATCCCTCCGCCTCTTCCAAGATGCTGCTGCTGCTGATGCTGCTGCCAGCCGCGAACACAGAGAGCACTGGGAGGAGGATACAGTATATATCCCTCTTATCGACTTCTTCTCTCTCTCACTCACAACGAGAATACAACCCGCGCGCGGATATGTGTGCGTGTGTGACCGGCTAATCCTTGCGCAAGGACGCTCTCTGCTCACTGTACGTGGAAAAGATGCGTTATTACGTGTATTCACTGCACTGTTTGCTCTCTCTCTCTCTCTCTCTCTCTCTCTCTCTCTCTCTCTGTCTCACTGTGTGATAGATTATAGCACTGAGAACGACGCTAATAGTATAACAATCCTCAACGCGCAGAATCCTTGTGTATATATCTCTCCGTCGTTGTCGCGAGGGAAAAAAAACGTGGTGTATATTAAGTATAATATAAGATACAATGTATAGTATGTATAATATCAAAAGAAAAACGCGCAACCGGTCTCGCGAAGAGCCGCTGCCGCTCGGGGCAAGCGCCGATGCGCGACTGAGGAGAGTCAGCAGCCGCCGCCGCTGAACGCTGTGTGTCTCCGAGAGCGAGAGAGAGACAGACTTCTCTCTCTCTCTCTCTCTCTCTCTCTCTCTCTCTGTGTATACCTACTGCTGCGCTGTGTGCGTGTCGCCCGCGCGCGCGAAAGAGAGCGGGGGAGGGGACGACTCTGCTCAGCAGCAACAGTCGAGGTATAGAGGCAAGGTGAGCTATAAGATTAAGGTGGTTTCTCCACCGGTATGTGTGTGTGTGTACGGGGGGCACAATATACACGCGAAGGTATTGAGTTATAAAGGTTATTGCCGCGGTAGTCCCGAGGGAAAGAAATTTAGAGTTTTGGGTCTTTAAATTTTTTCTAGCGTTATAGTGCAGTATAGCGCAGATGTTTAACGATCCGAGATGAAGGGAAGGTAATGAGTTGTCGCGTATAGAGATTTTTCGATATCGATGCGGCGCACGAGTCATTAGTCACTGAGGGACATTATCTATGTGTATATGGAAAGAATATTGTATAATTGCGGTATTAATTTTCTGCCAGCGACTCTCTCGTTATATTACATTCTCGAGGAACTGTCGTTTGCTGTATTATCAAGGCCACGTATATAATGCAACGACAATTGTAGTGCGCGCGTAGCGTCGATTTTATTGCAACGAGATTATTATTACAGCTCTCGCAGTGTATATGTAAAAAATTCAATTGAAAATCCTTCGAAACAATCATCTCCATCAGGCTTCTCCGGAAAACCAACCCTTTCTCGCGGCTGTATAACAGACACTGCAGGCAATTGTAAAACCGGCATAACCCAGTGTACGCTGGCCAGTCTCGCGAGAGCGAAACCCACACACGTAATAATACACGTATAGCCGCAGAGAGCCAGTGAACCTCTCCGCGTGCTGGCGATGCCCAACTCCACACGTACCTATATACACAGGGAAAGAAAGAGCGAGTAGAGCCGAAGCTTGCCGAAGATCGGCGATCGGCTCGACTCGCAGGAATGCACGCGCCGGAAACCGGCCGCGGACTGGAATCGGGATCGGGTTCTCTCTCTCTCTCTCTCTCTCTCTCTCTCTCTCTTTCTCTATCCCTGTTCCTCCTCCTCCTCCTCTTCTTCTTCTTTCTTCCAGCAGCAGCAGCCGCCAAGGCAAACGACCGCAAAGTCGCCGCTGCTGCTGCTGCTGCTTCTCTCTCGGGAGATTGTGCGAGAGGCTGCAGCTTCTTCTTCTTCTTCTTCTTCTTCTTATTAGCTCTTCCTTCTCTTCGTCGTCGTCGTCGCCGTCGCCGTCGACGACGGCGTTCTATACGCTGTCGTGAACTTCTTCTTCTTCTTCTTCTTGTCGCATATACGTTCTGAGAATTCTGTGTATACGCTTTGGAGATGAGAAACAGTGTTTGGGTATACTCGTTTAGGAAGAAATTATGAAGCATATGATTCCTAACGGATTATACTCACTTTGATACACGTATAATAGACTCATTAAGGAATCGCAAATTTGCCTTATCACCTACGCGCGCATTTCACACTCTAAAACGCTCGCAGTCCTTTCATCATGTGAACAGGTGAAAATGAACTCTCACATAGTGTGCAGCGAGTTAAGGTGTATAACTTAACTTTTCGCTCTAAGAACTTTAGAGAGTAAAGCTATTTTTTCATGCCGATGCATCGCTTTGATTATTATACACCTATAGCGCGCACACACACACACTCATACTCGTGTAATTACAAACGCGCGTATAATCCGAGCCTACACCTTTACAATCTTTGAAATTTATATAGAAATCCTCGTATATAATAATAATTTATGCTTATAGCACAATTTATACGTTTTCATTGCACACATATACAAAAAACCTTGGCAGCCGAGTTCAAAGCTCTCGCCTGACGGGCGGATCGTTTCCGTATTTCCGCATATTCGTCTCTTCTAAACCAGATTTTCCGCTACAGTGAAATGGAAAACTCGACCACCTGCGCCTATTTAGGAAGCGCACGTCGAGCAAAAAAAAAGAAGCGGTTCTCGTCGATTACGTATATCTGGTCGACGCGATGTTATCAATCGAATTTTCCTTTTTCGATCGCTTCTAGCGTGTGTCTATACGATTGTGATCGTTCGATTTTATTCGTTATTTAGTTTCAAGATCGATTATTCTACCCAAATATTTATAAATTAAACTTAGCTTTAATGTGTACATACGTACGTGTGTTAGAGCGATGTCAACTTATACGACAACAAAGCGAAGTTTTGGACTGGGCCCTTTCGCAAAAATAGGTGGCGCAAGGACACTTTTCCATTTCCCTCATAACAATATAAGCGCCGTGTCTAGATATAGCGATGTGCTACCAATGCTAAAACTGCCTTTTTTAATCGGCTGCTTCGGCCGCTCATGCTATAACTGCGCGCGAATTCGAATTTTCTTATAATGATGTCTCTCTCTATATGGTAGATACTGTTTAGTATAGACTAAACTTCATCTTCATGTGCAAACTTCCATCTTCTTCAAAACAAGATTCACAGCTAGCTCCTAGAGAAAAAAATCAATCCATCCTCTCAACTCAACCCAGTCTGTGCAAAAAAGAGGTGCTCGCGCATGCATCACCACTGCGGAAATTACACGTTCGCTGCACGGAATTATTGATTATATATACCGCTTTATAAACGCAAGCTTTCTTGCAATTTCGATGTCAATGAGAGATAAGTTGATTACACGAGCTTAATGGTATAATTGGATCGATGTCTGCTTCTGTGGTCAGGTGGATCCTATATATACACGCATAGTCGAATCCAGAGGAGGTGTGTCGAATTTTTTTCTACGTCACGCTTCACGAGAGCCACACTTATATGGTATAATATGATAGATATAGGTGCCAAAACAGACACGAGACGATTCGCGATCGAAAGCGGGAGAATATAAACTGCTGCTGCGAAAAGTTTCTTGACCCAGACGAAGCAACGACCTTTTATCTACAGCCTCGATGGCTATCGGTGTAATGAAATCTCCGCTCTGCCAAAGGCGATTTCATTCTTCTTCATCTCTCCTCTCTCATACACCCGTGTGTATATATATAACATACAAGATGACTAGCGAGACGTCACTCTGCCATCAGCTTCTAGATCGAATTTTTACAGTTCGATTCGGCGAGATTGTTCGCCTCGCACCGATAGATCGATCCGAATTTCGATTTCCTGTATATACACCACTATACGCATATAATATACCTATTTCTTCCAAGCATAGAACCTCACTCTATAGCTCGAGCGCGAGATTAGCTCGATTATATATCCGCACATGCAGGCTCTTGCACACAGTCGCATGACGCGCGATAAGTGCGGCCCACACGGACTATACACGTGTGTGTGCGTATATATATATATATATACCGGCCGGCCGGCGACCATCTGCCGGGGTTGTAACCCAAGGCCGTCGGCTTTGATACGCCTCGTCTTCTGCCTCGGATGCACTTGTGTGTGCGAGACTAAGAGTAGAGAGAAGGTATAGGGACGTATACGTGTACGCGTGTACTTGCAAGAAGGTGTAAGCGTTCGCGCGTTGAAGCCCGAGATGGCTGTATGCGTGGATGGGATGTATCGCGAGTGGGCTGGTATAGAGAGAGAGAGAGAGAGAGAGAGAGAGAGGAATGCTGGGGTATATATTCTTTTTTTTTCTCTCTGCAAGGATGACTAATTCTCAAATCTCGCTAATCGGCCTGGTTCCCAGCAAGAGCTCGTCGATTACTCTGCATGTTGTACAATAAAATCGAGTTCCACGGAGTCGAATAAAAAAAGAATCTCCTAATACTCGGCGAATTTCGAAAGCTCTCTGTATAACCCTCCGTCCCATTTGTATAAGAGCTAGCAGGCATCAGCGATACCTCTACTCAAATGAGTTCCGCACATCCATATACCGCATATACAAGTTTCTACCTGAGTAGGGTCTCCCTCGAGTTTCGTCATCGGAGAGCTCTCCGAAGGGACATTTTTATCGGGCCTTTGTTTGCCGCCGCCGCCGCCGTCGGACCCGATATCCCCACACACATGCACGTGCATTCGTGCAAATATTTGCTCGCGAGCTGGAATGCGCTTTTTAGGGAATCCTGATTTGTTTGTGGTTTTAGGGCGAGATTTTTTCAGAATTTTTATCGCCAAGAACGTTTTAGCCGTGTGTTCGAGGGCTGATGCGTTTTTCGATATTATAATAGCACAAACTACGCGTCTAAGTATACTTCCGGCGACATCTAAATCTACTCGAGCGATATTACTCAAGCCCTGTCTCTATTTCTCTCCTATTCCAAAGCGAATTTCACTTAACCTTAAGTAATTTATCACTGCTCCTCTCTGACTGTGCAGCAGTGTCTTACTTAACAACACACCAATGCAGCGGCGCGTCTTCTCTCGCGCTGTACAAAGCGCCGACTACAATTTCCATCACAGGACCCAGATGTATATATACAGGTATATAGAGACAGAGAGACTCTGCTCGTCGCGCATTCGTATACCGCAATTTAATCAGCGCGCGCTTGAAAATGCCAGTGATCAGTCGCGCCGCCGCCGCCGCCGCCGCCACGATCATCCCACTTTGCAACCACGCTATATAGCTGCATTATAATGTGCGCAGAGGAGAGAGAAGGTTGCTATAGCTAGTGCATTGTCTTATTTGGGATATCTCGCAACTCGAGAAGCGAGAAAAATCAACGAGGCTTTCCTCACCCGCGTGTAACGCTACTATCGCACCTGAAACGACGGGGATTTGAGCCCGATGCTGATGCAGTCGTTGCGACACTGTGTAGGAGGTGAGATGCTGATTTTCGGCGATGTTGTTGGGAAATTGGCAAAGTTTCTTTTTCAAATACTCTGTGCTATAGATAAATTTAACGTTTTTTTTTTTTTTTGCTTTGTGTAATCAAATGTGAAACAAATATTATCGATATCAAAATTTTATTGTATACACAGGGTTAGAAATAGCGAAGCTGAAAATTTTCGGAAGAGACAAGACGACAAGCGTATAAAAGGGAGCTCTAACCTCTCGGCACCAGCAGCCTTCGGCTTTGCTTTATAAGTAGCTGCTTCAAACGTTCTATACCTATAAACGCGTATACCAAAGCGTATCGTATTCGCCAAGTAAGGCTGTTATATATTTTTTCTAGACATACACAATGCAGAACGAAAAAATTGAAGAGAAAAAAAAAGTTGAAAATTTTTCTGTAAAGCGAGAAAATTTTCACGCAGTTATATAGGATGAGCGGCTCAAGCTAGTGGCTCAACAAAAAGTGGTTCAAACATAGGTACAGAATACCGCTATATATATGCACCAAGCTCACAGATAATGCTGAGGGAAACACGAAAACACCTATGCGCCACCTATCTTTGCTGACCAGAGACGCGGAGAGTTTAAGCGGTGGGGAGAGACAGGCCAATCCAAAAACTGCTTTCTTTTGATGTATAGACCTATTGCAGTTGCATGCACTTGAAATTGAAATAAAGTTTTTGGAAAAATTTGATGGGGTATATAAGCTATAAGTTTTGATTTCAAAAGGTCCAATACGTTTTTCGGTGTTCACGTTCCATATATACATTTCGAGTTGTCGCGCAGGACTTTCGAAACAATAACAAAATACATCCCGCACTAACAATCACAATTTCTCTTCGATAAAAAAAATCGAGAAATACAATCTCTTCAAAAAGATCACCTAAAATATAGTTAAAAAAATGTTCATACATATAAGTATATTTCTTTTAAAAAGCTATATCAAAAGAACTCGAAACCACCTATAATAACCCGCGCACGAGGTCAAGTTACGCATAAACGCGCACCGCTATAGCCTCGGAGCATCGTTCGGCTGTATAGAAAGAAGGAAACGCGCCCGGCAGCGATAATTGCCACACGAAGGAGAGCATCGATCGTCATCTGCATCAGCCGCGTAATCGCGCGCGCAGCAGCGGTAAAAGATCCAACTGCCCCTCGCTCACAGGTATATACACCAGAACAGAGCTCTTCTCACACATATATAACGATATAGCCACCGGTCGACCTTGACGAAAGAACGTGACTTTTCTCCTTTTTGCCCTGGCTTCAGCCTCGGAAGACCGACGAGCGAGAGCGTCCTCGTAAAGGGCTCCCTTACATAGTTCGAGAGAAAGAGAGAGAGAGAGTGTATATGGATGAGCGAATGCGCTAAGGACGATGTATAGAAGAGAGAAGCTTGGAGGGACGACTAAGATGCGAAAGCTTCCTGACCGTTTGACAGAGTTTGCTTTGCGGTAAAATTTTAGGGAAGTATCTCTAAATTTATACAAGCCGAGCAAAGAATAAAAAAAATTGTTGTCTTCACGCTTGATTAACGCCAGATCTAGAATTTCAAAGTGTAGCTGAGCGTAAGCTTCGACGAGATATCGGCTCTCTGGTAGTTTTATTCTCAAACTTCAGGTGTAGCTCTTCTAGAAGACACACACACACACACACACACACACACACACACACACACACACACACACACACACACAAAAATAGATGTGCTCTCGGAGGATGATAATGTGAAGGGCGGATCGAGTGCATTCTGCTAAAAGCTAGTCAGGCACGTCGAATTTAATCCGAAAAGAGTCAGTCTGATACATACAAGATTTTGCACTTGTGAAATCACAAGCCGCTTGGTATACGGATCAAAAATTCAAAATTATCCGTGTTGTACACTATTGAAAAAGAAAATCAGTCTAGTTTCATCCAGATTTTGAAGGACGTTACGATAAACGCTATTAAACTGGATATTCCTGATCGCTTCGCTTTTAGATAGCTGTCTCTATTTTTACCCATTTACAAAATGCACTTGTTATCGAGCGCATCGGCGCGTGAACGTGCTAAAGTGCATCTAATTTTAAACCTGATGCGAATGCATTGTTTAAAAAATTTAAACTGCTTTAAAAGCAAAAAAACTGATTTTGCATTAATAAGTGCACTCCCATTTATTCATACCTCACAATGTCTCCCTTTATCCACCACCACAAAGCTATTCCTCGAGATTATTCGGCTTAGTTCAAATTTACTGCCCAGCCGATTGTCTCGAGAAAGGACCCCATACAGAGACGCTCCTTTTCCTCTCTTGACCGTCTCACGTTTCCGCCGCCTCCATTAGTCGGTGTATCTCTATATAAGAAAGTCCTCACACCTTTCTCACATGAACTTCCAAAATACCCGCAACAAATCCACTCGGTATACACTATTCCCAAAGGAACGTGACTTTTCGCTTTTCGCACTAGCCTGGGAAAGCTTGTCCCGCACCTGACTTTTTTTCTACGACGTTCTTTCTTTTTTTTTCTTCGGTCTTTCTCGCAGTATACTGTTGCTGTCTCGGGATATTCTGATACAGTTTATTGCTTCGACGCGACAAGTCAAAAGGGAAATGTCGAAGGGGCTAATGCGGATGGTTGAGGCAACGACACGCGCAACGCACATTGCTTTAGAATGATGGGATGAGCATTTTTCACCAGAAAGTACGTGAACTTGGACGTTGCTCGGTTGTTACCCGTCTGGTTATTTCGATGGCAAAGAAATGTTCATTTGCCTTTCATCGCATTATAGATATATACCATAACGACGCGTCCATCTCGCAGTGTGCTGTCAACGTTAAAATCCAAGCATCGAAACAATTAAAATTGAATTATATCGATGAAACGGTATACGATATCGCTCGTCAACCTAAATTCTAGAGAAAGTGGACCAAAAGCACAAACGAGTCAGAGCACAACACAATATCATTCAAACAAACGACGCGACAAGTAAACATCGTTAAAACGCATATCGTAATACGATTCGATATGAATATTTTAATATTCTGACGCAGTGCTCGATTCGATTACGTACTTTTTGATGAAAAATGACGATGCTGGAAAGTGGGATTTGAAAATTCAACAATGACCCAAGCGGCTGTCAGATAATGTTTTGGCCAGAAGTTCGCTATAGATATTTCAGAATAACAAACTTGATACACCATTAAAATGACACACTGGACTGGTTTATAGTTAGGCTGGCTTTTATGCCACTTGAAGTATTTTCAGGTAAGGGGTAATTTAATTTTGAAATTTTTACACATATTTGGCTATATTTCTATGAGTTTATTTTGTAGTGAACGTGTTTTCTTTTTTATACAGAACAAAAGAGTGGTGATCGTAAACAAGGGTACAAGAAGACCGCAGGTATGGGCAACATTACTACCTGTACTCCCACGGGACTACGATACATAATACGTTGCCTACTTACAAATTAATACAGTTATTAGAATATGAGGTATAACTAAAACTAAATATTGGACATATAGCATATTGTCTGAAATAAAAGATGAATTCACGCCAAAAAATATTTACAAGTTTAAAATATTTACAAATTTACAAATCTATCGCAACAATTGCGTTCTTTTTGCAGCGGTCCGGTAATCCAGCTTTGGCATCGGTTCGTAGACCGGGGGCGGCTGCTTTCTGCCTACATTACTTACATATGGACTTTTTTGGAACTATAAAATGCCGCATTATTGTAGTTCCAACTTGCATTGAGGTGTTTTTATTTTTCATTCCGGTGTCTGATAAGCTCCGGACGGTCTCGGTGCGAAACGAACCTTTTCAAGTCCAGAGTAATCGGAATTAAATGATACGATCCTGGTTCGGATGAAGACTTCAGATCTTCTCGGCGCTGAATTATCGCGGCTGCAGGTTGACCTGTGGACCGTTCATCTTTCTGATCTTGAACCTTTGGCGCTGCTGGACGATGTGGTCTTTTATCGTCCTGTTTCTTCCGAATAGTTGGAGCTGGACAATACGAAGTTGCCCGGTGTCTAATAATCTCCGGGAGGTCTCGGTGCGAAAAAAATTCAATGTCCAGGGTAATCGGAATCAAACGATACGAAGACCCAGGTTCCGATAGATCTTTCCGATGCTGAATTTCTGTGGCGTCTTTTTCATCCTGCACCTTTGCTGGATTGTGAAAAAGCCTTTTAGGTACTGGCCCGTGTAGAAACTTCTCCGATGTTGGCTGGTCAGTCCTCTTCCTTTTGTTCTCATGGGCGGTTGGAGCTGCTGGTGTGGGATGAATATCCGGTTCGCTTCTCTGCTCCCGGACCGTTGGAACTTCTGGTGGAGCAAAAATACTCCGAAACCTCTTCTTCTCCTGGACCGTTGAAATTGCTGCTGCCTGCGGTGAAGAAAAAATACTCTAAATTCTTTTTTTCTTAATGTTGGAGCCTGCAGGTTGACCTGAAATCAATACTTGACTTACCTGAACCTTATCCACTGTTGGCTGGCATAAAGTCTTTTCGACTTCAAGTTTTTGAACGGTTTGTCTTGGGTATGCCATTTTAGTATACAGCATGTGCTCTTGATCAATTTTCGATCAATACTGACTGAAATAGGTCCTGCGAAGATATTTATAATAGTCCTGGAGCAGCTGTGAATACGTTAGGGTGGATCTAGATGGGCGGGCCTAGGTAGTCGGAACTGGGTTGGTGGAGCTAGGTAGGTGGGTCATTAATGTGAATGATGTTGAAACTGAACTTTCAAAATAACTCTGAAAATTTACAACTCTGTTGAACTATACAAGGTATACTTTGAATATCCTGCGCCGTAGTTCAGCTTTCTGATGTATTGCGCGCCGAGTGTTGGGTCCCACGCAGGGCCATAAACCTATCGGTCCGCCGGCCGATGCGACGTCCGAACCGACGACGACGCCGTCGACGTCCAAAACCGCCAAGAGAAGGGATAATCTCTCAAAGGTCGTATCTGGTACTTTTGGCAGCTACAGCGAACTGCACTGGACAGTCAGTCTAGCGACAGCCCCCGCAAGAGTAACTGCGCTGACTTGGTTGTCGCCTCTTTCCATCTTTCGATTTTGTACTTACTTTGAGTTATAATAAACATACACTAGTATCTTTATCTGCTCGAAAATTCAAACGTCCACAGGAAAAGCTCGTCACTATAGGAACGGCGATTATTGCGAAATTTGCAGACGCCCTCAGCTCAACAAAGGACGCTGTGTACTATGGCTTGTCGAGGTACATCTCCACTCGGCTGTTCGGTGACGCTCTATACGATATTCCCTCAGTCTCTTGCGAAATTTATGCTCCTCTGAGTGAACTAGTATGGACCGAGGCATGTTTTCCCAATATGGAACGTGTTTTAGCATAGCATTGCCATGCTGATTGTTTGACCTTTGAATGTGTTGAAGCTGACGCTTTTAGAAAACTCTACATCCACCTACAAGCCATTTGGGACTAAGAGTGTAAGGAACGTTCAAGACCTTTTTCAGGTATAAGGTAATTAATCGCCCGCATCATTATAGGGATGTTCTCGGAGTCCTTTATAAGTGCAGAGCCATTAGGGATTTACGCCACAGGGGTAGGTCAGGTATAGCGCATAGAATAGAATTTTTCGTAGAAACTAGGCAGTAAGGGTCGAGTAGTGGGGGGTAAGAACCGTTAGACTTGACATAGTATAAATACCGATGGTTCCAAGGCTTCGACAGTTGGTTAGTTGTAACGAAACGCTGTAAATGTACAGAACTGGATCAGCATATCATACTGTATTCCGTATTATTACTCAAATATATTTTTCTATACACAGATCCACTGTGTACTTCATAATTTACACAAATAACCTCAACAGAATGTAAGGCTTTCAAATGCTTAGAATAGTCGAAAAAAAATCATTGTTTAGCCCTTTAGCCCGGAAATGCTTTGAGGAAAGCTAAAAGAGGCAAACAAGGATAAACCGGCTCAAAGAAGATTTCTTCACTCAATAAACAAACAATTTTAATGGTTTTTAGGCGTTTAGAATGTATACGTATTGTAATTATTGTTAATATCAACGGCGTTCTATACTGGGCAATGCTTTTTCGATATCTCTAAAAATTAGCTTCTATGGTTCGGCTTCCCATTTGGTTCTTTCGCAAAATTAATAGCATCCACGTTTATAACATCAAAGGCCCCTATAACAGCAAGCAAATCCTGCAGTTTGAGCAACTTTTACGGCCCTAATCGAAAGCTATAGCGAAATTAGCTGAGCAATTCCATACTGGGCACATCTCCCCTATACATACACCGTGTATATACACGTATACGTATAAACTCTTTCTCCTTTTTCCTGCTCATCCCGTTCCTCTTTCTCTCGCGCGAGCTGTTCTGCAACTTCAACAGAGAGAAAGAGAGATACATCTGCGGCCTTCACGGTACACGAGTCACTCGAATTAAATTGAAGGGCAGACGCGACCCAATGGAGAGAAAGAAAGAAAGAAAGTGGGAGACAGAGAGTAAGTACGAGTTGTGCAGCAGCAACAGCAGCAGCAAAGAAACCAGTTGGAGAACGATATCAGTCGCTGTCACTGCCACCGCGTCACTTCGAGTCATTGCGCGGCTGCTGCTGCTGCTGATGTGGCGGTGTAAGCTCGTAATAGTATATTGTGTGCCAAGGGCGTAAAGTGGGCTTTTTTAGTGGGCCAAAAAGCCCACTTAGCCCTTGGTGCACACCATATTTTTTGTAACGCAAGTACAGATTTTTGCGTTTTTTTTTTAGATATTGAGTGCAACTTTTTTCAGAATCGGCGACCAGACTCTTAGTAGACTAATTTTTAAATTATATATATATATATATATATATATATATATACATGTATATGTGTGTGTGTGTGTGTGTGTGTAGAAAATTTTCCGAAAAAATGTTAGCGGGCGTTTTTCAGTTTTTTTGCCCGCTGGTCTGAAAAAAGTTACTTTAGACCCGCGATCAGAATTAGTCGTCGAACTTTCCGCGGCATGTATGTAATGTATGTTAGCGAAGATAGGTGGTGCAGAGGCGCTTTGCGATTACCTTCAACATGATTTGCGAGCAGAGTGCACATATAGAGGTGTACCATCTTTGACAAAACTGTGTTCTAAGGCCTGACGCTTGGGCCACTCATGCTAGAAAAGAATGGAATCTATCGTCATATTTAAAGTCTTGATTATATCAGTCCCTATATAGCTTTATTGGTATGTAATGGGATTCTTTATTCGTCTGTTCCTAGAGTCTTGCGCGATGATTGTGGCGTGACATTCGCGTTTAGTTTAAAAATTTTACAAAAATACTCTGTTGAGGCAGTTTTACCGATAACAAATCATATCGATTGGAATACAATCGCAAATTCTACAAAAAAAGACTCAATCGTTTCATCTCCCTACTAACATCAGTAAAAATACTAAACAAACACTTGCAATATCTAAATCAAAACGTACAAAATAACCAACCCCCGACAAATTCTCTTCAAAACTATAACTTAACGCCCACATCATTTTTCGAAATTCCCGCCCGCGCACATCGAACTCATTGTTCACATATACGACGTAAAACACGAGCGCTAAGCTGCACAAAGAGCTCACACACACGTGACGCTCCGCACAGAAGGACAAGTACATAAACGTCAGCTCGAATAACCATAAACGAATGCAGAAAAAAAGGAACAATCAATTATTAATTTATGACGGCCTGAATTATGCGCTACCGATCGCACTGCCGCAGTATATACAACTCTCTCCCCCTTCGCCTATATTGAATCATTTTCATTTCATAAAAACAATGCGCAGCTCTACTCCCGCGCTTGTGCTTGCGCTGAATTCTGATGCCCGAGCTGCGCGCTGTTAACAGGCCGGTCTCGTAAAAATTGCGCTACCGCTCGTAAAATCGTGTAATAAAACGAGGTTATGTACCTACCAGCCGCGCGCGCGCTGCATCGACTTTGCCTACTGAACTCGAATTACTTTATTCATTCGCGCCGTGTTCACCGAAGAGGCAAATTCCATATGTACACTTGTATATACCACATCGTCCATCTCGATCAAGTTCGCGATTTTTTGTTAAAAGAACAAAATAGGCATCGATCGTGCTTGAATGCAATAAACCAGAGGACAATCCCTGAAGAATCCAGAAAATCCCGAGAAATCATTACGCGAAAGCCATTAAAATACTTTCGTTATTATCAGCGAGCTTTCGTGCTCCGTAGCAGCAGCAGCGCAAATAAAGAATCCCCAAGAGCTGTGCGAGCTACAGACGAGCAAAAACAAATTAAACCCGTCGACTGTAGCAACTCACGCGAAGATATGGAAAAAAAAAAGGAATATAACGCAAGAGCGACGACGAGTAGTCGAGTTGAAAAGCCAGAGCGTGAAAATGAAAATTTAACGTCTCTCAATATTGCTCGCGTTTCCAATCCTCGCGAGATAGACTCGCGAAAAGAAACCGAGAGAGAAAGAGAGAGAGAAATGAAACGCCACTCTCCGTATATATATATAAAACGCGTAGGCTGGCTTTTATCGGCCGTTTGCATTCTCGCGTGTCCAACGATCTTATATATACACATACACACGAGCTGCACACGCGGTGTGTATTATCGCGCGACACTTTTCTCTCGCTCTCTATCCTCAGCAAAGTGTGTATGTGTATGTATGTGGAGAGTGAAAAATACAAGAACGAAGAGCAGCAGCCGATCTTTTTCTCTCTTTCGCGCCAAGGTCGAGTTTTTGCCGATTTCGCATTAGCGTAAAGCCGCCGCCGCCGCCGCTGCCGATCGATTTCGCTCCGCCAGTCCGCGTTAAGTCTCTCGTGAGCGAATGTGTGCGTATATGAGAGGGAATAGATATTTATATACGCGAGAAGGTGTACAGCGCGGTTGAGGCGACAAGGGAAAAAGAAGCCGGGGATAATGCGCGAGAGTGAGGAGAACGATGGAAAAAGAAGGCGCGCGATCTCGTTTTGCCACTTATTTGCGCGTGTGTGTTGAATGTTGCACACTATGTGTGTCTATAACTATCGTGATTTTTTTCGATGAAATTATTAATAACACTGGCGTATATACTGATGAACAATTCCTACATTTCAATTTGCGCATTAATTCCCACAACTCTCACACACACACACACGCGTGAAAAAAACCGGCTCCTCCGCGCTAAAACACATATACCGGTACACACGCCAGCGCAGAGAGGTAATCAATCGGTAATTGTAAATACCGGCTCACGAGCGCGTGCTGGCGTGACACGAATATTATATATCTTAATAATTCGAAAGGGACGATCTGCTCGAAATCGACCTCTTTGCATGTGACCGACACGATGCACACACACACGCATACACGAGAGACCAGAAGCTCATTTGGTGGTGCTTAATTGACTCGGATATAATTACTCTCGGTTCTCTTTCTGCGGAAGTGCGCGCCTGTGCACACGGCGATGAATTTTAACGCGGATGTATACACTGTGCGAATATAACACTAGGTTACAGCGCATAATATTACGAGGGTATAACGGTCCCGCTTCGGATTGAAAAAAATGGAGCAAACTGTAAACTGTTCCGCCGTGACCTTGCGCCGCTCGAGTTTTAGGAAGCGCTGTAGAAAGATTAGAATTGCTATAGAGATCGTTATGCCTTAATTCTTTCAAAAAAAATTCTCTTTAATACCGATTCAGCCTCAAAACACAGAAACCCAATGTCCATCAGAGCGTCATCGGATCTGCAGCATCAGCAAAGACACAAAAGCGCGTAACTTTCTCGCAGCGTAAACTTCTCCAATCGCTTGCTCCACCCGAAATCGCAACCAATAAGCCGTGTTAAAGTAGGCCACACCGCATCCTTCGTGGAATCCGCGTCATTACACGCACAGCCAAAAAGACGAAAGGCTCTGCTCTGCTGCTGCAGCAGAGAAAAAAAAACCCGTTCGTGCGGAGCCGGTTACGCGCGTACGAGCGAGCGACAAAATAACAGGGTCAAGAGTCACGCGCACGCGTAGTAGATGTTATATACGACTCGCTTATGATCAACAATAATAATAGCGATCGTATGTGTAGATGATACACAGACACACAGGGTGAAGGCTTCTTTCTCTCTCTCTATACGTATATATAGTGACAGATGCGCGAAAGTACGACCGGCCTTGAAACGTATAACGCGCGAGCGAGGAATCATCCAGCGAGTCAGTGGCCTCTACCGCCTCCTCCTCTCGATGCTGCCTTGTCCGAGAGGGAGTCGACCTCGGGAGCGCCGTTCCTCCTTCTTACACCGCTGCTCTGCCTCTTTCCCCCATGTGTGTGTGTGTGTATATATGGATATTCTATAAAAGCTTTATTATACACACACACACACACTGGCTACGTAACGCATAGATACACCAATACACATATACGAGGGTTTCATGCAGCGGACGATCACGATGATGAGGATACGTGGAGGCGTCGCGATATAAGAGAGGACTGCATCGCGCGGGGGGATGTGTGTGGGAATAGGTAAAAAAAAGGATGGGGAGAAGAGGCTTGCAAGAGAGAGGAGAGAGAGAGAGGTCACTTTATAAATAGATGGCAGATGGGTATATTTAGCCGAGAGCGAGTCCTGCGCGCGCGCGAGGAGTTTCTGTGTTGGTGATATACTATAATGTATATAAGAGACTCGAGAGTTGGGAGCCGGTGTGTTTTCATTATGGATGGGACACACTCTGACATCTTATAGCGCCGAGAGGATTATGTCGTGTGCGAGTCGGATGGACTGCGCGGCTTCTTGGGCGGTTTCCAGTTTATCGTCGTTTTATGTCTCTCTGGACATAGTTCTTTGGAATAGGAGATATATATATAATGAACTTGGGATATCTCAATCCGTTGCGTGTACATGTCGGTCATAATTAACGATTGCAGAGAGACTCGCGTCAGCCCTTTTTTTCGTCGTTATACCGCGTTTTCATCAGTAGTTTCAGCTCGTGTCACAATTAGAGCATCGATTACGGATGATCCTCTGAAAATCTTTCCCAATCCCCTCGCACTATAAGCTAAAAGCAATTACTGCCCCAGTTCCAGTAGCCGCCCCCGCAAGAATTCAATCATCGCGCTCCACATATAGACGCATCACACACAGTAGCCGAGTGAGAGGTGTCACCTAATTCTTCTCCGAAAAGTCATGCCCTACATAACCGTAGATGACTGTAATATATGAACTAACCTGCGATTCTTCCTGGCGCTGCTCTGGAACTCGCTCATCGAGTGTCTTCTTCTTTCTGCCTTGGCCCTGGCTCTCCTCCTACCGATCGTCTGAGTCCTCTGCTCATCGTGATCCTTACCGATCTCCTCCGTCTGATGCTTCTTCTGAACCTGTCTCTGTTCGCTACTGGAAGCAACGATTCTACAGGAAGCTCTCCTCTGCTCCGGTCTCTTACCAGCTGGTCTCTCCCTCGGCAGACTACAGTAGAGATTCTGCGAGGGTGATGACTGCTGCTTCAACTTGTTACTATTCCCATTAGAATCGTTGGACTTGCTTACAGTAAGGTGTTCCCTCAACCAACGTCCAAAGCCACTACTACTGCTGGTAGTGGCCTGTTCGGTGGAATTCGGTGTGGTCGGTGATCCTGTGTTAGCGTTGTTGGAAGCCTGATGACAGGCCGCGCCCTTCTCGGCCGATTTGCTCCTGGAATGAGAACGAGGAGTGAAAATAAGGCTTGCTCAGGCTTCTCGAGATATTATATATCCTTTGTGCGCGCGATCGTGCATGTATATCGTGTCGTTATATTTATATGCTGCAGTGTATGCGAACGGGATTGTCGTCTTGAGTTCTCTCTCTGTCTGCGCTATTATATGGGTGTGTATACTTTGAGAGCTGGATGGATGGATAGGTGGATATACGTTATGTAGTATAGGCTACTTGTTTCGAGAGTGTGGATATATGTGCGAGGGGAGTTGAGAGCGGGTTTTTCTGGTGCTGATGTGTTTCTTTGTTTCTGTTTCGTTGGAGAACTGTGGTGATGACAAGTTGCACTGACTTATGGGCAGGGATTTTATAATTTTGCGAGAATTTATTTTTATTACTAATGTGGGTAGAGTTAAGACGCGTATAGCTGTGTGGTTTATCTTAGCGAACGTTGAAAATACAGGTTGTATGCAGTTGTAAAAGATATGATAGGATCTGAGTATACTTCGTTATAGTGCATTCTTGCTTGATAAGATTCTTTGATTTTCGAAAAATAGTTTTTCCAGTTACGTATTATTTAATGATACAGAATCGATAAGATGATAAATTTCCCGAGTTTCCATCGAAATCGAAAAATTACTACAGAACAAAAACGTACCAACAAAAAACGCATATTTTCGTCATTAAATATCTGGGACGTATCACAACACAAATTACGCCGAGAAAAAACACTGTGTTGTGTGGGAGTAGCATATTATGCGGAATCAGCCGTAAGATAGTAGCGCCAACCCCTATAGTACGTAGCCGTATAATAGCCGCAAAACAAACCAGTTTTGCATTCCCGGCTCTCTAGTCTCTAGCTAGCAACGATAGGTGGCACATACGCACTTTTACATTTCCCTCAACACTATCTACGCCCGGAGTGTATATATAGAGGTGTGCCATCTACAGCAGAATAGCTTTATTGAGATTGTAGCTTGGGCCGGTCATGCTTTAACTGCCTGAGTTTGCAAAATAGTTTAAATTTCTGTTAAATTATTAAATACCTAAGAAATGATTTGCAGAAATTCCGAAGATTGTATCTATAGCGAGTCTAAAATTTCATTTTTAGACTACATTAAACTTTTTCTCCTCTCTTCGCACACTGCGCCAACCAAGAGAGAATATCCGTTATGAAATTCAATCGTTTGAAGATACAACGCGAGAAGCCCATAATTAGGCCATTTAGTCACATCTCTTTTTTTTCAAACATGCGTGATCCTTGCGTGCGTGCATGCGTGCAGTCGAGAGTGCAGCCACAAAAATGTGACCAAAATTTTGCGGTAGCGACCTCGCAGCTGCCACCGAACGCCCTTCAGGAATTCTAATAATGCGAGCGCAAAGAATTTTTCCTCGCCTTTCTCGTGTGATATAAGGTATAAGGCGGCGATAAACAACGAAGCCGAAGCTATGTGTCCGATTAATCCGAATCCAATCATCGTAATCGTCTCACGTCCTTTCGGATATAGTGGAAAATAATTAGATTTACTGTAAAGCAGAGAAGTGTATACGCTTTTTGCTTTCTTCCTCATACGGTAAAATCGGTAGCAAAAAATCCTCGATGTATAATTCACTTATGCAACCTCGAGAGAACCGTCAGGTCAAAAAATCCCTCAACAATACGCTCGTCACATACAGCTAATAGATGCTCTCTTGTCGTAATACAGTTTCTCCGATTCCATCATCACGTACACGACCGGCAAAAAAACACAGACTTGTACAGATCATAATACCCATCGGAATTTCCGAAGAAGCCTATATAGATGAAATCGAATCCACCAAAACACGCGCCAGAGAGCAAAAAGAGGCGTAAACGATCCAATTTCACGAGCGATTGACGGAGAATGGAATAGCGTAGTGTATTACGAGTAGCGTTGAAAGAGAGAGGAGTCGTGCTCATTTAACGATTGTCATTCGCGAAGAGACTTTGAATTCCTCTGTCTTGGCTATGCGAGACATCGTGGAAAACGCGACGTCGTCGCACGCGCAGAAATCAAGTACAGTTAAGAAAACATTTGCCCATTCAGTCAGCGCGACGAGCCCGTTAAAATCGATGCCGCGACGACCACTGCTTCCTGTGTATAAATGATGCAATAAGCTGGAATTCCATGGCTTGTGTTTTATAACGACTATTAAATAATGAACGCGGTTTGTTGTATCGGCGGACGACAGTGTATTTGTAAGGATTTACGAGCTTGGGGGTGTAATAAGTTTGGTGTTATGGTGGGTAAACAATGTCAAGTATGTATACTCGGGAAGGTATTCCTATACCTTAAAGTTTCGATCGCTTCGTCTTGAAAAAGTTTTATTTGTCGTCCGATTGATCAGAAAAACATGTGCGTGTTTGCGGTTCAATTTTGAATTCGAAGTTGTATTTAAAATTTTATAAGAATGATAGGTAAAGCAATAATGCTTTTAATAAAATGAGATAATAGTTTGTTCTTATAGCAAACAGTTACTGATATTTAGAAATTTACGACGATAACAATAAAGGGTTTATTTCGTTATATTGTCGCGGAAATTACAAAATTTTAATTTTAATGTATATAACGTATACGTGCAGACTGGTAGAGCGATATCAATACCAAAACAAAGCAGTTTTGGTCTGGCTTTTTTTCAAGCCCTTTCGTCACTGCCTAAACTCTCCGTGTCTCTGGCAGGTGAAAATAGATGGCGCATGGACAATTTTCTATTTCCCCTCATATCAATATGCACGCCGAATCTAAATATAAAACTGCCTTAGTTTTGGCCTGCTGCTTCGGCCGTTCATACTATAACTGCGCGCGAAGCGCGTCTAAATCGCTTAGCGCGCTCAATTTTCTAAGGTTAGAAGTTCAAAATCGTAATCTAAAATCTAAAATCTAAAATTGAAAATTATAAATCGTGCCTTATTTTGAGTTATAATAATCAAAACATGTTTTAGTCAGCTTCACTTTTCTCTGTTCTCTTTTTTAAGAGGAGAACAAATGCGTCATACCACCTCCCAAGGTTCCTTAATTGTTTTCAAAACAAGAAACAACAAAGACCAATCGTCCAGACATCATTATATGCAAATTCCGTCTTTCTCTTCGATAATAAAGAAAACCATCGCCGTCACTCGCGTTATTAAAAACGTCTCACTCAAGGTTCGTACATTAATTTCACCTCCCCCTAAAAAAAAGCGAACCATCGCCCAAAGACAATCGCGAGAGTACCCGCGCCAAATGTGAAAGTAGATCCGCAAGGACGCAATTTGTAGACAAAGAAGAAAGGGTCACAACTCACATCGGACTCTCTCGTTCGAGGAATCGCCGACGCAGCCCCCTGCCCAAGTGGGCGTCGCAGCAGACTAGAGTTTCGTCATTCGTACAATATAATATCCCCGCGAAAAATAATAAACAAAAAACTCGCGCCATTTCTTCCCACTTTGCATTCGTTTCTCTCGAAATTAAGACCGTAGCATAAATCTCCCGAAGCCGGTACACGCGTATATAAACCCAACCCGCCTCTCTCGTAAACCTTCCTTCGAGAGCCGCAGCGGAGAGCGTATAAGTATAGCAAAAATGCTCAGCTTCGATCAAAGAGGCAAGAGAGCAAAAAGTAGTAGACGACGAGGGTGGGGGAAAAAAGGGTCCTCGCGCTCGCTAAAGGGCCCGTCCCCCACCCGCTTCCCGGCGGGCATTTGGAGCAGCCTGACCTTGACAAGGTCAGCCTCACTTCTGGCCACCGCCGCATCGCGACGCCACTTGCTATTCGCTGCGCTCGGACGAGTAGTGTATATAACATGTATGTAGGGAGACGCACACGAGGTGGCGGTGGTAGTTTTCTCTCTCGTGTGCAAAAAGAAGCATATAAGGAATCGCGGACTCTCTCGTTATATACCGTATAAAGAAAGAAGACAAGAGGCGCGACTCTCATCTCTTTCGCTCTTGGGGCGGCCGATCGTCATATATTACCGTGTATTACGTTACTAATGTGTGTACGTATAAAGCCGCTCGCTTGTGGAAACCGGTTTTTCGGATATATGCCCGCCGCGTGTGCTCTCGTATAACATTGGAATGCTTTTCGGCCGCGAGCTCTATAGTGCGAAAGAGAGAGAGAGAGAGAGAGAGAGGAACTGTTACTTTGGCATCTTTTTTTTTATTCTCACTTTTTCTTTCCGCTATACGTCGTCTCCCTACCTTTTTTTTCTTAACGTCGCGCGTTACCTTCATCTGATGAAGCTTATCGGTCGGAAAGCCCGACTTTTATCGTTCGAGTATATAATGTATACTGGAGAAAACGATAAGGGACGTAGTTACCGATTTCTTTCGATCGCCTACCATTTGGGGTGGAAATTCAGGAGTACATTATCAAAAGGAAATTGAGCCGGCGATATGAGATATTTATTTATAGACTATATACGCACAAGCATGACGAGACTCTAATTTACGCACTGCGGAATCACCCTCTCTCACTATATTTCGTTATCGATATAGACGTATAAATTAATCCGGCCGTGAGTACAGGAGTAGATGAGTAAAATAAACTAATAATTTCCGGCGCGGCAGCGCATCGAAAGAAACGGGAACACGTACGCAGAACTTATTAAAATTAATTGGCGACTCTCGCGCTGCAGCATGTAAGCACTCGAAATACATATACACACACATATATATATATATATATATATATATATACACTTGCAAGCGAGTATAGGGACTGAAAAGCTCGAAGAAAACGGGATTCGAAAATGCGATTCTGAATTCCGATGCGCGCACTATACGCGCGTGTCTCTCTCTCTCTCTCTCTCTCTTTCTTGGGCTTAACTCAGGAATAATGATATTTAACGAACGATGAGTATAGCCCCTCTCTCTTGTGGCTGAAAACGCATATAAATCATCGCGATAAAGCCTCGTGCGCGACGCATCGAAAGAACTGTTCCTTTCTGTAAACACATACGCGGACATATATACGCAAGTAGTATAAGGCCAGCTCGTATCGGAATCTCGTCGAATTACAATGATGATATCCATCAACGCGTTGCATTTTCGTTGTTAGAGGCCACTCAATTATCGTTAAAACTGTACTTGCCCTCTCATGCTCGCGCGTGCAGCAGTTGACGTGTCTGTCATTTATATGCGGGCACCGTTAGAATCGCAGCACGCGGACAAAAGTCCGATATAAATTGATTAAAAAAAACGAGCAGCAGCAGCAGATGAAATAAACGCGATAGGTATCGCTTGTAATCTCTCTCTCTCTCTCTCTCTCTCTCTCTCTCTCTTGGTTGAAGCTCAGTATAGGGTATTGAAATGATGCCTTTTTTCCAACTGTCCACGTGTATGTGTGTGAACGTGACGATTGTGCGGTGTATGTGTTATACCATGTGCGGGCCGAATTACGGTATCGTATTTTCGGCTCTCGGTGAGGTGTCATCGATGATGGCGTTACATAGAAGGGCTAATGAAATGCACTCGAGTCATCCGAGGCTGAGCTTGCACTTTGGAGAGGAGTGTGTATACGCCGAATCTTTGGGTTTGTCTCGTTGCGATGTGATGCGCTTGAGTGAAGAATGTCGTGTATATGTGTGGGAGTGTATACGTTTGGAAGAGGGATGCGTTGTATGCATTATACGTTTATATGAATAAATAAGATATTTCGTGTTTACTTTCAGGAGGATATGACGAAACCCACACTCAGCACATTCTTACAAGGATTTCGAATACATGCATCTCGCTCCTCGTTGCCCAATTAAACGTTACTTCTCCGCGCACAGATATATCGCTGCTAATGGCTTACTTAAAAATCGATCGCTCTCGTAAGCTAAGCGAAAATCTACATTTGATTCGTGTAGCTATACTATATACGTGTGGATGTAAATGCAAGACTCGCGTTTAATTACACGTAGAGCCGCGAAGAGAGCGCGTGATTAATATTGGTCCCGTAGCTCTCAGTGCAACAGCAGCGGCTGCGTCACGCGGAGGAATTAAATTTGTTTCTTTCTTCCACATGCCTATCGCAGTGTAATCAATTTGAAATCGATCGACCTCGTTTTTTTTTTACAGCGTGTACGTGTGCAGCTTAATTAAAATTGTTCCTAATGTCGTATGTAGATTAGGGTCTGCTGGAATGCAATCGTGTTACTCCTAGTGGAAGCTTGATTTAAACGTTACGAAGTGAATATACCTAAAGACTATTCAAAAGCTCGAATCCTACTAACCCTGAAAACAGTCTCTCATCCCAGCCGCAGAAGTCAGTCAAGCGCGAGCGCTCTAAATAAACGCGCGACACGCGATCTCCTCCCCGCAAGTATATATATATATATAAGTATCCAACTCGTCATCCGCGAAAAGGCAAACGAGCTGCTGCAGCCATAGAAATCCCCGTTAACAAAGAGTCGGCTGTCGTGTCGGCTGCTGTTCTCTTCCGTCTGTCTGTCTCCGTTGACTCTCGAGAAGCGAGATACAGTCTGCATTCCGGGATGGATCGACCCGCACAATACCGGCCCGCGAAAATACATACATATCCATCAGCAACGACGACGACGACGATACTCCGTCGTTGTTATAAACTCGAGCGTCACTCTCTCGACTGTATATGTATATATTGCACTGCATCAAAGTGCCGATCGCATATAGAAAGGTAGAGCTGCCTTTCTCGATCGTTGCAGCGCTGCAATGTCAGGGGTCACGGGGTAAGGTTTTGTAGTTTAACGGTACATTGTCCGTCCGTTCTGCGGCTCACGCCAGTATGTATATACCTACACCACACACACTACTAGCTAGTATAGTGGCAGGGAACGGACGACCGAGGAATATCCTAGCACGTGAGCTAGGCACGAGACCTCGTTACGTCACACGATCTCCCGCGCGCTAATGATCCGAACAAGGCGCCGGATATCTGCCTCGACGATCTGACTTTGTCTTTCTCTCTCGCTCTCTAGTGTACGTGTGTATGTGTGAGAAAGTGCAAGATCCTCCTCCGCCTCACCTCATATAGTATATTAGACGGGTGTACAGCTGCCTCGTCTCCGTCGCCTTTGCTCTGTAAACTCGTCATTTTTATCGCCTGGTGAAATGGGCTCTAAGCAGAGAGAGATATACCGATCGTTTGACACTTTATACACGTTATTAGGGGAGAGAGGCGCCAAGGCTGCCTGCAGTCACGACGTTGCCGATTTTTCAATCCAGAGGCGGGTATAACCAGATGATTTTTTCAGATGCAAGTATGAGCTTGAAGAAGGTCATTATCGCACCCTGGAGAACACGAGTAATAGACTAACGTATACCAATCGGATGCGTTATACGTTTATTCGTATTGTGAAAAATCACTCACCACAATGGACCCCGGCGAGATCGAAGAATCTAATTACCAACCGAGCTCACTCCAACGGACTGCCGAACAAAGCCCATAGCCGCGTCTATAACTATTTACGTATTCCTTATCGCGAATTCGCGCACTTGAAATCTCGCATTTTTACCGTTACACAACCAAGCGAGTTCACGGGGTCAGTTGCTCTCTCGTTGCATATACACACACCGCGTGCCTTTAGCTCAGAGAGTCATATTTTTAGGTGACTTTGTTTGGGGGGTTAGGCCGCGCGCGCAGTCGATTGTTTGACGCTCTCTCGGCTTTGGTTATAGGAACTAGGTCGGCTTCGCCGCGGTCACGAGATTCATGTAAGAAATTAGATTACAATGCAATTTTTTTTTTTTTTTTTATACGAGATGCATTTTTATCCGCCGACGATTTTCATCGTGCCGTTGTTACTGGAGTGTATAGGTATATGAGGATCGAGCTTGCGAGGGACCCCCTTTTTGCCGATAGTGTATTTATGATAGGCTCTTGATTTACGATTTCATGAGGCAATTATTTCCCTCGAGAAACAGAGGATGTGTTGTTGTTGCTGTATGTCTGACCCTTTTACACCGCAAGCCTACTTCCGATCCTTGTTTATTTGTCCATAGCGCGTAAATCGGTTAAGATCGTTATTGTACATGACACCATAGAAGTGTTTCAAAATACACCATGCATAAACACGCTCATAATAACCACACAATAGCCGGTAATACTCGTAACTTATGTAATTTTCTACGTAATTTTTCTGAAAGGAAAAGCTCGGCACAATAAAAACTCTCTCGTATATACATAGCTACCATACACAAGCGATCGGATTAATAAGAGCGCAATGTAACAAAACGGAAAATAAAGGCTCTGCGCGCAACAACGCGCGTGACAGCTCTGACACCGCTTGTAATGCTCGACCGGCGACAAAGAAAACTTGAAATTTACAGGCATAATCCTCTCTTGCACGTCCACTTTACGTGTGTGTAATACTTACAACGCGTGAGGTGCGTAACGCGTTAACGAGAGAAACGCTTAATATGCAATATCGTGAAACGAGCGACGAGTCTCTTCCCTTGTATGAAAGCAAGTATAATATACACACACGACCTAATTTACCTCAAGCCTGAACGAAATAAGAATCGTGTCACCGTCTCATCCAATTTCACCGACTGTGTATATATACTGTGCACCACCACGCCATTACCGCGAAAAATACGTCGCTCTCTCGCGACTCAATAGTATAGTAGAGTAGCCGAGACCTCTCTGTCCTTGCTCTCTTGCTCTTTCTCTCTCTATCTCAGCCGCATCTTTTTCCATCACAGCCACGGGCTCGGTCCCCTTTGTAACGTCATTATTTCTCTCTCTCTCTCTCTCTCGCTGAGACTATATAGCTCGCACGAGAAGTTTTATAATCAAGCGCGTGGCGTAATTGCGCGCCGTGCGACTTTTGACTTTTTAAGGTGGAAACACCGAGGGCGGGATTTACTGTGTAAATATAACGTATACGTATATGGGCGCGAGAGACGTTGTTGTGTATATATAGAGTACACACATGTGTCGGGAGGGCAAGTGTCGAGGAAACGATTTATTTGTAATTAAGGAGTGTGTTGACATTTAGCTGCGCTTTCGGGCTTGTAATTATTGTATACGCCGTGTGCGAAGTTTGAGCCGCAAGAGGCGGTTGAACTGCAGCGCTCATTGTTTCTATGTTGCACTGTGTGTGTGCGTGTGTGTGTTATTTTTTTCGTGGTATATAATGAGGTAGTGCTGATGTTGTTGAAAGTGCAATGCTGATAGGTGTATATGATGAAACTCGTGCGTTGACGGAGATAACTTTGCGGCTGTGGTGTGTGTATGTTATTATTCGTAAAAACGATATGGGATTGAGATTGAAATTATCTGCGTGAAAAAGAAAGGGCGTGGAAATAGTTATGTGTTTCATTGCGCAGTGAAAAACTAAATTAATCGTGCTAAGCTAGCACGATCGGCTCAAGCAGCAGGACCAAAAATTAAGGCAGTTCTGTATTATATACATATAATACAGAACATGGCTTGCACAGCGTCAGGTTGAGACCCGTCTCTTGTATGAAAGGAGGATCTACACGCTTATAAATTTCACGCGAACGTATATAGGTGATATCGCCGGACTCGTTGTTTTTGTCACAGTAGTGGGCGTCGTTACGTAACCCCGTTTTCTTTTATATATCCTTATATACGTTTTGTGAAGCAAATTTCGTATGCACAAGGTATGTGGATAATTTCGCCTCAAAGTTTGCGTTTACGTAAATCTTGTGGGAACGCTAAATCTCCCTAAAATTATGCGCGTGATTGTCGGCTTTTATCGCGCGCAAATGTCCTTTTTTTCAAAAATAAAAATATCTCTGAAGCGTATATACAGATTATATCTTTCTTATCTCTTGGAATCGAACACACAGTCGTTACAAATATTAAATAAGCCCGGTAAATTACCGCATTTGTGCGATTCGTAACAATACGTTTAGCTATCCATAATTTTATGACTATTACATACAGCAATAATATAGAAGATACTCAGTTGTAGCTTTCGAATCACAGTAATTTCAGCGCTTATGCACAATAAATAATTTCTAAGGATAACAATTTACCTCACCCAATATGAATCTGAATTTCATAACCCATTATTAACCAGCTAAAAGATCAACAAATCACACGCCAGTAAAGAAACGAATCTACTCGCGTTTGCACTTCCTGCGCATTACAATATATACCATACATCCATGGATTATTTATCTCGAACCTCTCGCGCAGTGTCGTGTGACTTTTCAGTTTCTCTCTCCAGCGTGTATACTTACACGTACACAACATATATACATGCTTACATTAGACACACAAGCGCAGAAAAGTCAAAGAGGCTTTCGTTTTCGCATGCGAGCAAGCGAGCTGCTCACATACGTGGGTGTGAGCATGTCTCCCTTTTCTTTGTTTTCGTAAGTGGGTGGCGTTGGTTGCATCATTCGAGTCTCTTTGAAGGCTCGAGTTTTAGCGCGACGATAAATTCGAGAAAAGGAACGATTTTTGCATCGCTGCAGGAAAACGATGTGCTATTTTGGAAGATTATTGCGGAGTAATCGAATTTAAAAAAAAAATCCTTTTTTTGCATTACGCAACAAAGCTGAAAGTGGCTTTCGTCGCATATGTATTTAACGATATCGTACCGATCCCTCGTGTGGGTATATACAGTTCGATTTAATCTCGAAACCGTAACTACCAGATTAACATCTCTCGGCAAAACTTAAATTACACAGCTTTTATTAAACCGTTACACACCCGAGAGATAAATCGAGCATAATACGCGACGCGCGTCGATCTCGCGCGGGAGCGAATCAATTTTTAAACGTTTCCAAAATCGCAAGGAATCGATCACGTGCATAAATACCTGTTATCACAACCGATTCGTTCTTACCGCCACACACCGTATATATCGCAAAGAAACAAGACCAACACAAAACACACGTACAACACACACACACACACACACACACACAATCCGCTGTAGATATCTCGGTAGTTGAAATTACGCGTGAAACAACGTGCAGTGGATTTCGAGGCTTTCATAAAAGGAAATGCAATTACGCGCGCACAACGACAATAAGAATTTTCGCACGTACGCTGCTACAGCAGCAGCAGCAGCTAGATTATACTCGCACATTGCAGACAATATAATGTCTCACGACACAACGAACGAACGGACACAATATCCTTTCCGCGTAAATTACCCACGTATCGATGTAATGCGCGCAAAACAATCATCCGCTGCACAGCTCTCGATCGCTATTAAATAATATCTTGCGCAAACTTTTTTTTTCTCTTTATTTCTTTCTTCCTTCCCCCCTATACTATATATTATATTCTTCTTTTTTTATGTAACACACGCGAGTATTACAGTTGGAAGACAAGACGCTCGCGGAGAGAAAAACCAGAACAAAGAAGCTCGTCGCTCGTCTCTTTCTCTCTCTCTCTCTCTCTCTCTCTCTCTCTCTCTCATGAGGTAATGGTAAAAAGCGTTGGTGTATGGCGGCGGCGAGTCGGCCATAAATCGCTGCCTGTCACTGACCATTTATTGTCTATTGTCGCTCAAGCATAAAGATATACGAGCCAAAAATCGTCGACGCTTTTGCCCAAGGCTCAGGCGTGAGCGCGATTATATTCGGCGTCGACGATTACTGTAGCTTATTCGTTTCGTTGTTCCTCTACAGCGGCGTATTTCACGAGAGGATGTTCTCGTACGATGATTTTTAAACCTTGAGCTGCTGCATGAGTGAACTGCGGGTGCAGCATCCAAAAAGGGTTATACGTGTGAATTTTTATGTATGTTTCGAGGGATTTTACGGGCGAATTGTGTATTAACTTTATCGTTGCGGTGTGTGGTTTAGGAAGTTAAAAGTGTTATTTTTATTTTACATTAATTTTTTAGTGTACGTATAATATCCTTTTTAAATGTGTTACCTACTTTGTTGATTGGGTAAAATTTTGCGTGGAAAATATTTTAGAAAAATTGGCCGTTTTCCAAAAAAATTGAGTGGGAAATAACACGAATTTAATACTCGATCAGTTGTATAGCATGAGCAGTACAAGCAACTAGCCTAACAAGGCTTGGTCTATGATCTGGCACAGGTGGCACACCGCTATATCTAGACTCAGCGCGCAGATTAAGATGATGGAAAAGAGAAAGTACCTATGCGCCACCTATCTTCGCGCTAAATGTACTATACTCATCTTTGGTATTGGAGAACCGGGAAGTTCAAGCGGTGGCAAAAATAGAACGATCGAAACTTTTAGGTAGGACTCTTAACCCGAATTTTCGCAATTGCATACCGCAGTACCCCGGTGGAAATTGAAAATAGTTTTTTAGAAGGAATTGGCCATTTTCACTATGTACTGGGTAGGAGCTGGACATTTTCCCTACTCAGTTATTTTACAATAATGAAACGCTTTTTCTAACAGTTTTCGGGTAATAATTTTAGTACTACCTCATTTATGGGCATTTTCTGGCGATGCTTCGTATATATTTCATGTGACATAACCTACAAATTTCGACACGAAACGACTGGCTAGTTCTAGGGTATCAAAGGCTAGGAAAAATGTTTTCGGTAAAAAATTTAAAAAAACAAGAAAATCTCATATATCTTTGCATGCAGTGTCAGTAATGGCATTAATTTGCACTTAAATGGATTAAGAATTCATAGAATGATCTTGATTTGTTACTGTTTTTGAATTAACTGTATACCATAAGCTATGAAATCAATTCAATCATTTTGAGGTTATACATTCCAGGCTAAATCCTCAAAAACTATTAGAAAAAGCGTTTCATAATGACCTGATTTATTGCCATTTTTCCTGGCAAATTTTTGTTTCCGAGACCATTTATAATATTTGAATTTCTATCAGGGTATAATAAATGAATCAGGCTCATTTATTTCCCCTCAGCACAAACAAGGCATCTAGAAAATTTTTCTAACGGCACTATCTCCACCAAACAATCGATATGAACGCCTTTTTCGCGCTGACCAGCTCCTCTCCACGCAACGCTTGGCTTTATAACATCGTGACGCGATAAAGAGGCCTCTCTCTCTCTCTCGCTCTCTCGAACCCGAGCAAAAAGGAATAGACGAAATAGATGTTTGTCTCGGAGAAAAAGGATGAGGAAGGCCTCAAAGCTTCTATACTGCTGCACAAACACCTGGAAGAAAGAAAGATCGGAAATTCAAGCCACAGCTCCGGGTCCGCGCGAGAGAAGCGAAGCTAACGCGCTCGTTGACCCCTGACAGTTTCTTCTGCACCCAAGCTTGTACTATATAGCTTCGATGCTGCCGTCACGAAAATCCTTCACCTTTACATTCTCGCTCTGCTCTTTCGCTTTGCTTCGCTTGTTTTGTGCGCTTGCTTTCCAGTTGTTCTAAAGCCCCCTGGGCTATATGTGCGATGCGAAGCAACGGCTATATACACTCTGCAGTTTGTTTTGTGGGAATTATTTCATGGGAAGAGACGCGTAATAGCCGCGGGATACGGATTTTCTGTAACTAATTGAAATACATATTTAAAATCGAGTTTGCTCGAATTTTTCGATTTATTTCTTGCGAAAAATATTTCCAGTTGCGTTAAAATTTATCGTCGGTGGTAATCGAACGAGCAATTATTCGTATCGGCAAGGTCGGGACTGCGAATACTGGAGACAGATAGGGACTGTGTATTGTGCGCGAAAAAGCTAGTTAGCGAGTGGCAAGAGCCGTTTCTTGCTTTTGAGTTTAACGTTACAAGATGATATCCAAAGTGAAAATCGTCCTGACTGTGTTGTCGTTTGCAAAGCTGGTGTTTGGCGTAAGCTGAGTGAATTTGCGAAAGACTCATAGGCGATTTCAACTCTGTAAAGTCTGACAGTTGCTGTGTTTCAGGAGGTGCACTATCAGAGCAGAATTATGAACCAGAGGGTAGTGCATTACGAGAACGACTACATCGACTTTGGGGTCAGGTACTTTGGCGACGAGGGAATTCCATATTTGATACTTAAAGACGACATCACACCTTACAACGACCTGGACGTAAGTCACTTATCCGTTAAATAAGCGAAACGAAAAAAAATTTACTCTCGAATCTTTGTTTCACACAGATACTGCTCTACGCCCGAATCTACGACCACGCGCCGAACTACCTCGTGAAAGCTCCTCTCAGTCTCTGCAAACTGCTCCACGACGAGAGCGTCTACAGCGATCATCCACTCACAAAACAGTTCAACATACCTCAGATCTTCAACTTTGCCGGACGAAGCTGTCCAATCGAATCGGTATGCAATACAAATCCACAAAATCACATACCGATCTATTTACCGATCATTCCACATTCACAGCCGATCATACGTCTCTCGCCTTACATATTCCCGGCAAACTTCACTCTTGAGCAGGACATCGGCTGCGGCTACATGAACGTCGAGGCCAAGCTTCTAAAATGCGACGACGGCACCGACGTCAACGGCAACACCAACGACCGCAACTGCGAGACGCTTTTGAAGATCGTCACCCTCGCTTTTCTTATGAACGAGGCATGCAGCAACGACAAATCCTTCATCGAGATGATATCCGATGGTCTGAGCGATGAGCCGATTGTTTTAACCCCCGATTTTCCGGCGCCCGGGCAGATCAACGAGGCTTGGATGCAGAATAATAATGTAGATCCACACGGTTCTCAGCATTGATTTAACGTTTTTTTTTTTTTTTTTAATTTCCGTCTTCTTAGAAAATTTATTGATAGAGATGAGCTTGTGAAAAAGATGCAATTTACTCTTATATTCTTTCGTGTCGTAAGTACATAGCTTAAAATTAATCGTCGATATCCTTCGCTTTTAAGGTATTGCAGTGAACCCTAATACATCCGAAGAACTGTGAGAGAAAAACTGACGCGACGGATCATGAAGGAGGCAGAAAAAGTTGGGACGTCTTATCTCGATTTTCGATGGAGTGCCTTAATAAAAGTCGTTCATAGAATTACATAAAGTCATCGCTTTATTCGGCTTTCTCGCGATCACGCTCAAATAAAAAAACACTCGTCCCCCTAATTAGATAATAAACAAACCAACAAATATAGAGAGACACCGAAAAGTGAAATTCCCACTGCACGAATTTCTCCGTCACGGGAGCATCGTGAAAATAAATTAGCTCAGCATCTTACATAGGCGAAAGAAGCCAAAGAAACTCTCTATTACGTCTTCCTTATTGGCGCACCACAGACTCCAAATTGCAATCCCGTATTTTCGCCGACTTTACAATAATTGAGTAAGCCACGGCGGCGACTTTAACAGCCTTATTAATTCAGCGAATAAAATTCCCTATACCGATCACGCGCAAAAGGTTACATACCCGTGATCAGCACTGCACAATGAAAAAACCCTCGTCTGCACATAAATTTCCCGATAAAACGGCCGCGCGAGCAAGCACACGATCCCCTTTTAATTGCGATAATTTACACGCGAAGCGAAAAAAAGGCTTACGTAAACAAGAAGCACAAGCGCGTGTGTATAATATGAAAAAGAAAGAAGAAAGAGAGAGAGAAAGGAAAGAATAGCCGAGCGCATCCCCTTTGTTCGCTCCTTATCTCGTTCTGTCCGTTCGGTAAGGACTAGAGAGAGAGAAAGAGAGAGAGAGAGGAGCTATTCATTAATCGAACAACACGGAAGTGTTCCCCCCAACGAGCTACACGGGCCTCGTGTGTCTTCTCTCTCGGAAAACCGGTGGGAGAGTCTAGCAGCTACTCCACTATATACCTCCTATGTGTGTGGGTGAATCGTCGTCGTCGTCGTCGTCGCGAGTTTATTATGCGAACTCGTGTGTGTATATTTGTGTGCGGGAATCGGATCGCCACGCCAAAACGAGGAAATTTCCGAGAAGCACGTGTCTCTCTTTCGTATAAATTTTTACATGGTAATATACGTATATTCGTAGAGGAGGCATTGAGTACGAGGGGGTGTCGAAAGTAGGACTGTATATAAAAGTAGAAGATCGTCGTTTGAAAGTTGTCGCGTGGGCCGATGCATCTATATTTTTTCATGACGCGCGCCTGAAGAGTGAGATTAAGGCCAAGAACGCAGATGAGAGTTGCTGACCGAGTCGACTGACATATTTCGGCACGTTTTCGAGGGACTCCGATGTACTCTATTATACAGAAACTCGTTTTGTTGGAAAGCTTGTTTACACCATGTCAGCTGTTCGATTGTAATGACACGTATACACTCCGACGAACAAAAGAATCAATTCGAGCATACAGTGTATTATAAGCGGAAACAAAGTATACTAGTACTTCCGAGAATAAGATACAAGTGTATTAACTGCGTTTTTTCCAAGCGAGAAAAATTTCGCTCATACGACAAGGCACGCGCTCTAGGAAGAAAACAAAAAAAAAGAAGAAGAAGAAGAAGAAGGAACAAGATCACATCCAGTAGTCGCTTGCGCTGCATATATATATTCTTCAGGGAATACTACTGCTCGCGCAAGCGTTTACTTTAATTGGCCGAGTATAGTGCGTCTAATTATATGATAATATCGGGGATAACGCGAACGTAATTATTTTCTTTCTCTCTTTCTGCGTGGCTACCGCTTCTGCGCACTTGTTACTGCTGCTCTTCATAAAGCGGCTCTAAATTTGCTAAAATGGAACTGAAATTAACGTGCCTGGACAGCTGGGAGGATAATACTCGCGATTCTTCCGAGAAAAATTTATCTGTACTCGAGAGCGCATCCGTTTTCAGGGCTGGCTATGATTTTGCAACGGTGTAGCTCAGTATACAAATATTTATATATTCCAATGGATAGCTATATAAGTATAGTACATCGAACTGTGTGTTATTGAACAACAAAGTTATTTAGATAATTAGCGATCGCTCAAAAGCGTCAGTACATGACTTTTTGCCCGTAATGTTTCTTCAACACGGACGCCTGCCTCTATAATATGGAAATGTAAATATAAACGAGTATATGAGGCTCGCTCGAAACAGGAAGTTCAAGAACACGAGAGCGGCTTCCGAGAGACTCAAAAACCATCGATATGACGGCATCAAGTATATGTATCCGTTTTTGTCGTCGAGCGAGTATTCGTGAGAAACCAATTTTAATGAAATCTCGAATATAACGACGGATTAGGATTACGTCAACATATATAGTTTGCATGTCTCTGAAACGATTACGCTTTATTGGACTAATTGCTGTAGGTTGTTAAGAATTCAAATTTAACCTTTAATAGCTATAGCTGAGATTTCCATATAGTATAGGGTTTTTACTTTCTTTCTAACGGTGTCCCGAGAGGATCGCCGATTGAATACATTAAGATCGATAACGATGCAGATGAAAAATGGGACACCTATCACTCGAAGAAAAGCATCTCGTCGATGCATCCTACTCTAAAAAAGATATGGTAATTATTATATTCATTCTCTGATTGGCTGTTCATTTTACCGCGTTTTGTATTGTCGCGGGAATCTCGACCTTTTTAAATCATTTGAAGCTTACTTATAAACCAAATATTTTTATTTTAAAAACACTGTTGCGAGTCAAAATTAAACTTAATTTTAATATGTACGTACGTGTGGACCGCTGGATATCGATGATCAAAACAAAGCGGTTTTGGACTGGCCGTTTTGTGGTAGGTGAAAATAGGTGGCGCATAAGGTACTTTTCCATTTCCCTCATAAAAGTATGCGCGTCAAGTCTAGATATAGGAATGTACCACCAATGCTAAAACTGTCTTATTTGACCTGCTGCTTCGATCGCTCATGCTATTATAAAGTGTTGGCGTAACGCAAAACGCTACAACAGTACTCAGACTCGGTAATGCGACTAGTCACACCGCAAAACTATACGTCTAATTCATTTGACTGCTGAATATCATTAAGCTTACTCTATGCATGGATGGTTTGCTTCGATCAAACGTAATCATTTACATTTCTCCCCCATAAACAGTTACGTACACGCGATATCGAGATATTATTACTCGCAAAGCTGCTCGAGCGCATGTAATAAAGCTCCCGAAAAAGTACCGAGCAAAGGTCTCAATTAATGTCCCTATCCCAGCCGAAGTATAATCAAGTCAATAACCATTACACTCGAGGAATCGCACAAGTTTCGCAAAATAAGCGACGGGTAAAAGAACCGCTTCATGCAAACGGGATATTCGCCAAAACGCAATAATATAATACGTAATCCAAGCCATCTCTCTTCCTTAAAAAAAAAGGGAGAAGCAGCCATTAGCGGTAATGAAAAAAATTCAAGCAAAAAAAAAAATATATATCCCTTACCCACCGAATCGGAGATTCTCACGCAACGCACATACACGACTTGCCGATCCATTAAGCGAATAAAATAAATCCCCCACCCAGTAAAAGCCGGAGAGAGCTTACGGGACACGCGAAGATCCCGATAATAACAATAAAGAAAAAAAAAAGGAAGAAACGTTGGCTGGTGCGTCTACAGAGCGAAATCCCGACTTACCGGTTATTAGCGGCGATTCGGCGGACACTCGCCCGCGTCCTTATGAAGCGCAGGGCTTGGTTGAAGCTTCGCTCCTGTTGCGGCTGCTGTTGCTGCTGCTGGTCTCCTCGCATTGAAAACCACTGCAGCTTGCCGGCTTTGCTCTCGTCCATTTCTTCGTCGCCTTTTACGGAGTACGAGATTCGACGAAGGGACGCCAGCACAACCGCCGGATCATTCTCCTGCTTCAACGATGATGGGCACTTTGCACGAAGAGTCTTCAGTCCAAATGAAGAGTATAGAGTTCACTAGTTTCACTGACAAAAAAGAAAAACCGTCCGAAAGCACAACACTCTCCACGAGGTATACCGATTATGCAGATTTAGCCTCGCTCAGATCGGTATTGCGCAACGAGAGAGACCGGTATATAACACTCGTCATCTCTTAGCTCGACGCTTCTCCGGTCACAGCTTGGCGACTAATGAGAGAGCTTCGGAAACGGTATCGAGAACAGCCCGGCTCTGCACATTTTCCGCTTCTAAAACGCTCGGTAGCGATCGGTAAGAGCTATAAGAGTACTCTCTTCGTCGATCGATCGATTCACTCTCGTTAGCCGGGGCTCCAGCAGCTTTCTCCGGAGCGCATCTCTCGCGCCTTTGCTCTCCTTCTCTCCGGGGAGAACGAGGAATATAAATTGCGAAGCCTCTTGTCTTTTACGAGCTACTCGCTCGCATTGTTCGTTTGCTCGAGATGTGGAGCAAGTGTACGCGCGCGTTTATACGGATCGGCGACACTCACGAGGAGGAGGAGGAAATATCGTATACGGAGTTTTTGATCGAATAGAGAGAGAGAGAGAGAGACGACTTTGAAGGAAAAAAACAATCATGTGTATTCTGGAAAGAGCGTTAAAGACGAGCTGGAAGCGCGAGTATAGGTTGGATCCGCGCGGCGTACCGCTCGGGACTGCTCGCGCTCGACTTAGCCTTGGCGCTGGGCCTCTCTTTCCTTTCCTCCTCATCCTTCCTTCCCCCTGTAGACTCCTCGACTCTCTTGCGCCTGTGTATGCGCACACGTATATACACTGTACAGCCAGGGTCCTGTCCTCTTCGCGTCCTTTTCTCTATAGACCCTTATACTCTCCTCCTACTCCTCCTCCTCCTCCTCCTCCTTCACCTCCTCTCTCTCTCCTTCGCTCTCGCTTATCTTACATCCTTACACGCTTCGCTTCTCTCCCTCGAGCTGCTGCCGCCACTGCTGCTGCTTCGTATATAGTATACGAACTTGGCGAAATCTTAGCTCTCCGAGTATAATGTGCTCTATACTATATAGGAGCGAGTCTGCACTAGCGCGGTGTATATGCGAGGAGTAGCTTTATTCAGTGCGCTCTTCGTGTATTATAATGACAGTGCATTCACGTAGTGCTGGTGCGGGTTGAGGGTATGGAAGTCAAGCTTTGAAGCAGCTATTACGGTCATGAAACAAAAATATTCAAATTCAAACAATTTGAGTTATAGGATGATCGAGAAGCATATATATTACATACTATACCTCTATATCAACACACAATTTGAGTTATAAAATGAGAAGCCTAAGCAACAGGTCCAATATAGAAGGCAGTTTTGGCATGGATGGCACACACGCCTCTATATCAACACTTAGGGCGAAAATTCTGACGAGGAAACTTAAAAAGTACCTAAACGCTACCTGTCGCCGCCAACCAGAGACTCGGGGCAAACAAACCGCTTTGATTTATATACATACATACAAAGTATCGTGGTTCAAACGCACGAATCGAAATTGAGATTAGATTCGTAATTGTTTTCGAAAAAAATTTTAGCGCACTCCATGATTTTTATGTTAACCGGGACTTTCGTAGATAATTTCAAGATGTTCGGCAAAAGTGGGGGACTGGGGGTACAAGCGCACCACCCATAGAATAGTAATACCTCGATGGAACCAACCTCTAGTCTTTATCTAGCACGGTGCACTTGATAAAAACATGTACTTTACTTCACACACTTAAAGTTAAAATTAAAATTGAAAACTGACAAATAATGTAGAAATTCATTCGGCATCTTCGGCGTGCATCAGTTTACTTAGTTTAACATCCGTTTAATTGCATTGTTAAGCCACAAGTGGCGCCACAAAATTCACGCAAAACCCCATGAGACGACCAAAATCAGAACTGTCATATTGAGAAGCCGTGTAATATTTTCACGCCGAATAAATAAATAAATAAAAGCAAAATACAGGGCCTTATTTATGAAAAGTTTAATTACCTGGGCTCAATAAAATAAAAATATTCAACCTAATATTTTATTCCATTATTATGGTACACGGTCCGCCGCAGCGCCACAAGCGGTGGTTCTTAGAAGCAGGAAATTATAATTACAAGAGGTCAAGAGTGGGGGACTAGGGGTGGAGACGAACCACTCTCTGCCCCCTCCACTCCCTCTCCAAGGGTACTTAAGCAGCTCTCCGACGCCGTTACTTCAGTGCAGTTCTAGCCACCATTGAAGACGGAAGCCTCACTGTATTTTCAACATTCTTTTCAACACGTCTTTACACTATTTTCCCTCGAGGATTCAGCAACGTTCAACAATGTTGCCGTCGAATACCACGAGAAATGCATCATACGTCAGTGGAATCAACAATAGTTTTGACTTCCTCAGGATATCTATACTCCACAAGGCATCACGCATATCTGGTGAATTTAATAAGGTGACTTTTGATCCAAATGGCAATCATGAATATGGTCCCGTTTTCAAGAACATCGCTGCAGATGAATCAAAAGCCAAGAAACCTGCAGTTCACAAATACTTGATTGCTAGAAGCAATGTCATAGCTGTGATGAAAAAGATTCAGGTGGAAAGTGAAGTTCAGCGACGTGAAAAAGTGAAGAGAGTTGTGGAGAAAAAGAAACAGGAGATGGAAAGTTTTCAGAGAGAAATGCAAAAAAACAATCATCTGATTTACTTTCCAAAATGCGCGTTCAGCGTGAAAAGGAAACAGCAGAAAAATGAGCTCTATTGGAAGCTGAAGAAGAGAGAATTGCACATCAACAAGATATAGAAAGAAAAAAAGAGATTCAAAGAAGAAATAAAGCGGAAGGTGAAGATATTCTCAAAAAAATTATACCTTTTCGAGATTATTTGAATGCTAAATGGCAAGAAATTTCCAATATTTCATTAGCTTGTCGAGATCAGCAGTCGGTTCCTGGTCTGTTGAGCATTCATTCATATAAGATCACTGAACTGAACCAACAAATGGCAGCAATTGATGAATGAGCTAGAAATTTCGATCTTACCCCAGCAGACATTAAATTGGCCGAGATAACTGCAGAATGCAGTGGCGAAGTTTATGAGTTATTTAAATCGGACATTGCTCACATCGAAGCTTTGTATGACCAAGAAATAGCAAGACAAGAGCAAGAAATGAAACATCAATTATATCTAGCAGCACAGGAAGAAGTCTTGAAGATGAAGCAGATGCAGGGAATGATGCAAACAGTACCTGTACAACAAGAACAGCAACAACCACAGCAGTCTGTTATTCCAAAACAACAAAGCACAGAGGCAGATAGCTCAAAAGCAGTATTACAAGCTCCACAAAATACAGCTTCTACAGTTGAACGCGACGAAGTAACGCCTGATCAGAATCCCGACAATAAATTTTTACAGATGCACATTAACAGCATGCAGTTTTTGCAAAACTATACAACGATGTATCAAAACTTTGCGAAATCGGGTTCTATGAAAAAACTTAGATTTGAAGTGCAAAAAACTTTGAACATTACCATCAATTCTATATCTCATATAAGTCGAGATTAATTGATTGAAAAGTATGACAAGTTGCGATCATTTTTGTCGGGAGAAGGAAGCGTTAATATTCTACAAGATAAGCAAATTGAATGTTATGCGAAAAATCTGCTAGCTCAAAAAATGATTGATCAAGGAGATAATATTACATGTGAACTAGCGTCTCCGATCGTAGCAATTGCCGTCGCACTCTGGAATGATTTTCCGGATTTCGGTGAACTCTTATTAGCGAAATTTCGGACTAAAAGTCCATTTTTAGTTCCAGTTTTCCTTATGCAAAGCAATAATCAGTCTAAAAATGATTATTACAAGATGCTTGGTTGTAAATATAACGAGGATGGGACGCCCGAAAAGCCTGATCAATTTTTGAAGAGACTAGGAGGAACAATTTATCTGTATGCTTCGATTATTCTTACCAAACAAAAACAAGGATGGAATTCGAAATGCGTGGAGATGGTTAGCAGCAATGATAAATACAAAACCGAGATGCGATACAGCTGATATCTGCGCAACTTTGATTTACTCAATGCTCAAGGTTACTGGGCACGATTTATGGCAAACATACCCGAGCCAGTTCCGGAAGATGTTAGCGATGCTGTATAACTCATACTTTATGAAGCTTAAGAGCTTTGATCCAGTAGTCAGTGCTCCAGTCAGTAGACTAGGAGAGTTTTTAGATGAGACATTTAAGACTGGTTTTATTCCAGTACCAAAAAATCCAATACCGGCTAATTTCTGGTAGTAAAAATAAATGTAAATAAAAGTAAAAAATTTATTGTATTTTAATATTATGTAAAAAATGAATGATGTTGCAAGTTTACCTATTTGTAGTTGAGAATTAAAATTGGAATCTTTTCAGGAGAATGTCAGCTTAATTATGGTGAATTATTCTTTAGTAAATAGAAGTGCACTGTCTAGCTGACGATAGTGACAAGTTTTTTTAAATTTCATACAGATTTTTAAATAAATTTTTTTATATCAACATTCAAAGCTTATACTATTGAAAATTTTCTTCGAAACCTATTCCGAATCCAACCTAAACTCAATTCCGATTCGTGCGTTTGAACCACGACACTCTGTACGTACAAATATCAAAGCAGTTTTTCTCTAAACTCCAATTCACAAACACACGTCCCACACAGCTCAACTCTTGAAGTCTCTAGTTGGCAGCGACAGGTGGCGTTCAGGCACTTTTTCATTTCCCTCGTCAGAATTTGCTCCCTGAGTATTGATATATAGGTGTGTGTGTGTGTACCAGTTATGCTAAAACTGCCTTCTGTTGGGCTTAGAATTTTCATGCAGAATTCACCAGCAGCGCGCACGATCTGTCGCGCGAAATCTTATATGCGCGCATTATGCCGGCGAGAGCGCTACTCGCGTATATATATACATGAGCGCGCGAAATTTTATGTACAGAGCTTCGCAGTATATATACATGCACTATCGCAGTCGCTTCTTCCCTTCTCTACATCAACTTTCCACCTCTGGACTTTCTCTCTTTGTCCTTCTCTCTCTCTCTCTCTCAGTATACCATGCATTCGTCCCTCCTCCTCCTTCTATATGTACGCTCACAGCCTCTCTATACTTCCCTCGGATGGTTTCCTGTGTGCCTCCAAGGCACCACTGCGCTGTTTTTTTTCTCTCCTTCTCTGCCTCTCCTCTACTGTATATAGCCTCTCTTGGCCTTCGCGGGATGTAGGGCCCAGTGCGCCCCCGCTACCTTTTACTCGATCAATTATCTTTTCTTATTCCAAGCTCTGCATAGGCTCTCCTCTCTCTCTTTCTGTGTAATGTATTGCGCGTTTAGAGCCGCGCTATTTTACACAAAGGATATAATGGACGCGGGGCTTTTTCGCGAGCTCTCTTTCTCTATAAAGCAAGTATATATCGGCGAGGTTTTCGAGAGCGCGAATTAAGAGAGTTACTTAAGCGCCGCTTTAGTGCCGGCTGTTTGCTTCGCGGCTCTGTATAATACAGCGGAACGGCCAGGAGGGATTGTTTAGGAGTGAGGTCGAGAATTTTGGAGAGAAGAGGAGGAGGTTTTAATTTAGGAGGATGAGCTTTTGTTAATTGAATTTCTCATCTCGAGGTGTTTATGGGGTTGAGGTGGCAGTTCGTTGGCTTCATACACGAAGGGAATTAAAGGCTTTTGATGGAGGAAACAATTTTGGAGAGGATTATTACTTTTGTTTCTTGTATTTAAATTGCCGAAGGATTCTTTTTTAGTCTGATGACACATGTGTAAAAGTAATGAACGTTTCTTTTATTGCTCGTGGGAATTCACGGTTATTACAGCGAAACGTGATTTCATTAAGAGTCGAAAAATATCTTAAATATTAAACGGTAAAATGATCGTCGTATTAACAATAAAACAAGGCAACTCTTCGCGAGGTACAACATCTTATACAACTAGTAAGTAGTGAAAATCATAAGCCTAAATTCGCCGATATATAATACACAACAGCAACGCAACAATTCGACCGCAAGGGATCAGCATCGACTTACACTTGCGCATCTCTGTACAAAAAAAAAAAAAAAAAACAACCTATCGAGGGATCTATACTCTCTCCGACGAAGCGTATCACCTTGCCAGAGTCTCTCCCTCGATCTCGAGTAAATCCATGTAAATCGGATTATTCTTTCTGGCCAGTTCCCTTTTGCTTTCGAGCCAAGCGACGATTTGCTTGAAATTGGGCCTTTGTTCGGGCCTCAAGGCCCAGCACATGTCCATGATCTCGGTCATTTCTTCTGAAGCTTCTTCCAGCAGTTCTGGTCTGCCGTTCTCTTCCAACAGGTGACGCAGAAGGGCATCATCCGAGAGCCTGGCGTAAGGAAAGTCGCCGAGACTCGCGATTTCCCAGAGAACCATGCCGTAGGACCAGACGTCGCTTTTACTGGTGAAAGCTCGACGACGAATCGCTTCCGGTGGCATCCAACGGATAGGCAGACGTCGGGTGCCGTTGACGCCTAAGGTGTAGGTGCCTTTGCGCGAAAGACCGAAATCGGAAATCTGAAATTTTAAGACGATGATGAGCGTACGTCTTGCCATACCTTGTCTACATCTACTTAAATCACTTTTTTATTTTTCGAGTGACGAGATGAGCGTTTGATAAATGAAAATTATCGCGAGAAAATAAATTCTATACGTAAAAAAAAAAAAAAATTAGTCATCCGAAAAGTGCATCGGTCATTACCTTGAGCACAAGGTTTTCGTCCATGAGAACGTTTCGCGCTGCCAGATCTCGATGTACGATACCCCTCGCTTCGAGGTGTTCCATTCCTTTGGCTATTTCCAGAGCAAACCGCATCATTTCTGCATGACTGATAGGACCCTCGCTTTCAAAGTTCGCTGCTTCCTCGGCTTTGATGTCATTGGGGAAGAATACCCGCGAAGTTGGCGTCGATGGCGACTGACTGCCCAGACTCGTACACGTTGCTGTATTTAATAATCGAATAATATTCTTTCTATAATATTGTATATTAAAATTTGAATTTGAAAAAAACTCACTCTCGGCAACGCTACTAACACCGGGACTCTCGAGAGGACTAGCATCGTTCGCTGCATCAAGAGCGTCTCGCATTCTGTGCAAGTAGCTGTGTAGATCGCCACCACGCATGTACTCGAGTACCAGACAGACGGGGTTCTCTGGTAACGTACAGCAGCCTACGAGTCCTACCAGGTGCGGATGAGAGCCTGCGACCTTCGTAATCGCGATTTCTTCCAGCAGCTGCTGTCTCACGTCTGTGTATGCAAACGTCGTAATATATACATAAGTGCGTACATATAATATACCACCGCGACAATAAAGCGTTTAACGGAAAACAAAGAGATTTAATAAGGAAACGTAAAGCAGCCGAAAAATATTGCGGACCATAAATTTGACACACGTCTCGACGCAAAAAAATGTCGACGTATAATAAAGAAGAACACGACACATCTCTCTACCCCCGCGGCTCGTAAAATTTCATAATTCGCGGACAAACGCTGCATACAGAAAGCCTATCGTCCATCTCTCTCTTTTTTTTTAGCCGAAAAAAGAAAGCTCAACTGCAAGGCAAAAGAGAGAGAACAAAAGCGAGGTGTGTGTGTGTGTGTCTCGCGTGGCATTTACCTAATTGCACTCGTGCTGAGTCCGAGCTCGTCAACGACGACATTTTCACGGCGACCAAACTGCTTCTGCTGTTGTTGCTGTTCTCTGACTCGAGGAGATTCGCCAGATAAACTTTGCCGAATTGGCCCTGGCCAAGCTCACGGACGATCCGCAGTCGGTTGTAGGAGATCTCGTAAGCGTCGTCCGACAGATCCTTGTAACTGGTGTCCTGTGGTGTGACCGGATATTATTTTTACTGGATTAATTCGCTGGATTCTTTTTTTTGGAGGTTTTTGGGAGAAATGCGAGGATGGAATTTTTTTACTGGGAAGGACGAGTGTTGTGGTATCTTTTGAAGAAATGGCCGACTTTTTAGTCAAGGACTGTGGTTAAAATTCTATTTAAACTAATTTTGTAAAAAAAAAAATAATTACCTGTATCTCCTGCTCGACGTACAGGATATTCCGATTCTTCAAAAGGGCTTCGATGTGTGCATTTTGCAAAACCGAACTAATTTGTCTACGAGATCAAAACAAAGCAATTAATTAGCTATATAATAATGCTGGTAAAACTTGATTAAAAAATGACTTTACAAACCTTGTAGATTTTTGTCTCAACGATACCAGCTTGTAATTGTGATTCCGCGCGAAGTATCTGATGAAGCTAAAGATTCCACTGATCATCAGACACACCGCTACGAGTCCAGCGAAAACTATAACCTGAAAGCGAAATTCCCATAAAATTAAACTCATTATAGTCAACTATAACAAAAAAGCTCGATTCTCGCAACGATGATACCGACTATAGCGTTTTTTCGATAAAAAGGATGATGTCTCGGCCGTTTCAGTGTGTAAGAACCTTCGTTGCCGAGACAGCCGTTTGGATCCTGTGCAGCCACGAAGATCTTGGTGCCTTTCTTCAGTTTCTCCTCGTGATTCCACAGGTAAGAGGTTTCGTCTTTGTCGCTCGTGAATATGTGCGTCTTGTTGTAGACGGTCAACCCGCTCGACGACGTCAAATGAGGTACTCCAATGCTGGAACATTATTGAACCTTTTTAAGTTTATAACACAGCTACGAAAAATTCAATCGAACAGCTACACGTTTGTGCAATAGATAATCGATCGTTTCTACCGATAACGTCACTATTGTTGTACGAAAATCAACTTCGATCTTTGCATTACACCCGATAAAGCGCGCATTAAAAATATAATTTTTACTTTGCGCTTTTAATCGTGCCAATTGATAACGCGCCAACTAAAGAAACAGCCGCGCACGTGTAAGAACGATTTGAGTTAAAAAGAAAAGAAGGAAGGAAAAATTAGCAATGCAACAATGTACGGATAAAACGTGTAATCGTAAGCCGATCCCGAGAAAGATAACTCCGTGTGCGGCTAATAAATTGTTGCAAAGCTATGCAATTATAAAGTCAGGAGCGTACACGCGATGAATATTTTAAATTAGAAAAATCGCCGCCGTGTCTAGTTGTTAAACAGATTTTCCCCTCTAATACAGCAATTACCGCTGGTCACGACGACCGCTACGTCCGCGTCAATCACCCTGATCCAATTACCTCGAGCTTTATCTATATAAAACACTGGGCATTTTTCAATAACCCATAATACACTTTTGGTTCCGTCTTTCATCTTTTAAGATTTCGCTCTAGCAAAACCGCAGATGAAAGCAACTACGAGAGAAAGAACGAAGACAATACAGCACCGAATCAATAATCCCGAACGACGACTACGACGACAACAACAAAAAAACACTACGATCGAGATTAGCCGATCGCGAGCCATGTCTAATTGCTTCTCATTGAAAGGCCGCGATTGTTCTTTCCTATCTGTATATGAGTATACCTATATATAATACAAGACTCTGCGCGGAGACACTACTCTCTGGGGTCAGCAGCCGCGGCTAGTTTTTTGCTCTATGGGTATATATATTACTCCTCGTCACGCTCAGCGCAGTCCGACTTATCGTCGTTTTATCTGTGAAGATATACCGATGCCGCTCGCGCTCTCAAACTTCAACTTCTACGCGCAAAAACTCTGTGTTTACCAATTACGAGGAAGAGGGGAGAGAGAGAGAGAGAGAGAGAGACAATGTGCGATGCAGTTGCAACGCTGCGGAGGGAGAAGTAAGTAGGCTTGGGCAGTCTTTCGAGCGTTAATTTTTCGGAGAAACAATGGTAGAGAGAGATAAAGAGAGGACTCTACGAGACCGCGAGAGAGTTGTTTTCACACCCTTTTGAGCTGCGGTATACTGGTCTCTACTGTTTTATATATATATATACTTGGTGTGGGATTGAATTTCGGAGGCAGAAATCAAGGGTGTTTGACCAAAGAGGACGCTTATGGGCTTGGGTTGGAAGATTTGTTTAATTATTTAGAGGAAGCAAAAGTGATTTTCTGCGTATAATTAGAGTCATTTTCATTGAGGGAAATAACATTTGCGAATCATTTAAAGGTTTGCAGAACATACAGAATGAGCGACCCAATCAGCAGGTCCAACAAAAAGCAGTTTTGGCATGGATGTCATATACCGCTATACATATGCACTGGGTTCGCATCAAAATGATGAAGGAAGTATGCAAAAGTGTCTATATGTGCCATCTATCGTCACTGGCCAAAGACTATTTAAAGGTGGCAGTCCAAAACGGTTTTGTTTTTCACGGCTATACTCTCGGACTTGGCGCTATAATACAACGACTGATTCCGCGTGAATTCTATCCTGTGTATACACACAACATCACTCTGCCTAGATACAGCAGTACAGTTATTTGGCTTATTCGCAACTACCTAATAAAATTATGAAAAATTCAAAGCCAAAAGTAACCGCAACGTCCCCGTAATCGTGACATCACACACCCCATCAATTACTTAATTACACCTCGCAGCCAGTCCAAAAAAACCCGCTTTAACGAGCCGACTCGACCTCGTCATCAGCATAAAACCTCGCGGAAATTCCTCATCCATGCAAAGAGCGAGCAGGTTACTCCTCGTTCTTTCTCATACTATACTTACGCACAGTCGCATAGTAGCTATTATACTTATGTGTACACAAACGTGCGACGAAAGTCTCACGCAGGCACCGTCGCGCCTGCAAAATGATAATTACCTAATTCTGTAAGCTTGGACTTGTCTTCCTCCTGTCTCCGACTGGACTTTCCAGCTGAGAAAAGTACTGCCATTGCCAAGACTCGAGGCTGCTACCAATGGCACCGGAAGCTCCTCTTGTGCCCGCTCGCAGCTGCAACGACCGCCCACGCATTCCGGCACCGTGTACACGACCTGCGCGCACACGTTTAATTGCTCGTTTTACTTCGTCTTTCTTTTGCTTTAAGCGAGAGAGAGAGAGAGAGGGATGATGCAGGTGATAAAAGTGCGGGATTGTACCGTTTGGATTTTTCGCATCGAGTGTATGTGTGTGTTTGGTCGAACTGAATGGTTTAATTAAGCATCTGCGCTTGGCTGGACTGGTTTCAAAGGACTCGAGAGGTTACGGAACTAATGGCTTGTATTAAGCTCTTTTATTTGCGGTGATTCGATGAGCTTTGTCGTGTGTATAGCTTCGTGATGGAATATTGTGACAGTTATTAGTTTGTGAGGTACGATTGCAATCGAACGTGGCTAGATATTGTCATCGTATATCTGTGTATTCTAATTTGATTTACGACTGTTATCGTCGTAATTACACTGCTATATAATAATAACAGTGTAATAACAATAAAATATAATTCCATCACTTTCACACAACAGCGACACCCCATAATTCAATCATTCTTCTTTCCTTTCCACTTCCAATCATCCCGAATAAATTAAATCCGATCTTTAAAAAAAAAAGCATACGACAAACAGAGAAGCGCCCGATTACCGCTAATCGCAAGACACGCAGCAAACGAGTCAAAAAAAAAAAAAAAAAAAAAAAACCGAGTCAAAAAAAAAAAAAAAAAAAAAAGTCGCCAAGCCAGTCAGCGCAAAACTACCCAGACCAATCAATCTTCGGTCTCTCGCGGCAACGATCAAAAACTGCGCGCATCCCTGCTGTCAACACAAGCACACACACACAGCTAAGCATATAACGATCGACATAAATACCAGACCGATGGAGCTGGCGAAGCAGACGCGTTGCCGAGGCTGTTCCTGGGGTAGGCAAAAACTTGCACCCTGTAAGAGCAGGCAGGCTCGATGTCGAGCTCGTCGAGTGTCCCGTCATCGGCTGCGATGAATCCGTTGCCGAACCTGTTCTCCGGTAGCAGGATGTGACTCTGAGAGATGTTCTGGCCCACGTAGTAAATTGAACCTTCGCTGCAGGATGAGTTGATGCTTGAATTGGTTGCATTGTTGGATTCTACGCTGGTTACCAAGACGCTGGAATTGATATTGTTGTCGATATTTTCTGTTATTTGTCAAGCTGTGCGGATTTTAATCGATTTCTATAAAAGAAGAGCTTAGGCGCGACGTCTATAAAACACACTCGGATACGTGCCGAGTCTAGCAAACGAACGCTGAATCTAGAGATATCAATCTCTTTAATCGTTTTTCTTAATTGATCGCAGTATACGGTGACTAAGTCTTTCCAATTCCATCAGAGATCGATTATACGTCGTACTTATTTTTGCACATAAAAATCACAATCCACGTAAACAATATCTAAGATTTAATTCCAATTGATCCTCACCTATAGAACGACGGTTTCCTACCACTCTCAGGAGGCAACCAAGACACATTGAGCTTCAAACTAATATCCCCAGCAAAACTCGCCTCATCCCCATATTCGAGGTCTTCGATGGCGACAACGGAGACACTAAGATTCCTCACTTCCCCGACACCGATCTCCTGCAGAGCTAGAGCCGGGTCCAGCAATAGTGCCAGGCTCGTCGCCAAGGCCAACCATCTCATTTCACTCTCGCCTTCGACTTTCGATCTCCGCACAATTTTCACTCCACAGTACGTATATGATAATTCAATTTTGTTATGCACAGACACAAACTATTAACTTTATCAGAAACGCGCGCGAGTCCGGCAGGTATACCTACTATACTCCTTTTGTGTCGATCATCTCTGAGACAGTCGAGTATAGTACGATTCTCTTTCTGTGTGTTTATCGAGTTACATCTTATCTGACGGAATGCTTTATCACGAGCGAAGCGAATATACATGTGTGTGGGAATCGCATGTACACGAAACGCGCAGTGATGTACTTTTTTTATCGCGCGAATATAGCCGACTGATAAGTGACGGCCTAATATGTAATGTTTTGTTGAAGACGGTATATCGAGGGGGAGGAAAATTGCGTGGGATTTGATGGTGAGTACGAGGAGAGTGCGTTGCTTTTTTATCTTGTTTATTTTATTGTATTTTAAAATCGCTAGTTTTGTTTTTCAATTTAACATCGTTGGACGATTTTTTGCGCAGAGAGTCTTGGAAGAGGAAAGGTTGCGTGTAGGTGGACGGTCAAGAAGTGGAACGAAATTATCGGTACAATAGTTTACGCATGTAGCTGATAAATGCCGGATTTGTTTGCGCGATAAGGTCGGGGATTGTAAAAATGACTATCTGCGAATCTTCTTCAACCTAAAATTGCCTGAATAAACATGATATACGATTGCGTTTCTCTCAAGGCTCGTACAAAAATTTGTGTTTACGTGGACACGATCGAACTTTGTATTTCAATGTCGGACTAGCTGGTTAAAATGTAGATTGAATGATACCGACAGTTAATTTTCATTTTTCACTCAGCAGTTAATTAAAAGCAAAGTCTTGCATCTTGTCAACGTTTTAAAAATTAATTTTGATTGATACGATGATTATAATTGATTAGAATACTTAATAAGTTTCACTCTCTTATAAATAAGTAGAACGAGGTTTGACTTTTCAGGGAACAAAAAAATTCAAAACTACCGTGAGGAAGTAGGCATCGATTATAAAATTTATAAAACACAAGTATGAAACGAGTAGGAAAAACAAGATAAATTGAACTGGTCATTTCTAATTATAAATATTTATTGGAAAACCATTACATAGATGTCTTTTATGATTATTGATAAATAGTTGAGATTTTTCACATCGATTTGTTTTTGTGTGTAATTCGATTAATCACGACTAGCATCATTTCTAAGAGAGTTTGACGAAGTACAAACTGTAAAAATTATTTACACAATAAATGAAATTTACAAAATTTACATTATACTTTGTTGCATCGTTATAGTTACGCCTTCAATGTATTTGTTATGTACAATCCTTATATAGCGATAACAATATAAATCAATCTATTATTAAGTAATTTCAGTCGATTGTAAATTACCCGAAAACTATTTAAACTATTGCTGTAATTAACTTAACACATTTTTTCATATTCTCTATAACTAATCAGAGCGTATGAAAACATAATAATTAGTCGATATTAAACTACCAATCGATTTCATTTAAGTCCCAAGAAAAAACTTCTAAATCATACCCTCGTTATGCATGTTGTTACTAGTCCGTTATACTGAAGTCCACAATCAGTGACTTGTTACAAAGAACACTGAAGAACTTTATATTTTCAAGAGATGTGAAATTTCTTGTTAATATATATATTCAACTGACTTGATACCTTCTACAGTTCAATGAAATGTTAATTCAGGTCAGTTATACTGCATATTTTACAATTTTCAAAATGAATGCTTTTCATGGCAATGTTTCAAATTTAAATCATAAAATATATTTCTATTTACGTAATATTAAAATAAATTGTACGTTTTAAACATTTAGGTATCTAAGTAAGATCATCGAAGCAAAAATGTAATATACATATGAAAAAATATTGCACTTTGCGCTCAGGTACAATACAACTTAAATCAGCATACAAAAATGTGCAAAGAGCTTTCTTTAAAAAAAAAAAAAAAAAAAAAAAAGAGTTTCATACAAGTGCGGGACAGAGTTACTTATGAGTACCCTAAAATCTACGTCATACTGACCAAAGAGACCACGATACCGACTCAAAAAGAAAAAGCACTATAAATTTTGAAAATTGCAAAACGTTATACGTGCGCTACTAAAAGTAAAAACTATATATGGCTCCACCGGCAAAGTAAGTAAGTTATTACAGAATATTATCGCAGAGATATGCGCAACCTTAATAAACAACAAGACGACGTCGCAATAAGATTTACCTATCCGCGACGTCCTTTGCCGCGTCCTTGAGAACCTGCGACAAGCAGAGCGGGCAGAGCGTTTCAGGTTTATACGACTGGTACAGGATTGAGCCAAGGAGTTGAGCGGTCGAGGGCAGGGGCGGCTGCAGCGCAAGAAGCTCTGCCTCCATTCGAGGTACCGCCTCGGACTGGTAGGTGGAAATGAGGAATTGATGGCCGCATGTAAATATCATCGAGTCCTCCTCTGCGCTTAACAGCTCTGATACTTTATCTGGATCCTGCAGTCACAGAATTTATGCATGTAGAATGGTAATGACATAAAATATACGTAATATAGATATGACTAATTTTGTTTTGCGATTTACCTTAATGTGTATAAAAGGCCGCGGATCATAATACTTTGCGGATAATGTGCTAATAATTCCATCCATCATTTGCTCGGGAGTTTTATTGTCACTGGTTCCAGGATAACCAGTGAGCGGTGGGCCATAATTCTTAGCCATCGTCGTCGACAACATTTCTATATATTCTACTGTGGGTTTACCTGGAACAAGAAATGTAATTTTAATATGCAAAATGAAAAACGTATGCAGTAACATTAAAAGGTATAAGAATTACCTTCGTCGATTTGTTCTAGTATTAAGTTACAAACTTTTAGACAAAAGCCAGTAGACAATATTTTACCGGCATTTTTAATCCGAATATTTTTTTCATTCTTCTCTGCAGTTGAACTACTTTGAGAATCACAACGACTGCAAAAAATAAACACCTGTTTTAGAAGAATAATATGAAAACTCGAATGCCGAGTACATGAAATGTTTTAAATGGGAGAATTACCCAAAGAGAAGAAGACCAAGCGCATAAAATACTTTCTTGATATACTTGTCAAAAACTTTTTCTAGCTCTTCTATAGGAAATTTATTCTCCACCCAGAAATTAATAGCAGTCGCAGCTATCTCATACGTGGGGACATAAGCGTCCTCTTCGACTTCGTACAAATAGAAATCAACAATATTTACAGCGTGACGCATCACGAGTGATTCCTGACGACTCAGTGCGTTTCCATTGGCACATTGACTCCTGGCTTCTATTGAATTATTTAAGCTCATTTTGTTATAGTTTGTGCACAAAGAGTTTTCATTGTCAGCCTCCTCACGGGAAATGCTGTTCTCCGCGCTCGACAGCGGGCTACTCCTGTCTTCTTTATTGTCATCCTCAAGCGCCATTTCAATGGACATGCCTTCGTACTTTGAATCTTCGAACATCTCCTCAGAACCACCTTGACAGTCAAAAGTATGCAATTCCTGCTCAATGACCTGGAAACTGTCTAAAGATTTGCTGACGGGCATTTTCATTTTTTGCCTCTTCACGCTCTCCATCAAAGTGTCCACGAGATTTTTCTCCATATGCTTCTCAAACAGCTTGTTATTCTCTTGAAGAATATCGTTGCTCTTTGTGTCTTCAGCGAGACTTTCAGTTGACAACCCATTCGTGAAAGTTTCCATATTTGCGGGATCGCATTCCTTCAACGCCTTGAATTGATATGTCAGAGACTCGACAAAGTTGTGCTCTAAAAGTTCGAGTTTTGCGCAAGCCTGGTAATTTTTCAGCTCGATGCACTGTAAATAATATAAGCAAAGTTTTGTCAGAGATGCGCTAACTTTTAACGATTTAAAAAATACGTACCTTGTTAAGAATCTTAAAAGTGCTGAACAATCCGTGAAATTGTTCGAGTGCGTAGTGCAGAGTCAGGTCGCTCAAACTGTGCTCTATATAGCTCAGCGGTTGAATTGAGCCGGCAAGCGGAGTCACATCGTAACTTTGATAGGAAATAGTAGGCGCCGGAATATTCGGAACCTGACTAGGCGTCATATCTATAGCCATAAATCGGTCCGAGGGATTGATGCAACGAATTATGCGTTTGGAAGACTTAAATTTAAAAATTAGCTTCTCCTCGGACTCCTTGGGATTAGCCGGGGCGCGGCCTAACTGCGCCAAGTTGTTGTTACCCCACGCCAGAACGTTACCGCCTGCAATAGAAAAGCGCAAGAAAAAAAAACTCGTGAGTAATCAAGAAAAACGTTCCTTCATCTGTGAGACCCACATTGTTACATTTCTTGCGAGTGACGTGCCACGTAATCCGTTAAATTATCCAACGATATCGATCGATTCCTTTTTTTTTCCACCGAGAATAGCTGCGCGCAAATATTTAACATTCCGTAGAATTAAAACGTCAGAGCTGAAGAAAATCGCCGTCTCGTTCACGCAATCATGCGGCAATCTCCCGCTGTCGATTTCACGCGATATACCGCCACGTCGAGTTAATCAGCAACACGTCAATACCTGGCTGAATGGCAACCGTAAAGTTGCTTCCGCAGCAGATCTTCACGGCCTTTATCAAATAACCAGGATCCTTCTCAGTGGCGTCGAGCTCCGCAGCGTTGACGTCGGCATTAGTCTTGGAGCCGTTGTTGGCATTGTTCTTGTCATCGGTAGCCTGGGCCTTCTTGTTGCGTGCGCGCTCCAGCTTCTCCTTGAACATGTCGAGTGGTTGGTATGACAGCGGCGTGGGAATCACAGCGTCGCGTCCATAGCCAGTACCCAGCTGCCCGTCCAAATTGCGGCCCCAAGTGTAGATCGTGCCGTCCTTCGTCAGCAGCGCCGAGTGATGATAACCCGTCGATATCTGTCGTAGAATTAAAGCGTGAAATGAGAATTTCCAATATCCTTTTTTTGGTTTCTTGAAAAAAGTAAATGCGATTTCACAGGCTAACCGCAGCTAACGAATAGGCTGATTTTTGTAGACTTTTTTTATCTCGATATTTTTGCATTGGATTGTGATAGTTGTGAAAATCTAGTAAAACTACTTCTCGATGATCTTAAAAAATAATAAAAATAATTTACTTTTATCAATCTTCTAATTTATAAGCTATTAATTTTCAAAAGAGTCGAAGCCTGTGGTGAATGCTAAAAACTTTGTATAATAATTTTGCGCGAAGAATTCGAAGAGCGACATTTTTACAGGTCAAAGTGCCGCTGTAATTTGCGAGAAATCCGAAAATTCTCGCTTCTCACGTGGCATCGAAATAATTCGGCCCATTCAACCGTACGAGACATAAAATCCTACCTGAACAATTTTCCCCTTAACGAGGCTCGTATCGACGCACGCGGGCACCAAATGAGCCTGACTCTCCTCGTCGTTCTCCGCCTCGGGCACGACAACAATGGAGCTTTTCGATGCGGCCTGTAGCGTGTCGTTTGATACCACAGCCACGGCTGCAGCCTCGCTCGATTCACCGGCGTCGTTAGCGTTCTCTTGTTCCTCAGACGTGTCGGCAAGACTCGCGGCTGCGAGCTCTCGTTCCTGAGCTTCAGCCACTTTGGCCTTGTGCATTCTGACCTTTCGCTCCTTCGACTGCAGCCGCAAAACTTGCGGGTTCGAGCCCCATATGTACAGCCGATTCGTGCAGCTTGTGGCAAGCTGTGAAGGCAGATTTTATCGCTTTTTTATTTTCATGTAATGTATAACGGTATTGAAACTCGCCTTTTTTATGAAAGATTTAACATTTTAAATTATGATTATACAAATTGTTTTATTTTTTTGTAAAGAAAATATAATGAGTAAAAATAAAATTACTCACGTTATGGAAGTACTTGGTGGAGATAAGCGTTATTCTTTCGGGCAAAAGGCTGACTCTCATAGGGCTGGTACACTTGCCGTCGTTGCCGACTCCAAGTTGGCCAAAAAGATTGCAGCCAAAGGCATAGACCAAGCCATCAGCTGAAAGGGCCACAGTATGCGCATAACCAGCACTGACATGTCGAATCACGACGCCAAGAAGAGCTGTTACAAGACACGGTTGTCGCTTGGCCTCTGTGTTGCCATGACCTAGCTGGCCATGGACTCCCCAGCCCCAAGTGAAGAGCCTTCCATCGGCGGTTATTGCCGCCGAATGATGCTGACCTGTGAAAAATTGATTAAAATATTTAACATTCAGTTTAAAACCAAATAGGCTCTTCGAAGTGTATAAAAATTATACGAGATTCAATATTTAAGTACCTGCCACTGCCTCAACGATTATCTCCTGAGCAAGCGCCGTTATAAGCTCAGGATTAGGACACTCGCGTACTTCGCCCAGACCAAGTTGTCCATATTTATTACCGCCCCAGGCGTAGACGCCGTTGTTGGTAACCGCAAGCGTATGACAACGACCGCACGAGATCGACAATACGTCGATTCCTAGACGGCGAAACATGGTGATACCCTGTGGCGAACTGTAGCGCGATATCGTCGGCCCGGTTCCTAAAACGAATATAGATTTATCAATTTTTTCTCTGATTCCTCATTGAAGAGCAAGTTCAATAAGGCCAATAGCCGATAAGTCTTACCTAAGCAGCCTTGCAAGGAATTGCCCCATGTGTAAACATTGCCATTTCTTATCAGAGCAGTATGTGCAAATCCTGTGCTCAATAATCTTCGCTTAAAATCTACACTAACGTTTCTCTCTCTTCGATCCTGTAAAAACAAAGAAAAAAGATTGATTTAATACTAATGTTGAAGATTGAATATCTCTTAATGACATTTATTATACTCATTTCTTACCCCCTCAATATTATTCAACTGCGTGAATGGCACATATTTTGAAATGAATTTCACACTAGGCTGTTTCTTATGAAGTACAGTCAGAAGAGTTTGTAAAAATATTTCTATTATCTCTTCTATAAGTACACCAATTTCATCCTGAAATTTGTGACATATAAGACATTACTATCTTTCTATAAAAAATTATTCAAATTTACATCCTTGGTGAATTTCTTACCAAGTCTTCGGATAAGTCTAGTGAATCACATTGACTGGAGAAAGAACTGCGCGATGCAGCTCTTCGCCGAGCCTTGAAGCGTAGAACTAACGGTCTAATAGCTGGGTTTGTCGGATCATACAGCGCAATCAATCTCTGAATAGTAAAATAGTATTTAAAATAAATCTATAGTTTGATCATATATAATTATTTTCATTACGATATTTAATATATCTACCTGCAATATAAATATTTCTAGAGATGGCAAGTTTGCCAATACAAAGCAAATGTGATTTCTAGCAGTACTTGGATTATTCAGCATACCCTGAATTAAGCTTGAGTCACTTAAGCACATTAGCAAGCCATCTAAGATAAAATTTACATAAATATGATGTTGAAAGCTTTATCAATGCATTTTTTATATTTTCTTGCTTAAAAACAGATTTTTCAATACTTACGTGTATTATGATGCGGCACAATGTTTGAGTTTTTAGACATAAGTGTTGGTAGAGCCTTTATAAGAACATCGAGCACTTGGGGACCTAAGCCTCTATGAACTACCAAGTGATGAAGTATACTCCACATGTTATTCTGTATCGCGATATTTATCGCATAAAGTTCATCGTAGAAAGTATTTGTAGACAAGAAGTTTCTGGAAAAAAAATTTCGAAATAATCATTAGATTAGGCCAGTAAAATTAGTAATCTAACGAGTTTGAATTTGTTTACTAATGCCTACAGAAAATCTTTGTAGACCACTTTATTGTGCGCAGATGCCGCTCTCAATGAAAGCTCAGTGAATGCAAGGACACTTAAATTAGAGAAATGTATTCTGTTTGGTTCTGATAATTCATTAACTGCTGACGTTGTTGAATACGATACAAGAAGACTTAATAGTTCAGAAGTATATCCAATTGTCGCAAATTTCAAAATACTTTTTGAAAGACGAACCTAAAATTATAGGAGCAGTATTTAAATATTTGTATGTATTATTAATATGTAGCGATAAATTATACAATTTTTATTAAACTTACTCCTGCAAGGGAATATAACTCCATTGCTCTACCAAATTGTCGTTTATGCAAAGTCATATCTCCAGCATTTTCAACTAACTCTTGTACGTTCAATCCAAATATTAATCCAAGCTTGGTAGCATCGTCGACCGACCGACGTTTTAATATCAGATCCATAAAAAGTGATAAAATTTGTTCTCTAAAAATAAGATACATTATTAAGTTTAAAATTAAGTTTTGTTGAATTTGTATGAATATAAATTTTTAGTGATACATACCTTAATATAATCTTATACACTCCAAGATTTGTAACTACTATACAGGTGTCTACTGGTGGTACCTTAACTTTAATATCAGATATATCTTTTACTATAGTATAAATCCTATTTTCGTTAGTCCCTGAAGTAGAATCGCCATCACTTCTTGCACTAGATAATGTGTATATACTGTTAATAACTTCTTCGCTTTTATCAAAAGAGAAGCGAGCAATCACTGAATCCTTGGTGAAATCAGATTTATCCTTCTTTCTGATTTCTGACAAAGGGCGAGAAACTACATAAACAAACCGATGTCTTGTATCGGAAATATAAAAAAATCTGCTGGTCAAGCGAATATTTTCACAGTGTTCTGGCATCTTGTGAACATGGGATGGGATAGCAGATGTGCTACGTTCATGAACCTAGAACAAACACATTTGTTTACAATACACATTGATAAGTTGTGACATGATTAATAGTTAATAAAGTTTCAATTACAGTTAAATGATTCAAAGATGATAAATAACGAGTATAAACAGTTCGACCGTTTTTTAGGCATTGGGGAATAATATAGGCATCGTTTGATAATGCTATAGGAGTAGTGCTACACTTAATAGTGTCAGATTGTTGATTAGGAAAAAAGCCAGACTCGTTAGAATTTTCATTATCATTGGATCCTGCTTCACTGTTGCTATCTCGGTTGCTGTTATCTAAAACATTAAATGTTGTTATTACAAAAAACTGTAATGCAAGTGTTGATTTATATAATACGTGATATTCATTGAAGTTACTTTACCGGCTCGTGTTCCAGAAGAATCAAAATTACGATTTCTCGTTTCAGCAAGTTTCTGTTTTAGTATAACAAGCTTTTCAACTGATAGTTGCTTAAGACCACGCAGTCTTGATCTTGTGGTGGGAAAACTTTTGGAATCATCATTATCTGCTTCTTCAGTAGGCATAGTTGATCGTTGTGATCCTCCATTGTTCAAGGGGTAAATATAGTTACTGCCTGGCTTTTCTAAAACCAAATGCCACTGTTCCTTGCAATGATTAGTTATTAATAACATCACAGTGTCAAGTTCTGTATCTTGACAAATGCAAAGTCCAGTAATTTTTCCATCTATTTTGGTGGAACCAACTTGCTGACCAGTTTCCAAATTAACAAAAATTATTTCTCCCTGCTCTGTACCAACAATGCCCATCTGACCAGAAAATGATACACCTTGCCACCAAACTATAGCACTTGGCCTAAAATAATAACAAAAGTTTGTATTTCTTGAATTCACAAATACATGTAGACAAAAAATTTGACTCTAAAATTTACCTTGAATATGAGTTTTGTGCATTCAAAGAAGAATAGGAGGTCACATCTTTTGTTGTCCATTTCTGTTCGGTTGGATAAAACTCATCAACCAAAGTTTTAGCTGGAACTATGTAAAGTGAACCATCGATGCTGGCTATCAGCAACCAAGAGCCAAGCGGATCGAAGCAGAGACATGCTATTTTTTTTCTAGAACTTTGAAACCATGGAATTTTTTTAATAACCGGCAAAGAAGATGAATCCTTTAAGTAATAAAGCCCGAGATCGGAGGCACCGGAGACAAAAGCCAGAAATTGTCTGTGACGAAATTCACTGCGAGCTGCATGGTGAATATCATTAGCCTTTATCACACACTGGAGTTCGAACAGACCCTCTTGACTCAAGTCCACCCCATTCTGCTTGGCTTTTAACTTCATTTCTGCCATCACATCCTTCTGTAAACAAAGTAAACTGAATAAATAAGTCTGTTTACTAGTGCTTTATTTGATTATTTGATTCCAAGCAGCCATTGATTAATTTAATGCATTTCTCTATTCATAGCTCAAGTTGAGTCTTACATGTCAATAATATAAAGTACAATGAAAGAAATCAATACTAAAACAAGTGATTCCGATTATACTTCATCATTCTGTCTGCGCAGGCAGCTTTTTCAATTATGCATAACATATTCATCACTGTTTTTAAATAGAATATCAAGGCTTACAATATTTATCCACAGATCATTTTTGTACAACTTATTTTAGTTATTATACTGTTCGCATGCTTGAAACCAAATATAAAACAAGTGAATAGTGCCAGAATCGTATTTTACAACTCACTTATTCCTCTTTCAAAAGATCTACTTGCCATACATGATCCTCAATTTTTGTATCACAAACTCTCAGATCAAATAATCAACATTGTCCAGTGTAGATGCGAAATCGATACGCGAATACATTCTTCAATAAAATCATTCGAGACGCAGATATACGTTTTGAATAAACAAGCAAGTATACGCGAGTTATAAATATACACACACCTACCTTCTACAATAAACGTTGTTGCCAGCCAACAATTTTGACATTTTAGCCGAGATATTCTCGTTGGACGCGATTATCCCGATCGATTCGCTCCAGCTTATTGGCGACGCGTAGCATGATCGCTGCTGCACGGCTGAACTAAAAACGTACCTCTCGGAGCAGTAGTTGTTGCCCGGGAAGGAACATTGATTCTATACGACGACGACGCCACTCGCGATGGAAAATAACTCTTTCTCTGTCTCTCTCTTTCTACTCGCGAAAAAGGCGTTTCGCGCTACAGGTTATATACCTACGTGCGAAATCATCAGCTGACAGCAGAACACAACGGCGCTGATTTTAATTATCTATATCTATAGAGCGTTTCGCTCCCTTTCACCCGGCTGCTCCTTTTCTTCGAGAGAAGATGAAGAATGAAGAGGTAGATAATAGATGACGACGAGAGTCATCTTTCTCAGATAACGGGTCGGCTGAATGCAGACGATTATTATATTGTTGCAGATCAGCAGATTGTCATGCTTTTCTGAAAATTCAGATTTTTTTATATCATAAACTTGTTATGATAAAAAAACTTTGTAAAAAAATATGAAATAAGTAATTTATACTATTTCTTCTCATTATATTATTATAGACAACAAAACATAAGTATAATTTTCAATAATTATTTTACTCACGATTCGCTAAAAAAAATTTTTTCAAACAATATAGAAAATATCTAAAAAAGAATCATCTCGCATACTTAAACTATAAATATAATTGTGTTAAAAAGTCTAAAATAAAGCAGGAAAATTCATATCAAATCAACATCGATTATCTCTATCGAATCGAATCATTGACATCATTAATATACGCATTGCTAAACTTACGTAACACCTTCGACGCATATCCTTCATAGAAAAGCCAAGAAATTCCTCAACAAGCAGAACCAAAGCATAAGTGCAAAAGATGAAAAACCACCTAACGTAACATAACGCGAGCGTCGCGAGACCGCGAGTAGATAATATTCAAATACCGCAGAGAGTTTGAACGAGTCACCGTCAGAGTGCAGCAGCATGTCTGCCAACGCTTTGAGGTTATAGAGCAAGCCGCGCGCATTGAGCAGTTCTCTCAACAGTCGATGGCAAGCATTTCTCGGGGCGCATGAAAATGATCGTTTTCCCAACAGTGCTGCAGTACACACGTCTGTGATACGCGCGGTCTCGGTGTACGATTTTCTAACGGGTGATTTTATGCAGACCAATACATACACACACACATATATAGAAGTATATACATATACATAGTGTGTCTATAACGATAAAAATCGCGTGCAGTGATGTCCGGGAGTGAGGAGCTCCATCAGCAACATCGTCTCTGGAACGTGTGACAATCGGCTGAACAACAAGTGTGCGACGTGTGGATATATACTAAAAGTAACACTAAGCAGCCGGAGGGATAAAGTGGAAAAAAGAAAGAAAAAATGCTTGACGTCTTAGAGGAGCGCCGAGCGAGAGGCTGTGGAGAATTTTGCGAGAGCGTCGCCGCATAGACGCTCTCTCGGTTATAACCTGGATTTATACAGACACACACTCAAGTGAGTGAATAGCCCGGGAGTTTGTTTTGAGACTTCTTTTGTGTATATTTACGTTACGCCACTCGTCCCCTCGTGCGAGTGCCTGCAGCTGCGGATTGTGTATTATAATATAACCTGCAAAATTGAAGTTGTACGTTAGCAACGTTCTTGGGATTTATAGACGAATATTCAAGCTGCTGTATATACCGACTCTTTTCGAAGGTAAGGCCGAGTCATCGATGAGTAAAGTCTCGAGTAGAGTGTAGCCTTCGACGGACAAGAGTTTCTGAGCGTTTGCCTTTTTTCTTTCTCTCTCGATGTGTGTTTTTTATTCGCGTTGGCCGAGAGCATTGCTCCGAAATTTACGAGAGATTGTTTACCTTGTAATTGCATGAGTCACTGAACCGCTGTTATGAGTGATGCCCCTCGTGCTCATTACTTATATGTGGTGTGCATTTGAGGCCTATGGGTCACAGGTGTTTCTCAGCCATATTGACTTTTGAAAATTCGTGATATTATGGTTATAGAGTTTGCATTCAAATGCAAATACTTGCTGTTGCTCAGAATTGTTTCTTGTACGTTGATTGTTAAAAAATTACTTTTGCAATTTGTTGATGAACTCGCTTTTCCTTGTAGGAGAGACAATGCATCAAAGATATTTTTTTGAGTGAAGGAATCTGGAACAATGGCTAACAGAAGAGATAAAGCATCTGCTGGCTTTGTAAGTGCCTAATCCTTTTATTTACTTAACATATTTCCTGTGAACATCACAGATATCAACATAGCATGCAAATCTTGCTATCAAATTCATTGTTTACAACAGTAATATAAGTTGTTATAATGTGTGAACTGTTTGAAAGAATACAAAAAATTGATTAAAATATAGTAGACTTCTATAGCAACATTTAAAATAGTATAGTAACAGTATAAAATAACATTAATTAAACTAGAGTGTCACAATAACAATGTTTTGGTGGGACTACACTTTGATTACTCTATCAGTGTTGTGATAATCATGTATCAACTCTCTAGTATTCATGATTTATGTCTGAATGTACAGAACTTATAAAACTGTATATTATTATGAATGTATAAAAGTTAAGAAATGATTTTATATCATAGATGATTCAAATATTTTTTTCATAATTTTACTTTTGCTTTAATAACAAGCTTTACTTAATTCTAACAGCATGTACAATGTGATATTATGATATCAGAAGAAAACCTGTTTCAAGAGAGTAATAATTAAGTTTATTCTTGGAACATTATCAGAATTCAATAATAATCATTCGCATTTTTAAACAAACTATTAGGAAAGAATTTCAATTAATTCCTGTTATTATGTAAAAGTCGGAATTATCGAACGTATTCTCACCGAATCACGAATTTTGAAATTGCACGGAATATACGTTGCGCGAGAAGTTTGATAACTTATTAAGCGGTTTGATGATAACGTAAAAAGAGATGTCATATTGTTTCTCCCGAAAAGATAAGATACAGCGAGTATAGCGATTTTGGCGCAGTATGCTCTGGAAGCTTGAGCAGTAACGAGTTGAAACATTAGTGGTTGCATAAATACTCCTTACGAAAGTAATAATCGAAATTTGAACTTAATCGATCGCGTCACTCGCATCAAAACATTTATTAAATTTTCTCGATTTCATTGCCGTTAATTACGCGGTTCTCTTGTTATCATTATGCTATGCATGTTCTTATGCCACAGTAAACCGTATATTGTGCTTCTATAGTTGTAAAAGAAAGTATACAAAAAAGAATTGTAATTGTAATGGTAAACTTTTGGAAGTGCATAATTGTTCCTTTAAAGTAAAAAGATATCCATTTAACAAAAAAATAACAGCATTTTGTAGTAATCATAATTACTCCTTTGAAGCTATTCATAGGTAATTATTTTGTTACAATTCGTTGAGCTCGAAACCGTTTACTAGCTAGTAGCATGAAAAACTATTACAAGCGGATTTGCGCGGAAAGTTAAGGTTAGAATTTTAAATCGTTGCGCAGAAATCGAACGATTTTCACACAGTCATGTTGATTAATCACTGGTACTTATTACAGAACTTAGATAATGGTTTTAGATAACGACCATTGAAATCTAATAATTCAGTTGATATTTCGCAAAACTAGAATTTTCATCTTCTGCAAATGACTTTAAAATAGAAAAAATCTCAAAAAACATTTATAGAACATGTATACGCAAAATGAAAGCAACCACCTTGTCGTAAAATAATTCTTATAACTATACGGTATATTCTTAACAACCGGCATTCCTCGCTGGTAAATAAGAACTAGTAAAACCATGTTTTCTCAGTGCTCTATTAAAATCCGTTAAACCAAAAACTCTGCAACGGCTTCCGTTGAAATCCACCAAGAAGCATCTTGCCGCCACAGAATCATCTAAAAAGATGTCTTTCAACGCTGTAAGTTCTTATACCAACGACTCACTCGAATTCTCCTCATTCACAAAAAGAAAAATTAAAAAAAAAAAAAACAGACGACAACTCCTCCAACCGTTCTACAATTGCCCGTGACGTCACTGTGTATATTCACCAACCGCGTCTCTGCGGATGACCTCATATATAGATTTGCATTTTTTGCCCCGAGCGCCTCCGACTTACTTTATACTTTTTCCCGTTTCGATTCGCGAATTACGCGCGCACTCACGCGATAACAGCCAAGCTCACGTTATACACACTTACGTGTATACTTACTTACTTACGTTAATTAACGCAGACGGTCGACCGGCCATTGAGTAGCCGTTGCGCCGGCTGTATATGTATAACAGTGTCTGTTGGGGAAAGAGTTTGGCGAGGAGTGATGTTATGGTTGTTGGATCTTGATTGTGGGAGGACGATTATCGTGCTATGTCTGTGTCTCTGATGCAGGCTTTTTGGGGATCGTTAGGAGAAGAGTGTTTTCCGTGATTCCGGCGCGTTTCTTTCGTTGCGTGACCCGTACTTAAGTCGTTTGAAAATATTTTGGATGGTTTCTAACTGTGTGCGGGTTAATCAGGGCTTGAATTATGAGATGTGCGGAAATAGGATCTCTCGAGAGTGCTTTTGTCGAATTTCGTGCAATTAGATCATCTAAACAAGAAAATCAACGTAAACTTATTTTATCCTGCGAATAACGAATAGCCAGGTAGAAGTTTTGCAGTAGCCAATTAAAGCATTTACGGCTGGGACATTAGTCACCCGCAGTATTATTGCTCCGTTATCTTAATGTGCATTACACTGTTTGCAGTTTACATCGAGGAATGACGAAACATCGCCGTAGTTTTGATGGCTATTTTTGTAACATGTGCGCCAGAGCATAATATTTTATTACAAACGTCGTAAATTTTTGTTCCACGTGGAAATTGGTAAAATCGGTCAATGTTTATTTTATTTTCATAGAAGCGAACGTTGAAATCCACAGAAGCTCAAAGCAAAAAGTTCGACCTGTCGAATCGACGAAATCGGCCAAAACACTAGAAAATTCTCTCATCAACCGTCGCCAATCAAAGAGCCACACCGAAGGCCTCTAAAATTTCAAGGTGACCAGCGTCCACTCCGACCTCTATACACACACATCAGCAAACGAATTCCCGGCGCGCTCGGCGTCGAAACAGCCATCACAGCTCGCATCCGCCCAATCCAATAGAAACGGCAATGATAAGCTTTCGTATATACGATTGCGTATAGTCATCAGTCTCGCCGACTAAGCACTGCATGTACGTATACGTGTATAAACACGTCACTTCCAGCCTTACGCAAAGTGCATATCGCTCGAAATTTCGCTACTCCACCTTTTTTTTCTCTCTTAGCTCGAGTCAGGTGGCTCAGTGTATAACGAGCAAACGCCGCGACGAGTATAGGTGTAGTATATAGATTCCAATCGAGGCTTAGCTACCTGCTCGCTGTTGTACTCGATGGGCACTCCAGCGTGCCGAAGAGGAAGAGAAAAGATCTCGCTTGGATGCCTGTTCGTCTTCTTTCTTCTATACCTTGCACGTGGCGCCCCGAAGCTGTCTCTCTTTCTCTCTCTTTTCCTCTTGGCCGGTGCACGAGTTTTATGCGATGAACAGAGCGTGAGATATGTATCGTTGGTGTGAATGGCTTGGCTCTACAGGTGCTCTGGTATTCCAAACGTCATGAGAGAGAGCTTCTCGAGAGGGATACGCTTTTTTGAGGGCTGCTCTAGGGATTATACTCGTCGGTGTTTGATTTTGTATTAGGAATAGACGCGCTTGTGCTATTTTCTGAGATGATACAATTTTGATATGTTGTGTGAGAAAACTGAAGCAGGTAACTGTTTGGTTATGAAACCGAGCAAATGGCTTCGGAGCATGCGATCGTCAAATTAGCGCGTAATGCTTTGCATAGTTGTTTTTTCTTTTACGTGAAAAAAAGTATAAAACGTAATTTTAGGATACAAACGGTTATATTTTTGTGGGGTTTTAAGAAAAACGCACGAGAGGAATTAAGATAATTGATGGTAATTGCGTTGCGAGCTCTTGAAATTGTTGAATTACGCTAATTATTTCAATTTCGGTCGAGGAAATGTAAAGCAAATTGTTTTCTATTATTTTTTTATTCGAGATGGATGCTTCTTTAATCCTTGACGTTTTGCAATGCATTTCGAGTTCCTTATATACTACAAGCACTTGCTGATTCATCATGTTTTAATGTTTTCAAATTCATAAAGGATCGACGTTACTTTTTTTTTAATTTTTATGTACCCACACATCTCTACGCAAAAGTGAATATTTAACTACGCAAGAGCTTTGAAATAAAGGTGACGACGACTCTGCTATATTCGCAGTATGTGTATACCTGCTTCTATCTTAAAATGACGAAATAAACGATTATTTTGGCTGGCTTAAAACGCACATAACAAAAATAAAGATGACTTCAAGTACTATACGCAATTCACACTTCCTTTGTCCAAATCAACTTAGACTTAATAAGAAGTGATATTTTTATATAATACGTTAGCATAGTAGATTTACATCGTACTTACATCGAGTGACTATTCGTGTCAAAGCGTATTGTATACACTTATTTGAAAAATGAAACAGGGTTCGTGCTTGAATACAAATGTATAAAAATTAGCATATTTTCTTTCTAGATACATGCGCTTTTTAGCATAGATTACGTGTGAACTTATCTACGATAATGTTTACACCGTTTTTTCTCAGCGTTTCAACGTACGCAATAAAATATCGCTTGTTTTATATCAAACTTCCTATTGAACAACAAATCAAATCTGTCATTATCCACTTTCTAATTAGGAGCTATTTCGTCGTACTGCAACGCGAACAAATTGATACTTTGTTTTTCAAATTATGTATTCACAAGAAAGACAATGCAATGCATCGACAGCCAATTATTTTTGCTCCTAATGACGAAATCATTTTAAAAATAGATGAATTATTGACTTTCCAATCCTCCCACCTACTGTTTATAATTCTCGCATACCTGTTGCATATTTTTCGAGATTGGCTTCTATTCAACAAAGCTATAACCAACTGTTATTGTTCGAGCAGCACTAAAAAAAACTGCTGATTAACAGCCATTTGTCAGTCACAAATTGCAGTATCAATTGTTAACACGATTATTGTCTATACTCTCGACAAAAATAAATCACACATCCCTGTATCTACAACACTGCTAACCCACAAGGAATCCAACACTTCGAGTCTGTGTATCGTTTAGATATACACTTTTATCTTTAACTGTCGAAAAAAAGTCGTAAAAACTGACACCAAATTCCAAGAACCCCTTTTTATTTATACCTATACACGTATATATACAAACGGCGTGTATTCCTCAGCGCTTGCACCTTCTCTCCGCGCTATGGTCGCCGCATCGCGCGCGTTTTCGCGCAGCACCATACATGAGAGCCCGTTACACATATCTCAATTGCGATGCTCGCGCCAATGTATTCCGCTTTCACTCTGCCTGCAAAATGCTCCTCAGGATTTTCTGCGCGCGATTTTCGCGCAGCGGGACGCCAGCAGGAACGTGTATACGTAATCTTTTGTTAAAAGGGAGTTAAGGGATGATTCGCGTAGGTAATACAAATTATGTGAAGAGTCCATGTGTTAAATTTTTTGGTTTTATAAATGTAATGTGTATAAAGTCTTGTAGTAGTTTTATTATCGTCCGATGTTTTTTACTGTCAACGTTTAGTAATCGCTGAGTTTAGAGTAAGATTACTTTTATCTAAACAAGCTGGTAGCAGGTGCTGAAACGTTACGTTATCTCGTGTTTAGCATATAGTCGCATGCTAATTTTTAGACCGATTGCACTTCGAGCATTGCTTCAACACACATCTGGATACAATAGAAAGAGCCTTGGTCTTTAAACAAAAGGCTATGCGTTTTGTTCATAAATACATAAATAAACGATAGAATTTCCCTTTTTATAAATGACCTTATTCTCGATTTATAAAATAATTTTCGTTAATTCTCGTTTAGTCGATTCGGAATTTCTTAACCAAAAAATTTAATCATTCAACTTATTCCATATAGATAAGCTACACATTGCTTCTCATAAAAAATTTCTCCAGCTACATCGTTCAAATAACACTTAGTCATCGTACGCAGAGTATCCAAACAAATTCGCCTACATTATACACATCTACAATTCTCCTCCCAACCATCAAATCTGTCGGCAAGTCCAAAAGGCTCGCATTTTGCACTCGTATGTGCACGCGGAAGTAAGGAAGGAAGACAATGCGTCGCGATACGCGATACACTGCACCACTGCTACGATGACGACGGCGATGACGTTATATGCTTCATGCTGTTTACCCACTCCAACATCGTCCAACATATACCTATACGTTCATCCACACACATATAAAATACAGACACGCGTGGGGGCGAAGAGTGAGAGAAGCTGATGCCGCTTGGCTGCTCGTGAAATGTTTTCTGCCGCAGTCGCAGATTGGACGCGCGCGTGTGCACTTCTTTGGCTATATAAATCGAGAGGCTTCGAACCTAACTGTTGATGTGCCTTCGGGAAACGGGTTCTCTTCTTTCCGTGACACGCTTCCAAGGATCACGATGATGGGACAGTCGTGACTGACCATCAACACTCTGACCGGTATTTCGCGTGTTTAGTTATATATATTGTGAAGGCCCTGGTGTGTGTTTGTTTAGTGCTCGAAGGTATATATATATATAGTGAAGTGCTTTTGCAAAGAATTGATGATGTGTTGGATACGAATATTTCTTGCTGGGTTCTTGAAGCAAACTTAAGACGATATGTATAGCTTTCTGTCGTGAGATCACACACCGCGAATGTCTGATGACCTTGTGCCGAGAGAATATGGTAAAAATGACCGTGACATCACAGTGTGTGTTTGGTATAGAGATAATCTTCGGATTCCCCATCAATCTGCACACTGTGTGACTCACAGTTATTTTCGGACCGTATTTTCGTCATGACTTTTACCATAATGATGATAGTATAATCGAAGAGATCTGCACACGATTTTTTTTTGCGTATATATTTGTATAATTATTATAACGAAATCCGAAGCAATTGTTGAAGGAAGCGGCGACAGTAAGCGTTAAAATATTTTGTCGGTTTTCGTTATAGGAATGCAGTACACAGTGCGTTGACTCGTCGAATACTTTCAGTTGCGTAGCCGTCATTTGTGCTTAATCGACGCGAATTAAAGGCTTGATTAGCTCGTTCTTAAAATACAGCGTCGAGTGTTTTTCGGTTCAGTATATCTTGATCAAATTACAGTATCAAAAATCTACTCTAAGGTGTAATTTAAAATTGTAATGTTAAAGTGTATTCGAGCAGACGTTAAAAAAAGTTAAAGATATATTCAATCTGTAAGCTTTTATTCGGAAATGAAGTCCTTACTTAATTGAGTATCCAAAAAAAAAAAAAAAAAAAAAAAAAAAATATAAAAA
>CM053170.1:8673013-8691306 GCA_012977825.3 Pteromalus puparum | reverse complement strand
AAAAAAAAAAAAAAAAAAAAAAACGCATATAAAAGTCAGGGGGGAAACGTGACCTTTTAAAATGACACTGTGCGCATTCGAATTCACTGATTAAATTAACTTTTTAAATGCCATATAAGTATTGTTTGAGAATAATTTTTTTCTTCAAGAACACAAGAATAAGACGTCGCGTAACTTTCTATTTTAAAGCGTAAATGTGTTTGTTGTCTTGATAAATTCAACGTATTCTCAGGAAAAGAGCAAGCAATACCTGATTGCACAACAAAATGCAGAATTTTATTTTAACACTTGAAAAGAAAAACTCGGTCAGTGACGACAACCCTGCGTCAATTGAAAGAAGAATAAGCTTATTTGAATAATAACAATTCTTATACTTTTCTCGCGAAAATTATTATTAGCTTCTCCAGATATATCTCAGAGCTATTCTACAGCTGAATTCATTAAAAAAGAGAGAGACATTGAATGTTGTATATTATTTCCTCGTGCCTAAAAAACAAACTTTGCAAGGACTCATCCTTGTACTCCAACCGTTCGAACCACGACGTAATTGTCACGGGTCTCATAATTTTCCAGGTGACTTTTTCGCCAACCGAAAAATCAAACTTACTTCCGCTAATTTCTCAAGCAAACACACTTCCCCCTCACCCGCAATATTATTTTCAATTCCTTTCGCGCGATACTCTTCATATTTAAAAATAAACAAAATCAACGCGACAGAAAAAAGTGGGGCTAGCGAGAATCTTGAAAGGAAGGAAAATAAAAGCGATCATCCTTGCTTGACGCGAAAATTTTTCAAGTTTATTATTACACGCTCGCGGTATATTGCGCTCCCGGATCATCTCTATAAATATACGGTCTCGCGTCAGCGGAGCCGATTACCGAATAACCGGACATTTGTTGTTGAATCTCTTTCACTGAGTTTTCGTATATACACGCGTGTATGTATTTACTACAGTTTCGATGAGCTTTGGTTCGATTATTTGATGAAGTTGAGGAGTCGTAAAAATGATTGGGTGCGTAAACAGAATCTTGTATTCGCAGACGGAACGTGTTTATGAATGAAAGATGCTGCTGATTGCAAAATTGCATTTTAATAAGCACCACGTTTTTGCTTCGACGCGTTTATAAATATCCACTAATTGTATTTATAACTACTACTATGCGCTTCTTTAGATCCACATTCTTTTATTCTATATAGTTAGTATAGAGTTATGCGTTAAAAATACACGTGCATCATTTCGTCTCAAGTTTGCAATATCAATCCAGCAGAAAAAAAATAAGAGCATTTTCAAGAACTCGCTGTCCAGCACATCATTAAGCAGTATATATGTATTACAGTCCAAAGTGTATCGAATCGATAAAGTGGCTGATAAAGCAGTTATTAGCCAGAAGTGAATTTCTGCGGAAGAATAAAGAAAAAGGAGAGTATAAGCAGAGCGAAGCTTTCGAAATCATGACTTATAACATTATCGGGCCGGCAAAGCCGAGCGAACAAAAGTGACTCTTATCCACGACACTGCGAGAGACACAGTGCGAGAGTGAGATAGAGAAAAAAAGGCGAGTGAAAACTTACGCATTGGTGAATTGGTGTCGGCGCACATTTCACTACGCATTATGATTGCCGAATGGGTAAGCCTCTATTGCTTTATCTCGCGCGCGGGTTATTTGTCATTTACGCATTCCGACTGCGCGACCGCGAGTTTGAATGAAACGAGAACGTCTAATGCGCGGGATTAAGGATGGAGGACGACAGTTTGAAACTTTGTGGGGACGGCTAATTCGGTTCGCAGAGTATTATGAAGCGGGTGTACGTAATATAGTCGGTTTCTTGCGTTGCTAAATCGATATTGGGATGCTTGATTTTACAAGACGGTTGATGAACAATTATATATATATATTTTTTTTTTAAATAGGTGAAAACCTAAAAAAGAACGATTGCAAAATGTTTTAAAACAAACGATCGATTGTGCCGCAACCTTAATGAGCGAAAAAAATAACGGTGCGTGTCGTCATTGGAATTTAACTGCAGGTTACGTTTGCTGTCCCAGTACAGCCGCACAATCACGATTTTTTTTTATCGCACACGCTATATCGAATTAAATGCCGCGCGTTCCTTTTTACGGAAATTAGAAACAGCGGATAGAACGCCTGACACACCTCTCGTGAAATCAGCCCGATGATGGAAAGAGAAAAAAGAGCGAACGACACTTTGGTAAACGCCGTGTCTTTTGTCGTTCATTTTTTGTTGCTGTTGAAGAACTTGAATGAATTACGTGTATACATGAAATAGGTGTTTTTATGCTTTTTATTGCTCAGTGAAGGTCTTGACGAAAATAGACCGTTGCACCTTGTCATAATGGGATTGGCTGATTAAGTTCACGGAATTTGTCTGTGTGCTTACCTGTCAAGCGTATGTTGACGCGATCGATTTTTTTCTTATTATGATGAAGAGGAAAATTTATTTATTATTAGAATGGAGATAATTATAGGTCTCGTGCGCACTGTTTTTATTCCATGATCGTATAGTCACTAAAAATACTTTGTTTATTATTTTAAGAGTAGACGTGAGACTTCAAAGTTGACGATAAATTTAACTTCTTCGAATATATTTTTATCGAGCGATATAAAATTTTTCTGGATGAATGGCCGATTGATTAATTATTTTTTACTGTTTAGAACGTATTAGAAGAAGTGTTTCAAAATTTCCTCCAAATTCGCGTGCCAAAGGTCTCTTGAACTCACCTTGGAAGATTATCGTAACATTATCAAACTTTATGGTCTTTATCTTGGATACCATTGTTGGAAATATGAATCATATATAAGTGGTTTATCTTACTCTAGAAGCAAGAATTTCAAGTTAATTAAAAAATACTTCCACTGATGGGTTGCGTGAAATTGAAACTTTTATATCTTATTTACAAATATAGAAATGCAATATTTCAAATTCACCTATTTATATGAATGATTCTTCTTTTTTAATAAAACAGCATTTTTTTCCATAGCAATCAATTTTTGAATTCAAACGGTTATTAGAAGATATAGAAAATTATTATTGCAATCTTGAATGAAGTATTGTAAAAATTACACGTTTTTTAAAACATTTGAATACAACGTGGGTTTCACTATACCATAATATTTTTTATCAAAGCCTAAACTTATCATTTCACGACGAATTCCTCAGTATAATAGTGCTATATCCACGTGTCTATTATACGCAGATGTGCTGTGCGTGTTTCATATTGTATGCAAAGTTAATTAACGCACTGATGATGTATTCAGTGTACGCAAACATTGTGCGCGCGTTTCTACTTGTCTGCACAGATGAGATATCTTTATCATATGCTGATCTTTGCGAGGATCTTTGTATCATATGTTATACCCATTTCAACCACACGCGTGTATAACAGTCTTGAAATTTTTCGAATACGAAATTTTCATGAATACAAATTGCAGGAAAGTCGATTCCATTTTCTATCTTGCAACAGTACTGCAAGATATAATTTGTTTATTATAAAATCCAAATCTTTTCGAATCATAATACCTATAGCGTATTATTTTTCAAACGAACTCACGTTCGATCTAAACTAAATCTAATTCGTATTAATCCGATTTTAACACAGCTCTATATAACACGTTTCTAGTCCAGATAAGCGACCATTTAAAACTAATTTTCAGCCACATTTGCCATCTAATCAACGCCGCGCGTGACATTAATCCATTATACGAGCCGTCAAAAAAACATGTGCGCCCGGAATAATAATTTTTCCCATTGTGCCTTTCGTAATCGGCATACAGAAGCCATAATCACAATATATACGACGCGACGATATGCCTCTATATACTATCGTGGACTTATTATGTTCGACGTCGCTTCCGCGTCTACGTTCGGGATTTCGCGGGGAGGAGACTATAACGTTCAAACTCGAACTATTGTTAATATGCTTTGACGGTCAGTCTGTCATCGGCTCTTATTCTTGATAGTCGATGTCTATTTTTTCTTTTGCTATTTGTTCTGTGGTTATAATTGTGGGCGAAAGGTTATGTGAATAGAGCTTCGATGAAATTTATAATTTTGGAGCGAATAGTTATAAGGCTATATACAAATGCGTTGTGTGGTGTGCACGTTTTCGCTGGACTTTTTGAAGGTGACATAGCGAATTTTATATCGTTCTATATTCTTTTTCGCAATCGAATTTGGTATTTAAAATTTCAGTTCTCTTTTTTTCGCACGTTATTCTGCGAAAAGTGTCGTTATTCTAGAAAAGTCTTTCGATTGAATTAATAATAATTATTGCCGTGACTCACACCGAGAATACCGAAGGTATCGCATAAAAAGCAAAAACCGCGGATCAACGTTGTAGAATGTAGTTTACCGGTATTTCAGGTCTGTGTTTTCGTGATGTAACAAACGATGATGAATAATATTTTTACACGCGATTTACACTCTTATATGCATATACGTTATATTATCGACTGCACATGATTCACAAAGTTACTATACGAAAATATAAACAAAACACGTGCCACAGAACTTTACTTTCAAAACGAAAGTCATTATTCGCAACACGATGCGATGGAATGTATTAATTTAATTCAGTCACGTTGTACATTTCAAGCACTCTTGAGCACTTTCATGCAATCAGGGCTTACTAAGATTAAGAAAAAAAATTTTAAAAGTAACGAATCGATTAATAACGTACTTTTATTTCGATGTTTCAGCTGGACACATGGTTTGGAAGGCCAAAAAAGACGGGCCGGGGCGGTGGCTCATATGCGAGCACTATGCCTCGGCCACATTCCGGCGACGACTTCAACGAGGTCGAGCAGCAGCGCTGCATGATCGAGAGGATGGATGAAGGGACGACGAACGACAAGTTCGAGGAACTTTTGGTTAGTTATCTTCTAATTTACTTTGAGTCTGTTTTCTTTCAACTAGAATTAGTAATAACAATTAGCTCTTGAAGCTAATTACAACAACATATTTGTTTCTTTCCTAAAATGATTTTCATCTTTTCTGAATAACTGAATAATCGCAAATGAAGATATGTGACACCAATAACAAACATGAAAATATTACAGGCAAACATGAACCTGTCGGAAGAGAAGAAGGAACCGCTGCGCCAGCAATCCGAGCGAAAGAAAAAGGAGATGCTGATTCTGCACTACAAGGGTAGCATCCAGGACAGTCGAAACAAGTTCGACAAGCCCGCGGACTACATACAGTACCTGTCTCAGCCTGATCTAAGCATCAACAAGATCCACACATGCATCGAGTCGCTCAGGATCGCGTTGACCAACAACCCGCTCAGTTGGGTCCAAGAGTTCGGCACAAAAGGTCTCAAACAGGTCCTCGTAATCCTCAACGAATGCTATCGAAAGTAAGTCTCTTGAATGAAGCATCTTATTAGGAGTCTGGAGATATATTGTTAAAGCTGTGGATGTGTCATGTAGAGTGTGAATATAGAGGAGACGTGTGTCTGCGACTGGTTTTGTGTGCAGATTGTACAGCTTTAAAAATACTTTCTTTATACACTTCATAAACTCTTATCTTTATGAGCAATTCTAACATCTGACCTATCTTCTTCTATTGCAGTTCTTTCATTCATTTTAATAGGTAATTTTAGACACTCAATCGATGTTAACCGTGCCAGTGTTAGAGTGACTTTTTACTGTAGACTAATTTTTCAAGTGTGAAATGTAGTTTGTAGTTTGTAAGAAAATTATGCCGTAATAACTTGGAATAACAAAAAGCTTTCACGTGAATTTATTATTTTTTATTTTTAAATGTTAATCTTTTGAAAGATAAAGTCTTTGTTTGTTTGTCGCACGGAGTAGTGCATAAGCTATTTTTTCTTTTAAATAAGATGGCCTAGAACGATTTTGATTTTTCATAAAGCAACTTTATTCCATACCTATTCAAAAACAAGCATTGAATAGCATGAATAAACGTATGCTTTGCGCAGACGTAGTTATTTATATAAAACTTAACGAATAAAAACTCGTCTATATTTCAATCGAAGCAAACAATGCAACAAAAAAAAATCGTTATGGCCATCGAACGCAGAGCTTTTCAAACTTATCATCCCTACATGCAAAGCTCGCTGTAGTCCAACTCATATCCAATCAATCCTCTATTATTTTTTCATTTCAAAACATTTTCTTTCTGTCTCCCCCGTGAATGCCACTCGCAGTGACAGCCGATATGAGAGGATCCAGTACGAGTGTATTCGCTGCCTGAAGGCCATCATGAACAATACCGTTGGCATAAAGGAGATCCTGGCGCATCACGAAGCCCTGACGATAGTCGCCCGCTCGCTCGAGCCCAACAAGCCCTCGGTCATGTGCGAGGCGGTGAAACTACTCGGCGCCGTATGCCTCATATCCAGCGAAAGCCACAAAAAAGTTCTCGACGCTATAACAATGAACGGAGAGTTCAACGGCAGGGACAGGTTCCTGCCCATCGTCCAGGGCTTGATGAACAAGCAGAATGAAAATCTGAGGGTGAGGTTTTTTTTTTCAATTATCCATTACGAAACAATGTAATATTATGTATATTAATGAAAGATTTATAAAATTTTAATTCTGTTGTTATTTACAGGTGGTATGCCTTCAACTGATAAACTCCATCATTTCGTCTGCAGAAGAGTTGGATTTTCGATTGCATTTGCGAAACGAGATAATGAGAGCGGGGTTAGCTGATATCTTGGAGACGTTAGAAGGCGATGACGAATCGGAAGATCTAGTGAGGCATTTGAAAATTTTCAACGACTACAAAGACGGAGATTACGAAGAATTCGTACAAAGATTCGATCATGTTAGGTTGGAATTGGACGACGTAAACGATTGTTTCGAGGTGGTAAAAAATATGGTGATGGATACCGTTGCAGAACCTTATTTCTTATCCATCTTGCAACATCTACTATTTATCAGAGACGATGCTTTGATTAGGTAAGGAGTGGCAAAAGTTTTATGTACTTTTTTTTCTTCTAACGCGTTTATATTAATTTTCCTTTGTCCTTGTAGACCTGCCTACTACAAACTGATAGAAGAATGCGTGTCGCAAATCGTACTGCACCGCTCGGGCTGCGATCCTGATTTTAGCGCAACGAAGCGCTTCCAAATCGACGTTCAACCCCTGATCGAGACTCTCGTTGAAAAGTCTAAAGCGGAAGACGAACACCGACTCAGCGAGATGTCACAAAAACTAGAAGAAGCGATCGCGCGCAAGCAAGAGGCCGAAGCAAAACTCCAGCATGCCGAAAACGTTATTCGAGAGCTTGAAAAGGGCACCGGAAGGAGTGCGAGCAGTTTACCGGTAATTATTCGACCTTTAGTGAGAAATGTGTGAATTAAGATTGATTTTCATCGAGACTAAGAGAAATGAATCTGTTGTGAATTGCGCAGATTCTACACCCGATCACTCCAGATTTGTAACTACTTATTCACTTGTACTCGTACTTCAACATTCATTATGCATTCCGTGGTATTCATGATCTTTAATAGCGCTTTTCATGCAATTATGCCTAATCTTTTTGTACTTATCCAATCAGACTATTTCATTGCCAACGCGATGAAGATAGACATTTTAATAATGTCGAAGAAGATTTATATCGTTCTATTTAATCAATCGCATCACACAAGTTAAACTTTTCATATATTCTCATTTACTTGATACTTCTAACAATAATATCGCTATTTACAGAAATTAAATAACTGTCCACCACCGCCACCGATGCCAGGAATGGGAGGTGGACCGCCTCCACCACCGCCGCCCCCGATGATGGGTAACTTTGGTGGCGCTCCACCGCCACCACCTATGCCCGGCATGGGTGGCCCACGACCACCACCACCACCTCCGATGATGGGTGGTGGGCCAGGTGGCGGACCACCGCCTCCTCCGATGCCTGGTGGCATGGGCCCTCCTCCACCACCAATGATGGGAGGACCGAGGTTACCAATGGCCAACGCCGTTCAGGTGCTGCCGCACGGGTTAAAGCCCAAGAAGAAATGGGAAGTCGAAGGTCCTCTCAAGAGGGCCAATTGGAAGGCTGTAAGTTGATACTAGCTGTTGGTTAAAATTTTAATAGAACACATTTTACGATTCATGTTAAATTCACGTTCTGCAATTTCGTAGATTTTACCGCACAAAATGACAGAGAAGTCGTTCTGGGTAAAGGTGCAAGAGGACAAACTTGCGAGTCCGGAAATATTGAACGGATTAGCACAGAAATTCTCGTCAAAACCAGCCCATAAAAAGATGGATGATGTTGTTGATAAGTACGTTCTAATAATGATTTGAATTATTTTTTCACTCATTTTAATTACAGAAACTTAACTGGTTCTTATTTTAGATCAGCGCCGTCGAAAAAAGTAAAAGACCTCAAAGTATTGGACGGAAAGTCCGCGCAGAATATTTTGATCCTCATCAATGGTACTTTGAAACACATGTCGTATGATGAAGTTAAAACCTGCTTGTTGCGATGCGAAGGACCTGTGATCAACGATAATATTCTGCAAGGATTGATACAGTACTTGCCACCACCTGACCAATTGACAAAATTACTAAATTACAAGGATCAGTATGACGATTTAACAGAAGCGGAACAATTCTGCGTCAAAGTAAATAAAATTGAAATGATTACACTTAATAATTGATAATCAAATTATAATTTCTATACTAATTACTTGATCTTATTTAAAATAAAATTTTAGGTATCGCAAATAAAGAGGTTATTACCACGATTGAGGAGTCTCAGTTTTATGTTGAAGTATGACGAACTTGTTCAAGATGTGAAGCCTGACATTGTGGCTGGAACAGCAGCGTGTGAAGAAGTTATGAGCAGTAAAAAGTTTGCAAAAATTTTGGAGCTTATTTTACTTCTTGGAAATTACATGAATTCGGGATCGAAAAATGGTCAAGCTTTTGGATTCGAAATCAGTTTTTTGACCAAGGTAATTAACACACTATCACTCTGCATTTAAATAATCCACGTTTTTTCTTATAAAGTGTTGAAATAGCTAACTTTGATATTTTCTGTTATAGTTGACAAGCACAAAAGATATCGAGAACAAGCAAACCTTACTTCACTATTTGGTTGACACGATAGAAAGAAAGTTCCCAGACTGCTTAAATTTCTTTGAGGAGTTGGGGCACGTTGACAAAGCCAGCAGAGTATCGTTGGAAAACATACAACGAACGCTGCGACAAATGGATGCGAATATTCGTAATTTAGAGCAAGATCTCAACAATGCTAAAATTCCACAAAGTGATCAAGACAACTTTGCCAAAGTCATGACGGTAAATTAATATATTGCAATTATTTTCATGTTGTATTTTAACCTAGACTAGAATTTACCCAATTAATGATTTCTGGAATTATTTACAGCCATTCGCAAAGAAAGCCCGCGAGTCGTACGAAATCATGCAGAATATGTTTAAAAACATGGATGGTTTGTACAACGAAATTTCTGAATTTTTCGCTTTTGATAAGCAAAAATACACGATTGAAGAATTCTTTGGCGATATAAAGAGATTCAAAGACGACTTTATGGTAAATTTTGCATCCTAGATATGTAATCTATTATCTTACTATTATAGCAAAATGTGTATACCTCAATTCTATCAATTTTAGCAAGCACAAAAGGAAATAATAAAACTGCGAGAAGCGGACGAAAAACAGCGACGTGCACGCGAGGCCCGTGAAAAGGCGGATGCTGAGAGGGCGGCTCGAGCCGAACGCAAACGCGCTCTTGTCGATATGAATGCGCACGAGACGCAGGAAGGTGTGATGGACAGCTTGATGGAAGCTCTCCAGACGGGCTCAGCCTTCAGCCGTCCTGACCAACGACGCAAACGACAGACCCGAGCAGCCGGCGGTAAGTCGAGACTCGGGCCCAGGACCAAGAACTACGTAATGCTGGCATCCAGGCTCAAATTTGCTAATAAAGCCTGGAAGTTCAAGCGCAGTCTCAAGCAAGCGAATATCGGTGGACTGAATACTAAAAGTCACGACACGACGCCTACGGATTTTAATAACGAGAGTTTTAACGATTTTGGAAAGGAGTTTGATTCGATTATCAGTGGTATTAAGGGCCTGATTGATGACGATAATAATGTCAGTGTGCTAGGGAACTCGACCGTTAGTGATAAAATAAAGTTATATTCAAATATGGGAGATAATAAGAAAGTAATTCAGACTCCCAAGATTAACGGTCATAAAAGAGTTCGAAAACATTCGAGCAATTCAAAAAAAGTCGTACCCGCGTCGCGACAAAAAATAATTGTCGGTAAGAGACCTAAACGTAACGCTTTTGCAAGACAAGCTGTAATCAGACGGCGACGAAAAATCGTAAAAAAGGTAAAATCTCGTAGACTCGGGCAATACTTGGGTAGCCCTCCTAATGCAAATGTTACTTTGCCAAGTTTCCCGAAATCTATTATTTCTACCGAACCGCGTAAAATTATTAAACCTCATGTTTCGATGTCTTGTAATGATTTACCCACTGTCATCAACGAAGCATCGGTTGCTTTCTTGTTAAGTAAATTCGCAAATGAACAGCCAAATCCAAAAGACACAGACGAGAATGATAACATAGTCGACGTTTCTCTAGAACAGAGTTATGATAAATGTGAGGAACCTCCAATTGATGAAACTATGACCGCAGCGAATAGCAGTAACTTTTTAGAGAAAAAGACACGAAAATTGAAAAGATTTTTCACTTTTAGGGGTCAGAAATTGTTGAGCGAATCATTTCGATCGATTTCGTCAAACGATGGCAAAAGAGTTCCGTCACAGGTAAACGTTGTTAATTCGATTTCGCCACAGATAGAAATTTATAAAAGGTCCGTTAATTGGAAGATCTGGAAAGGTACGAAGAATAGCGGTAAATTTACGATACCTGTGGATCAGCGTTCTAACAAATAGAAGTGTTTATTTAATATTGTAAATTTTTATTTTATTTTATTTTTTTTTTCAATTGTACACTGCGACTAATAGTTTTGCGACGATGAAACATTTTTTAAATTTTGTATGCTGTATGTAATATTTGTGAATTTTCTTTATTACGATTAAATTAATATGTTTCTTTTTATTTATTTTTTTTTTATATTTTTTTATGTTTTTGTTTTGTCTGTTTCTACAAGAAAAAGAAAATAGAAGAAAGCGCGCCAAGAATAATGCATTTCTATTGCATGTCTCTGTGGACCAAAATAAAATTACTGACCAACAAGATATCAATTTTCCGATTTGGAAATCAATAGATTCCAACTTTCCAATCTTATAGAATCATATTTCATGACTAAATCCATATTTAACCATCCATGTTTGCTTGCTTGTTTACAGTATGTGCAAAGAGACTGACAAAGGTCACGACTTTGCGTGTAATGATGTGTATAACTGGCGGCAGTTTACCGCTACACGGATTATTAAACTGTATTTTGTTAATAATAAATAAATTTTATTTTCACAGCTGAAAGAAGGGCGCAATTAAATAGGAGTCGTTCTCGTACAGGTTTGGTTGGAACTGGACTACTGGGAAGGGAATTATCTACGTAAGTTTGAAATTATCATTTGAACTGTTAGCTTGACTCACTGATAGAATATATTTTCAACAACAAATTCTTTTTTTTTTTTAGAGAACTTCTTAGTTCGGCGTAGCAAGAATTTACTGTCAATAGTGAGGCTGTGATGAACTGTTTTTCACAAAAACAAAATCTTCAGTTTTTTCAATAATTGAAGTAACAATCGCTGCATGGAAATGAATGCCTTGCAATTAAAAAAGAAGTAATTACACCGTCCATACAGATATATACTATAATAGTATAAAGGCAGAGAAAAGTATTTTTTTACAACGAAAGAAGTTGTAAGAAATTTTCGTGGAAGGCCTTGGAAGGGAACGATGTAACCAATTGCAAAAACGTCAATCTATGATTGAGGAAGAGAGAAAATGGTTGCTCGCTGTTAGACGACTACTAATTTGTACTCATAGACACTGCCACGGCTGGTTGTGCTGCAATTTCGACGAATGAGAGGCGTTATTGTGCCAAAAATACGCATGTGGTCAAACAAGTTACAAAGACATTAATTTTCATCTTTTATTGAAAATAAAAATATACATGAATATATTGGCATGCTACGCTGAGCATTAGCTTTGTGTTAATTTTTTTACACTTAACCGAGCCAATGTCAAGCTAATATAAAAGACTTTGTATCTTATTTAAAAAGTGATTGTTTAGTTGATTCACAATCGTGCCTCATAATTGTTTTTGTTAATCTTGAAGTGACAGAAAATTTTTTGAGAAAATTTTTTTAAAAACAATTTTTTACACGATGATGAAATATGAAGGAAATATTATGTATGTTTATGAATGTTTTATTCTTTTTATGAATATAGATATTGACAAATCGCGATATATATTTTTTAACATGTACAAAAGAGTAATTTATTAATACCATAAGGGAATCTGCCTTGAAATACTTTTTAAGTATGTGATTGGCTTTTTTCTCACTGCATTAATTGGTAGGCAATAATTGTATTTAATGTGAATACGAATTTTAGACTTACATCTTGTTATTACATGCCACTGATGCAATTTGTAAAATCATTTATTTATTTTGCTTAATTACTTTAAGTCAAAGCCTAAAAGATATAAAAAATAAATAAATGTATGTAAAAATCTATGTAATACATATTGAATTTGAATTTTACAAGCATATCTAAATAATTTGTTTCCAGCTGCCTTCAAATGCATGGAAGAGATATTATTTAGAAAGATACTTATGTAAAAAGATATTGTAATAAAATGATTTTTAATTTACTGCAAAAAGTTAAATTTTTATATATATCCTCAATACCTTGTACAATTTAAATTGGTTATCTACCTATTTGTTACAATTGTTACTATCATTTTTTAATTTATGCGCAAATAATACTTATCGACTGTCGGTAAGCAGCAACGTAGAACGAAACGCATGCGCATTATGTCAACAAGCAGCTTGTGCAAGCCTTATTTATAATATGTTTGGTTCTCCTAACCTCGATTTTAGTGTTGTGAGATATGCGATATGCGGTACATCGTTTATAACCTTGCACTTAGATGCGTTTTATAAAACGTTGAGACAAGCTGATAAGAATTCTATTATATTTAAAATGAAAAGAATGTGAATAACAACCAAATTTTCGAGATATTTTTATCAGCGCAAAGATGTCTTTGTACGACGACTTCGATAAACATCGGACATCGGAAAAAGTGGCAGGATGGTCATCGGGAATAAAATTGATGCAGACACAGCTTCAATTGAAGAAAGCTGCTATACCGCATGGCAAGAGAGAACAAAATAAAAAAGCAGCCGCTGTATTGGCACCGGTGATAGATTTGAAGTCTAAAAATCGCGATAACGACAAAGAAGACGAAGTCGGTACCAAGTACTTTTCTGGAAACACCAGTACTTCTGGTGTAGGACAAGAGTACGATTGGAATGTAATAAATGAATACGATCCTACATGGCCTAACGAATATGAAAAAGTAGTAAAGGAGCTGAGGGATTTGCGAGACCGAGAACATGATCAGGAGAGTGAACAACGCAGCACCAAGCGCAGCAGGCGAGAAAACACACATTTTGAAGACAACCAGTTATCAAGTATAGCTGCGATGAGCAATGAAAGAGATGAAGAACGCACTACTTTCAGAAGTAATCCTGCTGGTGCTACTATAGCCCCACCACCATCTCTGCAGGAAACGCCAGAAGTGGCACCAACACCGGCTCCAGCTCCTCCTCCTCCTCCTCCTCGGCCAAGTCTAAACCAAGGATATGCAACATCATCTGTTGCTGCTAAAATAATGGCAAAATATGGATTCAAAGAAGGTCAAGGTCTTGGAAAGAAAGAGCAGGGTATGTCAGTAGCATTGCAAGTAGAAAAAACAAGTAAACGAGGAGGAAGAATTGTCAGTGAAAAGGAACAATTAATGCCCCCTCCTCAGCTTATGAACATGTCGCCTCCTTCGAATTCTCAACAATTTAATCAAGAGGAGCCAAGTATTACCGAAATTATGAAATCACCAAGCAAAGTTGTTTTACTGAGAAATATGGTTGGACCTGGTGAAGTTGATGATGATTTGGAACCTGAAGTCAAAGATGAATGTAATACCAAATATGGTGATGTGATTCGTGTTGTCATTCATGAAGTAATTGATGCTCAGCCAGAAGAAGCTGTTAGGATTTTTGTTGAGTTTAAAAGAATTGAAAGTGCTATCAAGGCAGTTGTAGACTTAAATGGAAGGTTTTTCGGTGGTAGACAAGTTAGAGCTGGATTCTATTCTGTGGAAAAATTAAACAATTTTCAATTATTGGACTGAAAAATTGTTTATTGCACGATATGATTATAATTATTATATGTTCATCGATTATAAATTTATTTCTTTTTAAGTGTGTAAACATAAGCTAATTATTTAAGGAATAAATTTGTTTAAGAAAGGTATTGTAATAAAGTGTCTTCTCAACTTCTAATGACAAGTATGTTTATTAAATAACACATCAATCTGAACCTTGTTTTGATCGACTTTCTCATGCATATCTCTCTCTATATGCATTTAATACATAAATGCTTAAAATTTTTCTTTTTTCATAAAATAAATAAAATTTATGTGTATTTTTAAAACTAGACAAAATTATTATCTAATACTTAACATTTTTAGAAAGCCTTACATGCATTACAAATGAAAAAAAATCTGACAACTTATGATTTTTTACAAGCTTGCATCTGTAGTGTGCAACCATAAAAACGATCACAAATTAATACTAAATAAACTATTAAATCATATATAAGTGAAGTAGGGTGACCAAATGTGCGATAAACGTGTATAATGTCGTCTCTGAGTGCAGCAATTGTTTCTTCATTGCAGAATAATCTCTCAAATTCTGCATCATGTTGAAATCTTCTGGTATTTAATATCTCTCTGTACTGGATATTTTTCATAGATGATGTTATACCATATGTAATTTGCTCTTTGAGTGTTTTACGCTATAAAGTCAATTTTGATAATTTATTTTCAATTTACAAGTTAATCTTTTATCATGTACACAGTAAACTTACCATCATAAGGTGTTTGAAATCCATATCTGTTGGCCATTGCTCCTTACAAGCTCGACAATCACAATAAGTATTGAGAATTGTCTTCAATGGTTCTCTTCTTAGTTGATAATCAGTGTTATAAAATACAAATGTGTGTGACTTAAACAGCTAAAATAAGCATTTTATATTTCCATGATTTAATAAAAATTCAAATTAGAATAATGATAATAATATTTCTTACCACTTCATTTTTCTTTATGGGCATCACAGCATAAAATAACATATTAACATCATCTGTATAAACAGTTCTCAGATTAGAATCACAATTATGATCTACTAATGAAGTTACAATGGAAAAAGCTTCTCCTCTATTAGAGCAATGATCAGTTTTACATGTACATTTTGCTACCCATTCTTTACAATCTGTTACCTACAAGAAAAAGAAAATCAACTTTTATATTGAAGATTATTTATCGACAACGACTAAATTTCTGTACTCACAGGGCATAAGTTGTTTCCAAACACTTTAGCAAGTTTTAATAGTAAAGACCCAACAAAAACTACATCTTCATTGCTAGTAAAATTCAGTCCATCATTGAATTTATAATCTTTTCCAAATATTGTAGTATATCTAGCTAAAAATATTAATGTCTTTGCAACAGCTTTGACTTCACTATCCCTAGGCTTTGGAGGAACAAATTTTGTTGTATGATACATACTATGAAATTTATCATTTTCAAATTTACCATCTTTTGAAAAGCCTTTCTTAGACTCATCTGAAAATTTTTTTTCATGGAGTGAAACTTTTTTTAATTTTAAGAAAGCAACACATCTCAAATAAGATATCAATTTGTAATTTATTACCTGTACATTTATCTAGGTCATCTACCTCTTTTCTCAGGTTGTCAAGACTTCCAGTTTCTGTGATCCCTTTAAGCAATGCTCTTATTGTAAATTGTGGTGTTCTCTCTTTTTCAGAATTATCATAAATGATCCTTGGTACCACAGTACATTCAACAAAATGATATTCATTCCAGGCTTTTGATTTACAGTCTTCAGAACAAAACATTATCCAGCAGCAATTGTCACAAGGTATACTAGCCCATGATAGTTTTAAACAATGACCACAGTATGCATGATTATTGTAGGGGTTTAAAGTATAAATATATGGTTTCTCAGTAAAAACGATTTCACCAGGTGTAAAATCACGTTTAGCAATTACATGCCTACCATACTTTTCATTGTACTTTATTTCCACAGAATTAAAGATTTCAGAAGGTTTTGATTTTTTCACTGGATTATGATCAACCTAGATTTAAAAATTTTGCTTACACCTCATGTTTAAAAAAAATCAATTGAAATTATTTATCCCTTAATTGTTTACCTTTTCAACGACAACTTTCAAATTATCCAAATCTTTTTCTACTCTGTTCAATATCCTGGTAACTGCATTTTTATCTTTCTCTCCATCTTTGATTTGACTCAAATAAAACTTAGCTTCTTCCCAAGCTTTTCTGTTTTCAGACAATCCCAAAGCAGTCAGACATTCGGCTTTGCGACTGAACAACTTGACTTTTAAAGCAGTAGATTTTGTCAGCTTTACAGCTTTCTCAATATCTAACATACTTTCTTTGTACTTTTTGAAATGTACTAGCAAAGCAGATCTGTTACCATAAGCAAGAGCAAGTTCTTCAGAATTACTCGGTGCCATAGCTATACTTTTTGAGTATAGTCTCCATGCCTCTTGATGTTTATCATCATCGTGAGGAGTGTTCTTTAAAAAAACTTCATTTCCTGCAGCCCTGGCTTTTTTTGACTTCTCTGAATCTTTAAAGATTGTATTATCGGTATTGACTTTCATCAAACGTTTTGACTCGTTGGACTGAAGCTCTTTGATAATCAACTTTCTTTCTAAATCCATTGTTAAAATTCTAATAAAAAAATATATTAGCAGTTAATATAATGAAGGTAATATAAAATACACGATATCTGAGTTTAATCATGATATACGTAATATAAAATCATGATTTTTCAATGCTATTTTATACTTATCGTGAAAATTGAATGATGAAGATATACAATATATTTTTAACCTAAATTCAATAGTATGTACGAAAACAACGCTTGTCAATTCGTTCTCATATTACCAACTTATCCTCCTATTTACATATGCAACTAGAAGAAGCCATAGTTTTTTATGTACGAAGAAATTGTATAAATTTTACTTTACTTACTTACCTTATCCCACTCTTCACACAAAAGCCGGTAAGTATACACAAGAAAGAAGAACAAAACAGCCGCGAGGCGAGACGCGTCGCTTTGAGTCTTTGCTTAGCTTCACGGCAAATGCAACAAGTCTCGACTGTTTTTCGCTGAATATGGAAAAACACACTATCTGTCGCGCGCCACTATATATATATATATATACTAGGGGGGGTTCCCCCCTGCTCGCTCCGCTCGCCAACCCCCCAATTTTAAATTTAAAAACAGATTGATGAATAAAATATTAAGTTTCTTAAAACATGTATAAATTAAAAAAAATAAATTTATAGATATCTATACTAAAATTTATAGTATATACATTTAAGCTTGAATTTTCCTTTTTAAAATAGAAATTATAAGATAATTTTTATGTATTTCGAACAATTGTTTACACTAAAATAAATAAATATATACCACGAAGATTGCTTTGCGAATCTAAAATCTATGGCAACTCTTTTTAAAGCTTAACTAATAAAGAAAACTCAAATTTTCTAAAGCATTAACAATTATTTTTGCTCTCAGCTAATGGAGTACGACTTATCAAGTATTAATAAGACAAAACTACTAATGAATCTCTTCATACGTTTACTTCATATTACGAATATGAATTTGTACATGGCGATTATAATTACTTTTTGTTGCAAATTCTTTTGAACATTTATCACATGAATATTTTTTATCTTGATGTATACGTTGATGAACTTGTCCTCTTTTGCTACGAATCCCTCGGATATTCTTCTGTGAGTAGGATTGGCCGTGGAGGCTCGATGATTGTCTTTTGAATAACACTGAACACTCGATTTTCTTAAAGCGTGCAATTTATTCAATTCAATAAATAGAAACTTTTCACGCAACTATGACTCGTAATTTCTACACGATGAAATAGACTTATTACAATATTAATACTTATATATATATATATATTATATATAAAACGAAAGGATCGGACGATGCCACAT